>CAVLGL010000081.1:7895000-9095000 GCA_963668995.1 Parnassius mnemosyne
TACTTCAGATTAATAGTATTTATTGATAGATCTATTACATAATCTATTTTTTTTAATTGTAAAATATCAGTGGCATAGGCATTCTACTCCTTTCACCTGTTGTTAAACCCTATATTTTTCCAGACGGTAAAAAAGTGAGCCAGTATAATGTATATGTTTGACATAGGGTTTGTCAAGCTTTACGTTCGCACTGTCGCTTGATTTGTCTCGCAATTTGTGCATGCTTTTGATGTTATCCAAAAAGGTTGGTAAACATAAAGTTGGTAAAAATAAATTATTTCAAATATATAGGTAGCTGGCACTATTTCTATATATAAAATGAACGTTTCTTTGTCCCGTACGTATTCCTATACCACTTATCCAATTACGTACGATTTCATTTAGTGAGTTGTTGTGTGCTCGCCTGCGAATGTGTCTGAAAAAATTTAACATTAGTTTGTATATTTGTTCGTTTTATATGCGTTTCTATACCCACCATTCACCTGAGAACGGTGAAAATTCGGTGAGTGGTTTTGCGCATGCCAGTGAATGCTTCTGCCAAAAAAATGTATTGCAACGCATAGCGGGCACAGCTAGTTTAATGAAATAAAATAAAGAAATATAATATAAAGCAGAGGTACGGACGCTTTCAATCTTGTTTTATTTTTTTGCCGACTTCCAAAAAGGAGACCGTACTCAATTCGACTGTATGTTTTTTTTAGTTTTTTTTTTATGTGTATAACTTTTTACTGGGTGAACCGATTTCGATGATTCTTATTTTATTTGAAAGCTGGTACTTCTCGTATAGTCCCATATGAATTTGATCAAGCTCAGACCAATAGTTTTTGAATTATTCTTAATAACTTATATTGTTAAGAAAAGAATTTTAAATAATCTTTATAATTCGGACAACTTCTTTTTAATCCCGTAATAGAAAATAAATTAAATGTATAAAGTTAAAAACAATAATTTAATGATGTTTAGTATAACATTACATATGATATTAATTGTATATGTTCCAAGCAGTTTTCTATTTAACACATATTGAATGATTTGTGTCGAAATCTTTTGGGTTTCGAAACTTGTTGAAAAACATTTTTTGTTTATGAAATGTTAAACGTGTTTCAACATAATAATGTTTGACAGTGCAAACCAAATATGATACATTGTCAAAAAACAGAATTTAAAACATATTTTTAGGTGAATGTTTCACCAGTGCAAACTAACGGTTAGGTAAATAAGTTTCTCACCATTTCCCACTCGATGCTCTTGAAGAAGGGGTGGTTGACTATATCGAGGAAGCCGCCCTCACCACAGCCGAGCCTTTCCACCGGGTTTTTGTTGAGGAAACCTTTCAGCACCGAGGCGGCCTTCACCGACAGCGATCGCGGGATACGGATCGTCTTCTCTAGGATCACCTGGAATAGACATTCGCAGTGTGAGGACAGCATTCGTATATTGTCGTCAAAGGCAGCAATGAGTAGTATGGTTCAGAGCTGTGCTGAACACTGTGGGGTAGGTGGTAGCCTGAAAGAACACGTAGCGTTATTCCAATGCTGCGATGGACCTTGTAAAGCTGGCTTGCAGATTTGCAGTTTGGAGAGTGAATGGAGGGGGTTCTTGAAGACGATGACGAAAGCTTAATTACCACCATGTTCGGCTGCATCACCACTTACTACCAGGTCCGAAAGTAGTGTATCACTGACTTGACTTGAAATTCTAATAGTATGATTTAGGCAGCGCCGCTATAATTTTAAGATAAGCCTATTTTTATAAAAGATGACTGCTGGTCGAGGTCATGGGAGAAAGATCCTTGGAAGAGTTAGTATATTCCAGTGAGAATTTGAGCATAGACCTAGAAAAGGCAGTCCTCGGTGTTCTATCTTGGAGTTTTTAGACCTGGAAGAAGCAGTTAGAGTAGGGTTCCGGTGGTACAGACCTGGAAGAGGTAGTCCTCGGTGTTCTGGTCGGGGTTATCTGCGGCCTGCGCGATGTCGAAGGGCGAGCGGCCGGCCAGCATCTCGTAGGTGAGCACGCCCAGCGCCCACCAGTCCACGGAGAAGCCGTACTCCTCGCCGCGCAGGATCTCCGGCGCGATGTAGTTGGGCGTGCCGCAGAACGTCGACGTTGTGTCGCCGGGACGCACGCCCTCCTGCCGAACACACGGGAAAGCAGTTCAATGCTGAGCGGAACCAACTTTGTCGATGCAAGTTCACCGAGTTTAAGGAAAATGTATAATACGAATACCTCATATTTTGTATGATACATTTTCCTTAAACTCGGTGAACATACAAATTATGATGTATTCGTATTAACACCAGGTTCGACCTAAATATAATCGTAAATTTTACACATGACTTTCACGCTCGAAAATTTATACTTCTTGAAATAGTATACCTACGTTCGGAAAAATATGCTCATACATGAAATATTCAATTAAATAGTATAAAAAATATAAAATAAATTATAATTTAACTGTCGGGAAAAAAATTTACGATTGAATTTTCGTATTTTTAAACGATAACCATATAATATTTTTCGAATATGAAAGGCATGTAAATTTTTTTATATTTTGCTTTTTAAAAGATTCGAATTTAAATTAGCGATAAAGAACTATACATGTTGTAATGCAATAAAGATAACTTCATAATTCTTTGGATATACGTAAAAGGTTATTTTAGATCGTGTGAGTGCGCTTGTACAAAGTTATTGCGGTATGATTAAGTTGAATGTCAAAAGGTATTTCTTAGATTTGGTTGAGTATAAATAAACACCAGGACCGACGACGGACAGCAGTGTCAGAGATGTGAGACGTATGTGCCCGATCGCCAATCTATAATAGCAAATCCTCCCTTCTCAAGGAGAACTGAAAGGAGATTGAGCCTTGTCCGGTAATGGGATTTTATATGATAACGATTTTATATGAAAATGGCAATCAAAATATATTAAAATAAGAGCAGTATGTGTGTCTACGTCAGACTGTGATTGAGCATGTGAGTGTGTCAATGGTACAGTGTGAGCGCGTGAGTGTTGTATGTGGTGAGCGTGGAATTTTGTCTGTGTCAAGCTTAACTCTATGTTTGTGTAACTCTAGACCGAGTTAAGACTAGAACCTGTGTGTGATCTTGTATCTACCTTGCACATGCCGTAGTCAGTGAGTTTGATGTGTCCGTCGTGGTCGAGCAGCACATTGTCCAGCTTGAGGTCGCGGTAGATGACGCCACGCTCGTGCAGGAAATGTAGCGCGAGTGAAATCTCCGCCGCGTAGAAACGAGCGTGCTCTTCCGGCAGCCGCCGTTGCCGCTGCATATGGAACCTTAATAACAATACTCAACATTATTGATATACGATTAGAATTTATTTTTCGTAGCGTGATTTAGGCTTCGTTGCGTTTCGCTTGTGGCGCGAAGGCCGCGCAAAGCACTCTTTTATTTAGGAGTAATTTAAGGCTTGGACAGCCGATATGATGCCGATGATGAATGGGCGATTTAGTTAGATGCAATGTAGATTTTATAGAATAGCAAGCGGATGACAAACGAGCACACAATCCACATAGACATCTACATATATTCTCAATAAAGAATCAAAATGCAGATGCGTTGTCACCCGTAAGGACTAAGATGGAATGCTTCGTTTCCAGTAAAAAGAGTCTCCGGTTCTCTACACTTGCCATACGTTAAGGTGGATGCTTCGCTAGCCCGCCCATACATTTTTGTCTGAAATTTACGCTACACACAGACACTATTTGTTTAAAACTAATCATTTTATCACTTGTCTACACTAAAATGTGTACGCCGTTGACCTTTTTATGAAAGAACTTAAAGTATAAGAAAAACAATATTGAAATCTAGGAAAATTTTGACACTTCTTTAGTAGTGTGAGTGAATTTTGACAACTTTGAGAAGCAAAAGGGCCAAAGGCATAGTTTAGACATTGGTACGCTAGATGGCGTGCAGAAGATATTATAATTATTATAAATCAATATCTTATATACAAAATTAATTTATTTGCTTTCCTACCGTTCATTAAAAAAAGAAACAATATAATAACATAAATCTGACGACCTTTGACAGCAATTTTATTTTTGTTGATGGGAAACCATTATTCGTGCAACGATGCCGTCCTTCGTAACCTTGACCTAGTGCCATACGTTGAAAGAAGGGTAATTTCATAGTACGCGAGCAACCCGGGTTCGATCCCTGCCGGTGCCAATAAAATTGTTAATTGCACCGCGACCGACATTTTCTTGTCCTAAAATTAATGTAATAAAAAAATAATCAACAAGTCAAATGTTTTTTGTTTTAATTGTATTTTTGTAGTAGTTTGTTTAGGAATCTACATTACCGATGTATATTTCTTTTTATTTTGTATTTACTATAAAATCAAAGGGTGGAATAATACTTTATTAGGTATGTATAACCACCTACTCAAGTCAATAAGCTGCTGTTCAGATTTTTGTTTTACTAAAAGCTTTTGTAGTTGTGATTGCTTTGAAATTAGGAAATATTTTTTCACCTTCCTGGTTATTATCGCATACTAAATCGTGTTTAAGATTTGTTGTTATCTCTTTCTTATGAATAGTTTCTTACGTGTTATGTAATGTCAAATTTTCGTAATAATTGGTTAAGTTGCAAATCATCTGTGTTATTAGTTTTGAGTGAATAGGCATGTATCAGGCGTGTTACTGCAAATACTTGTTTTGATCAATAATTTCAATAGTGTAAGGTTATAAAATAAAACTGCGTTTTATTGTTCTTAGTGTTGACATAATTTATTTCCCAAAATTATTATTGAATTAAATAGTTTAGAATCTAGCTTCATTCACGCCATCTAGTGTTCAATTTTCGTAAATGTAGGGACATAGAGTTCAGCAACGTCTGTGTGTATAAACGACACTATATTCAATGACAGATGTTATTTTAGGGCTTTGCGTCGAATTGTGTGGATTTTGAGGCAATGATATGACCTAGTACAGTAAAGTATAATGTCGGAGTACCGCGGTAGCTACTTCTACTACTTAATAACGTTCCAATTACACAAAAACCTAAATAAACCAAAATTATGACTTCTGCGCCATCTCGCTGGAAATCGGCCGAGAACAGTCCGTATGTTTCACCTTAAGTCCACCAACTCGACTTGAGGTAGCGCTGAGGATTTTATTTCTAAAACCATTTTAAAAATGAAAAGTGGCCTATGCCCAAATGTGGAACGTCCTATATTGGCTTTTGCTTTACGCTATCAACATTTGAAATTCTTTAGTAATTCCAAAATTTATTTAAGACAGTTGAATTTTCAAAAATGGGACCATAATATTATAACGAACAACGTGAGGGGCAGGTAAGGAACTCACATGAGGTCACCGCCGCGTACGAATTCGATGACGAAGAACAGTCGGCTGGGCGTCTGGAAGCAGGAGTGCAGGCCGACGAGGAACGGGTGGTTGGAGGCGGTCTCGAACACGTGTTTCTCCGTCTGCACCCAGTCGATGTCCTCGTCGTCCGTCACCAGCGCCTTCTTGATCACCTTCATTGCGTACACGCGCTTCGTGCGCTTCAACTCCACCATAAGTACCTGCAAGTTTTTTTTTAATAGAAGTGGGGGCAATCGAGCATGCTGAAGGTGATTCACCTGATGATAAGTGACTACCGCCGTCCATGAACAACTGCAACATCACGGGAATTGCAGGATAACATAGAACACAGATTAAAGTTTATGCATAGCTTCAGCAACTTATCGGCGAAAAAATACTTATTTATCTGTAGAATAAAAGAAATATTGAGGAAATATATGACGTCCGCCATCATTCACTGGACTAGTGTTAACTTAAGAAACGATCGGAAGATGTTACTCGTATCTGCAGTGGTAGACGTAAGTCGTTTCGTCAACTTTTTTTAGTGTTAATAGAATATTTAGTAGTTGTATCGCTAACTACATATTTTTTATACCCCTAATAACAGTAAGACATTTAAAAGAAATATTATACTATAGTAGGTTTGGCAATCCTAGATGGGGCACCTGTATGGGTGCTTGTTCAAAGCCCTTTCAAAAAGCACATACCTTAGCGTATGAGCCGCGTCCGATAACCCGTATGAGCTCGAAGTCCTCGAGCGAGTACTGCCGCTGCGAGCCAGGCTCCAGGTCCTCGGGCCGCACGGGCGCGGGCGGCGCAGGCGGAGTCTCTGGCAGCGGCTCGGGCTCCGCTCGAGACCTGCAAACACAATCGTTATATGTTTTCATAGAAGTAAGATGGACAAAGGGAAACACAGTCCACCCGCTGGTAAGTGGATGCCGTGGCCTATAAACATCTGCATCTATCCTCGACTAATAATTAAAAAATATTGTGTTGACACCCACGAGGATTAAGATGAAATGCCTCGTTAATATTTAAAAGGGTCTCCGGTATTCGTCACTCCCATACGGAGCACAGCAGTATTATGCTGATATGTTGGTGTTCTCTGCAAGCGTGGTTTTCACCCCCGGTTGGGTTAACTTATTTATGCTGTAGCTATATTAGGGAGAAAGAAAACTCGTTTATAATTATAAAAACTTAAAGTGAAAAGAAAATATAAAAAGTAATTAATAGGGAAATGACAAATAAACCAAAATAAATAAATAAATAACCTACAGCGTAAATATAAAATACACTTAAAAAACTTGGACTGCAGTATGAAACTGCAAAATGGACCGGTCTCCTTGATAGCACCGGTTTTTATGTCCATTTCGCTTATTTTATGTCATTAGTTTCACTACGCTGCAATGTGGCTCTACCTTGTTAATAAACTTTCTTGTCACCTAAATTACAAATGGTTGCAGACGATAAATATTGACTACACTGTTCCTTAAAAAATACATATTATTATACGACTAACGAAGTAGAGCCAAGCTGCAGCTATATTTGCAGTACGAATGAATCGACTCGACCGGGGAATGACAACGCTCACGCTCTTACAGAATACCCGCGTAAAAGTGCAGCTTGAATGGTGAAGTTATATGGTGAGTGTACAGAACCCGGACTCTTTTATTGCCATCGAGGCAATACACCAACATTTCGATTTTTTTAATAGAATAAGGGTGACAAACGAACACGCAGTCCACCTGATGGTAAGTGGTTGCTGCGGCCCATAGACATCTACATGTATCTTCGTTTGCGAATTAAAATGCAGATGCGTTTTCACCCGTGAGGACTAAGATGGAATGCCTCGTTTCCAGTAAAAAGGGTCTCCGGTTCTCTACACTCACCATACGAAACACAGCAGTATCAAACTGCCATTTTACGCTGGTATTCTGTGAGAGCGTGGTCCTACCCCAGTTGAGCTGACCCAATTATGCTATAACTATACTACTAATATAGCTACAGCATGACTCTATCGCGTATTTTAATTTATATGTATATTAATATTATTCGAGAATAGTTGTAGGTGTATATGGGCCTCAGCGCCCACTTACCGTCAGATGAACTATGTGCTCGTTTGTCACCCTCATTATATAAAAAAAGACTCGACTACTCAAAGATGTGTAGATTCTGTTCCATAGTGGATGAAATATCCCTATATATTCCAACTGTATTAGAACCTGTATTAGATGCAACGTTAGACGGAGTTTGTATTACTAAGTTCAGAGGAAGTAAAAGTACGCACAGATAAGAAACTTCTGCAATTCATTGTGAATGAAAGACTTAGAGATGAACTTTAGTCTCAGCATAGATCACATCATTATCTACACGCTCATATTAAAATAATATAATAATCGAAATTGACGCGGTCAAGAATTATTCGTCTATATGTCGTGCGTACGCCTTTGCGAATTGAAGAGTTTGATGCTTTTCTTATGGATCCCATCATCAGACCTTGACCAATTTTAAATGGAACTAACTGTAAGGTAGCTACCACCAATAAAACAAAAAGAAACATCATTGAAATTGGACAACATGGTAAAGAATTATCGTTGAATATTCATAAAAAAATATTCCGACGAATTAACAACCGTCCATTCTTCTTCAAATAATTCTTAAAGTCTGTTGAAAAGAGGTCTAATTATATAACTATAAGCTAACAATAAGTATATTGACCATCGGTTACGTGATATACGCAGTCGTGTGGTTACTGATGCAAAAGCGTCATCAAATTTTCGGTTTTATACATATAATACATACATAAACACTCACGCCTGTCACCCAGAGGGGTAGGCAGAGATTATGGACTTCCATTTGGCACGATCCTGACACACCTCTCTCGCTTCCTCCACATCCATATACCTACGCATACACGCTCGTCGGTTAAAGGTACTCTTGATTTGGCCCATTTTTAATATATCGCCAATTTGGTCGATAAACTTTCGCCTAGGGCGACCCTTCCCGACTATGCCGTATTTTCGGTTTTATATTCATAAATATTGTAACGCGCATTACGAAACAAACTGTTAGGGAAGAAATGTTCATGACTGACATTCTCGTAATGAAATCGCAAGATTAAAAAATAAAATAAAATTAAGAAAACCTTTAATGGACTTGTGAAGGGCTGCAATAATGACGATGAAAATAAAATTCTGACCATGTACCATAATACTAGAAGATATTCATTTTTATTCTACTGTATGTATTGCTTTTTGTATGCAAATATGTTCCCTATGTATAATATGTTCCCAAGCGATATCTTTGCCGATTGTAAGCCGATTTAAATGATTCCTCATTTTTATTGAATATAACACCTTGGTAACTTTCACAACGACTACACTTTCACAATACAATGAGAAATTTGCAACTAGGTACGTCGGAAATTACTACATGATTTGGACTATAGTCTAATTCTATGCTCTCAAATATATATTCGTACCAACTTACAAGTGTTCAATGTAAAACTCATCTGATAAATCGGAGGCAGAAGTTTTCATATTAGTTTTATCCAAAATTTGAAAATCAATAATTTTTATTGTATTACGGCTGATATGAACCCAAGTTCCAGCAGCTAAAGACCCTGATTACTAAGTCACACAGTTGTCATTTCAGTATAATGTTCAACTATAATTAAAATTTACCTGACGGAGGATGCTCGACCCAACGTGCTCTCGCCATTTGCGTCCTCTTTGACTTCGACAGGATCGACGTGTTCATTGGAGCAAGGCTTTTGGACGAGTTTATGGCATTTCTTGTGCACAAGTAGCTTACACTGGATGCACTTGAAGCCCTGCCGGCCCAGACCCCAGATTCGGTCTTGACAGAAGGCACAAAATGCGCGCTGGAAGAACACAGATAAAATATGAAATCATTTTGTATCTATTTATTCTGTATTAAAATATGGCAAAGGTTTCGTTCATATTTTTTATAATACTCCATAAAAACAATCTACAGTCCGCTTGATGCTAAGTGTTGATGTTAGACCATACTCAGCACAATCTAATAGGTAAGATTTAATTAGTTGTTAGAGCATTGAGTTCGGTTCGAAAATTCGGTTGGATGCGGGAAACGATTCTGGATTTTATTATTTTATACTTAATGATTATTTTATACTAGCTGGTACCCGTTGCGTTGCTGCCACAGAAGAAATAATTGTGGAAATATCGTTTTAAATTTGGAAGAGTTATAATATTATTATAGTAGTTATTGTAATAATTGTTTGAAATTGAATGATATATAACTTTCAAATAATTTTGTCGGTACGATACGCGCGCCAAGTAATTTAAGTTAATTGTACTATGCCTATAACCATCACGCAAGTGCAAGCAATAAGTTGACAAAGTTTTAGCGCAATCTGATGAGCGGTA
The DNA here is from genome assembly GCA_963668995.1 of Parnassius mnemosyne. Taxonomy (NCBI): domain Eukaryota; kingdom Metazoa; phylum Arthropoda; class Insecta; order Lepidoptera; family Papilionidae; genus Parnassius; species Parnassius mnemosyne. Next base: position 7,904,739 of record CAVLGL010000081.1, read on the forward strand.
TGGCAGCGCTAAAATACGAACAAACATTAATTTTCATATATTATATATAACTTGCAATCGTTTCGTATTGACGAGAATTACAATTCAAAGTTATATTGTAATTTATTCGCACAATTCATATTATTATAATTAAACTAAAAAGAAATTACACATATCATCATCATCATCATTACAGCCCTTCACAAGTCCACTGCTGACCATAGGCCTCCCCCAAGGAATGCCACAAAGCACGGTCCTGAGTCACCTGCATCCATCGACTTCCTGCATGTCTCACCAGGTCGTCATTCCATCTAGTGGGGGGTCGCCCTACACTTCGCCTACTGGTACGAAGCTGCCACTCGAGAACCTTTCTTCCCCATCGGTTGTCGGTTCTTCGAGCTATATGGCCGGCCCACTGCTACTTCAGCTTACTAATCCGTTGGGCTATGTCGATTACTCTGATTCTACTGCGGATATCCTCATTTCAAAGTTTATCACGCAGAGACACCCCGAGCATAGCCCTCTCCATAGCTCGCTGAGCGACCTTGAGCTTCCTCATACGGCCAGCAGTGAAGGACCACGTCACAGATCCGTAAGTCATCTCTGGCAACACGCACTGGTTGTACAATTTCGTTTTCAGGTTTTGAGGTATGTCTAACGAGAAGATGTTTCGTAGTTTCCCGAAGGCTGCCCAGCCGAGTTGAATCCGTCGATTGACCTCTCGGTCGAAGTTGGACTTACCTAGTCGGACTATTTGTCCCAGGTAAACATACTCGTCAACAACTTTGAGCTTAGTGCTCCCAACAACTACCGGCATAGGTTACGTTAAACATGATCTTTGTTTTGTCCATGTTCATCTTAAGATCTATGCGTTGGGAGACACTATTGATGTCATTGAGCATAATGCTTAGGTCCTCCAGCGATTCTGCCATAAGGACTATATCGTCCGCAAATCGAAGGTGAGTGATGTACTCGCCATTGATGTTGATACCGTATCCTTTCCAGTCCAGAAGATTGAAAACGTCTTCCAATGCAGCAGTGAAGAGTTTCGGGGATATAACGTCACCCTGTCTTACACCTCTCTGCAATTGGATAGGTTTCGTACTCTGATTCTGTACTCGGATAGCCATCGTAGCTCTACTGTACAAACACTTCAGCACTTCGATATACCGACAGTCAATTTGGCACCGCTGAAGGGACTGCAGCACCGCCCAAATTTCGACGGAATCAAAGGCTTTCTCATAGTCTACATACGCAAGGCAAAGTGGCAGATTATACTCCTCTGTCTTCTGTACAATCTGCCGCAGGGTATGTATGAGGTCCATGGTACTAAAGCCTTTTCGGAAACCGGCTTGTTCGGGAGGCTGGAAGTCGTCAAGTCTGCGTGTGAGACGATTCGTAATAACTCTCGAAAACAGCATGTAGACGCGGCTCAGAAGGGAAATCGGTCTGTAGTTCTTCTAGAGAGCGTTGTCGCCTTTCTTGAAGCACAAGACCACCGCACTTCTGCTCCACGCCTCCGGAGTAGTGCCACCATGGAAGACAGAATTAAAGAGCTTCTGAAGGACTTCAAGTACCGGTTTTCCATCCGCTTTCAAAAGTTCCGCTGTAATTCCGTCCTCGCCCGGGGACTTGCCGTTTTTAAGGTGCTGGAGAGCCATTCTAATCTCGCTCAGACTGACGTCCGGGATATCTTCGGAATAGTGTTGGGTAAGACTCGCTATTGGATCGTTACTCACACTTGCGTGTGGCTCCAACGATGACGTGTACAGCTGCCCATAGCTGCTGCCACATTCGGTCTTCAGCTTTGACAGTTGGCTCTTTCTGGCACACAAATCTCTGACAGACTTTGGAGCCTTGGTTCCGCTCGATCGCTTCTTCAATACAGGCTGTATTGAAGTTGCGTAAGTCCCGCCGCATGCATTTGGAGATCTGTCTGTTCAGTTGCCTGTATGCTGTCAAATCTGTTGAAGAATGTAGCTTCATCTCCCGTCTAACAGCCGTAAGATTAAGAATGTGATCGGAGAGTTTTTGTGTTTTTCTGCGGCGGGTCTTGCAGAACTTAGCTCCGACCGCATGGACAGTTTCCACAAGCATGTCGTTCATATTATCACACGTTACACATATAACTTAAAATTATTATTTTGTTGTAAATACTACTGTGGCTAGTCGAATGAAATCTAAATTTTAAAAGGTTTGATTTTTAGAAAGAATCTAGTCTGAGTAAAAAGGCGGTACGAACTCCATTGTTTAATACTGTGGGATAGGTATATGAAATTCATGTTTTGTTCTAATAGTCTTAAATTTATGTTTGTATTCTTAATAAATTTAACTTTTCTACAGGATAAAAATACTATCACTATTAGTGCGATCACTCAAAAGTGCGAAGAAGAAACGTAAAAACTAAGACAAAGTTCTTCTGAGCTTGAATTTGCAAGTTCAATTCTGAATTTAAAGGTTTGAACTCAGTCTTTGTATAAAGATACAGCGGTAGAGGAAGGAAGCAAAGATTATAATACGAGTATATTTTCCCCGCACAAATATGAGTTACAAGAAATTATACTGTAATTTCTTATCTTTCCTATTATTAATTTTGATAGTGAAGTGATTCTGATTGGTTCACTAAAATTAGTCACCGTATCTATTAAAACATTTCGGTACTAAAAATAGGAAGAGAAAGGGGAAATTAATCCTAGGGTTTTTTTTTATTTTCTTTTTGTTTGATACGAAATTAATTGAATGCTAAGAGACAACACGTTAAAAATTCCATTTAGAAGTTTTTGCAATGGGTCAGATTTTGAGAAGTCAAAATTTAAAATACGCTCTTAAGGTTCTTAGAGACGGATAAGAATGTTTTAAAAATAAATTCAGTGAAAACTTTTGCGACTTGCATACCTCGAAAACAAATGACGATATCGACTCTTAACCAATTTCACTCCAAGCGTAATTGCATAGTGAATACCTGTATAATGTTTTCTTTAATATCAATTACTTTGTATTTAACAAAATATAATATAATTGAATTTATTAGTAGCTGACATTTGCTTATCGTTTAAACAATGAACCGAAGTGAAATTTGATACGTAAAAGTAGTGCAATTTTGTGGATAAAATATTTGTGCGTCAAGTGCTCCGATGAAGATTTAGACCTCAAGTTATTTTGACCTCTTATTAAGAGCTATAAGATACGATCGTCGTCGACTGTCTGCTGGCTTAAACTGTTAAAACCTCTTAAAAACATTGCGATGTGACGCATTTATAAATTGTGATGATATTTGTAAATTATATTTATATTTTGTACAACGTTTAACAGCGTTTGATGTATTCTTTTGGCTAAAGATCTTGTGAGTTAATACATAGGGCACACTGAACATTCTGCGCTTCTGGCCACTCTTAAATGCTTGAATTTCGAATGACATATTTATTGAAACCTCATTTATATATTGATTAAAATAATATTTTTCGAGAAGTCGCGTGTCAATTGTTATTATCGCAAGTTAAAGTTTGTCATCCGTCAAAACAAAGGAAAGAAGCGTGGGTAAAAAAAAATGATTGCGTTTTTTTTTTCTCCCAAACGGGTCCTGTCTGCACGATCCCACTTGATGAGTAAAAGGTAGTTAATGCTGAGTGTTGTAATGTTGAGTGGTGTCTTGAAAATAGTTAGAGAAAAACGACGAAGATGTCGCATCCTATTGCACTATTCCGAAGATATCCCGGATGTCAGTCTGAGCGAGATTAGGATGGCTCTCCAGCACCTTAAAAACGGTAAGGCCCCAGGCGAGGATGGAATTACAGCGGAGCTTCTGAAAGCGGGTGGAAGACCGGTACTTGAAGTCCTTCAGAAGCTTTTTAATTCCGTCCTCCATGGTGGCATTACACCGGAGGCGTGGAGCAGAAGTGCGGTGGTCTTGTTCTTCAAGAAAGGTGACAACGCTCTCTTGAAGAACTACAGACCGATTTCCCTTCTGAGCCGCGTCTACGTGCTGTTTTCGAGAGTCATTACGAATCGTCTCGCGCGCAGACTTGACGACTTCCAGCCTCCCGAACAAGCCGGTTTCCGAAAAGGCTTTAGCACCATAGACCACATACATACCCTTCGGCAAGTTGTACAGAAGTCCGAAGAGTACAATTTGCCACTATGTCTGGCGTATGTGGACTATGAGAAAGCCTTTGATTCCGTCGAAATTTGGGCGGTGCTGCAGTCCCTTCAGCGGTGCCAAGTTGACTGTCGGTATATCGAAGTGTTGAAGTGCTTGTACAGTAGGGCTACGATAGCTATCCGAGTACAGAACCAGAGTACGAAACCTATCCAATTGCAGAGAGGTGTAAGACAGGGTGACGTCATATCCCCGAAACTCTTCACCGCTGCATTGGAAGACGTTTTCAAGCTTCTGGACTGGAAAGGATACGGTATCAACATCAATGGCGAGTACATCACTCACCTTCGATTTGCCGACGATATAGTCCTTATGGCAGAATCGCTGGAGGACCTAAGCACTATGCTCAATGACCTCAATAGTGTTTCCCAACGGATAGGTCTTAAGATGAACATGGACAAAACTAAGATCATGTTTAATGTCCATGTCACACCTATGCCGATAGTTGTTGGGAACACTAAGCTCGAAGTTGTTGACGAGTATGTTTACCTGGGACAAATAGTCCGACTGGGTAAGTCCAACTTCGACCGAGAGGTCAATCGACGGATTCAACTCGGCTGGGCAGCGTTCGGGAAGCTACGACACATCTTCTCGTCAGACATGCCTCAAAACCTTAAAACGAAATTGTACAACCAGTGCGTGTTGCCAGTGATGACTTACGGAACTGAGACGTGGTCCTTCACTGCTGGCCGTATGAGGAAGCTCAAGGTCGCTCAGCGAGCTATGGAGAGGGCTATGCTCGGAGTTTCTCTGCGTGATAAACTTAGGAATGAGGATATCCGCAGTAGAACCAGAGTGACCGACATAGCCCAACGGATTAGTAAGCTGAAGTGGCAGTGGGCCGGCCATATAGCTCGAAGAACCGACAACCGATGGGGAAGAAAGGTTCTCGAGTGGCAGCCTCGTACCGGTAGGCGAAGTGTAGGGCGTCCCCCCACGAGATGGAGTGACGACCTGGTAAGACATGCAGGAAGTCGATGGATGCAGGTGGCTCAGGACCGTGTTTTGTGGCATTCTTTGGGGGAGGCCTATGTTCAGCAGTGGACTTGTGAAGGGCTGTAATGATGATGATTGCACCATGACCATGCTTCCGCCCATACCGCGGACAAGACAAAGTAATTTTTGGCTTCTGAAAAGGTAGAGCTCATGACACATCTCGCACACAATTCAATCCAATTTCAGTCCAAACATGGCATCATGCGATTTCTTTATTTTGATGAGAGGTTTGATATTTACGCAGACACAAGAGGTCGTGACAACTTTACAACCAGCGTGTGAAAAACATGAATGACTTCAGACCAATGGTCCTTAAGTTTATAAAAATGGTTTGAGCGAATGAAGAAGTGTTTAAAATGTAACCGAGAATACTTTGAAAAACAGTTAATATATTAGTTTAAATACAAATTGTTTTATTTATAGAGATATGCAAAACGTTCAGTGTAACCCACGTAGCACAGTAAAAAAACATGAGAACTTGATAGTGACTTATAGTACTGAATCGTATCAACATCTAATTACTTATGACGTATTTATAGAAGCCAGTTACTAATATTAAATGACCTTACTTATAATAAGTATAAATATTACTTATAATATCAAAGTATTAATTATCTCTATACCTGTTTCTTTCTATTGTTATTAAGTGAAGAGAGAGAAGGCAACTTGGATGTGTCTACTTGGAGTATGTCCCATAATGTATTAGATTTATTTGCTTTAGTTACTAAACCACAATATACTTACTCTATTAAACCGTTTTGCCTGGAAGATGTGTCCATTAACGCGGTACAGCTTCCGCCACCGCCTCGCACCTCTCCTGTATATGCTTCCTGTAACGTTAAAGCGTAGTGTAACTATACATGTACAGTACACATTTATACGTGGTAGAACTATGCTGCAGCTATATTAGATATGTAGTATGAATGGGTCAGCTCGACTGGATAAGAACATCGCTCTCACAGAATACCAGCGTAAAATAGCAGCTTAATTCTGCTGTGTTTCGTATAATGAATGTAGGGAACCGGATACCCATTTTACTGAATCTTAGACCTTAGGCGTGACTTCTTTTAATTAAATTCGATTTTCAATTTCAAATTTAAATTTAATTTACATAAAAATTTAAATTTAATTAATTTAAAATTAATTTCGAATCCGCATTTTGATATATCGACGATAGATTTAGAAGTCTATGGGCCACATAATCTATTTACCATCTACCATCAGGTGCACTGTGTGCTTGTTTGGCACCCTTATTTTACATAAAACAAACGCTCCATGTATACGGAACAAGTATTTGTATGGCCTACAAATAATTGTTCCGGATCTAGATGTTTGTCCTTGAGCAATGTATGTTTGTAAACTACCCCCACGATACAGGAGAAAATCCTAGTGTATAGGTTACGTTTCTTTTAAAAAAGAAAAAGAAAAAAAATTAACAGCCAGAGTTGTGGTAGCTTACGAGTTAATTAGTATTAAGTTTTATAAGCTTGACTGCTTTTTTTGTCAGTAAAAATTACTCATCGCTACGTCCTATGACATAATCCTCTTCTTTAGTAGCCCATAAAAGTCCACTGCTAGATATCGGCCTCTTTCGTTGTAAAGATGCGCCACGCTTGGCTTGGATTTACGATCGTAGTGGCAGGCGTCTTCTATTGACAACTATTGATGCTAGTACCTATCGCTTTGTGTATTCGTCTGGCGTAAATAAGATAATACCTCCAACTATCTGAAGCTATAAGATTAGCCCGACACGTAAATTTACGGCTTATGACGAATTAGCGCGATTTAGGACAAATTAGGGTGATGGATTCCTTTACACGGTACAGCCTTATAAAGTAGCGTACAGAAAGTAAGTAGTATATATAATATGGTAGCTTTTTCAAGTATGGTGGGAATTTTTTTACTTTTGATACGTAAGAAGAGCCATGGTAGCTCAAGGGTTAAGCGCTCGCTGTAAATTTCACAGTACGCGAGCACCCCGGGTTCGATCCCCACCAGCACCAATTAAATTGTTACTTGTAATTTTAAGTGCTAATTTACCACGCTGTAATTTTGGCGGTGAAGGAAAATATTGCGAGGAAACCTGTATGTCTGAGGAATAAGAAAAAAATATTTCGAAGACATGTGAAGTTCGCCAACACGCATTAGGGCAGCGCGGTGGACATTTCCTTGCCCTAAAATCTTCTCAGAAATGACAGGAGACCTGTGCCCAACAGTGGGACGTATGTAGTCTGTAACTTAAACTTTTAAAGAACAATATCATCAACGGAATGACAATACTTGAAAAACGGCCGTCGCTCTTGTCCCTCACCTCACCCGCTGTAGGCGATATTGAGTCAAGGTCTTCACGGGGCACGGGGATGCGAAAACAAGTGCTTTTGTTTATTAATTGAGTACTATTAATGTTTATTTTTGCCTTTGTATATGAACCCGTAGTCATGGCGATGACACACCGACGCCACCCTTCATTATATTGAATAACAAGCAAAAATCGCGTACGGGCCTTATTGCGACCGTACATACCGTACGTATTGGGGAGCCCGCTATTTCCACGACACCCATATAACATCTCAGGAAGGCAGCAGTCCTGACTTTGAAGTGAACTGAGTTTGCTAGAGCTGTCACGCTTGCTATTCGTGATGTCAAGCGGATTTTTTTGTAATTATTATAGAGCTGTTAATAGGAAGACGCTGCTGCCCATCTAAGCTGTCAGTTTCGTTCTGTCGGCTTACGACACCCATGGCATAATGAATTCTCTTAAGCCGCACACGGTACAAATTTAAATTTTATTTAATAATACACACAAATAATACTCTAGGAATTTTTTGTACACATACACAGTAATCTAGCAAAGAATTGGGTCACAATTAAAACATAAGAGAGCGGCGACGTACAACCGCAATATATTTTCATAAAGCGTTAATTGCTCCTTTACATTGCCTTGAGTTGTTTATTATGACGGTAATATTTTATGTTGAATTGAATTAATTATTAATTCAATTTACGAGAAACTCCAGTACTTTTATATTTACTTGACGCCTGAGAAAATTGTGACGCCATTTGGTATAAGTGTAACTGCTAAGACATGTGAGATCTAGATTCGAATCTAACAATGTTATTGTGCATTGAACAAAATATCGGTCTATGAACGGAAACAATAGTCGATGTTAGCTCAATGAGCTTATCATTTTAGGTAGGTTTTTTTTTATAGGATAATGTCACCCTTCCACCTTCCACCAACGAGCACACAGTCCACCTGATGGTAAGTGGTTGCTGCGGCCCATAGACATCTACTTCTATCCTCTGTTACAAATCAAAATGTAGATGCGTTGTCACCCGTGAGGACTAAGATGGAATGCCTCATTTCCAGTAAAAAGGGCCTCCGGCCACCTGCACTCACCAAGCGAAATGCAGAGGTAAACCTCTACTTCACGCTGGTTTTCTGTGAGGTCGTGGTACCTACTACCCCGGTTCGAGCCGGCCCATTCGTGCGACAGCAAAAGCTGCCGCGTGGCTCTACCACTGTTTATAAATTTGGTTCAGGTTTGTGGCCAAATGCTGGTCTATTTATGAATAACAAAATTGTTGAACGCAAGTTATACTACCATATTTAGTATCTCGTGCTATCAGCACTAGCAAAATTTTACCTTAAGATAATTTCAGATCATTCTGTCTAAAGTTTACACGCAAACTTTATAAATATTATTTTACTCGTCCACACCCACATGTAGGGTACTCCGTGTTAACGCTTACGCGAGCGCTTAGTGGAGAAAGGACTGGATGCAGTTTGAGAAACACGATGATAATGAAAACTAATTAAGGCACGGAAACCAACACCTTGTATTTTTGCACATTTGTAATTGCAAATTGTGTACAATCAAGTACTTAATGCCCATGCGCTCGCACGGACAAAATCTATCAAAAATACGTGCAGTTTATATATATATATATATATCATATAATTATCGATGCTATCTTAGGCGAAATTATTCGACCATGACACGAAATATGTACATACATATTATGTGAAGTGATTTCATCACGTCAGGGCTGTTTTTAGACTTCTTTGCTCGATGGAATACCGGAGGAAATATGGATATCCGTATCAGTAGACTAATAAGCTAAGTGGCATTGGAACGGCCATATAGCTCGAAGAAGCGACAATAATGGGAAAGAAAGTTTTCGAGTAGCAGCGTACTCGTACTGACAAGAGAGGTGTTAAGCGGCCGCCTACTAAATGAATGTCCTGATGGAACACGCAGGTAGTCGATAGGTGCAGGTGGTTCAGAACCACTCCTTGTGCCAATCTTTGGGGGATGCCTATGATAAGCAGTGGACTTGTGATGGGCTGTAGTAATATTATGTGATAGATTTCATCGCATCGAAAGATATCAAGCCTTTTATATAGCAACAATAACATTCATACATTGCTAGCTTCTTTAAAGCTAAGATTGTCACAGACTGGATCCCAAGAGACAACATCAAAAATACAGACCTTTTAAAAGGTGAACAGACGAATGGTACCAGTTGGAGGAGGCAGTACTTACATAAAATATTATTGGCAATTGTGAACTTTTTTTTATAATTTTTTTTATAGGATCAGGTGACAAACGAGCACACAGTCCACCTGATGGTAAGTGGTTACTGTGACCCATAGACATCTATATCTATCCTCAATAAAGACTCAAGATGCAGATGCGTTGTCACCCGTGAGGACTAAGATGGAATGCCTCTTTGCCAGTAAAAAGGGTCTCCGGTTCTCTACACTCACCATACGAAACACAGCAGCGTTAAGCTGCTATTTTACGCTGGTTTTCTGTGAGAGCGTGGTCCCTCCCCGGTCGAGCCGACCCATTCGTGCTACAACCATAATATAGCTGCAGCATGGCTTGTGCCCAGCTGTGGGTTGTGTAATCTGTAATTTAACTTTTTTACTTTAATGAAGGGAAGCAAAATGAGGCGATGACGTTCAGCGGACTAGTAACGGGGTTAGGACAATACATATTATTTGTTAGTTTTTCTTTTACTTATTTTTGTCTGGTATTTAAAATTGAATGAAAGAAATCTTCTTTGGTAATTTTTTTGTATATTTAAAATTGAATACTATATAACGATATTTTGTCTGCTGACTTACATTCCACAAAATGCCACGTAAAATGTACGCGAGACCGAAGCACCCCACTCAAAATTACAGGTTGAAAATTTTTATTTAAATCTATGTAATTTATAAGTTCATATTAAATCCAATCTGTTGCTAAAAAAATTAGGAGGTCAACACTCACGGTCCTCGCCCGCGCAGGGCATCCCAGGCGCCGCGGGAACATTCGGGAATACTGAAACAAGAGAATAACAACTTTAGTGATACGGAACAGAAAACATACGTGGATAAACCAAGCGGACGGAGCAAGCGTCCGACGGTTTCTTTTGTTTGCTTTGTAAAGTTGCACTTTGTTTTCACCGTAAGAAAAACTACATAAATGCTAAATTATCTAGTTATATTTGGACGAAATTCTAATTTTTACCTTTAACGTGTGTTATTTCTTAGCCTAATATTAAAAAATACAAACCGACTTACAAAAACAAAAAATAGACTTTAATGAAAAAATAAAAGCTAACTTGTATGAATTTAAAAGAATAATAATTTTCTTATAATAGCTTCAGGAGTCGACGTTAAAAAGTTTCAAAGGCCCGACTTCTGAAGCTATTATGTGGAAAATATATTTTAGCCAGTTTTTACTTTCTTTATTAAAAGTGTAATTTTTATCCATATCTTTATAACCAAATAAGATAAAATGAAAGGTGTATATTTTGGAGCTCAGTATAATTTTCTACGCCGATTTTTACCTCCTTATGATCACAAAGACTTCTGTGACCTTTATTTAACAAGTAAGTTCCATAAAAACGGACGTTATGATAGAACTTTAAAGGGCTTTTAACTTAAGTGTCCGGAATACAAAACCACGGCAAATTTTAAAGGGAAACGAGTATACTTATGTAGGAGCCACAGCCAATTAAGTTTCGGGTCGTTGGGAGCGGCGATTTCGAGGGTTTGTTAGGCAAAGTAAATTGTGTGGGTGTTTAAGAAAAGAACGTTATGGTTATGACCACTGTGGGGACCGGCTAATAAACGATGGACGAAAAGAAAATGCAAACGTGAATTTTCTCTACGAATTAAAGTATCTGACCACTCTTTAGGGAGGAATTAGTACAATCGCTACGCTTGGCATTGGCGGGCGTACGGGTAATCGCAGTATCAGACGTCGTGGCCTTTTGCCTCTGCCTTTCTGCCATCGGTCTGGGTATTTTACGGCTGGCATATAACAAATGGTTTTATCACCATCGAGCGGATTCACATTAAAAGAAACTGTCCGTAAAATATAAGGTAAAAAAATAAACTGCATCTAACGGCGTAAAACTGAAATTTACTGAAAATGAAAATTGTTTTTTTTGTTTTCTTTTAGATTAAAATCGCTAACTGTCTTTTAGAGTTCCGTAGTCATATGTATATGGAACTATTATACTTTTCCTGCCCTTCTATCCTCATAGCATCGTCAAATTATACATTATCATTACATATGATCTAATAAAAAAAAACTTTTCAACTTTTTTCAGTTCCCTTTAACGAGTGGGATATCAATAAGAACGTATAAACAATTGATCCTCCGTAAATTAACGGAAGCAATCACGCTGTGTCCTTTTTGTAAGCCCTTAAAAATAATAACTGAAAAATTAGCACTTACTAAAAATGATTGAACTTTGGAACGGACAAAAGTTTTAATTTTAGATGATGATGACGTAAAACACAGTCCGTGAACATAGCTGCTGTAAAGCGCCTGAAACGTCGGGAATTGAAAAAAACAAACGCGATAAAATCCGTGAAATTAGTTTCATTTAATGTCTAAATAAAATCGCGTAAATATACGAAATCATTTTAGAGAAGGTACTCTTGATATGGCCCATTTTTAATATATCGCCAATTTGGTCGATAAACTTTCGCCTAGGGGGAAATACATATCAAGAGTACCTTTAACCGACGAGCGTGTATGCGTAGGTATATTGATGTGGAGGAAGCGAGAGAGGTGTGTCAGGATCGTGCCAAATGGAAGTCCATAATCTCTGCCTACCCCTCTGGGTGACAGGCGTGAGTGTTTATGTTATGTTATGTTATGTTCATTTTAGAGAACATTTTGAGATAATTTGCGCAGCGGTGCCTACCATATGCGTGTTTTAACACGCACATCTACATTTTTCACAATTAACAATAATAATAAATCTACAGTGAACATTATTACATATAAAATAATGCAATGAAATTTAAATTCCCCATTATCATAAAAACTGTAACATAGTAGTGGAACATGAAAATAGTTGTGGAAATGTTTTTATCTATTTTTAACCTAGTTAGCAGAAACAGTTTGCAGTTTCTATATTAATAGGGGACTGAGTCGAATGGCGCGCGATACATCCGTGCAAACAAAAGATGAGCCATAAACAGTGCGCTAGATTAACGAGGGTGTAATTGAAGATGAGCATTATACAATACCTTTTATATAGGGCCGTGCCAAATGAAATTTCATAATCTCTGCCTACCCCTCTGGGTGACAGACACAGAGTTTATGTATGTATGTATTTGTACATATATAAGATATATGAAACTTTTTCGTTAGTACTTAAAAACAGTATACCTTGATGGTCTAGTGGTCATAAGCCCGACTGCTGTTGGCCCCGGGTTCGAATCCGGATCGGACCAAAATCAGTTATTGGGTTTTTCTGTTCAGTAATTATCAGTAACCGATGAGCCCGATGTCAGGAAGTTGGGGGTGTTTCACACCCGTGACTCGAAAAACACGTAAAACCGTCGATTTTGCGCATTATTTTTCTGTGGTCATTTCGAATTGCCGTCCTATCGGCTACAAGAATGAGGAAATAGAGAGTGCACCTGTGTCTCCGTTGGAACTGGCCGCCATTTTTTAGCTTTTAGCTCAACTGGCTCAAATGGAAGATGATGTTTTTCGGGTGTATGTATGTATGTTAGTTTTTATATTTAACCTATAGAGGTTTGGCTGTGTCTTTGCGACCTCCCGTAACCTAAACGATTTGAAGAAATTAAAGAGTGTGAGGTTTTGTCAGATCTGTCTTCATGATAGAGAGTGTTTGTCACATGATAGTTTTTATGTTAATGATAATATTATTGCAGTTTTGACCGTGGAAGGAATAGGGGATCTCCCACCGGGCAAGGTGTTCAGCCCGGGGAGCGGTTCCGCAGTACTACGGAACGTTGATAGCGTGATTTAGACTTCAGGTGTTACTGGTGTTCCCAGAAAACAATATAGCGCTTGCTTCAAGTGCATTCTTGAACATTTTTTTTAAACATTGAACTTGAGCATTTTTTTACGTGGTACGAGTAGAGCCATGCTGCAGCTATATTAGTAGTATAGTTGTAGCACGACGTATGTTTGCCACCTCTTCTATAAAAAAATAACTAACAAATAAATCAAGTACTTACACTCGCAATTGTTTACACTAAATTTATACAATGTATGAATTGATTATTTTAAAAAAAAAACTTAAATTGACTTACAGTCAAGACAGACTAGTTACTGGCGAAACTGGTTGAAATCTTCATGGGAGCACTGCGAATATTTATTATAATCCGAAAATAAGTTAAATCAGTAAACTAAGCTTGTTACTTTAAAAATACAGCCGCATTGATTACCACCTTTATTTATAAAGTCGGATAAAAAAGAAATTTAAATAAATTTGAAAGTAAGAGGCGAAAATATGAACATTTTATCTAAGTAGAATTTAAACATGCATAAGCCGCATTAACCTGTCTCGTTTTAGCATAGAAAAATACCCAGAGTTTTACCAACGTTTAAATAGCATCAGTTAGTTCTTTTCACTGCGAAATTCTTTTAGACTACTCTTCGGTAATAACTTATTTTGCACAATTGCGAGAGCGGCTGTGAACGACGTCTTCTGTGCAATAATCCCCGCAATAAGTTGAGGCGGGCGCTCGCTGCACATAATTGGATCTGAGGGAACTTGTTGACTTAACACTTCAAGTCGTTATCTCTAGCTCACTGTAAATAAATTTATTTTAAACTCTTTTTCGAGGCTTTCAGCTTTATGGCATTCTTCGTTAACAGTTTAAGAAAATCTGAGTAGCAATTTTGTATTTTTAATTAATGACACCAGCCAGTTGTCGTGGAAAATATTGCCAATGACGGATTTATTTTAAAAAACGAAGTTATTTTTTTGTTCCTTGTTATTAATCAAAAAGGCTTAAAAGGAGCTTTAAAGATTAATACATAGTTCTCCAATTAAACTGCTCTTAAACGTATTTAAAATTAAAGATTAAAGAATTTGCTAAAATATTCATTAGTCTTGGTAACATTGGAGAAGCTCAGGTAGTTTTCAGGGGCATCGGCACCGATGAAATTGTTAATTGCAATTTTGCAGTGCTGAGATATGCTCAGCGGTTAAGGAAAAATCGTAAAAAACCTACGTGCCAGTGATTTAGTGCATCGCGTAGTATTTTTCCCTGCTCCAACACTATCACCGAAATTAGAGCAACAGTGGAATATATCTAAATAATTATATTTTTTGGGTGACAAACGAGCACACAGTCCACTCGATGTGAAGTAGATGGAATGCCTCGGTTCCAGAAAAAAGGGTCTCCGCTATTCTATAGTGATTATATGAAACACAGCAGCATTGAGCTGCTATTTCAAGCAGGTAACAGTTAAAGCGTGGAACTTCCCCGGTTAAGCCAACCCATTCCTTCTACAATAATAATATAGCTGCAGCGTGGCTCTAACAGTAATTTTTTAAACAAATATACCACCTGGGAAGTATACCATTTAAACAAAAAAAAGAATTTTCCACATCGGTACAGGCGTCTTTGAGTAATCGTTGAACATACATAAAAAAGATTCCGAGAAATTGAGAACCTCCTTCTTTTTGAAGTCGGTTGAAAATTAACCGGTATGTAATAATCATCATAATAATAATTGCAACCCTTAACAAGTTCACTGCTGACCTCCCCACAAAACACGTTTTTTATAGAAGAGCGGGCAAACGAGCATGCGGCTCACCTGATGGTAAGTGACATTCGTCTCCCATGAACAACTGCAACACCAGGGGAATTGCGGGTGCGTTGATGGCCTTTTAAAAAGGAGTAAACTCTTTTCTTGAAGGTCCCTAAGTTGTATCGGTACGGAAAAATCGCCGGTGGTAAACGACACACGTTCATGAGACTCCTGCATCCATCAACTACCTGCAAATCGCACCAGGTATTTGCAACGTTTTAATAATTACTTTTTAAACGGATTTTTTTCCTAGCAGTCTCGAGCGGTACCAAGTTCTAGCCTATTTCTGCACCAGACTGCAATGCATTCACTTATGTCTTTCGGTTTGCATCTTAGTCCTCAAGCGTGACAACGTACCGGTGTTTGAATTAAGTTGCACTAACCGTTAGGGGGACTAAGAGCACTTTGTCACTTTTACATTATAAAAAGATATGTTATAGATTAGAAGAACATTTGGCATTGCAATTTCCTTTGATATTTTACGACTTATTTTCACATTGCCCTCGAGTAAAAAAAGAAGATAAATGACAGCCGTTTTTTACGTATCACTGTTCAAATTGGAAAGTAAAATATTGCCTTCGAGTCGAAATGCAAATGGCTACCGGCAGAAAGTTTTCAAGTTTAAATAACAATGAGAACATAAATATACTTTTGAATATTTATTATATTTTAACGCGATTACTTAAAGAATACAAATTATTTTACAATTTTAAAATGTATTTCATCTTATCATAAAATATTCGTTTTGCATATTTATTAAATATTTTTTTTAGAATTAGGGTGACAAACGAACACACAGTCCACCTGATAGTAAGTGGTTGCTGTGGCTCATAGACATCTGTATCTATCTTCGTTTGCGAATTAAAATGCAGATGCGTTGTCAGCCGTGAGAACTAAGATAGAATGCCTTTTTTCCAGTAAAAAGTGTCACCGGTTCTCTACACTCACCATAGGAAACACAGCAGTATTAAGCTGCTATTTTACGCTGGTATTCTCTAAGAGCGTGGTCGCTTCCCGGTCGAGCCAACCCATGGTTCTTCATTCAAATTAACATGTTTTACGTGGCCCTATCAAGCGTAAAATTCTGATGTAATCCAAACCAGATAATTGAAAATTGTTAAAAAGATTTAAATAAATTATTAGTCTCTTTAAACAGAATTAGCAAGGCTCCTCAAAAGGAAATTAATTTCAAATACACCTTTTAAATTAACTCAAAAGAGCCTTTCCTGAGACAGTGAGCCGAGAGATTAATAAAACGAAACAATTCTCGCTCGGATGCGTGCAATTATCTTGTTTTCGTTTATTTGTATTGTTTGTTTCATACAAAATTTTGCGGCGGGCCGTGATTACAAAGTGGGCTAATTTGGACTTTGCATACTTTTGTGAGTGGTATCGCTGTTTGTAATGTCCCACAACGCTCACAAACAATTTCATATGTGTTAAAATATTCCCACGGATAAAGCTTCTGAGAAGTTATGTCAATTATTTTTTGGTTGTTATCGTAAATGAAAATTGAAATTAGCGTAAGGGTAAAGTTAACTGAATCAGTGTAACAAAGAGAAACAATTCATTGTGTGTAGATAAGTTAAAAAAAGAAATGTTTATACATTTTGAAGGAGCGTAGGTAGTAATGTCGTAGTTTTATGGCTATAGTACGAATAAGTCGACTCGAAAGGGAAGGACCACGGGCTCACAGCATACCAGTGTGAAATAGAAGCTTGATGCTGCTACGTTTCGTATGGTAAATACGGAGAACCAGAGATCCTTTTACTGAAAACGAGACATCTTAGTCTTCATCCACGTTTTGATTCTTAATCGAGGACAAATGTAGATGTCTATGGGCCATAACATAAGGGTAATAAACGAGCACATAGTCCACCTAATGTTAAGTGGATGCTGAGGCCCAATGACATCTACATCTATCCTCAATTAAAGAAACACAGCAGCAGAGATATATGATAAGTTGGTTAAACACAAGTTGGTTTGGATCTTGTCATATTTGGCTTATAGGATAGAAATTTTGGTGTAAATTCTATCGATTATACCTATACGAGGGTCTCTACTCTTACTTCAAAGATTTAGGGTCTTAAGTCTAATTGCAGCTAAAGTCGCTTCTTGTTGTATGTATAAGTGAGGCGGCGTTAACTTGAGCATAGCCTCTAAGGCTGCTGTTGGTGTAGTCCTTTTGCTGTGTAGGTCTGTGGCAACCATACATGTCAGTGTCTGGTATCGCTGCAGCTTCTTTATAGTGGTGGCTGCATTAATTTTGGTCTACCATACCGGAGCGCCGTATGTAATCATGGGCCTAATTATCGTTTTGTACACCACGTTATAACTTTTGGGGACAGATCCCATTGTTTGCCAATCATGTTTCTGCATTGCCAGAAAGTTATACCAGCCTTGTTGATTTTGTTTTCTATGTGTTTATTCCAGTTGAGTTTACTGTCCAACTTAAGACCTAAATATTTTATCTCATTGGATAGCTGGAGTTTTGTGCTGAAAAGACTTGGAACGTGATAGTTATGCAGCATTCGTTTTTGTGTAAACATTACTGGAATTATTTTACTTGAGTTTAACGGTTAAGTCATATCCCTTGCACCAACTCTCCACTATAAGTAGAGCCGCTTAGGTCAGGTCGCACACCATGCTCGCTGTCTTTCCCGAGACCAGTATTGTCAGGTCATCCGCATATCCTATTGTGTAGAAGTGATTGGCATTTAATTTGCTGATGAGTTCATTTATGGCCATATACCACAGAAGAGGTCAACTTTATGCCTACTAAGTGTAACTTTTATGGTGGAGAAATTAGTCCTGTCAAATGCACCTTCTAGATCTATTAAGGAACCTAGACATATGTCTTGGTTTTGGATTGCCTCTTCAATTCTTGTTATTACCTGGTAAAGTGTCGATTCTGTCGATTTGTCTAAGCTGTAGGCATATTGCTTATCATGTAGCGGTATGCACATTGGCGCCGACTCCCTTAATTCCGCAATTTGTGTTACCGTTACTACACTCAAAGTTCTATTGATCGTTTTTCATCTGGCGACGAAATAATTAACTAATAGAATCTCTCGTCTTCTTTTGAGCGGTCAGCAGAGTCTATTTCATCTGATGATACTTCGTATAGAGGCGAAACACGTGTCGTAATATCAACGACGGTGAGTTTCTCGTAGTGTAGTGATGTCGGGAGTAGGGGTGTTGAGATAAGTGGTGAGGTGGTGAGATATATAGTGTACGCAATCTAAGAAGGCAGAAAGTGCTATTCAAACTAGCTAAGACACATCATTTATTTTACAGAATCTTAGTTGATTAATGTTTAACATCTTTAAAAACCGGTATCACCGGGAATAAATGTTAAACAAGGTGCTTCTATTGACTACGTGTTAGTTTCCGCAACAGATTCACTTTTAACAAGGTTTCTTTGTAAATAGTTAAAGTTCCGCTTGATGAGCTATTGCGGCTTACGAATTCATGGCTTTGTTTACCGCTGTAACTAGAATACTGAGCTTGCGGTTATCCACAGCCGTCTTATCTATAAATGGTTTTCTTCATAAATGTTGTAGGAAAATATTCAGTTAACGTAAACAATTGTGTTATAAATTATCGTTATTCGTAATGTCAGGGTTTTTTTTTTGCTTTATATGAGTACTTAATATCTATTGCTATATTAAGTATTCATATTTATATGTATAAAGTAACTTTTTTTCTAAAAGGGTAGCATCGCACTGGCAATATATCAATATATATCATCAGGTGAGCTTCCTTCTCACATTCTTCTAAAAAAAAAGCAACAAACATTTCCGAGATGGTTTTTGTACTGTCTGTCACTCCGCCCGTCCCCGATATATTTTTATTTCTTGATTGTTTACGTCACGATAATAAATGATCGGCTAGATTTGAATGATGACTTCATTGGTGTCGGTTGAGATCAAACTTGGGTTGCTCGAACAATGAAATTTAAGGCGATGTAAATATTTAGTAATAGTTTGTGTCTAAGTTGTTTTTATTTTACTTAGTTTAGGTTTCATAAACACGACAGTAACATTAAAATATTTTTTATACATCATCATCATCACTACCATACCATTACCATTACCATACCGTAGAGCCTATCAAAAGTCCACTGCTGAACATACAAGGCCTATAAGTAGCGGCACGAAAGTCTAGCGGTGACCGTTATTGCGCATAAGTCACGCTGACTGGCTCATGCGTATCGTTAGCATGCGCTGATTGGCTCTCCAATCGCATTCGTACAATTTAATTCGTGCGCGTCCCCTCCACGTTTCGTTCAGCGCTAGACTTACGCGCCGCGACTTGTACCTCATAGAACACCTCGTGGCAACCTCAGTTTTTTTTATTCAGCTATTATCAGGACTAGAACTAGATGACTATCGAAAGAAAGATCACGCGACCTCCGAAAAATGGGAATACAAGATGGTAATCAGCAGAGCCAGAGAGTAGCGTCAAAGGTTTTTTTTATAGAATAATGGTGATCAAACGCACAGTCCACCTAATGGTAAGTGGATGCTGTTGATCTACAGGTGCTATACTCTAGGTGCGATACTTCTGGTACTCCGATCGCCAAGCTAAGCATTGTGATTACAAATTCTTCGTACTATAGAAAAGGCTCCTGTCCAACAGCATACTGTTATGGGTTGATCAAGATGAAAATAATAAATAAATAAATAAAGGTTCTATGTAAAAAAAAAAGATCTAAAGGCACATCTCGTTATTATTAATCGTGAGCTAAGACAAGTAGATGGAGAGATATTTCATATCGCAATTCCCTCTACTGTTTTCCACGGAAGGATAATAGGAAGAAAAATGGCCGCGCGGGACTTGTTATTTGTCAGGAAAAGTTTCAGTAAGGGAATAAAAATCATTAAGCGATGAGACCGTTTTTTATTTTTTTTTTTTAAAAAAATAATACTGGCAACGCTTCTAATATTGCTAATATTACTACGCCAACTAAGCTTAAAATACTTGACTTGGAGTTTACGACAGTAGTTGAATGGCGGATTTGAAACGACGACTTTATACTTTTTAGTCCGCGTTCTTAACATAAGGCAGCTGCCGCTTTTACTATATGTAAGTACTTTAAAACAGAGTAAATTCTATAAAGGTATCTTCTTCTACATCAGTCCGTAAACCTACACAGCTGGATATGGGCTTATACCCTAGTAGGGATTGGCCAGAAGTGTTAGTTTTGGCCGGCGAATAGAATAGAATAGAATTGTGGTCTCAATCTAAAAGTTAACCACACTGGTACCTTTAGTTATTTTTTTTTTTGCTGTAAAGTACCCCAAACGTACGGGAATATTAAAAAAGTAATAAATCCGGTAAAATCCTTAAAAACTAGTTTCATACAATGTGTAGTGTTCGCGTCAAAGAGAAGGTTCACACGCAATAAGATTAAACAGTGAGATAGTACTATATTGCTGCGGTGCTTCGTATTAAAACTGATGAAAACCGGAGATCCTGTTTATTGCCAAGGAGGCAGGTATGGGGGCGGGGGGTGGGGGGTGGGGGGAAGCACAACATGTATGCATTTTGATTTTTAATTGGGTATAGTTGTAGGTGTCTATGGGTCATAGTACCCACATGAAATCAGTTGGACTGTCACACGACTGACTGATTGTTAGACGTGTATAAAAAGCCAAAGTAATGAAGAGAAAGACAATACTTAGGATCATCCATTCACTGTACTGATATCCAAGAATCAGACCGCCTTCACGATTTTCAATCTGTTAGATCACCGGAATCCTAACGTTTTTCTATAAAACTGAAGGGACAAACTAATTTAGAGTCCAGCTGATGGTAATTGGATACAGTAGTCCATGGCCAACTTCAAAAAAGACTACAAACGCGTTCTCACATCGAGGACTAAGATCGAATCCTCCACAACTTGTAATTATACTGGTTCTTCAAACTCTTCAGACTGGATCATAGCAGTGCTAGCTCTGTTAGTTGGTGGCAGAAGTAGGTACGAGGATAGTACCTTACCAAACGGACTTCTTAAGCAAAACCGTGAAAAACTGACTGCTTGATTATATATTACGTAAAAGTTGAGAAGAAACACAACATGGAACGAATATTTTATATCTTATAGAAACAATGTGTGATAATGGATTCGAAGAGCCTGGAACGTAGGCTGAAAAGGTGAAAGATTAACATTAAAATGCTTTTATCCTCGACCCGTTACGAATTCCTACGGGAGTAACCATTAAGCCTTTCTTCCCAAAATTGTGGGAATTGGCAGGTGAGCTATAGATTTACGAAAAAAAAAACATTTTATTTTGATTTTTTATAAAATTAATTAATATAATAGTATAAATTTCACTTTATTTTCAAAAAAAATTATCGTTTTTTGTTACATGATTTTGATATTAACAGATAAAACTTATAGCAATTATTATAAAAATAATTCATAGTATATATCATAGTATAAATTTCATAGAACGCGAGTAACGTCTATTTGATCCCCAGAGGCACCAAAATAATTGTAAAAGCTCAAGAAAACATGGCGAAGCATACTGAATGGCTAAAAAATAAATAAAAATCGAGGATATGTGAAATTCTTTAAGGCGCAGCGCGGCGGATATTACCTGGCTCAACTATATATAATCCCTTCCCTTATCAGAAATGACAGGAGGTTTGTGACCAGCAGTGGGACATCTAAAGGTTGCTTAATTTTTAATTTGCTTGAAAGCTTAATTCCAATTTCGAAAACATTTTGAAAGTATACCAACAAAACAATCCGTCTGCGAAAAATATTTCTACGAATTTCTTCGTTCAATGAATTTCAAAAAGTTAAACCTTAATTACGCCGGAGTTTCACTGTAGTTTCCTAAACTACCTCAAATAACAAAAGGAAACCAACAATCGCTCCTTCTTTCAAATATCACAGAAAAGTTTACATTAAATTCCAAAGTAGAAAAGTAGCGACTCGGTGGAAAAGTTAAGCTAATAACGTCGAAGCTTCTGCAGCTCGGTTGTTTTCTTTTTTATCATCTTATTCTCATCTTAAAAGAGTAAAAAAGTAGTAAAATGTACTGCACCCTTAATGTTGATACTGCAGATATTAGAGTTACAGGACAAATCTAGACACGGCACTCCGTGAGCTAAGTTCAGATAAGAAAAGAGCGACGCACCGGCAGTCTGTATATTCACACGAACCATTTCGGGCTACTTCCAGATATTTATTATTAGACTTGTAAAATGATAAAACTTTTTTTCAAATATTAATAATATCCTACCAAAAACATAAATATGAAAATGGGGCCAAGTTCGATACAAACGAGATTCGGGGTAGACGGCGGTCCTCAAGGGTGACAACGCATCTGCATTTTGATTTTTATCGAGAATAAATCTAGAACTCTATGGACCACAGCATCTACTTACCAACAATTGCACTATGTGCTCGTTTGTTACACTTATCCTATAAAAAATATAACACGTAAGAAACTTAGTAAGTAACTTGGTAAAAATACCATCTGGGAAAGTTTCAGTTCGATTGTACTTGAGTGCCAAATTTCTTTAACGACCGCGTAAGAAACATTTACCTTATTTCTTTAACAGTTGTACTGTGCTACGTTGTGTTGAAACAATAGCTTTCAAACACAACCTTAATATTCTTTTAACATAGTGGGACATAAAGACCACTTAGTGCGAAATTAAAAGCAAAAATGAGATATAATAATTTCAAAGCATTATTATAATGTAAGCTAATTGACTCTTACCGTTCTTATTTTTATAGTGTGTCTTTTATAATAATTAGCGCAATACATCATATAATAAACAAGAAGGACCCCAGTCTAGGTGCATAGTAACTTAACTGGCTCAAGCCCTCTTGAATAGTGAAAGATGTCGTGAAACCATGTCATACACGACAGCTAATTAAACCATCGGACTTGAATTTCTGGAGTCTTGCACGACAAGAAAAATAAAAATGTTACTAGAAATTACTACAGTTAAATTTTGTATTATCGTTTCAAAGAACCTAATTAAAATGCGTTACTTGTTCATAAAAAAAAAAACGTTGAATACATTTACAAATATTTATGTATATTTATTTATAAGATTTGCACTCCAAGAAGACTCGTCAGCGCAAATCCTACTTGTAAGCCGGAGCTCACTGCACATAATTGGGTTTGCGGCGACTTGTTGACTTAACACTTTCCGGTCATTACCTCTCACAACCTGAAAATGAAATTTAATAACAAAGTACTTCATTTATTATTTTTAAAAGGACTGTCATGATATGACTAAAATAGGTCCATTAAATTAATGAATATGATTTTATTTGTTATGGAAAGTTTATTAAGGTCTTATTTTATTTTTAGGGTAAGGATTATACAATATAATTTTTTTATACGAGTATATTAAAACACTAATATGATCAAAACTGAAAAATTAATTATTTGCGAAAGTGTGGATTTACTAACATTAAATATTTTCAAATGAAAGAAGATTTTGAATATTGGAACAGCACTGAGAAAATGCACATAAGGAATACATTTTCAGTTTCAGTAAATTCTCTCAGCGTTTTTCAACATATTTTCACGTCGCCGTCAAGGATAACACGAAGACAAATGTTCGCGAGTGACACTCGTTTTAACTTACAGTGCTGAAGTCGAATTACAACCAACTATTCTTTATAGGTTTTTGTAATTATCGCAAGTTTTTAAGTTTACCACTTAAAGTTTTTTATAGGATAGGGTGACAAACAAAAGATTTGCACTCCAAGAAGACTCGTCAGCGCAAATCCTACTTGTAAGCCGGAGCTCACTGCACATAATTGGGTTTGCGGCGACTTGTTGACTTAACACTTTCCGGTCATTACCTCTCACAACCTGAAATCCTAATGATCCTTTTTATAGGATAGGGTGACAAACGAGCACACAGCCCACCTGATGGTAAGTGGTTGCTGTGACCCATAGGCATCTACCTTTATCCTCGTTTGCGAGTTTAAATTCAGATGTGTTGTCACCCATGAGGACTAAGATGGAATGTCTCTTTTCCAGTAACATGGGTCTCCGGTTCTCTACACTCACCATA
This sequence comes from Parnassius mnemosyne, assembly GCA_963668995.1. NCBI lineage: Eukaryota > Metazoa > Arthropoda > Insecta > Lepidoptera > Papilionidae > Parnassius > Parnassius mnemosyne. The sequence goes on from CAVLGL010000081.1 coordinate 7,929,018, forward strand.
CGAAACACAGCAGTGTGAAGCTGCCATTTTACGCTGGTATTCTGTGAGAGCGTGGTCGTACCCCGGTCGAGCCGACCCATTCGTCTTACAACTATACTAATAGCTGCAGCATGGTTCTACCACGTATAAAGTGGTAATTAAGCCATGCCATATAGCTGCAGCACCAATAGTCGGCAGTGAAACACCCCTAACTTCCTAACTCCGGGCAGCTACTGAGAATTCCTTGACAGAAAACGAAAAACCCAATAATTGGTTTTTGGCCAACCCGGAATTCAAACCCAAGACCAATTCTCAAAATCTGATCAAGAAGTTGCTATGGCTTTTGAGAAACATTATACTGATGTTCCTTTTTAGACAACTAAATCATTAAACTCTTATCCTACTGTCGCCGAATCATTGCTCAAACAAAATGTAAAGGGTGTATACTCCTTATACTGCCCACCATCTGCCAGTACCACATTGAGAGATTGGGACCAAATCTTCAATTTAGACAAACGAAAGACTCTTTTTGCAGGAGATCTTAATGGCCACCACACTAACTGGTCAACTAGAACGGATTCTCGAGGAGATCAAATTTTGGATTCCATCATAGAAAACAATTTTGTTTCACTAAATGACGGCACACATACTAGAATTAAACTGGTTAACGGTATAGTACAAAAATCTGCTCCCGACTTATCTTTAGCTTCTCTGGATATAGCTTTGAAGTTCGACTGGATAGTACTAAATGAAAATCTGGGAAGTGACCATTTAATGATTAAGATGAAAACTAATGTTGTCTCATCCAATTCCTATAAAAGAAAACGCAATTTTAAAAAGGCGGACTGGTCAAAGTACAAGACATACATAGAGAGAGAACTAGAAGGCTTTATATTATCAGATGACCACCAGTCTGCGTATGACGCTTTCATTGATATTATTAATGGGGCAGCCGATAAGTGTATCCCGTTCATCAAAATATGTGAAAACCCTCTTCACCAACAGAAATTTACTCCTAAATCATATTGGAATTCGGATATTTCAAAAGCTGTAGCAGAACGACGTCGAGCACTTGCTGTTTTTAGCAAAAACCCCACACCAATAAATTTAGAAACACTACAGAACAAGGTCAGATTGGCACAAAAAATTATCCGTAGTAGTAAAGGTAGGTCAATGCAATTTTTTTGTGAAAGCATTGATAGTAGGTCAACTTCAAGCGAAATATGGGCTAAAATGAGATGGCTAAAGGGGTGCAAGACAGCAAAAAGTAATATTCCCCGTAAGCTAGCTGACTCTACTATGTAGCTTAGCACCTGATTATGCAGATCCACCGGCTCCTGTGTTTACTAGTGAGAATGCTCATCTATCCTCACCTGTTTCGGTACATGAACTCGCAAACACAATTAAACAGTCCGATACAGCACCTGGCGCAGACAACATTGCATATTCTATGATCAGGAACCTGCCAGATGCTGCCAAAACTATTCTCATATCTTTATACAACAGATTTTTGCTTTCAAGCTTTGTTCCAAGACAATGGAGAGATGTGAAAATAATTCCTATACCGAAACCGAAAACTGACAATATCTCAGATTCAGGTATTAGACCTATTGCCCTGCTATCTTGTCTATGCAAGATATTTCATACAATTATTACGCACAGACTGGAATGGTACATTGAAAAAAGTAACTATTTATCAGAGGGAACAGTAGGCTTTAGAAGGTCACGATCTTGCATGGACAATTTGACTAGATTAGTATCACGAATACAAAGTGGTTTTGGTTACGGAAACGTCACTGTAGGATGTTTTGTAGATATCGACGGCGCATACAACAATATAAATGTTATAAGTCTTTTAGCTGCGTTAGATAATCTAGAAATGGGTACCATAATATGTAATTACCTCTATCAATACTTGCACTTGCGGAGATTGTTTATCGAACTAAATAATGAAGAGCCTGTAAGTAGATGTACTGGAACCTGTATAGCACAAGGTGACCCCTTATCTCCGTTATTATTTAACGTAGCAACTATCAATATCTGTAAAAATCTGAATCAAATATTCATATCTCAATACGCTGATGATTTTGTACATTATATTAGCCATAAAAATATAATGGATGCGGTTTCTGTTACTCAAGATGCTTTAGCGGCTTTAAACATTATGATAACAGATATCGGTTTAAACATTTCTCATAGAAAAACCAAAGTTTGCATATTCACAAGAGGTCATTCGAGAAACTCAAACAGTAATAATATTACTTTAAATATCAGTAATGAACATATTGAAAGAGTCGATAATGTTAAGTATTTAGGTATGAGGCTGGACAGGAACTTAAAATGGGGTAGACACATAAATGAAACGAGGGAAAAAATACTTAAATTTTTAAATATCTTTAAAGTGTTAGCAGGTTCCAAATGGGGTGTTCATCCAAAACATTTGAGACGTCTTTATATGACCTTAATTAGAAGCAGATTAGACTACGGTTGTTTTTTATATGATAGCAGTGTAAAAAGTCATTTATACAAACTAGATAAAGTACAGAATCAAGCGATGAGAGTGATAGGCGGATTTATAAGAAGCACCCCCTATCCACGTCATGGAAAGTGAACTATGTCTACAACCATTGTCCATTCGTAGACGATACCTTGCTGCAAAATTTTACCTTAAGTCTAGGTCAATTAAAAATAATATAACTATACGTGTTCTAGAAGAATTAAATAGTCAGTGCCAGGGCGTATACTGGAGGAGAAAGAAAGTTACATTATTGGTTCAAACTCATAATAAATATTGTAATTTTCCTATCCACTCTGACCCCAAATTATTGATTTACTCTCTCAGCGATTGGATTAGTAGATATGAAATATCTTATCACATTAAGACAACCATTGATGGAATGGAACGCCCAAAAAAGCATGTCGATATAAATAGTTTACGAAATTTATGTTGCAACTTCCTAAACAGTAAATACAACACACACTATAAGATTTACACAAATGAATCAAAGGATATAACAGGATGCGGTGCAGCCTTTGTTGACCAGCAGATGAATATATGTGTAAGATTCAAAATTAGGACTGACGTTTCTATAATGCACTGTGAGCTAATCGCGATTTCTGAGGCTTTATCTTATGTTACTTTGAATTACCATCAATTTGTAATACTATCTGATGCTAAAAGTGCCCTTTTACATTTGGCTCGTCTACCCTCGAGTATTCGAGGATTTCCGATAGCCTACAGTATCCTAGATGTCATTCGTAAACTTAATTCATTAAATAAGGTGGTAATCACACAATGGATACCTGCTCATACAGGTATCACGGGTAACGAGGAGGCTGATAGAGCTGCGAACCAAGCTTTAAGCGACGGTATTACATACAATATATTACCTGTACACAGCGAATTATTACGTGAGGTTAAAATAGATTGTAGGCAGTTATGGCAAGAGTATTTTGATGAATGCTCACTTAGTAAGGGAATATGGTACAAGACAATTCAGTGTCAACCTCTTTGTTACCCATGGTTTGAAAAAGATGAAATAAGTAGGAAGAATGTTGTAGCGCTTTTAAGACTTCGTTCAGGACACATCCTGTCAAATAAGTTCCGATATCTGATGGGAATATCAGATTCCCCTAACTGCTCAGAGTGTGATATTGTAGAAGATGTGCACCATGTTTTGATGGAGTGTGTTCGGAACGAGGTACATAGGCAAGATTTGTCACTTTTGCATAATCACAATGTAGGCATTTGCAATTATATTCTATCCTCCCTTTGTCAAGAGGCCAAAATGCTAATCAAACTTTATTTATATGTAGTATAATATAAGATTAGAAGGATGTAATATTATCCACCTATGAGTGTAATCATATCACCGGATTGAATTGCAACATAATATATATTTTTATCGTTAAATTTAACTTGACTGTATGTAGTTGTATTACTGTCGATATTATTGTGTCTTCAATCGTTAATTTCCTGTCATTATTTGTGTATACTTTACGGGGGTAACATAGTCACTGTGTGACAAAACCCCTTTTTTGAAAATAAAGATTTAAAAAAAATGTAAAGGCTTGTTCAAATACTTTTAAATTCCATAGAGTACTGCCAAAAGATATCGTTAAATATTTTAAAACTATTGATGTTAAGAAAACGGCAGATTTATGTGGGATTTACTTTAAAGTTATTTTATCTATAATAGATATAATAGCACCTTGTCTAGCCGCTATATTTAATACAAGCGTCGAATCTGGTGCGTTTCCTGATTTAATGAAACATAGTAAAGTCATACCTTTATTTAAATCTGGTAGTACATTAGACCCCGCCAATTTCAGACCAATTTCTGTACTACCAACATTTAGTAAAATTTTTGAAAAAATAATTTTAGATCAGATGTTAAGTTTCTTAAATATGAATAAATTGCTACATAGAAATCAATTCGGTTTTATAAGGGGTCGCTCGACAACTGACGCTGGAGTTGAGCTTATTAAACATATTTTTTGTGCATGGGAGAATTCAGAGTATGCTTTGGGTATATTTTGTGACCTTTCCAAGGCCTTCAACTGCGTTCATCATGAGACATTAATCAGGAAGCTTCAGTACTATGGTGTCAAGAACACAGCGCTTAAACTTATTATTTCATATTTAAGTAATAGAATGCAGAAAGTTATTATCAATGCTAAAAGTTCTTCCGGCTCACTTGTACTAATGGGTGTCCCTCAAGGCTCGATTCTCGGCCCATTCCTATTTCTAGTGTATATTAATGACTTACCTTTTCTTGTAGAGGATAATCATGATATAGTATTATTTGCTGATGATACTTCCTTGATTTTTAAACTTAAACGTTAATCATTTAAATGTGACGGTAAGTGAATATTGCTATATCAAAATTAGTGCATTGGTTTAACGTTAATAATCTACATTTAAACGGAAATAATAGTTTTATTTCCTAATGTATTAAATTTACAACAACGAATGTTAAAAATCTGAGTACCAATGTGTTTTTAAATGGGGAAGAACTGAGCCCTGTTGAATCCACTGTTTTTCTTGGCATCACTCTCGACGCAAAGCTTCAGTGGGGCCACCATATATCCAAACTAGCAAGCAAACTTAAGTTCTGCAGCCTATGCTGTAAAAAAGATTAGAGGTGTGAGACCTCTATGGAGGAATGAGGTGATCGCTTCCAAGCTGTTTCTAAAATAAATTTTGTACTTATATAGTTTGTACAACCATAAATGTAAAATTTGCTTTAAAAAAAAGTCCCGCTGGGTTTCTTACTGGTTCTTCCCAGGACAGAGGTTTTTTCTCGAACCAGTGGTAAAGTAAAAAATGACTTTCAACAAGAATTACACATGTGATCTATATTGAATAAAAAAATTATTCAATTCTATTCTATTCTAATTGATCAGCGATTGCGTTTACGACCGTTAGACCAATGAGGCAGTCACTTGGCACTTTCGTCACTAGTTACTGCTCATACAATTAATTAATATTTTGAAAACTTATTTTAAAAACTTACTATTGTATATACTCAATTTCTTACGTGACGTAAGGAGGTAACAGCGAAAGGAAACTTGCATTATAATTTTTTACTTTGCATGCCTGAATGTTTCCCCAAGCATAATAGACTTCTTTAGGTCAATATTTATTATTATAGTGAAATCAAGTAAGAAATTGCTTTTTTAGGCTTTTAATTTAAATTGATAAAATATCTTTCAGAGTTAATAAAGCTTTGTAAATGTAAAACGTTTTCAGGCGTGCTGAAAATAAATTGTTTACGTAAATGCGCCATTTAGAAGAATCTAAGCGCTAAAATAAACGCAACAAAACAGTATTCCTTTAGATGCGTACAATAATTACGCGTTGGTTGGATTTTTGCGGTACATTGAATTTTCAAAGTAGTAAATCTGTCGTAAATCAAGTTTTATGATTTCACTTAAACGACCATGTTTCTTATATTGTTAGCTACATAAGCATGTTTTTTAGCCACATAAAGGAATCTTTACCAGATGAAATCTGTAATTATAACGATATATATGATAAAGATAAATATTCTTGAAGATAAAATAAAAACCGTGTGTGGTTTTTATTTAGTTAGAAGTAGATATTTATTAGCAATCTAGCGCTATATTTTATTTAGGCTGTTTGCTGCTTAGACTGAAACTCATTTGCGAGGAGACGTTACAGGAAAAGATAAAGTTTGTTTGCAATTCGGAGCCAGCTGCAAACGTCAACTTCAATTAAAACAATAGTTTAGTTTCGAAAATATTCCATATAACATTTATGTTTCAGCAAAGTTATTATACGCAGAAGAAGTATTACACAAACTATTATGATGTTACTATTTTCTCTTGCTGTAGGATTGACTTAAACAGAAATTATATGTAGTCTATTTTTGAATAAGTTATCTAATACGCTATATAATGCAGTGATGGGCGTTATATAAGAATAACATATTATTGACGATCTAAAATTTTTTTTTATAGGATAAGGGTGACAAACGAGCACACAGTCCACCTGATGGTAAGTGGTTGCTGCGGCCCATAGACATCTACATCTATCTTCTATTACAAATCAAAATGTAGATGCGTTTTCACCCGTGAGGACTAAGATGGAATGCCTCATTTCCAGTAAAAAGGGTCTCCGGCCACCTGCACTCACCAAGCGAAACGCAGAGGTAAACCTCTACTTCACGCTGGTTTTCTGTGAGGTCGTGGTACCACCCCGGTTCGAGCCGGCCCATCCGTGCGACAGCAAAAGCTGCCGCGTGGCTCTACCACTGTTAAAATGATAAAGAAGCTAAAGTAAAAATACAAAAAAAAGACATTTTCTAACCCCGTATCCCTTGTAACATGCTCAAGGTGAAATAAAGTAAGTTTTTCCTTACTTCGCTCTTTTATTGATTTAAATGACAAACACAAGCCTATTATGTAAGATATTTTTAAAATAAAACATTACGTAATGACCTTAAATGTTTTTCAACTTATTTATACGGCGTGGCCTAGGACATTTCGAAGACAAATGATAGCGCACATTGGTTTTTACTTTCATATGAAACAAAAGCTGGAGAGAAAGCTAGCTTACAATCGATATTAATGCTCTTTATGTGTTGTTCTTGAATAATAGTTTTAAAATCTTAGCATTTATTTATCAGTATATTGTATGTAATAAACACTGGATGTAGTAAAATACTGTTTTGTGTAATGATGATTCGCAAACGAGGATAGATGTAGATGTCTATGGGCCACAACAGCCACTTAACATCAGGTGGACTGTGTGCTCGTTGGTCCCCCTATCCTATAAAAGAATACTGCAGTTGCCAACCCGCCTGCCAAGCATGATAATTACGGCAAAATCCCCCGAAAACATGACCGTAGACCGACATGACCGGAGAGAGACCAGGCGCAGGACCAACACATGCTTTCCGAGGCACCAGAGTGAATCACCGCACAACTTCCTGACTCCGGGCTGCTACTGAATATTTCTTGACAAAAAAAACCTATATAACTGATTTTTACTGGCTCGAACCAGGATTCGAACCGGGGATCTCATAATAAGCAATAGCATTGAAGATTACTAGCTCAGCGAGGCATTCCTACACATAATAGAAAATATAAGACTCGAATGTTTGTTTTATCTCATATAAAAATAGTTAAATTTTCGTAACCTACATTTTTTAATTTCGTTGGTTATTATTAAAGAAAAGCAAGGAATTAATTCGAACAAAAGGCAGGCATTGCATCATAGCGCCCTTGACCGCTCAGTGCGTTCTTCGGGATAGCCGCGAGCTGATAGTTGTAATGGCGTCAAGAAAAAAGACGCGAAAAACATCTCCACATGTTTTGCTCGTGTTTTGCAATCCCAGCAGAGCAAGTTTTGCTCCATGGTGTTGCAGTTATTCATGGGCGGCGGTAGTAACTTACCATCAGGTGAGCCGCATGCTCGTTTGCCCCCTATCCTATAAAAAAAAAATCTTAAGCAGTGCAAGGTTTCCTACTAGAAGCGATGTTGCAGATCATTCCATTTCTTTCTTTGTCTTTTACTTTATTTTGGCTATATTTGTATAAAAACTAAAGCACTTTTTTAAGTTAAACTCCGGTCCTTTTTAACCATAGACATTAAATATCTATAGAGATAAACTAGGGATTTTTTGTCTCAACAATTTCTTTGTGATTCGAGTTTGTACCAAACGATACAATAACCACACATTTTTTTTATTAACTTATGACGCCTATTGGTTGAGGCCGAGGTTTTTGGTTAACGTCCCGTCTATTCCATATAAATAATTAATTTTTTTTTATTTACCGATTTCGTTGCACAATTTATCTTTATACTATGTATGTGATTTTTTCCGTCCGTGTGCATGTGACTGAACTCCTCCTAAACGGCTGGACCGATTTTGATGAAGTATTCTGTGTGTGATTAAGTTGATTCGAGAATTGCATAAATGCACAATTATACCCGGTAAGTGCGCTGTTGTCCAGATACAGAAATAACTTTATTTTAAGATATACTTGGTGCTGAGTAAGAGAGAATATGTATCCTGTCATCTTATAAGATTTTTAAACTTATCAAAACTCTACTGTTGTACATGGCCTTCCCTCATAGATTGCCTCATAGGGGGAGAGGGATATTTGTCAAGTTGCCACACTTAGCGGGAGATTAATATATTAAGTTGTTATCAGAAAGATGCTGATGTCCACCTCCTGTTTCAATTATTTTATTTATATATTTCATTATTTATTTCATTTATTTGTTAAAAAAAAAACATTACCTCCACACTAGGATTTTTTCCTGTATCACGAGAGCAGTTTACATACATAAATTTCACAAGGACAAAAATCACGATCCGGAACAATTATTTGTAGACCAGACCACACAAATACTTGTACCGTGCGGGATTCAAATCCGCGGCCCACAGCGCTGCAACTCATTACTAAGCCACTGCGCCACGGAGCCGTCAAGAATTTAAAAAAACCCGGCCAAGTGCGAGTCGGACTCGCGCACCGAGGGTTCCGAACAAATCCGTAGTTATATAAGTTTAAAATTATTAAAAATATTTTTATTATATGATATGACTAAAAATTTATGATTTTCGCAATTTTGCAAACGTTGCTTCGTACCAAATTTTAAGATTCTGAGTTCACGGGAAGTACCCTGTAGATTTTGATTCCCTTGCGAATGTCGAAAATTTGCGGCATAAACGGCTGCTGTATCTTTTGATTGCGTTGACTTAGAAGTTTGATTTTTTCACAGTTCGAAGGGTCAGTAGAGTACTTGAGTATTTGATATAAATTTCAGCTTGATACCTCCACGCGTTTCTGAGAAAAAGGGTCTTGACATACAGACAGACGGACAACAAAGTGATCTAATGATAAGGGTTCCGTTTTTTCCTTTTGAGGTACGGAACCCTAAAAAATTGTACAAAGGGCGAGCTTAGTGCTATATGGCATTTTTTACCAGCTAACCTTGGGTAAAACAGGGAGTCAGTGGAGCAGTTAGGTTGTCATGATCAAATTCGACAATTTATTTACCTCTTTCGCCACCCAAGGGTTGATAATGGTTTATTGATTCCCTAAATCACGCCTCTTCTTCATCTTATTGGAGAAAATCCCGTAATAATTGTAAAAAATATACACTTTTTAGCACATTCACTAATCGCCAAGGTATGTTCTTACGACTAGATTATTAATTATAGTATTGGTTGTGTGCAAATATCAGCATATGAAATAATCACATAATTTGGTCAGCAATTTACAACAACTTGTTATGATGAATTACATTAAGAAACATACTAAATCCAAATACTAACTTTTTAAGCATTGCTCCAAAATTTTCGTAGCCGTAGCATACTTCACGTAGACGTATTGTAGAGCCAGCTACGCGCGTAGCACTCGTAACTTTGTAATAATATATAAGTGGAACGCTACATCATATTTCGTAGCGGTAAACAAATGTTGCGTAAGGAAACGGTTTGTATTTTTGTAACGAAGTACATTGGCTGAATGCGAAACAAGACACTAGACGGTGCGAGTTCCGGCGACGGAAAAACATTTGTGTCATACACATTAATGCTCTACTCCTCTTAAGAACGTTGTGCATGTATTTATTAGTTAAGAATAAATATATGTACATAGAATTATTAATATATTGACACTCATTTATTGATGTCTCGTGTCGTTAGTACAATGTTAATCCTGTTTTGATATTGTTACGGAGTGGATAAGTTTAACCATTTGTTTAAATAATTACTTAAACGATCCATACTACTCGTAACATGACGAAGAAAATACTATTCACAATAAGAAAAAAATATCTGAGTTACAACAGTGACTTTCTCTAATTATCTACAGTACTCACAACTGCATGCTTAGCCAGCTTAGCATAGCATAGCATTGCATAGTCTCTGAAGTCAATGGTAAGAAAAAGTGTATTGAAGAATGGCGAGCAAAGCCGCGGGCAGCAGTAATGTAGATTTTTTGAAGCTTTTGAAGTAGGTTTTAGTTTTTCAAAGTTTAATTATTTTACCCTTTTAAGTGGTCTAAGGATAATTACAAGCTTAAGTCAACAACTAGAATGTTGTTTAAATAAGTACTATATTCAAATCTACATGCCCTATTTTTTACCCTTAGGCGGATTTTTTCTTTTAAACGGTGAACATACATGAAAACATACGCTTGGAATATAGAACTTTCTACTTTTTTTCGAATTGGTTAAAAATAAGAATGAATATAATCAATATTTTTTTAGATAATATTTCCTTCATTATAATAGATTTCTATTTACTTTGAAACGGTTGCAGTTACTACCCCGTTACTTCGTAATTTAAGATCGACAAATTTAATTTTACATATGGTGGCCGAAGAGAATTTGAATACCCGTGTAAATTAGCAGCTTAATGCTGCTGTGACACTCATCATATCACTGTGTAGAGAACTGTAAAACCTCTTTACTGAAAACGAGGCATTCCATCTTAGGCCTCAGAAGTGACAACGCATCTGCATCTAAGAATCAGGTGGACTGTGTGCTCGTTTGTTACTCTTAGCTATAAAAAAATAATTCAGACGACTATGGGCGATTATGAGACATGCTAGAAAGACCTCATGGATTATTATCCGGCGGTAACCGTCTAGTCTTAAAATATTTAGAAATTCGACGGGCAGCAGCGTCAAAGATGCAAGATGTCGGGTAGTACACGGTTAGTTTAAGGCTAGTTTTAAGGCAAATCCTTCCCATAACGGGGGAGGCCTGTGTCCAATAGAAGAATATTATGGGCTGATGAAGAAAAAGTGGAAAAAATTTATGCCCATAAAAACTATTAACGCGGTAATTTATATACGGAACCATTCTCCTATCCGGGGTTACGGTATGGAATATACGAGTTCTTTTCAGTAGAACTGTCCCGTCGTATTTTTAAACGGGGTCAGGGCTATACATAACATCGGTGTGGACGCTCGCCAAATTGCAGTCTCCGTTCTATGTTGGCGAACTTTGTTAATAAATGACTTTGAATTCTTTTTTAATCTTAACAAACGCTAATTCTGAAAATTACGCTGCTACTTGGTGATAAGTAGTTACATTCATTACATTATAGTATTCTAAATTTGTTTACGCAGTTGTTTAAATTATTACATATATATATATATATATATATATATATATGCATATTTATGTCATCGTTCATTATCATCATTACAGCCCTTCACAAGTCCACTGCTGAACGTAGGCCTCCTACAAGGAATGCCACAAAGCACGGTCCTGAGCCACCTGCATCCATCGACTTCCTGCATGTCTTACCAGGTCGTCACTCCATCTCGTGGGGGGTTGCCCTACACTTCGCCTAGCGGTACGAGGTTGCCACTCAAGAACCTTTTTCCCCATCGGTTGTCGGTTCTTCGAGCTATATGGCCGGCCCATTGCCACTTCAGCTTACCAATCCGTTGGGCTATGTCGGTCACTCTGGTTCTACTGCGGATATCCTCATTTCTAAGTTTATCACGTAGAGAATCTCCGAGCATAGCCCTCTCCATAGCTCGCTGAGCGACCTTGAGCTTCCTCATCCAGCCAGCAGCGAAGGACCACGTCTCAGTTCCATAGGTCATCACTGGCAACACGCACTGGTTGTACAGTCTCGTTTTCAAGTTTTGAGGTAAACCTGACGAGAAGTCGCGTCGTAATTTCCCGGACGCTGCCCAACCAAGTTGAATCCGTCGATTGACCTCTCGGTCGAAGTTGGACTTACCTAATCGGACTATTTCTTCCAGGTAAACATAATCGTCAACAACTTCGAGCTTAGTGCACCCAACAACTACCGGCATAGGTGTGACATGGACATTAAACATGATCTTTGTTTTGTCCATGTTCATCTTAAGACCTATCCGTTGGGAAACACTATTGAGGTCATTGAGCATAGTGCTTAGGTCCTCCAGCGATTCTGCCATAAGGACTATATCGTCGGCAAATCGAAGGTGAGTGATGTACTCGCTATTGATGTTGACACCGTATCCTTTCCAGCCCAGAAGCTTGAAAACATCTTCCAATGCAGCGGTGAAGAGTTTCGGGGATATGACGTCACCGTGTCTTACACCTCTCTGCCATTGAATAGGTTTTGTACTCTGGTTCTGTACTCGGATAACCATCGTAGCCCTACTGTACAAGCACTTCAACACTTTGATATACCGACAGTCAACTTGGCACCGCTGAAGGGACTGCAGCACCGCCCAAATTTCGACGGCTTTCAAATTTTTGTAAAAATTCAAAGGCTTTCTCATAGTCCACATACCTACACCAGACATAGTGGCAAATTGTACTCCTCGGACTTCTGTACAATTTGCCGAAGGGTATGTATGTGATCTATGGTGCTAAAGCCTTTTCGGAAACCGGCTTGTTCGGGAGGCTGGAAGTCGTCAAGTCTGCGCGCGAGACGATTCGTAATGACTCTCGAAAACAGCACGTAGACACGGCTCAGAAGAGAAATCGGTCTGTAGTTCTTCAAGAGCGCGTTGTCGCTTTCTTGAAGAACAAGACCACCGCACTTCTGCTTCACGCCTCCGGTGTAATGCCACCATGGAGGACGGAATTAAAGTGCTTCTGAAGAACTTTAAGTACTGGTCTTCCACCTGCTTTCAGAAGCTTCGCTGTAATTCCATCCTCGCCTGGGGCCTTGCCGTTTTTAAGGTGCTGGAGAACCATTCTAATCTCGCTCAGACTGACGTCCGGGATATCATCGGAATAATGTCGGATAAGACTCGATCTTGGATCGTTACTCACACTTACGTGTGGCACCAATGATGATGTATACAGCAGCCCATAGAACCTCTCAATCTCACTCAAAATCTCAGGTGTCCCGGAAACGACGCTGCCACACTCAGTATTCAGCTTCGACAGTTAGCTCTTTCTGGCAGACAGATCTCTAGCAAAGACTTTGGAGCCCTGGTTCCGCTCGATAGCTTCTTCAATACGAGCAGTATTTAAGTTGCGTAAGTCCCGCCGCATGCATTTGGTGATCTGTCTGTTCAGTTTCCTGTATGCTGTCAAATTCATTGAAGACTGCAGCTTCATATCCCGTCTAACGGCCATGAGATTAAGAGTGTGATCGGAGAGTTTTTGTGTTCTTCTGCGACGGGTCTTGCAAAACTTAGCTCCAAGCGCATGGACAGTTTCCACGAGCTTGTCGTTCATATTGTCCACTGTATGGCAATCTTCTAGGCACTGAAAACGGTTTTGAAACTCGAGCTGAAAGGTTTCGGGACTTTGGATTAGAGCACGAGGGGGAAGGAGCGTTGACTTGATTAGAAGAGATCTCTCCAACTTAACGTTTAGGTTCAGTGTGCCACTAACCATTCGGTGTTCGCTACCAGTTTTCACCCTCGCGATCACGGAGACATCACTGAACAGTTGTCGTCTGGTCGTCATAATGAAGTCAATCTCATTTTTTGTCGAACCGTTGGAGCTCGACCAGGTCCACTTTCTGTGGGGCCGCTTCTGGAAGAAAGAGTTCATCATAAAGAGTCTCTCTTTCTCCATGAAGTCGGCCACCTGCTGGCCCCTTGGGTTCCCTTGCCCTATTCCGAATTTCCCTACTTTCCGCTCACCGTTCTCTCTTGAGCCTAGTTTTGCGTTGAAGTCTCCCATTAACACCGTTTTTGGAGAAATGCATGGTTCTAGAGATATCCTTATACATTTCCTCCACCTCCTCATTGGGGTGTGCCGGGGTTGGTGCGTAAACCTGTATGAACTTCAGCGAATACCCTATGGTGATTCTGAGTGTAAGGTACGCAACCCTCGTCGACAAACTCCCAATCTTTGCAACGTTATTAACGGGAGACTTGTGAACGATAAATCCGACACCTCCTTGGGACAGATGGTCGCCCTCCCGGTGATAGAATGAGTTGTCGGATTCGAGGATTACCGTGTCCTTCCCCTCTCTCCTCGGATAATCCTATGATATTCCAACGCAACTTTTCTATCTCTTCTTCCAGCTCCAGGATCTTCTCGTCAGTCCTCAGGGTGCATGCGTCATAAGTTGCCGGCTCGAGTCGTCGTAGGTGGCAACCGAAACTCCACCGGAGATTCTTAGCACCTTTTGCCCCGCCGTTACCATGGAACCAGGAATAGCGGGGCCGCCAGGGACTGTGGGCCGTTTCTTGGTTACTCTCATGGGAGGTATATTGCCATAATTGCCACGCTTGGCGAGCGGGTTGGCAACCGCAGTTTTTTTATTGTTGTTTTGCTATTATCAGAAAGATGCTGCTGCCCATCCTCTGCCTCAGTTTCCCTCTGTCGCCTCTTACGACACCCACGGGTAATATGGGGTAATGAGTATTCTTTCCCTCTACTATACTGGACATGGACATATTTATGTGTAAGTATAATATTTAATCTAAAATATTAAGGCTTTTTTTATTACTTTCAACTATTACGCCTTATAAATGGCGAAAACTTGATTTCTTTTAAATAAAACTTAAGTGACAAACGAACTTACAGTTCTCCTAATGGTACGCGGCTGTTGCAATCTATGGTTATATGCAACAAATTTTAAACAGTTTTAACAGCTAAGATGTAATGCCTCACAGCTTGTAACTATACTGGCCCTTTATACTCTTCAGACCTATATTCAGTAGCGACACGAAAGTCTAGTGGTGACCGTTACTGCGCATGTCGCGCTGATTGGCTCGTGCGTATCGTTCACAGGCGCTGATTGGCTCTCCAGTCGCATTCGTGCAATTCCATTCGTACGCGTCAACTCTCGTTTCATTCAACGCTACAATTATGTGCCGCGACTTCTACTGCACTTGAATATATTGTATGATGTATATTGTTTGCTATTTGATGACCCGGTCGTAGACGTACTTGTAGGCAAAAAAGAAAGTACTTTTTAATGAAATATTTCTTTTCCGTATATTTGAGTTTAAAAAAAACAAAGGTTTCCTTGATGTTGTTATGATAAAAAATATACCTGAGTGGTTTTAGTCACGCAAAGATTAATTGTAGATGTAAATGATAAGCTAACAAATCAAATGAACAGTTCCTGGTTGTAAAAGGCGTCGAGTAACGATCGCAGCAATTACTTTCAGAAGTTTAACTTCACGTAAAAATGGTAAATGTCACAGTTTATATTTTAGTGTATACAAACGATTTACACGATTCGGTTTTTCCCACGTTTATTTAAATACTTTTGTCAAGAACTAGTATTAGTCGCTGTAGCTCTATTATTCAACGGCCTAGCATTTTGTTGCAACCGCAGTTTTTTTTTGTTTTAGTTGTCATTAGAAAGACGCTGCTGGTTTGTTTCCCTCTGCCGCTTCTTGGGACACTCACCGGACAGTACACGGTGAGTGTTAAACCTAGCAATTATTGTGCCGGGTCTCTATGAGTATAAA
The DNA here is from genome assembly GCA_963668995.1 of Parnassius mnemosyne. Classification (NCBI taxonomy): domain Eukaryota; kingdom Metazoa; phylum Arthropoda; class Insecta; order Lepidoptera; family Papilionidae; genus Parnassius; species Parnassius mnemosyne. The sequence goes on from CAVLGL010000081.1 coordinate 7,944,876, forward strand.
CAAATTGTATCTTTAGTTTATTTCATGACCGAGTTATTGTGTCTCGGTCATTTAATCAAGTAATAGTTAGTAGTTAGTAGTTGCAATAATAATAAAATTTTAAAATATTATTTAAATTAAATACTTAAATGTACCTACCTAAAACAAATGTTCACAAAAAACATTATGCTATCCTCCTCTTCCTCCGCCTGTAAATAGGGCAACAAAAATCTAGTTTATTTTCATCTTTGTGCTTGTTCTTAATTTGAAAACTAGCTGTTCACCGCGACTTAATCCGCGTGAAATTTATTACGATTAGATTGAACTAAATTCTTTTTCTAAAATGAAAGTAGCCTAAGTTACTCCTTATAACAACATCAGCTAACTGTAAATGAAAGCCCCGTCAAAATCGATCCAGACAATACAACATATAAAAGTATTGAAAATTATTACGAGTATTTTGTTATAAGTACCGTAAATATATACTTTCATGTGCATTTAGTAGAAAGCTGTTATTTGTATAATACAAATAGATACTTCAAATTTATAATAAATATACTAATAAAAAACAAATATAATCAATAAACGTCAAGCGTCATTCATATTAAAAATAAAACTTGGAATAATTTATCAAATTTACGGTTCATTAACTTGCACCGCAATTTTGTAAATTTGCGAGGACGACGATAAATTTAACGATAGCTTCAGTTCGAATCACAATACTCACACTCACAAATCGATATGAAAAAGGTCTTTTTATTAAACTTGGAAAAGTCTGTACTAAATATATACTGTATACAATAAAGAAAGACTTTTAGTTCGTATTAGATTTACAGGGATATTTTGACAAATGACTTTCTATTTCATATTGTTAGGTTCCGATGTTAAAGAATCATATCGTATCATATTGTCATTTCTTCTAGAGTTTCTGACTGGATTAAATAAATACATATTTATTAAAAACTTAATAAATATGTATTACTATTTAAACAATGAAGAAAGACTTTTAGTTCGTATTAGATTTACAGGGATATTTTGACAAATGACTATCTATTTCATATAGTCAATCAAAAAAGTTTAATCTATTTAAAATTTTAGATAAAGGTGACTCAGGACCATGCTATGTGGACTTGAGCTTTAGGACCATTTTAATTGTTAAGTCAAAATATATTCCGAATAATAAAGTTATATTGTAAGGTTAGGGTATAGTTCTGTTTGTATACCGTTACAAAAAATTTATAGTAATGACAATAAATGTTTTTGGCCATGCACATATACATACGTTGTCCTGAAACGAGAGATCTTCGACATGGTCTTCTCCATTTGTAGGAAGGATTTGCTTTATCCAACCTTTAACACTGCTGCTCGTAGCAGATCTAGGTATTCTGGAGTAAATGAGATAGTCGGATGGTTAGGCCGTAATCGCCGACATCTAATGGAGTGATGAGTTCAGCTCCTAGTATTCTATTTTATACTAGCTGTGCCCGCGGCGTAGCTCGCGTATATAGGTTTTACTTAAAGAATTTGACGTTTAGGTAAGAGAATATTAAACAATTTATATCATTACTGTATGGATAAGTGGTTCCAAAATAAATCGTTATGCTCAAAGTTCTGAGTCGTTTGTGATAGAACTTCTGTGTAAACGACGTTAGAAGTAGACAGCCGGGGCGTACATAAAAATGTTACGGGAGCTACTAACGCGGGAAAAAGCAACATGATGTGCAAAACAGTTAGTACTGAGGTCCACTCCTGCAACGCATAAAGTTTAACATTGCGCTTTATTTACGGTCATCGGTCATCGCATAACACACGCTGACTGGAAAGTGGGAATAGAACACGCTTAAAACTGAAAGGAAAGTTATTTGTTATAAGATGGATTCTTGGTATAAAATATAAATCTATTTTGCTACGTTTAGCTTGGGCGTACGTACCTTTTTTCTGGTTTCTGTTTCTGATGATGTTTGTGCTGTTAGCCGACACCCTACACGGCTCTTTTAGCTTAAATGGACTCGTTAACGTAAATTACTTCAGTGAGTCTCAATACGATTCAGAAAAAGTTGTAATTTGTACAACGCCATCTATTACGTTCTTTGTGAGAAAACATCCTTTTTTAATTTATGGAAAACATATTTTTTTGTTTACTGTGTTTGAAGTATAAATATATTATATTAGAACGTTTTTTTACACACGAATCATTTTATTACTATATCTGAGATTTTATGGCGCCTTTAAACAAATCGAACCTACATTTCAAAATAATAATCATGACTTTCGATAGAATTAACCAATTTTAATAAAACAAAGATTAAATGAACTGGAAGATACGCTTTATGATTTTCTTAACGATCTCTTTGAAAAAAAAAAGATGTTTACTTAAGACGTGATGCGTTCATAAACAAACAGAATGACAGACAGATAGACAGACAATTCTAAAAATTATAAAAATGTACTTATTTATTGCATCATCACAATCAGTCTCTATAATGATTTTAGTCACAAATTAATATACTATACAACGTACAGAAACAGACACAACATGTTATCACCGCATGTATAGAGATTTAAAGATAGATGGCGCTGTTAAAATCAATTCTAAAAATAAAAGAGATTAATTGACGCGATTGATACAATAAAAAAACATAAAAGAACTTATAAATCAAGCCTGCATAGTAAGCAAAAAAGAAAGTTTGATCATTGCCGAAACCAACGAAATTGTTAATAGCACTTTTAAAATTTGATTTACCACACAGAGTACTCGGCGGTAAAAAAAAATGAGATTGTCAACACGCAGTAGGGCAGCGTGTAATATTAAGATTAGAAGCAAATATGAAAACTCATCTACAGGAAAAAACCTTAACCTGCCTTTTTGTATCACATTTGTGCAACACCACCATCTATCGATGAAATGGGTTAACTATTGTACTTTAGATTTAGATAATAAGGTTAATATATTTTTTATATATTTATTACGTTCTTTATGTAATACTTTTGTGAACTGCGTTTTAGATATAATTATATCATTATAAAACATTATTTTACATCATTTAATTATGATTTATAATATGATATTAGTTTAAAATGTACTTGATGACTCAACGAACGCCACCATTGAACAAATTCGTACCTATATCTCGTAGTCATACTTCAGAATATTTATCATAACTTTTGATGGAATGAACTAATTTTAATGAAATAAAGACTAAATGTAACCTGAAGATACACTTTATAATTTCTTTAACGATTCTTATGATATAAATTGATACTTTATACGTGATACGTCAACAAACAAACAGACAGACAGACAGACAGACAGAAAATTCTAAAAATGGTAGATATTTATTTAATTACTTATTTTTAGTACCTCTCAATCACTTTTATTATATAAATCTAAAATGTACAGACATCGGCTATTTACATTTTTATTATATATATATATATATATATATATATATATATATATATATAGATATATATAGATATTAGTAGCGACCCGCCCCGGATTCGGCTGGTTATTTAGATTTAAATTAACTAAAGATCATTTATTTTATAAATAATGCAATTTATCAAAAAACATGAAGTTTTTTCAATATGAAGATAGATAAAAAAATAAGAAAATAGAAAGCAATGCCAGGATATTAAATATATCCTGGCATGGTTTTCTATCTGTTCGTGAAGTTTCATCACAAACAGTTCAGCCATTCTGAAGATTAGTCCGGACAGACAGAGAATTTTTTTATAAATTGTCATTTATGTCTTAATACCATGCAAATACATCCCTGAGCTAAATAGAAACCTGCTATTTCAATATTACAAACACTTCAAGTTCATTCATACGAGTATGTAATGATTTAAATGGAATCTTTGTTAAAACGCTTAAAATACCTATTATAAAAGTGAGGTGTAAGAGGGAATTTATCTATTGGGTATGCGTCCCTTTCTTCCGAATATCACTGTTATTTACACGCGGCGTATCCTATTTAATCAACGGAACGGAAGCTGAGACGACCGCCTGAAGGCAGAAAGATCTATTCAAAATTGCCAAATCGAAATTTCGCAGACTGGTAACACTTGCTAACCTATCTGCCCAGCATGGTCAGCATCATATGCATGAACATGCAAGTTGATGTGTGGTTTTTCTTTTGTTCTGATTTTATTCTGAGAAAAGCTTAGACTTACGTCTAAATGTGAGTTTAAAAAGGCTGCCGACACTGCTGAAAAGATAAGAAATATTGATGCTCATGATAAATATTTTCTCTCGAGTTCTAGCGGGACACAAACTTCTATTGTGACAGGCAGCGCCTCTACTAACTCATATATCCAGTTATCGATCGTTGTAAAGTATGTCGCGGACACCTGCCGCACGTAATAATCAAATAATAAGTCTCAGTCTGCACTCGTAGCTAAGATACAGTTGCCCGAGTCCGGCAATGTTGTTGGTAAAGTATGTGACGTGGCAAACGGCCAAGCTGTGTGACCGACTGGGGAGGTGAGACGTAATAAATGGTCAAAGAACGCTGTGCTTGTTGTAGTGTTTTTAGTTTGTACCACTGGAAAAGTTAGGCACTTGTAATAAATCGTCCACATAAATTGTATAACTTTAATCCAAAGTCTGTAGAGACCATTTCTTTTCATTATAAACTCTGCTTTGAACACGAAATTCCAAATTTTTAAATTTTTACGTCACATTTTAGTAAGTTGTTATTCAATATAACTGCTATATGAAAGTATTTTGCATTATTTTTTTTCATATCTTGGAAGAAATTATTGGATTTCATCTACGCTTAATTGCATAATGAATACCACTGATATCGATTCTGTCGTGTTTTGACAAAATAAAAATGTATTTTACAATTAGTCATCAAATAGGAACTCGAGCGGGTGAACCGAATCGCACCCACACCCTTTTTTAAGAGGTCAGAGGACACGCGAACGTTTCTTGTTTATAACGCAATAAAAACAATGTGCATATGTAAGTTTTTGTGTGCGTAAGCTCGATTATAAAAAATTACTATCGTGTACCGTCAGACGGTACACTTACCATCCTGCCTTCGGGAGATAAAATATCTATGTGTATCAATATTATTACACTAAATTTTGCAGTGGGCTGTTCAATTTGCCATTCCATTTCCTGGCGTCTTAAGAAGCGACTTGGAAAAAGGCAGAAAAATCTTACGAATTCGATAGATCGCGGTATACCGTGTAGTTTACGCTAGGCGGAAAATACTCAGACCGGCGACTGGGAGCAGCGTCACAGTGCGGGATATCTGGTTCTGCTATCACCAATTCAGCTGGCAAGCTTGTGAATAAGGCAAATCCACCCGTTAGGAGAATTTGATATTCATGTACAGTAGGAGACTTTACGATCTGTTTATTAAGAAAAAAAATTACAATCTGTGAGCCAATCGCAAGTCCTCTGCTGAACTTAGGCCTTGCTACAAATTACAGTCCTGAATCACCTGCATCCATTAACTTTCTGCGTGTTTCTTCACTTCATCAATCTATCTAGTCGTCCTACACCGTGCTTTCTAATAGGAAGCTTCCACTAGAAAAACTTACTTCCCCATTGATTGTAAAAAATAATGACGTAAATTTAAAAATTAGATTAATGTTACTGAATTAAATTGATAAAAATAAACAAAAACTTGTATATAAACTTACCTAAAAATCACATTTTTGTCTCAAAATCTAGCACAAAAAGCACCACAAAACCTTAACTTTTGTTAAATTTTAACGGATTTGTCCGCACTCATTTTTAAAACAGTCCTTATAGGAAAATAGTTGACGCTTGAAATATAAATGTATATTGTTAGTATAAGTAATTATATATCTTAGCAATATCTGTGTAGCTGTGATATAGAAAAAGGAAAACATTCTTAATATTCAGATTAAAATAGCAAAGTGCCAATCATTGAAGGAGTGCCAACATTAGTACTGTTTACGCTACCTTAACTAATGTGATTAAATAATGGCCGAAAAATTCGTACGAACCGTAAATAAATAATAAACGAAATGAGCACAAACTGGGCAGACTGATGGCGCCATATGGAGGATTGTTTTGTAACTTCTACAATTCCATTTCCGATTTAACTTTACGAATCGTTGGCAGCCGCGAGTTAGTTAGAAAGCAATTAAAACCGTTATAAAATGTAAGGTATTAAATGTAAATACATACTGTCGTGCATGACGCTTATTACGATAAAAGGATACTATAATAATTACACTTTTAAAATAGTGATAATAATTTAACTTTTACGCTCTAACGTAATTTTGAATGCGAATCTTGCTGAAAAAGGCGTTCAGTTCTATCAAGTTTTTTTTTTTTATGGAATAAGACTGACATATGAGCACAGAGCCCACCCTAAATGAAGAATGCGTTGTCACCCCAAAATACATTCACCATACAACACATTACGCCGATATTCTGTGAGGGTGTGGTCCTTCCCCGATCGAGCCGATCCATTCATGCTACAACCATAATGTAGCTGCAGCATGGCTCTAACACATAACACTAGCATAAATACAATAGTTCTAATTTATATATTGCAAATACCTCTGAAACTGATTTTGTAACGCCATCATTCCGCAGGCAACGAAAGCAAAGTAAACATAATTATTTGGATTAATCAACGAATGTATTAACCACGTGCCGTTAATTTGTATGAAATTCGTTAAATCTCGCAATTCGCAATCACCTCGCTCGGTCGTTCCGCCATTGCCTCATTTGCTAAATACGCGCCGGTTGAACGTGATATTTAACGCTCTTCATAATTAAGTGCACGTTTCCGTCGTATTTTAATTTTCATTATTTACATATATTTTTCACTAGCAGTGCCCGGTTTGAATTGTAATGCCTCTTTTTGTCAGAAAAGTTTACAGGCGCGCGTAAAATAACTCACCAAAGTTACATCGTAAAAGGATGAATGGTATAGAAATGCATAGAAGACGAACAAACAAAAACATTTTACAGGAATAGCCGCAGGCGCGCACACAACTAAAAAAAGTTTCATTGTAATCGGATGAATAATAGATGGACACATAGAAGACAAATAACAAACAGATATTCATTTAGATTTTAAAACATAAATGTTTTCGTTGAAAAAGGCAATACTAGGTATATTATTTTTGTCTGAAAATTTTAGTAATGGTCTCAAACTATGACAACATGAATAAAAATATATAAAATTTTACAATTATTTTCTGGTCCCAACAGCTTTTAATCAACCAATCGGCTTGCTTTATTGTTCGAATGTACAAAGGGGAGTTTGTCAGCGTCTATTTTTGTATCCAATTACAATGTCGTCAAGGTAAGGATGAATACACATTTTTAAACTAAGCCCGTAAGCTTTACTATCTTCAGCTACATCATAAGTGGTGATGTAGCTGATAGCTGAAAGCCGATCAGGCATTAGCTTTGCTAGGAAGTTTACGATAATATCGGAGAGGTGAATTTGCTTTCTGCACAACTAAGTTACTATTACTTTTATTTACGTGATAGAGACACGCTACAGCTATGTTATGGCAACCATATATAGCGTAACATAGCGTTGGCTCAACAGGGGCAGGACCACGCACGCACAAAATACCGGCGTAAAATAGCAGATTAATATTGCAGTAGCATTAAGATTAATGCTGTCTATCGCGCGTGTAGAGAATAGAAACCGTTTTTTACTAATAAAGAGGCATACTGTTTTAGTCTTCAGAGGTGATAACGCATCTATATTTTGGTTATTAATCGAGGTTAGGTATGGGTGTCTTTCGATCACAGCATCCACTCATCATCAGATAGACTATGCGCTCGATTATTTCCTTATTCTATAAAATAAACACGAATAGGGCTCTTCTCTTCCCCGCGATCAAATAACCAACACACTGCAGGCCTGAAAATTATCTGCTGCGCAACTGAAGACCAGGTCTCAAGCTACAAGTTGACGTTTATACAAAGTACAAAGTCAAATAGAAACCTGGTATAAAATATCCAGATCCAAAAAGTTCTATCCTTACTAAACCAATCCCATACCAAAATAAATTTAGTGAAATTTTATTCATAACTAGATCCACTTACATTCATATGACATGTATTATATTTTCCATCTCGCTGGTAAACGTAAAAACTCGATTTATATTCACATGTCGTTTTAACTTATACGTGATACAGAACTTACGTGAACATTTTTAGAGCATATATTTCCTATTACTGTGTTATTAAGCGATTGTATTTTAAAATTTAATTAGGATGCAAATGAGGCTCGCCTGTGAGTTTTTAATTAAAATAATAATAACAATTGATTTATTTCTTACCACAAAGGACATGGAAGTTACATTAGTATTGCATCTCTATTTAACAATATTATGTCATTCGTGGGAGACTGGTGCCCGTGTAGGTTCAAAGACCCGTATTACAGGTTACTAGCCCCCTCCCCCCCCCCGAATATACAGAGATAACTTTTGTTATGGTTAGAAATTATATTATTACGTATAGAGCGAATTACTATTTCTAAATCGTGAAATATTACGCGTTATGATTTATTGTACTAATCTCATATATATAAAGATTAATTTTCATTTGTTTGTATTTTATGCGCAGCCATACCGTTCATCAGATAACACTAAAAACTTGGCGGCAGCAAAGCGCCGGGTTAGCTGGTACCCGGCGCGTTGCTGGTACCCGGCTGTGCTGCCATAATGTTGACCAGATTGCGGTAAAACTTTGTCAACTTATTGCTTGCACTTGCACGAAGGTTATAGGCATTGTACAATTAACTTACACTAGGTGGCGCGCGTATCTTATGGACAAATTTCTTTGAAAGTTATATATCATTCAACTTCAATGAATGTATTATCAATAGTTTAACTCTTCCAAATTTAAAACAATATTCGCACCATTATTTCTTCAGCGGCTGCAACGCGCCGGGTACCAGCCAGTAATATATAAGGTGAGATTTATGTTCCAGATTCGAACGGCATTGAATATGATGTATTATTGTAACAAATAATTGCATTATATTTATGCCACAAGGCTAGGTTGCATAACTGAGCTATAAGAGCAAAGCATAAGTTAAACTGTGAAGAATCTTCTCGAGGGAGACTTCTTCTCATAAGAAATCAATCATGTAATTTGGTTTCTCCATATTATGTATATATAGGAAAATAACTTATATACATAAGAGCATAGTAAGCTTTAATTAGAACATTAATAATAGTTAGTACCAGTTTTTGGACTCTACAGATATAGTTGTTTATTCGGGGGTCAATGTCGCTTTAACAATATAATACAAAGAAAAAAATGAATGCATCATATGAGACATGTACATGATGTATATGAGTTAGTCAAAACAAAGCAAAACTGCAACAGATTGACGACCAAGGGCTTGAAGTTTTCGCAATATGTACAATGTCTATCAAAAATATATAAATATTTTAAATGAACATAAAAATTATAGAAACAGAATTTTTTTAATTTAATATAGATTATAAATGATACTTATTGAAAGTCACTCTTTTGTTTATTAATTACCACTGGTTCGAAAAAAAACCTCTGTCCTGGGAAGAACCAGCAACAAACCCAGCGGGACTATTTTTTTAAAGAACAGCTTAAAATCATGTACGTTATTCAATTAACCACACAAAACCAATTAGAAATAGCTTGGTAGCGATCACCTCATTCCCAGGGGTTATTATCATCTACAAATTTCTTCATATTATAATAACCCTTTTTATACAAACTTTGTTAAATAAAGTTTTTGAACATTAAGCACGTCAAATTTGGTATATTTTCTGGGATTTTGTTGTAAAGGCTAGAATAGAATATAATAAAGGCAAGAATGAATTACTGCCTCGGTGGAGTGGAGTAACTGGTACTACTAGCTTGTGTCTGTTCCTAGTATTTACAGAATGAATACTACTTATTAATGTATAACTACTTTTATTTTTGTGTATGTACATTTCATTTTCATAAATGTATTGAGAGGTCAAAGTAAATATGTTAATATCCTTAAATTTTTGTCGGAGCGACTTTATAGATTTTAAATCATAGATTGATCTTATGGCCCTATATAATTTCAGTGTCAGTCGCGTGTCCCCATAGCAAAACTATGTACGTAAAATATTCCACTACTACCACATAATATCATGCCGTAGTTGTCGTATGAGGCGGCAGAGGTAAATGAAGCTGGAGATGTACAGCAAAACTGCCGTTGTCTGCCAAGCGTGGCAGCTATTGCAAAATCCCTAAGCAGTAGACTTTGCTTGGTCTGTAGTTATGATGATGATGATGATGACTAAATACAACTTCCCAGGACTGACAAGATATAGGAATTTATGAACCATAGTTAAATTTTACAAGAAACTGCTTTACTAACCTATATAGAAATAAAATATCTTATTTTAGTCCAATACGATCTCATATTGTATTAATAATTTATTATTTTATATAATGTTTTTTTTACCAAAACAATAACTACATTTCGATATAAAAACCTTTTTGGAGAGCTTTGCACAGTTTAATAACGACAGACCGCTTAGTTTTGAATAAACGTATTAAGCGGTGACAAATATTTTAATCTTCAAATGGAAAACTAAAATTAAAGAAGAATTACTTCTACGTATAGACTTATAGTTGCACAATCATTATTTGGAAAATTATTATTGATAAACATAACATGACAGTTTACATAATGATTTCTTATATAAAAATATTTCTTTGTTTTATTCAACACGACAGTTTATTATTTACAGAGTACGTGCGTTAATATAAGTAAATGTAAAATACTGAGATTAAAATACTGATACTAACAGTGTTTAGCTATTGTAGGGGCGGCTACGATGACATCCAAAGTTGGGTAGGGTTGCGAAAGAAGATGGTGTGCGGTGGTCAGCTTTTGGCATGCCTCCAGCCCGCAGTGGAAGCATTGCCACGCGCTCTCCCTCAAACATTCGGTCGTTTGGGACCATGAGACCGATGGAATTCGCATATCTTAATTTACACTAAGCACTATCACAAATACACGACGTTCACATTTCAAAAACCTTTCGAGAAATTAAGAGTAATAAATTCCGTTTCATAACACACAAGCCCGCGATTAGTATGTTTCAAACACATTCCTTGAACAAAATGAGATTAGATAAGTAGTGGTCCAATCCAATAGAATCGAATCTACGTTGCGCGTGATTCTAAAGAATATCGATGTTTCTTTATCGATAAGATAACGTATACGGTCACAGTAGCGAGCAGCTCATCTGCGCGAAAAATAGTACTGATAGACGGGACTGCGTTTTGTGTATAGAAAGTACATTGCGTAGGCGTAAGGACGTTCCACGGCTCACATTAAAAGATAAGAGTCGTTGGTGTGATAAAACCCGCGATAACAACGTACACTTGCACAACACTCTGTTTGTTTAACATTTAGTTCATTTACAAGCATTATTTAAATAGTGTTTCGAGTGCGTTATTGTCTCCTGGGTTTTGGTGATAATTTGCGCATATTTTTTTGTAGAATAAGGGTAAGCACACAGCCCACCTGATGGTAAGTGGATGCTGTGGGCCATAGACATTTTACATCTATCCTCGATTAAGAATAAAAACGCAGATGCGTTTCTTTCTAACCCTGAGAACTAAGATGGAATGTCTCGTTACAAGTAAAAAGGGTCTTCGGTGTCCTACACTCACCATACGAAACACAGCAGCATTAACCTGCTATTTCACGCTGGTATTCTGTGAGAGCGAGGTCCTTCCCCTGGTCGAGCCGATCCATTATGCTATAACTATAATTACAGCTGCAGCGTGGCTCTATAAATTTACAACTAAATACATCAGACCAAAAATTTAAATCAAATGTTTTTTTTTTGTTTGGATGGTCGATTGCTAAGGGCTGTGCAGTCTCTTTACTGTGACTGTAAAGCCTGTGTGCGGGTAGGGCATGACCTGTCACCCATGTTTAACGTCCAAACGGGCGTAAAGCAGGGTTGTGTCATGTCTTCCTGGCTGTTCATACTGTATCTCGACAGCTGTTTACAGAAGCTGAAAGATAGCTGTTTGGGTGTGAAATTGGGTGACATAAAAGTAAATTGTCTGCTGTATGCTGATGATGCAGTGCTTATTGCACCATCAGAGGCAGAACTGCAGGCATTAGTCACGTGTATGAAAGAGGAATGTGAAATTAAAGGTCTCCGTTTGAATGCTAATAAAACTAAGGTTCTGGTATTTGAAAGGGACGAAGAGAGAACGAAGTGTGAAATATGGGTAAATCAGGAATGTCTAGAACAGGTAAATGAAATTGTATACTTAGGGAGTGCTTTTAGCCGGGATGGAAGATGTGATTTAGATGTGGACAGGCGTGTCGCTGCCGGGAACAAAGTCAATGGTGCCCTGACTGTGTTAGTCAAAAGGCAAGGCGTAGCGAAGAGTGCACGCCTTGCAATACATAACGGAGTGTTGGTACCGACTTTGTTATATGGCAGCGAAACCTGGGTATGCCAGAAGAAGCATAAAAGTAAGTTGAATGCAGTGGAGATGCGATCTCTTCGTAAAATGTGCGGCGTTACCATGGCCGACCGAAAGTGAAACGAAGAGATTCGCAATATGGCAGGTTTGAAAGATGACCTTATCACAAAAATTGATAAGGGCGTGCTTCGGTGGTTTGGGCACGTTGAGCGAATGAGTGAAGACCGAATGGTGAAGAAAATATATAGCGCGAAAGTTAATATTAAAAGGTGTCGAGGTAGACCGAGACCAACTTTCGAAGACCATGTGAGCAAATTGATCGAAGAGGGTAGGGTCAAGAGTACTCGGATACCTAGACGTGCATGTATGAAGAAGACAATGAATCTGAAAGAAGCGAAAGAGGTTTGTAAGGATCGTGACACTTGGCGATCTGTTTTCTCTGGCTACCCCGTCAGGGATTGTGCGTGAAGATAAGCAAAAATTTAAAAATTTAAAAGGAAAAGCCGATTATAAATAACTAGTTGAAAAGTCATTGTTAACACACAGTGTATGAAAATATTAAAACTCGACTTCTGAAGCTATTATACGGAAATTATTAAATATTTTATTAAAATTCTACTTTTTTGACCGTTTTAAATGAGCTAAGGAATATCAAAAACTTAAATGTCGTCTAATAGTCACATTAGAAGTTCATTTCCAATAGTTACACGATTAGTAGTTCTTTTTTTTTTCAAATTTGTATGGTACTCTTAAATTAAAACTTATTTAATAAAATACATAACATACATACATACATATACATACAAAAAAGAATATACTCGAATTGAGAAGCTCTCCCTTTTTTAAGTGTGCTAAAAATTAAAGATAGACCATGCTCAACTTCTTAACACGAACTCGCACACATCTTTCTTCTTTCTTTTTTTATGATCTTGTAGAAGTTTTTACAACTGGACGAACGGATATACACGTAAAACCATGTTGTTGGTTGCAAATGATTGTAGAAGGGTATGAGTACGTAAGTGGGTGGTCTTACAATAAGCATGATTTAATTCTGCAAGGCTTTTGCGTCACTTAAATATACACAGCGCTCCTTATTTCAAACTGAGGGAAATACAAATATTTAACACGTCGGTCACTAATTTGAATTAGAAATGAAACTATTTATATTTTTAAGATAAAAACTTACACTAAACTGTAGTATATGTAAGTATTAATAAATAAAAATTGAAAAGAATTAATTAATACATAAAAAAATCAATTCGAAAACTCTTTATTATTCAATTAAAAATTTCGTTATTTTTCTTAACCAACGGACGTTTCTAAATGATATTACCTTGAACAGAGAACAAACAATGAATTAATCTGTGCAGATATAATCGATAGTTTAGATTTAATTCTCACCCTATAGTACGAATATGTTTAATAGGGTAATAAATTTTTTTTATAAGATTTGATATAGAAATCTAACACACTCCTCCATTCCATATGAATCATGTACAAAATATCACCTCCGGAAATGGGCAAATTGCAGCTTAAGCAAACTGAAGCTATATTATACATATTGCTACAAGCAAGAATGGGTCGGCTCGACCGTGGCAGGACTACGCTCTCACAAAATACCAGTGTAAAATAGCAGGTTAATACTGCTGTGTTTCGTACGGTGACTGTAGAGAACCGGAGACCCTTTTTACTGGAAAAAAGGCATTCCATCTTAGTCTTTAAGAGTGAGAATGCATCTGCATTTTAATTATTAATCGAGGATAAATATACATAGATGTCTATGGGCCACAACATACACGTACTATCAGGTAGACTGTGTGCTCGTTGGTCACCAATACGATACAAAAATTTGGATTGAACTTATATAGTTAATTACTCATTATTACCGTACTTTGTTGCATAATTCATCGGTAAATGCATAATACAGCTTAGTTTAGTATTACAGTGTAAGCGTCGATCGAGATAGTCGATAAGAAGCTTTAGAAAAGATTATCTTGTACTGTAAACAAGAAGTCATTTTGCTCTCGATTTCAAACCTTAAACTATCGAAATAAGGAAGAAATTAGAGAGAATAGAGCAGAAATTGGATATCTCTAACAAAAATGATTTTCAACAATCTTTGCTTTTATTTAGAGTGTACAGTGAAGTTCAAAAATTTAACAAAATAAAATACAGTAAATCATGTTAAATTATAAAATTTTAAAATCAATCAACAATTATAAGAACTGATTTTTTTTATCGCTAACGTATAAATTAAAACATATAAAACGGGAAACGTGTCTTAATTTATGTAGAGATTATAGATTAAAGATAAAAATAAAAAAATAAAATGTATGCTTTGGTGTCAGTACAGTATAATCATTATGTTAAAAGGTCAGTATTTTCTATGTACGAGTATAACCTGAACTGTGTTAACCGAATTGTCTGTGGTGTGTGGTGTAATCATGAATATTTAATAAACGTATTGCAAAACGCATAATACGTATATTTTTTTAATATCTTGTATTACTAGTATTAATATAGCAGGCTGAACATTCGACTAAAATAAGCGTACCTAATAAATATTTAGAATCAGGCGTTGTTATGTGAAAAACCATTTTTACGTGGTAGAGCCACGCTGCAGCTATATTATGGCTGAAGGACGATTGGGTCGGCTAGACCGGGGTTGAACTAGGCTCTCATAGAATAGTAGCGTGAAACAGAATAAGGCTATGTTTCGTATGGTGAGTGAAAACAACCGGAGACCCATTTTAACTGGTAAAGAAGCATTCCATCTTAGTCCTGTGGGAGATAATGCATCTGCATTTTGATTCTTAATTAGGGATAGATATAGATGTTGATGAGCCACAGCATTTACTTACCATCAGGTGGACTGTGTGCTCGCTTGTCATCTTTATTCTACAAAACATCTATTATAATAAAGTAGTAAAAATTAATTATGATTATTAGCAATGATTGTAGAAAGTAATAGTATTGGGGATAGAGTTATTGAGTTTAGTGGTGGCAGTGACATCATGCACATTTGTTGGAGGGATGAAATTTTAACAGTTTTAATGCAATAAATACTTCGATCTTCATCGAATCGAGTTTAACACTAATTTCTTGATTGTAATTTTAAGCATAGATTTATAATCGTGAAGAAATTTTCATCACTGCGTTGAACGAGGTGGATAAATGAAGAATCAACCTTGGATTAGAAGTGACGTTTCTTTATGTTTCATTTATCTAGCATAAGTAACTCAACGTGTTCTTAGTAGAGGCGGCGTAAGATTATCCACTACCCTATATTAACCTGTGGGTGTGGTAAGAGGATACATAGGAAAACTGAAACAGCTGATGAGCTGCATCAACTTCCTTATAACAACTGAAAGGAACTGCGCTTGACTACCTCCCTGCCAAGCCTGGCAACTATGGCAAAACCCCCCTTTTAAGCATATAGACACGGAGGAGGCCTATTTGGTAGTGGACGTTTGATAGACTGTTATGAATGAGCGAGTATGTACTTAAATTAAACAGCAATTCTTATTACAGGAGATAATTCGGCTAAAAAAGCCATATTAGTTGCAGATCTTGTAGCCTTACATCGCATAGTATTGGTTATCGAGTTATTCTCACAAATCTTCTGTTGCGACTAGTGGTAAAATTAAAAATTTTGTGCAACCGACTTCAATATAGATAAAATGAGAACATCATCAATGTAGTCAAAATCAATTAAATACGCATTATTAAGAATAACTCAAAAACTACTGGTCATATCTTGATCAAATTTATATGGGACTATATGAGAAGCACCAGCTTCCAAATAAAAAACTAATCATCAAAGTTGGTTCACGGAGAAAAAGTTCTGAGGTAACACACATAAAAAATGCAGTCGAATTGAGAACCTCCTCCTTTTTTTAAGTTGGATGAAAAACATGAGTTAATTGTATACCTAAAAATTCTATGTTAGATAAACTTCCTTTTCTGGTATGATATTTCTAGATCGCTCCAGTTGTACGGAGTATTTGTCTTAATCATTACGCTTGGCAGGTGAACTGTCTATCGCAATACCAAACGTTTCACTTATGGCGTTCTTCCATTACGGTGACGGCTCCGTGGCGCAGTGGCTTAGCAATGAGTTGCTGCGCTGGGGGGCGCGGGTTCGAATCCCGCACGGTACAAGTAATTGTATGGCCTAAAAATAATTGTTCCGGGTCTGGATGTTTGTCCTTGTGCAATTTGTGTTTGTTAACTGCCTCCACGATACAGGAGAAAATCCAAGTGTGGAGGTAACGTTTTTAAAAAAAAACAAAAAAAATTATCAATAGTCATGATATTTTTTTGACATTTCCCATGGTCGCATGCTTTATTACTCACGGGATAAAATGGGGTGATGAATTAACTTGCACCCAAACGCTAATCTGCCAACCACTAATACGCTAATCAAGTGTCTTTTAAGACAACATCTCATGATCACAATGGCCTTTTGCGGCTGCGATATAATCATGAACTCTGTCCAGTATAAGGTCACGATAATTTAAATGAATTAAAAAAGATTTGTACTAACAATCCTCAGTGAGATCCAAATCGAAAGGCGACAGAATATCACCACTAACAGCCGGAAACGGATGATTAGCGGCCGCGTTCAAAAACTCTGTCCAAAACGAACGCATTGTGCCCCCACTGTCACCGGTGTAACGTCAGCATCATAGTCCATACGTCCACATCACTAGGGCTGGTTGTAAAATTTTTTATTTAATCTGTAACCATAGCGTATAAAGCGCGTGTTAAAGTTTATTGTGTTTCTGAACGTCAAATATTATGTGAATTGTTTGCTGTGTAAACACAGCGCGAGTAGCGTGTCGCGGCCGACTGTTGGCTCTTTATCGTTGTATCGGGCGTCGTCTCGATCTCGTATCGCGTTGATAAGCGTCGTTCGTTGCAATTAGGTGGAACCGGTGATATGGGCTTTGTTCAAGCGGTATTATGGGCCAATGATGAATGGTAACAAACGATTAGTCAAATCTTTATGATCGTAGAACAATGACGTTTTATTAAACTATACATGACAGCCATTTTCTATAATTTTGGTAGTTTTTTTGACAAAATGTTTAAATAAACCTGCAGTGTTTAAAAGTTATATAATTAATGGTTTCGCTTTAATATAAACTAGAAACAAAGATTAATAAAACAATGTTTTTAAAAAAAATCACATGCTTCGTTTTACTTCGGAGTCGACAAAATATTTCCCAAGATTGAATTTTATGAAAACTTAAATCTGGGGAATTTTTTCATATGTATTTTCATATACATATGTACATTTAGTATTTGTTCTGACATAGATAATACTTCGTTTTAAATCTTTCTATTTTCTTGTTTGTCTATCTCTGTTTAGTCTAATGGTTGACTGGAAGAGAATGACTTATGGCATTAAGTCCGCCATATGTACAACTTTGTGCATGAAAATTTAAATAAATTAATAAATTTTTACGTCTTTTTTTCTTATCTAATATTATATTAATGTCTTTTAATCATCCCTCTCAGGCAAAAAATGGAGTGTAAGGAAAAAAAGAGTGTATTACACCGAGTAAGGGAGAATTTGCCTTAATTGCTAAGCTTTTTAGACAGATTAGCGATCGTAGTACCGGATGTCACGTACTTCTGACACCCTATCACGTTGCCGGTCTGGATCTTTATTTAACATCAGTCATGTATACGGAACGATTATATTTCTATGTATAGGTCACAAGGTATTTAATATTTTTTCCTTTATCGAAACTTAAAACACCAATAAGACAAGGCGGAGTTATTAAATTTATGCGCCTACACCACACGATAGTAGTAAATAAACGTAGAATTAGATTCAAATTAATAACCGGACATGAGCCAATTTAATGAAAAACATACGTTTGCTAACCTTTACATAAGAGTTGCAAAATGGGTTTGCTCTACGGGGAAAGAACGGTAATCGCATAGAATATCATCGTGAAACAGAAACCTATTGCTGCTGTGTTTTCATCTCCAGTGGGTACGGTGCGTCACTTAGCAGTGGGTGCTCGCATCATGTTGGAGCGACATACTCGGCCGAACATTTGAGATCCATCTCCGTTAAGCTGTGAGGTCGCCCCGATTCCCGCTAGGTTTTTTTTAAATAGGATAAGGGTGACAAACGCACAGACAGTCCACCTGATGATAAGTGGTTGCTGTGGCCCATAGAAATCTACATCTATCCTCGATCACGAATAAAAATGCAGATGCATTGTCACCCGTGAGGAGTAAGATGGAATGCCTCTTTTCCAGTAAAAGGGGTCTCCAGTTCTCTACATTCACCAAACGAAACACAGCAGCGTCAAGCTGCTATTTTACGCTGGTATTCTGTGAGAGCGTGGTCCTTCCCCGGTCGAGCTGACCCACTCGTGCAAACACTATACCAGTAATATAGCTACAGCATGGCTCTACCACGCATAAATATAATATAGGTAGATCTGTCCCAAGTGTGAAGTAATACACAACGCAACCTCACAGCTGCATATAAACTACATCTAGGAAGTGAGCTCCTAGGGCCCGGTATATCACTTTACAGTGGTGCACCCATTGTAAACCTGTCGGTAATTTAGATTCGTCTCCGTAGGGCTTCGAGATCACCGACCCCTAGGCACATTCTTCCCTAGGGCGCGTAATACGCCGTGAAGACCATCATTGCCGAAAATAAACGACTCCCAAAACGGGTTTGTACCTAGTGATGGACCGTGAGGAGAACCCGGGTTATGGGGGATTCCCCGAGGCCCAAGACCTGCTGTGCAAAGAAGCACACGCAGAAGGCAAGGATAAACAACCGGAGATCATTTTTACTGGTAACAAGGTATTACATCTAGTCCTCAGAGGTGAAAATGCATATGCATTTTGATTATTTGACTGTCTCATTGATCTAGTGGTTGTAGTAGTGCGACTGCCGATTATGAGGTCCCGGGTTCGAATCCCGGGTCGAGCCAAAAAATCTGTTATTGAGTTTTTCCGTCAAGAAATTCTCAGTAGCTGCCCGGAGTCAGGAAATTGGCGGTGTTTCAACCCCGTGCCTCGGAAAGCACGTAAAAACGTTGTTCCTTTGCCTGATCTGTCTTAGTTCGTGTCGGATAACCGTCCCACAGGACTATGAGAGCGAGGGGAGAGAGTACACTTGTTTGCAGATACACTCGGGCGCTATAATCCTGTCTTACGCAGATTGCTTGTCTCCGTTAGGACTGGCCGTCGTGACCAAAACTTGGTCTGGAGGACAAGAACCGGAGACCCTCTTTACTAGTAACTGGGCATTTGTTCTTACTCCTCAGATGTGAAAACGCATATACATACATTTTGATCCTTAGTCGTGGATAAATGTAGATGTCTATGTACAACAGAATTATATCTATAATATAATCACTTACAATCAGGTTGTGTGTCTGTGTGTTTAATTATCACTTTTAATTTCAAATAAAAAACACTAGAATATCATGTATATATGCAGATGAAATCTTAAAAAGTTCCATACAATTATGTTAAATAAAAACTACAGAAACAATTACTTAAAAATAGCACAATTGTCAATTATAAATCACAAAACATAATAGGTTTTTTTTTCCGTTTTATTATCTAAAATGTCTGCTGTATCAAAATACATAATATTATATCGATAAGTCGATGCACAATCGGCTTAAGTAGGTCGACCCAACGTTAAATTTATGTGCACAATCCGCGCCGGTCCGTCAAGAAAATGTTTGTGAATTTTGATGGATCGGAGCCAACATTTACATAATAGATTTAGACCGTAGGGACGTCTTTTCATCATTACAGAAAGATGACAATAGCAAAACATGATGCTGCGTACGAAGCATTTACATATTATACTGAATTTTGTTTGAACGCTATAAAATAACAAGTGATAAAATTAAAAATTTTGTACAACCGACTTCAATATAAATTATTAAACATAACTCAAAAAATACTGGTCAAACCTTGATTAAATTTATATTGGACCACATGAGAATCACCAGCTTTCAAATAAAAAATGCGTGAGTGTCGTGGAACACTTGGTTGGAACGAAGTTCCTAACGTTAAATTTATGTGCACAATCCGCGCCGGTCCGTCAAGAAAATGTTTGTGAATTTTGATGGATCGGAGCCAACATTTACATAATAGATTTAGACCGTAGGGACGTCTTTTCATCATTACAGAAAGATGACAATAGCAAAACATGATGCTGCGTACGAAGCATTTACATATTATACTGAATTTTGTTTGAACGCTATAAAATAACAAGTGATAAAATTAAAAATTTTGTACAACCGACTTCAATATAA
This sequence comes from Parnassius mnemosyne, assembly GCA_963668995.1. NCBI lineage: Eukaryota > Metazoa > Arthropoda > Insecta > Lepidoptera > Papilionidae > Parnassius > Parnassius mnemosyne. The sequence goes on from CAVLGL010000081.1 coordinate 7,965,609, forward strand.
ATTATTAAACATAACTCAAAAAATACTGGTCAAACCTTGATTAAATTTATATTGGACCACATGAGAATCACCAGCTTTCAAATAAAAAATGCGTGAGTGTCGTGGAACACTTGGTTGGAACGAAGTTCCTTGCGTAGTATATTACTATTGATAAACGTAGGTATTATATTATTGATTAACAAATACAAATAAATGAATTACTAGCGTCTATTAAAATGAAGAGTCATTTGAAATAAAATAATATTTCTTTCATGGCAAGATAAGAAAAAGTGCGAGGGAGATGGATATTATTCCATCTCACTTCCTTATTTCGCCGCCAAAACCATCTACACTATGACACAAGGGGTAGTGACAAAAAAATCTTACACTTTTTGTCGCCTAGCTCCCATCTGCCAAACCCGTATCGTCCGATAAGGAAATTCGTTCCAAAAACAAGATCAGAATCGGTTCACCTACGAAAAAGGTATGAGGGAATTGAGTACCTCCTCATTTTTGAAGTCGGGTAAAAAACTTACAGATGCAATGTTAGAAACGAAGGGACTATCGAAAATCAGTAATTTTAGGTTACATTAAAGTTAATTTCAAGGGGAATAGTACAGAGGACTCATCTTCCAAGAAAAACGTGAGAGGTATCATGTTCAGGAATAAGTCTGCAGCGTCGTGTGTTACGGACTTACGGGTCTCCTATTACTAGTGATACCTAACTATAAATTCCGTCATTTAGGCGTGGGTTGGGGATAACAATGATCATCTATAATGTTTGTAAATATTTTGTTTTATTTATCTTTTTGCATCTTTTTGCAGACGCATGTTTAAATTGGAATAAACGCATCTCTTTCTTTCTTTCTTTCATTTTCCACCACTCTCACATTACGTATGTAGATTCTGCAATCCCTCAGACACTGAAAGCCATCACCGTAGTTTTGTCCATAGTATTTCTATATAACTTGACTTGCTGTTTAGAGCAGCCAGGTATCCAGGATTTCTTAAGGTAAAAGATAAGACTCAAAACTGAGCGTGCTAGTGGTAATCTTGCACCACAGTGGTGTGGCAGCGTCGACATTTCCTCGCCATAATACCTTCTCAGAAATAAGACAAGGTCTAGGCCTAGCAGTGGGACGTATATAGGCTGAAACTTTACTTATTTTATGATCAATTACATATAATTTAAAATAATTAAAAGCATTTTTGATATTAAAATGAAAATTTGAGTGGGATAGTGTATTTTTCCATAGTATATTACTAATTATAAGCTAATTTAATAAGTAGGTTGATTCATTAACGTTACTTCTATACAAATAAATAAAATTGAAGTGTCTGTTTGTAATGTTACAATAACAGCTATTTACTAAATGCATATGAATGTATATACGGTACTTATAAGAAAAATACAATTTTTAAAATTTTTGTCGGTCTGTTGGTCTGTTTGTTCCGGCTAATCTCAGAAACGGCTGGACCGATTTCGACGCTACTTTCACCGGCAGATAGCTGATGTTCTAAGGAGTAACTTAGGCTACTTATATTTGAGAAAAATAATTAGAGTTCTGCGCAATATAATTAAAACCCTAAATTACTCGCAGGCGAAGTCACGAAGAACAGCTAGTTTAACAATATAATTCTTAAATGAAAAGGCCAGTGTGATTTCTTCTGAACTATCATGTTAATATATTATAGTGTTGTTTTAATTTTTAACGAAACTTCAATAGAATGTATTTATATTATTAAAACACGGTTCCTTTTGCGTTACATTCGCCATAATAAATATGCTTGTCCAGGTAAAGTGCTTTGATGCGAAATTCAAATACTCAACTCATGCGAAGGTACCGTAATTTTCCGTTTTATTTTTAGAAGAAATCTCTTTAAGTTCGCGGTGAATGATGCTTAGAAAATAATTTATTTTCCATACCATACAGCTTCAAACAGATAATAAATATTAGGAACAAAAATTCAAAAAGGTAAATTATGACATAACTTATAGTTCATAATACAAACATAAACTCCTGTCACTTAGAAGTGTAGGCAGAGACTACGGGCTTCCATTTGGCGGGATCCTGACATACCTTTCACGCATCACTCTCGTCCGTGTCTCGTATCTACGCATACGTGCTCGTCGGTGAAGGAATACTCTTAATTTGGCCCATTTTCAGTTACGTCAATAAACTTCGTTCGAAGGTGACCCATGCCGACGCTGCCACATATCGTACAATATGTAGGTTCTATTGTCTGTTTTGTAGAAACAATTTAGAAAATTATTTTTATGTTTTTTTATAACTCGGAGTCCGTCCATGTTGGTATCGCACTTTTACTGGCAAGAGTGAATAGGCTCTTGTCTCTTGTTAAGCCAAGTATATTACAGTATACCTATATGCAGTGTATTACAGCCGACAGTACATCTGTACGTTGATAACGATTAAATTAAATTAGCTCCTAATGCTACCTAGAATAACCTTCGGCCAGGAATATTTTAGACTCTAAAAGAAATGAAAAATACACAAAAAAGGAAAATTGAATTAGAAATGCTTTTATCTTAGAACAACATTTAGATTAAACGAACCTTGGATATCTGATAGAGATTACGTATTTTCAATGATAAAGATTAAACACTGTATCAGAGATTAAGAAAGTAGTTTACAAGATATAGTGATATTTTGACCTAGAATGTCAATTGATTATCATATTAAATTAAATAGTTTAATTGAAACTTTTTAATTTCTGACGTTTCGGTTGCTTTACAGCACCCTGAGTCACAAAGACAGACTGAGGTGTTTGACGTCCTGTGGTCATAGTTAATGAAGTCTACCTTCAACTTTTACAAATATAAATTGTGGTCCGAACTTATAGTATATTGAAGTCTTGCAGTAGTATTTCTTTTTAAAAACGTTACCCCTATACTTTGATTTCCTCCTGTATCGTAGAGGCAGTTAACAAACATAGATTGCACAAAGATAAACATCCAGAAACGGAACAATTATTTTTATGCCATACAAATACTTGTTCCGTGCGGGATTCGAACTCGAAGCCGCCAGCGCAACAACTCATTGCTAAGCCACTGCGCCACGGAGCCGTCTATGTATGCTTCGCCTTTAAATTTTTTTTTTAATTAATAGATCCCATAATAAGATGGTAGCAAGTATTTTAATTTCAACAGCCCTGCGAATCATCTTTGGTAAGGATTAGGTGTTATTTTGCGAGGTTCTGTGGTCTATCAAATCTGATGTAATGGTTGGGATGATTTTAAACAAGTTGACCTTACTGCAGACTTCCCGGAGTGTCGGTGCTTCACATCAGCTATATGTCCTTTTACACGGTATCAAATTGTAACGTATTTTTTTTTAATTGAATCGTCATCATCATCTCGTAAATAGAGCACTCCTTGTTACGGCCCCCTGATATAAAAGTAACATTACATCTGCGAGTAGGGCTCTAGCAGTTTGTACGCCGCGCTTTTCTTGTACGTGTTGGGCGGCTTCATATATCCTCGATATATTTTATTTCGCAGGCATGAAAGTTTCGTCGCTAAGCACGTGGGAAATATGTAAAATATCCCGCTGTACCGGGACCATGCCATATTTTATATACATATTAGCTGACCAGGCAGACGTTGTTCTGCTCTTTCTGACGACCCTTTCTATAAACAATCTTTAAATTTGCAATAAACAAATATTGAAGGTCACTTATCGGGATAAAAATTATCCTATCTCTCAAGTTGGACCACACTGCACACAGTGTGCCAAATTTCATTGATATCAGCCCAGTAGTTTAGGAGTTCATCGCGAACAAACAATATGACACGTAATTTTTTATATAAAAATATATAAACACTCACACCTGTCACCCAGAGGGGTAGGCAGAGACTATGGACATCCATTTGGCATAATCCTGACACACCTCTCTCGCTTCCTCCACATCCATGTACCTACGCATACACGATCGTCGGTTAAAGGTAGGTACTCTTAATTTGGCCCATTTTCAATATATCGTCAATTTGGTCGATAAACTTTCGCCTAGGGCGTTCCTTCCCGTCTCTGCCACATAAATTTGCTTTGTCACTCTTTCCTCATTCATTCATTCTACATGACCAAACCACCGAAGCATTACTTTTTTAATCCTGGTCATTTTATACGTATACGTACAATATTTTAAATTAGTATGATATTTTGACTGTCTCAGTGGTCTAGTGATCTTAAGTGCGATCACGTGGTCTTGGGTTCGGGACAAAATCAAAAATTCACAGTAGCAGTCCGGAGGCTTAAAATTGGCGAGGTTGAACATTGTGCATCGGAAAGCACGTAAAGTTTTGGTCCTGCATCTGATCTCCCTCCGGTCGTGTCAGATTGCTATTTTATCGGACTACGAAAGTGAAGGAACGGAAAGTGCATCTTGCTTATGACTACACTCGTGCAAGATATGCCAGCGTTGAGACTGGCCGCCGTGATAGATGCGGTTTGGAGGACATTATTATTATAGTGGTATTTGCCGTAATTGAAGAGTTTATCAAGCATTGCAAAGTATTGCATGTTTGACGCTACAATCTGTCGCCTTGCTGAGATTCATAAATTAAATGTGATATACTGTATTATTGATAACAACGCAACCTAATAATAATAAAAAAAACAGCAGAGTCCACCTACCAAGCTTGGCAACTATAAACATTTCTCCACTATGAAGCAATCTATGTGAACGGTCTAATTGGATGAATATTGATTTTTTATGGAAAAAGAAATCATCTAAATTTCATTGAATCTTTATCGTTTTTTATTAAAGTAAAAAGGAAGCTTGTTTTGTAATGTATGGTGCTCTAGTTAAATTAAAAACATAAAAAGGCAGCCTATCCGAAACCCCAATTAGGGATGAAAAATGAAATTCTAAAAGAGAAACTGCTAAAGAACGGCACAAGCGAATTACGGCGTACTGTATTCAATATTCAGGCCCTTCTCAAACTTACCCTTTCCGGACGGATTCCTTTTTAAAGGCTTCTTCTGGTCACAGAGTAGCGACAAAAGTACCAACAAACAGTCCTCGTTTTTCTTTCGTACCATTTCCGCATTCACATCTAATTTTCAATTCAGATTTTTTTTCTAAAGTCTATAAAACACTATAAAACACTTCTCTAGTTTTTTTTATTAGTGCAACAAAACTTCTATTATTACCTTATCTGTATATAAATGAAAAATAATAACGTGTTATTCAAATAGTATTGAACCTATAATACATTTATTAAGATAAATGTCACTAAAGGTACGTAATGGAAAAAATAAGATGTTTTGAAGTTAGTTGAAGTATACTACCCATAGTATATTATTAAGTTTACATAACTGATGATATAATTAAATTAGAATATATGTTATGTATTTTTTAACAATTATAATCCAGAGCTTAACTACTATCCCACCTGATGGTAAGTGGTCATGTAACCGAAAATAGTGAAAAGCAATAAATTAAGTTTGACAAAATCCTTTTTACTCCTACCTTAACACCCACATTGTGGTCGGATGGAAATACAGACAGAAAGACATTGAAAAATAATTAAAGTTTGTAACAATAATGTTGGAATTTCTGTATGTACATGCACTAGCGCATGTAACTTATAATTAAGTTCAATGTAACGAATATCCGTTGAATGTATACGGATATCTGGACATACTCAAATAGAAGTCAAATGTGCCGGGCTATCACCGACAGTAATCAGATTCGTGGTTTGACTGAATACCCAATGTGAGCATTAAAATACACACAATATTAACCGGCGGTTAAAAGTTTTAATCCTTAAAGCTCTGAGTTATTTAAATGGCATCGGAACGATTAATCCTAAAGTCCACTGATGTAACTTTTTTTAATTATGTAGTACACCTTATTAAAGCGTTTATTTTTTATTATTAAAATATATTATTTTATTGATGGCAATTTTTAGTTCTTCAAGTCTTACACAGATTATTACTAGACGCATTTGTTTGTTGTCACATTTATCGTTTACATAACATTAATTCAGCTCTATAACATTTCTAAAAGTTTCACTTAAATCCTGAGAGCACAGGTGAGAACAAAAATCTCTTCACAATTTTTATTTTATTTTACTCGCACTACATAAAATACAGATACTACATTCGCAACACACACGCTCGAAAAGAAAATAAACAAGCATGTATTTCGATTATAAGAACTTGAATGAGATCGCGTCGCAAAATATTGGCGCACGCCACACGTATCTGTGGCCTAGTTTTGCCATCGATATCTCCCAAGGCTACAATGGGCGGTAAAAGGCGGTGGTAACGGGTGGGGGTAGAGTAAAAAGAAAGGGAAGATTCGGTCTAGTATATTTATCAATGATCTTGTACTGTGGATACAAAGGGTTCGCAATGGGACCTTTTCTATCCAAATGTTTACCATATGACCAACGAAAGAATGAAACATCGTTATCTAAGCGATCAACTTCAACAACTATTAGAGCAAATGTTTATTTTTAGTCTTAAATATGAATTCGGGTAACTCACTTTACGTATCGCATTTATCAAAGAATGATTGATAATGATACACCCGAATTTTTGTGGCTTTCAACAGATGCAGTATAACATAATCTGACAACGGATATATGGTATTGCGATCACGAACCCAAATGTGTTTGTCACACTTAGGCCAAATTCTCCCTATAATAAGAGGCCTTTGTTCAGCAGTTCTACAGACTGTTGATATTGACATTTTTATCAATACCTTGTGTTATTAGATTATTATAAAAACAAGCTACAAGTCAATTGAATAGGAAACTGATAATTCAAATAACTTGGTTTGTATGATAGCATGTATGCTACGCTACACACATAATTAATCTCTCTCTTTCTCTCTCTCTCTCTCTCTCTCTCTATTTTTTTAAAATTATATTCAAATCAGTATGATAATACATACTACTACTAAAAAGATGGTGGTGATACTTACCATGTTGGTAAGTATTACTATCTTCTTTATGGCTTTAAGAGCTTCGTTAAAACTAACTCCGCAGATATTATAGAGACTGATTTACATGAAAAGTTTTTATTAAATTTACTCTAAAGATGGTCTAGTTCGATGAATGTCGAGGATTTAGTAATCGAGTAATAGCAAAAAAAAAAAACATTGAAGAGCACTGAGCTCAAATGTTCTGACTCGTGCTGTATCACCAGCGCGAAGATATTAGATCTGCACACACTTTGCCAGCGTGGTAAGTATAGGTTTATCTTCCCAGTTAGGCTTGGGCAATAAATATCGATATATCGAAATATCGATATTTTTTAATAAAAATATCGTTGTAATTTAAAATCGCGATATTTCGATATATCGATATTTATTTTAGAGTATCGAATTCGTATCAATTTTGATATATTTTAAAATGTTGTATTAATGACAAAACATGTAACAACAAAATGAGGTACAAAATAGTATTAAAAAACAAAGTATTCATGTGTTTACCCGACAGTAATATAAAATCCTTTCTTTTCTTTACTTTACATTATGCAAATGATGACGGTATATCGATATTTATCACGCGATATATATCGATACTGTTTAAAAATATCGATTCGATATATATCGATATATTTTTTCCCTTGCACATCCCTATTCCCAGTAATGCATGCAAGCTGGCGGATTCCCGGAAAAGTCGTGCCCAGCATGGTTACTACGCTTCTTAAAAGAACGACGATTCTTTACTTTATCATAATTATAATCATTTCAGCCCTTCACAAGTCCACTGCTGAACATAGGTCTCCCACAAGAAATGCTACAAAACACGGTCCTGAGCCAACTGCATCCATGATCTTCCTGTATGTCTTACCAGGTCGTCACTCCATCTAGTGAAATGCCGCCCCACAATCCGTTACCGGTACGACGCTGCCACTCTAGAACCTTTCTTACTTATCGGTTACCTGTTCGACGAGCTACATGGCCGGCTCATTATCACTTCAGATTACTGGTCCGTCACGATATGTCGGTCATTGTGGTTCCATTGTGTTCTCATTTACTTACCTGCAACAAAAACAACATCCGTTAGAAATAGCCAACTTCTAAACGACTTGACCGGTTAAAGACATATTCACATGATATATTTAGTTTGTCGCGACGGTAGTACATAGCTATGATATGATCCGATAGGTGTCGCAGTAGTCAAATTTTATTTTTGTAGAATAAGGGTAACAAACAGGTACACAGTCCACCTGATGGTAAGTGGATGCTGTGGTCCATAGATCTACATTTATCCTCAATCAAGAAATAAAATGCAGATGCGTTATCACTTCTGAGAACTGAGATGGAATGCATCGTATCCAGTAAAACGGGTCTTTGGTTCTCTACACTCACCATATGAAATCACATAATTTGTAGCCGATAGATAGCGCAGCACAGAGATTGAATTATTAATAAATTATAAATTTACACTGTAAAAAAAATATATGAGGGTATGAAATGTTTTTTATAGGAGGGGGGGGGGGGGAGGCAAAAAAGTTTACGGCTCACCTGATGGTAAGTGACTACAGCTGCCCATGAACAACTGCAACACCAAGGGAATTGCAGGTGCGTTGCCGGCCTTTTAAAAATGAGTAAGCTCATTTTTTGAAGGTTCCTAAGTCGTATCGGTGCGGAAAAATGGCCGGTGATAAGTTATTCCACAGAGAGGTCGTACGCGGAAGAAAATTCCTAGTGAAACGTACAGTGGTGGACCGCCAAGCATCCAGATGGTGTGGATGGTATCGGGAGTTTTGCCGCGATGTGAATTCGTGAAATTTGGCGGCTGGGATTAATCCGAACAATTGATCAGAACACTCCCCGTGGTAATGCGAAAGAAAATGCAAAGGGATGTAACATCTCTTCGCAGCGTCAGTGATTCGAGGCGCTCTGCGCTGGATACGTTCAAGTGGAATGAGCTGGCGCTGGGGAGCCCCAGCCCAGAGATGGGAACAGTATTTTCATGTGAGGTCGAACCTGCGCCTTGTAAAGGTGCAGGCGGTGTGCCGGCATGAAATACTGCCCCGCTCTGCTGAGCACGCCAAACTTTTTAGAGGCCAATTTGGCATTCTCTTCCAAGTGACCACGAAACTGCACGTCACTCGATATGTCGACGCCGAGAATTCCGATACTGGCTGAGGCAACAAGGGGAGTGCCTTGAAACTGAGGAGATACGTAAAGGGGTTCCTTTTATGGTCTTCTGAGGATTAAACTGGACTAGATTTAGTCACCCCCAATCCGAGGTTTTGTTCAGCAAAGAGTCAACTTCAGACACAAGTTTGTTCCGGTACTCGGCGACGTTTTCCCGAGAAATATTGGTACGACCGGTGTATAGAGCATTACCAGTGCTGTCATCCGCATAGCAATGAATGTCACCGCTTCGCAACATATCATTGGTATGCAGAAGAAATAACATTGGTGATAGCACGTAGCTTTGTGGGACAACAGCATTAATAGGCTTGTAGTCGGAGCATGCACCGTTTACAACTACCTTGATGCTCCGATTTGCAAGAAAGCTGGTGATCTAATTGTACAATTTCTCGGAAAGCCCATTATAAGGGAGCTTTGAAAGAAGCGCTTTGTGCCAAACCTGGTCGAAGGCCTTCGCAATGTAACGGATTTTTAATGGCGCTGGTGTTTACATCCCGGGACGTTGATGCGTCAGCCTAGGCCCGGTAGCACTCCTGCTTGTAGCGTGATGCTATTTTACAGGAGAGACTTAGCCATGGCTGAGATTTGCCTCCGATGGGCACCACAGAGGAAGTAATAAAAAGTTCCATACCCTGGAGTACCACATCAGGAACAGAATTAGCAACAACTTTGGGATCGTCCAGCGATAAGCAAACCCACCCCCAAAGGTAGGATGCAAAGAAAGACCGCATCTCATCCCGATCGGCCGGCTTATAGTGTCAAACACAGCGGCAGCCTGCAGAAAGCAACCACAATTTCAACGTAAGTGACACCACACTCCAGACTAGACAATGATACGAGGAGCCAAAAGGGGCGTCGACGGAGACCTCTCGAGTTGGAGATATCTGTCCGGATGAGAGGTCAGCAGAAGCTTCAACAGGGACGGTACATGATCCTCCACATCTGGAATCTGCGTAGGCGTAGTAACCAGTTGTGTCAGACCATAAGCCAAGGCAAAATCATGAACAGATCTCCCCGCATGATCGGGTAAACGTGAACCGCGCCATTCGGCGTGGTGGGCGTTGAAATCGCGAAGGATCGCGATCTCTGCGGATGAGACCTGTTGCAGCAAGGAATCTATAGCCATTTGGACGTGGTCGATGAGTCGGTCTGTTTCGGCATTATCACTATGGGATCTATAGAGGCACCCGCCGTAGACGCGCGGATGGTCGTCGCTGTCTACGCATAGTCAAAGGATGGACAGGTGCGAACCATCAAAACTGCCGAGGCGTTGAAAACAAATGTTCTCTCTGACGTAAACGCAAACTCCAGCCCGAGGCACAAAAGAAGGAGTGTTCCAGTTTGTTCCCTGTATAGGAGAGATACTAAGTAACAGCCGGAGAGGACACCTGCGGAGAGCAAGGTCGGCTTCGCCGTAGCGAGGTGGTAGTGTAACATAGGCCTCCCCTTGATCACCTCATAAGTAGGATATCTATCATAGTTGCCACGCCTGGCATGCGGGTAGGCAGGCAACCGCAGCTTTTTATTTTCTAGTTGTAATTAGAAGACACTGCTGTCCATTTCCGGATTTGTTTCCGTCTGTCACCTTTTTCGACATCCACGGGACGATATAAGGTAATGGAAATTCTAAATAATTCTAAAATAATCCTAAAATTCGGTTTAAGCTGTATTTCAATGTATTACAAGATACATTAAAAATTGCAATAAAATAATTATATATGTACATATAATCATTTGTGTTACAATGGCATATGAAACGGAAAGAATACAAATATGCACACACAAACATTGTTATTTGTACGTACGTTGATACGAATGAATGCGTAGACAGGTAACACCCGTTAAAATTAGAGTTAAATGCGGGAGTGGCGCAGTTGCGTCGGTACCTTTATGTTTTAAAGGCAAGAAGACGCGCCTATTTAGATGATAAATGTGTGAGTATGAAAATTGAAAGCTGTTTTTAGTACAACAGTATCCCCAACATTTTAATTCAGTTACATACAATCATTATCAACTTTAAGAATAATTGATAACCGTAAAATCAAAACAATAAAAAAGGCGGGACTCTTATTTGTGTATTTACTATGAGCTAGAATGGATAATTTTATTAGGTAGAAGGCAACTACATATTCGAAGATCTTGGTTTACGAACGAGTTCATGATCTATATAAAATCGGTTTGCAATTATTTAAGTATCTCGCAGATGTAGAAAATACTTAAGAAGCCACAACGCTTAAAGGTCGCAAAGTATAAAAAAAGTGTTCTTTTTTTTTGTTAATTTTAATTAGAGCAATTTTAAAATAGAATCAAACCTTAAGACTACAGATTCCTACGATAACAGGCTTTTAGTGCTCCTTTGTCCGCCCCATGCATATTTGTCCAGCTCAAAGTAAACGTGCGATATTCGACGAAAAAAAGGCTTCTTTATTCGAATCGTTATTGGTTATTATCAGGAAATAAAGGATCTAAATAAAAATTTTGCCAATAAAAATCTTATTGAATTATATGCACTATCGAAAAATGTGATTCTGCTTAAAAAACGGGACCTCAAACGTCAAAGTTTTTTTCGCCGATGAAATTATATAATTTTTAAATCGATTAAACTAAAGTATTTAAAAATGTATTTGACTAAAAATTTAATGAAGTATTCTATATACGGGCATATTTTTTGAGCGTATACTATTTAAAGAAGTATCGATCTCGAGCGTCAAAATCGTGTCTAAAATACGATATTTTGACTTGGCCTTAAGGAACTAGATTATAAGACGCTTAAAAACTTTGTTAACACTACAATTTATCAAGCGCAACACTGTAAACATTCAATCTCCGACAAAAATTTGAAAATTTATAAAAGTTTCCCAAGTCGCAGGTGGAGTTTTACGTAATTAATTATACAAATTTTAAGAAACAATTAATCTTTTGATGTCTGAAACCGAATCTCCATTACAAGAGCCAGAGGGTATAAACGAAACATTGCGTTTAATTAAAAACGAATTAACATAATATACATACGTTCCAATGTTATACCCATTTACAAGAAAGGAGATGAAGATAATGTTAAAAATTATAGACCGGTATCGATTATAAGTTTATTTCCAAAGATATTTGAACGCATAGTTTATCCAATTTTAACATATCATTTAAAAAATATTATTGTGGACGCACAGCACGGGTTTTGCAAAGATAAATCTACTGTTAGCAATTTGATGGATTACGTCACAAAAGTTACAAGTGCAATGGATGGTCAAATGCAGGTGGCTTCCATATACACAGATTTTTCTAGTGCACTTGATATCGTGGACAATCAACTACTAATATCTAAATTAAATTCATACGGTGTACATGGGAATTTACTTCGTTGGCTAAGATCTTATCTTAAAAATAGATTACAAAGTGTTGTATAGCATGGATATAGGTGCAATGATTACGTGGCTCTCTCAGGCGTACTCCAAGGTTAACATATTGGTCCTATTCTTTTTTTAGTGTTTATTAATGACATAACAAATAACATTAAGTACAGCCAATGTTCCATTTTCGCCGACGATTTAAAATTGTTCAAGGCTATTAAAAATCAGGATGATGTTTCATCTTTGCAAAATGACCTTGATTCCATCTATGAATGGTGCATAAGTAACAAAATGAAACTTAATCCTCGTAAGTGTACCTACATTAAATTCACAAGGAATAAATCTACTATTGCTTCTTGTTACTCCATTAATAAAGACATATTGAGTGAATCTTCATCCACCCGTGATCTTGGGCTAGTACTTGACAACAAACTTAGCTTTATAGAACATATAGGTAACATGGTAACGCGTTCATGGAAAATGTTAGGTTTTATTAAACGTGCATGTAATGACTTCAAAAATAGTCAGACTCTGATAACTATCTATAATGCATTAATTCGCAGCAGTTTAGAATATGCCACAGTGATATGGAATCCTTCTTATAAAATACATATTGACAGAATCGAGCGTATACAAAAAACTTCACTCGATTCATCGCTTATAAATTTCAAAACTGTCCATACTATACTGACTATAGATCTAGGCTTTCTCATCTCGGAATGAGTTCACTGGCAGACCGACGAAAACTTTTAGACCTAATGACGCTACATAAACTTCTACATGGTAAGTTAATTTCACCAAGTTTATTGCAGCAAGTGTGCCTTAAAATCCCCTATCATATCCCTAGACACCCAATTACCAATTTATTAAATATTCCCTTCAGTAGAACCAATCTTGGTAAGTTTTCACTGTTAAATAGATGTATGCGAACTTATAACAGCTTAAACAATCATGACATCGACATCTTTAACGACCCCGAACGTGTATTCAAAAGAAAATGTAAAGACTTACTATTACCTACCTTGCCCGATTAATGATTCTAAACTATTATTTATTGCAATTTTTTTTACTGGATGTGGTGCTTTTGCTCAATTAGTTTGATTTGTGTTTGTTTAGAGTTTATATCTATGTTGTTTAGTTTTGTTTTTCATATAATGATGTATACACCTGTAAAGACATATCCTTTGTCTAAAAAAATTGTATTTCGTTCGTAACAATGCATATTGATATTGTCGATGGTGTATCTATCTAAATAAATAAATAATGCTTATAGGAGGATATTTGCCATACCTGCTTGTTTTGAGTTGTTATCGGGAAAACCCTGCTGGTTATCTCCTGTTTCGTTTCCCTTTATCGCCTCTTACAATATCCACGAGATGATATGAGCCCATAAGGATTGTGAATTTTCTTAGGCCGCCATTATATGGCGGCTACTTTACTATCTCTACTTTTTTTATCAGAGGCTACTTTATATATCAGAGGAAATTTCTTGTCTAGAAACTAGGAGTTATTTTATTAAAAGGATATTTTTCAATTGTGTATCCAACGCGTACGGTCTCGGAGCATACTTTTCAAAGTGTTAGCTAATAAACATCGCGTGTCGCCGCCCTATGGTTACAAATTTGCATAATTCGCTACGAAGGGGCAAATTAAAATTGTAGAGCGTCGTTTTGAATTGATGTTACGGAGTGTTGGCGGTGACAAGGTGCTTGTTAAGTTTATAGCATACTGAAGTTGTTCGAAGTTAGTGTGGGGATTTATTAACAAAGTAGTGGGCCTAATTTATTTATTTTTCTTTGGTTATGGACGCGTACCATTATATTTTCGCCAGTGTCAAGTAACAAGAATGTATGATCTAAAATATTTTAAAAAAAATTCTTCATAATGTGCTGATGCTTCACATTACAAAATCTTTGGAAGATTTTGACGACGCCTTAATCCCGGGAACAGTCGATGGCGACAGTAGCAAGTTCTAAAAGCGCCTAAGCGAACAATATAACTAGAAGTTTAATATCAACATTTAAGCGCTTGTTTCGTTATTCACTGCGCAAGTATTTAATGCACAAAATAGCATTATTTTTCAGTATTAAAATCCACTTCCTAAACTAACCACTATAAATCACATGATAAAATAAGAGTATAAAGTCCGCAGGCGACATAATTTACATGTTTTTAATTAACTTTTAGCGCTACAATTATATCGCTGTAAAATGTCAAATATTTCAATTAAATAATATCGATTTAATATGAATTATAATTAAAATTAAGTCGATACCAGCAATAGCAGAATACCAGCGTAACATAGCCGCTTAACACTGCTGTGTTTCGTATGGTGAGTGAAGAGAACCGGAGACCCTTTTTACTGGAAAAGAGGCATTCCATCTTAGTCCTCACGGGTGACAACGCTTCTGCATTTTGATTCTCAAACGAGGATAGATGTAGATGTCTATGGGCCACAGCAACCACTTACCACCAGGTGGACTGAGTGCTCGTTTGTCACCCTATCCTATAAAAAAAAATATTGGTTACTGGTTTTATAGGATTAAGTTTTTTTTCTTCATTAAACTGATATTTACATATCAATAAACTCAAAATTTGAGATAACATCTAAGCAAGCCATGTAACACCATTGAAAGTATCATATATTTGTGTTCTACATTAATAACTTCATCATAGACCATAGATCAACATAGACCTCCCCCAAAGGAACACCACATAACATGGTCCTGAGCCACCTCTTCTTCTTCTCTTCTCTCTGCATCTTTGCCATTTCATGTAACTGATCGGTTTGACCAGTCTCGTTATACTGTTAATATCCTCATTACAATATCTACTATCCAAAGCAACTCCGAGCATAGTTCTCATCATAGCTCGCTCTCAGATCCATGTCAACACTGGCAACACATATTGAAAATAAAATTCTTTGTATCTAAGTAAGTATTTATATATTATAAGTGTTTATATTTTTTAAATGACTTTTCCGTGTATTTTTGAAACATTTTCGCTAACAACGCTGGCGCTATATTAAACATTCACTTATGAGTCCAGTCACGTACAGAGCGTTCAAAACATATTCTACGTAAGGGATGAACAAATAAACATTGCTTACACAAATACAGTAAGTGGATACAGCATTATGGTGAAATTGTTTTGGACCCAGGTGCCTTGGCAGTCTGTTTTTCAGAGACAACCTTATCTCTCTAAATGCAAGCGATAGTAGCTGTAAAGATATAGTCCCGCTATACCTTTACAGCTGAACAAAGAGACCAAGTTATTGTTCACCGTACAATCGCTGTATCTTTTATATTTTTTTAATAATAGCTGTCATATTTTAAATAAAAAATATTAAATTGAATAAATTTTACGGATTTTATCGAATTCCTAACGTTTCGTATCCTTTAATTCCCATAGTTACGAGAGACTGAGGAGAGTTTGATGTCCTGAACGTACAATGAAGTCAAACTACTCCTCAGTGCTAAGATTACCTGCACTAACTTCAGATTTTTCGATCCGATCTACGCAGAACGGGCTTACTTTTGGGCTTGGATTAAGTTTTTTTTAATTATGGAACACACACACACTCACAGCCTCCTCCTCTATTGAAATTAGGATGTTTTTAATTTCAATAATCTAACGAATCATCCTTAGTAGAAGTCGGTGTTCTCTTGCCAGGATGTGTGATGTGATGTTATTAAATCAGATGTTTACGATTGTCTATTACATCGTTTGACATGGACAATTCGGAACATCTGATCATAATTATGTTTTCGTATCATAATTAACACAACACATATATATATATATATATATATATTGTACTGTACCTGTACAATATATATATATATATATATATATATATATATATATATATATATATATATATATTGTACAGGTACAGTACATCTAGTCTATAAATAAGAAAGACTATAAATAAGAAAGACTGAATGGAATGGAGCGGAGGTTAAATTAATCATTTTTATAAAGATTTTTTTCAGACATGTGAATTCTCTTAAGGTTTCATTATTTTGTTAAGCAAGTAGTAAATAAACCGTGTAGTGGCGGTGTCAGAATATCCACAACCCCATATCATCCTGTGGGTGTCGTAAGAGGCAACAGAGGGAAAATGAAACAGGATCAACTCAAAATAATAAAAAACTGCAGTTGCTAACCCCCTTGACAAAATCCCATCATAAGGCAATCTATGAGAGGGGCCTATGTTCAGCAGTGGACTTTTGTAGACTGTAATGGAATGAACGTAGTAAATGAGTATTTTTGACTTCGCTGTGCTTTATGCATTTTTTCAGTATGTGTTATATGCATTAGTAATAACATAATCAGCAGATGAGTCCAAACGCACTTCAATTATATTTGATAATGCTAAACCCTTTTTCTTTATCGTGAATCATACAATAAACATTTCGATTATTTTACTATTGTGTATATTTCGCGGACAGGGAAACAGTTAACAATCTCAACAATAGTATTTCATTGTTTAAGATATTTATGTGAAAGTGTATGGATGCCAATAAAACAAACGTCTATGTCTATTTAGTATTGTTATTAAAAATAAAAATAAAAACTAACTACTAAGAAAAACTTGACGCGAACAAAGCTATTGCCTTAAATTCTATTAAACATCATAGTAGCAAATGTAAACTCAATAACGGTTCATAAATAGCAATTATTACAATTCCGTTGGGACGGCGAGGCTTCAGTCGTCCAGAACTCCCTAAAGATCAATATTTCATTATTATACAGTTTCATTCCCGTAGCGAAGAATATCCATAACTTTATTAACTTTGAAGGTTTATAGCTTTTGAAAAAACATACAAAATATACATTACTATTTTCTACCGACTTCAAAAAGGAGGAGGTACTCAATTCAACTGTATGTTTTTTTATGTGTGTTACCTCATAACTTTGTTCTACGTGAACCGATTTCGATGATTCTTTTTTATTTGAAAGCTGGTGCTTCTCATGTGGTCCCATATAAATTTGATCAAGGTCTGAGCAACAGTTTTTGAGTTTTACTTAACATTATATATTGAAGTCGGTTGTACAAAATTTTTAATTTTTAACTATTTATTACTAGAAAAACATCGGAGCTTATTCAATAACTGAAATAGAATATACAAATTAAAACATTAAAAATAAGTTATTCGAAAATTCCAATATTTTAATAAATATTTCTTAATTGAGTAATAGTGGTGCATGCGAGTGGACACATCACTGACAATACGTGGAATGGTTGTATTACTTTAGTGCAAGAAAATAGAAAAAACTAATACAGTTCTTCAAAGTGAATAACTACGTCAAATTAAATTTTTGATTTCACTTAATATGTGATAGGTAGACGTGCTGTACTATTTCAAAACATGATGCTGTAATAAATATTTGTATGAGACCTCTCACGTACTTACATCAGTCTGACTGGTTAACTTTATTGTATTACTATGACGTCACATCGAATATTGAAAGCGTGTAATATGCGCCCGGCATCGGCCCTATGGTTTTACTACTATTCTGCCTAGAAGTTGCTCTGGGTAGATACTAACCGTCTTATATATTTCTACCGCGAAATGGCAGTGCGTGCACAGCTGTGTTCCAGTTTGAAGGGTATATAGAGCCAGTATAGTTGCATACTGTGAGGCATTCCATCTTAGTCTTCAGAGGCAACAACACATCTGCAACCTTCTTTATTAGATGTTGGTTGTAAGTGGTACGGATTAGTAAGCAGAAGTGGCAGTGGGCCGGCCATATAGTTCGAAGAACTGACAACCGATGGGGATGAAAGGTTCTCGAGTGGCAGCCTCGTACCGGTAGGCGAAGTGTAGGGCGTCCCCCCACGAGATGGAGTGACGACCTGGTAAGACATGCAGGAAGTCGATGGATGCAGGTGGCTCAGGACCGTGCTTTGTGGCATTCTTTGGGGGCGGCCTATGTTCAGCAGTGTGGTAATGGGCTGCAGTAGCCACATACCATCAGGTGAACTGTGAATTAGTTTGTCACTTCAATTTTATAAAAAAATATCATCATCATCATCATCATTACAAACCTTCACAAGTCCACTGCTGAACATAGGCCTCCCCAAAGGAATGCCACAAAGCACGGTCCTGAGCCACCTGCATCCATCGACTTCCTGCATGTCTTACTAGGTCGGCACTCCATCTAGTGGGGGGTCGCCCTACACTCCGCCTACCGGTACGAGGCTGCCACTCGAGTACCTTTTTTCCCCATTGCTTGTTGGTTCTTATTAAAAAATGTGGCCATATTTTATTGCATCTTTATCGTACCGATCGACTATGAACTGGCCCTAACCAATTTTGAAGTTTATTTTTAAACGAGGTCTCATATAAATTTCAAGTTCTATTTGAAGTAAGTGATATGTTCTTTATATAATCAGATTATTTTAGAAAATACTTATATTTTGAAAAATGCCGAATGTAAAGCCAGAAAATGTCTCACATATTTTATCTAAGTTTAAGAGTTAGTGCTCCCAAACGTGGATTAAGTAGTATTAGAAATGTTTTCCATTTGTTACTTCGCCCTATCGCTAAAAAACTTTGTCAATAAGTAGACTTGGTTCATCCCGGATTAGGGACTTTGACACAGGCAAACTGTCCAAGTCCTGAAATGGGATGGTATAAGTTAACTAATTAAAGATTTCTTGGGAAGTTCCGAGAATTTTGTTAGGTAATTTTATATCATTTCTTTAAGTCTCGTCTCAATTTTGGTAACAAAGTAATTAGTATTAAATTAGGGTAAAAACAATTTACTTAAGTTTATAAGGACTGGATAATTTTAGCTACGATAGAATACAATCGAGTTTTACAAATAGTTATAAAGTAAGCATCAGCGTTGAAGTTTTGTCAAACACTTGACGTAAAAACAAATAATTAATTAATAGAATCAGGTGTTACTTTGTGGAAATCCATTATATTATTATATTTTAACAGTGGTAGAGCTAAGCGGTAGCTTTTGCTGTCGCACGGATGGGCCAGCTCGAACCGGGGTGGTACCACGACCTCAGAGAATACCAGCGTGAAGTAGAGGTTTACCTCTGCGTTGAGCTTGGTGAGTGCAGGTGGCCGGAGGCCCAATTCCCCCCCCCCCCCCCCCCCATCAACATGGTAGGGGAATTAAATGAAAGACTACCCCAGGAGGGTACCAGCACCCCTAGAGAATCCCTCGCTGAGCATCCACGACCACGAGCTCGGGGCAAGCGGAGCAATACAACCAAGGTGACCCCTGTCACGCTATCCGTGAATTTTTGCAACATCAGGGGACTTCATTCCAACCTTAACGCTGTCCATTACCATCTAGAGAGGGCGAAGCCGGCCTTGCTCTTTTTAACCGAGACTCAGGTGTCCTCTCCGGCTGATACTTCATATCTCTCCTACCCGGGGTACAAATTGGAACACTCCTTTGGGCCCCGGGCTGGAGTTTGCGTATACGTCAGAGAGGACATCTGTTTTCGACGCCTCGGCAGTCTTGAAGGTACGGACCTGTCTATCCTATGGCTGCGCGTAGACAGCGACGACCATCCCCGCGTCTACGGGTGCCTCTATAGGTCCCATAGCGGTAATGCCGACACAGACCGACTCATCGACCACGTCCAAATGGCTGCAGACTCCGTGCTACAACAGGTCCCATCCGCAGAGATCATGATACTCGGTGTTTTTAACGCCCACCCCGCTGAATGGCTTGGTTCTCGTTTAACCGACCATGCGGGTAGATCTGTCTATGACTTTGCTTTGGCATATGGTCTAACACAACTGGTTACTTCGCCTACGCGGATCCCAGATGTGGAAGGCCATGTACCTTCCCTGTTGGACCTTCTGCTGACCTCTCATCCGGACGGATATAAGGTCTCCGTCGATGCCCCTCTGGGCTCTTCGGACCACTGTCTGATCCGGAGTACGGTGCCACTCACGCTCCAATCGCTGTTGCGATCTGCAGCTTGCCGCCGTGTTTGGCACTATAGGTCAGCTGATTGGGACGGAATGTGGTCTTTTTTTGCATCGTACCCTTGGGGGTTTGCTTCTCGCTGGAAGATCCCAGCGTTGTTGCCGATTCTGTTGCTGATGTGGTACTTCAGGGTATGGAACTTTTTATTCCATCCTCTGTGGTGCCCATCGGAGGCAGATCCCAGCCATGGTTTGGTCGCTCCTGTAAAATAGCATCACGCTATAAGCAGGAGTGCTACCGGGCCTGGGCTGAAGCATCAACGTCTCGGGATGTAAACACCAGCGCACTTAAAAAGAAGTATAATTCCGCCTCCAGGTCCTTCAAAAGCGTCATTGCCAAAGCAAGGTCTGAGCACATCGGCAGAATTGGCGAGAGACTAGTTCGCCTTCGGGAACCCGTGCATTCTGGTCTCTCGCCAAGGCTGTCCAAGGGAACTTCTGTCAGCCATCTCTTCCATCTCTGCACAGGGAGGACGACTTACTGGCCCATGCCGCAAAGGAGAAAGCCGATCTGTTGAGCTCTCTTTGTTCGTCCAACGCGACTCTAGATGACGGGGGGAACACACCGCCGACCATCCCGCGATGTGAGTGCTCCATGCCGGATGTGCGGTTTACACAGCGCTCGGTTCGCACAGCACTCTTCTCCCTGGACGTCAGCAAGTCGAGTGGGCCCAATGGAGTCCCTCCCATTGTGCTGAAGACGTGTGCTCCGGAGTTGACACCGGTTTTAACGCGTCTTTTCCGATACTCCTACTCCCAAGGTGTAGTACCGAATTCATGGAAGACAGCTTTGGTCCACCCGATCCCTATTAAAGGCGACCGCTCAGACCCGTCCAACTACAGGCCTATTGCCATCACCTCCTTGTTCTCCAAAATAATGGAATCCATTATAAACTGCCAGCTCATGAGGTACCTTGAGGATCACCAGCTGATTAGTGACCGCCAGTACGGTTTTCGTCGAGGTCGATCAGCTGGTGATCTTCTAGTCTATTTGACTCATAGATGATGGGCGGAGGCAGTAGAGTCCAAGGGGGAGGCATTGGCCGTTAGTTTGGACATAGCGAAGGCGTTCGATCGGGTCTGACACAAAGCGCTTCTTTCGAAGCTTCCTTCCTATGGGCTTCCCGAGAAATTGTGCAAATGGATCACCAGTTTCCTTGCTGATCGGAGCATCAAGGTCGTAGTAGACGGTGCATGCTCTGATATCAAGCCTATCAATGCTGGTGTTCCACAAGGCTGCGTGCTATCACCAACGCTGTTTCTCCTGCATATCAATGATATGTTGCTAACTAGTAGCATTCATTGCTATGCAGACGACAGCACTGGTGATGCCTTATATACCGGCCGTGCCAATATTTCTCGGGAAAACGTCGCTGAGTACCGGGACAAACTTGTGTCTGAAGTCGAGTCTTTGCTTAACAAAGTCTCGGATTGGGGCCGAATAAATCTAGTCCAGTTTAATCCCAGAAGACACTAGTTTGCGCGTTTACCGCTACAAAGAACCCCTTTGTCGTATCTCCTCAGTTTCAAGGCACTCCCCTTGCTGCCTCAGCTAGTATCGGAATCCTTGGCGTCGACATATCGAATAGTGTGCAGTTTCGTGGTCACTTGGAAGGGAAGGCCAAATTGGCCTCTAAAAAGCTTGGCGTGCTCAGCAAAGCGAGACAGTATTTCATGCCGGCACATCGCTTGCAACTTTACAAAGCGCAATTTCGGCCCCACATGGAATACTGTTCTCATCTCTGGGCCGGGGTACCCCAGTGCCAGCTCCTTCCACTTGACCGCATCCAGCGCAGAGCGGTTTGAATCGTCGACGACCGAGTTCTTTCTGATCGGCTCGATACACTGGCACTGCGTAGAGACGTTGCATCTCTTTGCGTATTTTATCGCATCTATCACGGGGAGTGCTGTGAGGATTTGTTCGGACTAATTCCAGCCGCTCAATTTCACCATCGCACATCGTGACAAAACTCGCGTTACCATCCATACCATCTGGATGATTGGCGGTCCACCACTGTGCGATTTAGAAGAAGTTTTCTCCCTCGCACAACTTCCTTGTGGAATCAATTACCACCAGCGAATTTTCCGGACCGATACGACTTAGAAACCTTCAAGAAAAGAGCTTACACCTTTCTAAAAGGCCGGCAACGCATCTGCAATTCCCCTGGTGTTGCGGTTGTTCATGGGTGGCGGTAGTCACTTACTATCAGGTGAGCCGCATGCCCGTTTGCCACCTTTTCTATAAAAAAAAATATTAAAGCCAGTAAAAAATACTTTGCCTATGCTATATCCGCTTAATGATATAAAATGATTGAAGAGCAGCTCCTGCCCTACCTAAATTGCCTGCACTATCTCCGCCACCACTAATCCTAGCACGGCTACTAGCTATAGCTACTATATACCGCTATATAGCGGTGAGCTACCGCAGTCTACTTCACCTGAGGATGCTTCGTGTAGAGGCGAAACACGTGTCGTATTATCGTCGGTGGTATGTTTTTTCTAGTGCAGTGGTGACGGGGATAGTGCACGCAATTGAGGGAAGGCGGGAGGTGCTCTTCAAACTAGGTAAGACACATTATTTTATTTCATTAAGCGGATATAGGCAAAGTAATTTTTACTAAATTTAAAATATATTTTTTTTTAAGTAAGGAATGCCAGACGGATCTTGTTTGTAATATGTAACGGTGATGATAAGTGACTACGGTTGCCGAAGGCGTTGTAATTTCCGAGGACTGAAATGAAATGCCCCGTTACCAGTAATAATTAAAAATTAATAATTTTGTACAACCGACTTAAATACAAATTATTAAGAATAACTTAAAAACTACTAGTCAGACCTTGATCAAATTAATATGGGACCACATGTGAAGCACCAGATTTCAAATAAAAAAATAATCATCGAAATCGTTTCACCCAGAAAGAAGTTATGTGGTAACACACATAAAAACACAGACGAATTGAGTACCTCCTCCTGTTTGAAGTCGGTAGAAAAAACAGAAGCATTATGTTGCTATTTCACACTGGTATCTTGTAGAAGAGTGGTTCTTTTCCAATCCAGCCGACCTATACGTGTAGCAGCGTGACTTTATCACGCATATGTTTGCCGTTACCGTTACAGTCTATTAAAGTCCACTGCTGAACATAGGTCTCCCCCATTGATGCCCTCATAATAAGGGAGCATATTTGCCATAGTTGCTACGCTTGGCAACCGGGTTGGCAACAACAGCTTATTTTTTATTTTAAGTCGTTATTAGGATGATGCTGCTGCCCATCCCCTGATTTGTTTCCCTCTATCGCCTCCTACGACACTCACGGGATAATAATGGGATAGTGGATATTCTTACCCCGCCACTACACGCATATTTTTACGTGTATATAATAAATACGCTTATAAAAATAAATTAATGATGACATTTAATGCTGTGGCCTAACAAAGCGTGTACGATATGTGTATATAAGTATTTCCTCGGCTATACTGAATAGCAGTCGTTGTCGGACATACTACTTTGAGAAAAGTTTCAACTTCACGCCAAACTTGCTCTCCAAGCTTGCGTCTAGGGAGACAACTTATTAATCTCCCTGCCGTCTGATATATCAAAGTTGGCTTGAACGATGGCCTTTTGGCTTGTGATATACTCGTGGGTAACATCCGTAATGATTTTTTTAAGAACGCAAAAAAGAAAATAATACCAGTGTAATATCAAAATGATACCGGTGGTTATTACTTGTAATTCCACAATGAATTATCATTAGTTCATTGCCTTCTATGAAATGTAATGAAATATATTTGTTTCTCTTACGTGAGCAATTAAAACATCGATTGCTAAATATCAATTTATTTCCAAACGTGCGAATACTATATATATATATATATATATATATATATATATATATATATATATATAGGTTTGCTGAAAGAGAACTCTTATTAGGGTTAAGCTCGCCTTTGTACATTTTATTTAAATATTTAATAATTGTTACCAACGTATAGTGTGTACAATAAAGAATAAAGAATAAAGAATACTATCGTTGCGAAAAGAGGTTTCTCTGACTGAAGAAGAAACAGTGAAACAAATTCTGCAGGTATCCTCTTTTTTGTCATTTCATGTCTAGATAATACATGACATGCTCGCGCTGCCCGTGGCCAGGACCTATTTGCTTAGTAACTCACCTATAGTCCGAACAATCCTCGTAGTGAACAAAGTTCACGAGGTTGATACTATCGCGACACTATCGTAATGGGTTTGTTTAGCCTGTAAGGATATTTGTTAAGTGTGTGTGTAAATAAATAAATAAATATTACAATAACCATGTACTAGTGGTGTAAGAATAACCACTACCCCATATCGTACCGTGAGTATCGTAAGAGGTGACAGAGACAAATTGAAAACAGAAATGGGCAGCCGCATTTTCCTGATAGCAACTAGAAGTTATACAATACTGTGGTATACAACTTGCCTGCCAAGCGTGGCAACTAAGCTAATATCCTCCCTATACGGTAGGCCTGTAAATCGTAATTGATCATTTATTTAAACATTTCGGAAATTTGTTTTCTCTCTCTCTCTCTCTATCTATCTATCTGTACTTAATGATTATAGGAAGAGGCACATACAGAGATAACAAATATTTAATTTATGTAAGTAAGACGGTCAGAAAAGTGATTTTCGCTTCCCTGAATATTAACTGACATAATGTTGGAAAGTTGCATACAATTTTATGTCAACCATCATTCGAAAGCTTCACACGACTTCTGAGCTGGGTTTTAAAATGTAGATCATGTAATTGAGCTGAATGTTTTGTACAATTACTTATGTAAGGTATTGTGAGATTGGTATACACTATAGCATCAAAGTTTCTAAATTAAAAATTATTAAAAATAATGAAGACCGTGAGTGTTTAACAATTTCTGAAAACGGCATGTCACGTATTAGAGCAAACAGTAAATTTCTCCTAGTTCTAATATGTTAGTATAGCAAGACTGTTAGTATTTGGAACACTCGCTAATACTTTATTATATTAAAACCACAGTAGCTTAGTGATTAAATTGTTTATGTGAATTAAGCTCAGGTAACTCCGAGAATAAGGACTTAAAATTTCATAGCATTTAAGCATACCGAGCAATTTTGTTTATATACTAGCCATCCGCACCTGCTTCGCCTGAATAGAATCTACGTTATATCACATGAGTAAAGAAGCCGTACCATACTATTTGTAAAGTTTTATCATAATCTTCAGACAGATAGATAGACAAAAAATTTAAAAATGGTTGTTTATGTATTAATAGCATGCAAATATGATTCCTGAAATGAAATTCCATAGGCATTAGCTTAATTTGAAATTTTATTTATATGTGTAGATTTACTAACTAATTTAATTAATTTAAATGTTTGGACGATGATATTATCAACGTCGCAAACGTAGCAAACTACAAAATTATAAGATTCGCATACATTTTCCCACGGTTTTAAGGGTCTGACGAATACATGAGGGCTTTTTATGACACTTTCAAATAAAATTTTCTTCTTTTACGACGAGAATTGATGTATTGGATTTTATTAAGCTGCTGCTACTATAGTTTGAAAAAATATTTTTTGTTTACGTTTAGTGTACTTTTTGTTCAATGTAAATTTTAAGGATTTTATTGCGTTTACATTAAACCATCTGTCACAGTCACCTAAGGCTTTTTTTATAGAATAAGGGTTACAAACGAGCACGCAGTCTACCTAATGGTAAGTGGATGTTGCAATCTACATCTACCCTCGATTCAGTTATCAAAATGCAGATGCAATGTCACTTCTGTGGCCAACGATGGAATGTCTCCTTTCCAGTAAAAAGCGTCTCCGGTTCTCTACACCTACCATACGAAGCACATTAGTATTAAGCGTGAAATATCACGCTGGTATTCAGTGAAAGAAAGAAAGCCTTACAGTGGCTTACAGTGCTTGGTTTTGGTTTTAATATAATTACTAAAGGATTCACGACCAATGGTAGTACCCAGTTATATTTTTAATTTTAATAGCCTCACAAATCGTTCTTGACAGTATTCGGCATTATTTTGCCCGAATGTGTGGTGTCGAGGGCCTATCTTATTTAACAGCACATATGATAAAGATAATCTCGAAGAGATGTTAACCAATGCGAAAGACCTAAATGCAGTGTTTCCCGTCATACTGCGCTACAGCACGCACATGAATCTAGGTCACAGGTCAGGCTGGCTATGATCCTGCGGCTTTTGGCCGCTTGCCATCGCTCGGCTCATTTTATGGGTCGAATCGCTGTTGAAGTTTACGTACAGGCTGCTTACAGTGTAAGTCGGTAATAGTCGACACAGTGTACGAATTAATGCGACGTTTAACAATATTTATCAATTAAATTAAAAAAAAATTCAAGGACGTGTGAAGTTCGCCAACACGCATTGAGGTAGCGCGGCCGACATGTACTTACCCTAAAAGCCCTTTCAGAAATGAGAGGAGGCCTGTGCCCAGCAGTAGGATGTATATAGGCTGTAACTTTAAACAAAATTGATTACCATGTTACTACATATGGTAATCAATTTTGTTATATATCATATCATCCCGTGGGTGCCAGAGGCAAACTAAAACAGAAGATGAGCAGCAGCAACTATGGCTAATATGAGGTTATCTTATTTATACTATACTTTTTGGGGGGGGGGGGGGGGAGAGTAAACAAAATGGATTACATAATTAATTATTGTAAGTAACTGTTGCCTTTAAATATTCAACACTACTATTACTAAGACATAACTGTTAATTAAGTATCAATAATCTCTTTGCAAATGCAATTGTGTTTTGTATTTTTCTATTTGTATTATATATTGTATTATATATTTGTATTGTATTATATTTTTAGTTTCCAATAATATTTGCGAATTAATTAAACCTACAAATGACTGATTACGCTAAAAATAAAAATAAATGTCTCAATTCTTATAACAAATAATAAATATGAGGGACTAAAAAATATCAAAGCTGTAATTTGAAAAGCAACAGAAATCAAACGGCTCTACAACGGTTAATCTATGAGCGGTGAGTATTAAGCAAATGAAGCAAGCCGGCAAGCGATTAGCTACAGTTAATGGCAACGGCTGATGGATGACCGGACAAGGCTTTACGAAATGTCCGGTTTCGACGATTCCGCCATTACATTCGCAATGGAATTTGAAAGTATGAATACATAAGGTGTAATACGAGAAATATCACTGTCTGAACGCAAATTAAGCACTGTTTTTCTTACTTATTATAAGCCAGTGCTTGACCAAAATCCCATGGGATGGTAAGTTGTTATGAAGCCCTAGATGGTAAATCGCTCTCATCTTAGCGCAACAAAAGCGTATTCACTCTTGCCTTGCTTGCTCTTGCCGCCCAGGTTGTATTCGGATGGAAAGGCAGACGCTGGCAAATATTCTACTCTGTTGCTGTACGCATTACGGAAGACAAAGTAAGGTGTTTGGTTCAAATGTGTTAAAATTTACTACTATGACATTTAGACTACAGTTTATCAGTTTGCTCTCGTAGCGCTAGTTTTGATCGAGTTGATTTTAAAGAATAAGTATGTCAAACGAGCACACAGTCAGCCAACCTATTCATGCTAGAACATTACAAAGTACATTTTCAAAGAGTTTCCAAATTTAATATGCTATATGCGATTCAATTCACGTTTTTGTCAACTGAGCGGCCCTTACAAATGTGTGCGTGCGTAGTATAATAGTAGGCGTTAGATATTAATGAAAGACAATCAGTTATTACCACGAATTCTGAATTTAAAAGACAAAAAGGACAGAATGTTTGAGATTTCTTTTAAATTAATTTTTCTTCACTATTCGTCTATACTATTAATTCTGAACGTTCTCTGCAAATCTGCAAAAATATATTGCATAATAACTCTGTGTACCGGATACTAATATAATGAAAAGGAAGTTATTGAAAAATAAATATGGGCGCAATGTTTGATTGTAGCCAGCATAAACTTGGGAGTATTTATTAAACCTCGCATATACTAAACGTTTGCGTAATGATGCGATGCGATGGTGCGAAACCGCTGCCGAGTAGTTCAAACGAGCGGTTATCAGCTGCGGTTTGACACTGCATGCGACGACCGACTAGTTACCGCTTGTGAACCATTGCGGATTTAGTTTGCAGCATATCGCATTCATATTATGTCTTACCAAGTGGATTCCTGTCCATGTAGCATAAGATTTAAAGTTGGGAAAGCATTCTTTATTATATTCTTCTTTTAAAAAAAAACGAATAAAACGGTTTTAGGTATCTATATAGGAATAAATACGACGAGACTCATTTAAATTATGTACCTATTTAAAGTATGTTGGTATTAAATGGTACAAGTAAATATTTACGTAATGAGTTCTAGTGATTTATAGATTTAAAATTGAAAACATTAATTCCAATTAAGGTCACCGATATTTATTTATTTATTTTATATATAAACAATTAAAATAATAAGGGGCAGATTTAATATCTGCCGGCATTCTCTATCAACTCCTAGCGTGGTAGGTTAAAGTTTGATTGTATGATGTGATATTACAACTGATTAGCTCACAAATTTTGGATAAGAGCTTCACTTACGGATTAACCATATCCCACGCTTGGCTTGTGGATTGGCGAACGTAGTAGAAGACGTTTCCCACCGTTGTTAGCACTACTTCCCGTCGCCTGTCTGGACAGGTGGCTTCATCTAGCATCTGTGAGATAGTAACATTCTTATAATAAATGCCGTGCGGTGGTGAAAGAAAAAGATTCCAATAGTCCATATCCCCTTGAGGGTGTCAATCGAGGCGACTTTTATTTATATTTTGTAAAATTCTCATACCGTTGACAGGCGATAGCGTCGAAGGTGTTGTCGTCAATCAGCTTGCTAAGCTTGATGATTAACGCAAACTCTCCCTACAACGGGAGAGGCCCATATCCAACATATTGTTTACACAATTAATACATGGTACATGGCGACACTAGTTACCACTAGCGCCCTCTAATATCGAGTAGCAGAACTAGGAGAGTCAAGAACGTTCTAGAAATTTCCATGGACATACTTTCTAGAACTATCGACACCTAGTCAATCGGGACCGATATGTACTCGAACATTCTAGAAGTTTCTACAGTAGAAGGTTCTGGAAACTACCTACATAAGGCCAGTATAGACCGCGACCGAGGAAGTATTGAAGTATTGGCGATACAAGCGAATACTTCGAAGCGTTACAACTGCGAACTAAAATGATCAGTAGTACAATTGTGTTTTATTATTAGTGTGGTTTTAAGTTGTAATTAGTGTTCTTTGATTAAAGTGTCAGTTTTGGTAATTCAATCGGCAGTTTTTAATCGTCTCGAACCCCAAGCTCGTAACAATATTTTACGCACTAAAGAGAAAAAACCGTTTTTTTAATTTTAAACAAAATGAATTATATTAATAAATTAGGCTTTAGCAAATAACTATCGTTCAAAATAATTATAAGACAATGATTATAACTGCCCTGGACATTTACACAGTTCAATTCCAACAACGTCTCCTGGGACATTAGTAGAATAATACTAATTACATAAACCTGATCTGAGGTCAGGTAAATCGGTCATCAAACCCGAAATGTCATCGTGATTTGAGATCAACTTATCGTTGAGTATTGAAAGCAGAATGACCGATCACTTCCAATTTCGCACAATACCAGGCTATGATGAATGATCTTCCTGCCTTTTATGGAGTGTAGTTAAGGAACGTAATGGAACTCAAGATATTCTCAACCCAATTCAAAGCGTGTCTTTTAAGTGTAATCTACGCTATTATAATGAGCGGTATGTGCTCCGCTTCAATGGCACCCTTGAAAGTTTAATGTGGAATAGTGCGGACCGACGTTTCCCCTTCTGTTTTCTCTAAGTATTGCACTGGAATAATTTGCAATGTTTGTAATTAGCAGGTCATATAATTTTCATATAACATAATTATAAGAAGCATAAGGTTATATCTATATGCTTTACGTGTCAGGCGAATTTTTTTTATAGGATAGGGTGACAAGCGAGCACACAGTCCACCTGATGGTAAGTGGTTGCTGTGGCCCATAGACATATACATCTATTCTGAATGCCATAAAATAGCAGCATGGTGAAGATCGAGAATTGGAGAACCAAATACTAATAGAGCACTCAATGATTTATGTTTACGTGGTCCTTCCCCGGTCGAGCCGATCCATTCGTGCTACAACTATACTACTAATATAGCTACAGCATGGCTATACTACGTAGTAAATTTTAAACTGAAGGTAGCTGTGGTTAACTATGAAAATACAACCTCGAGCTCATAACTAAGAAACAGTTCCCCCGTGATCATGGGTGCTGTAAAGTACTCGAAACGTCGAGCGTATAAAACAAGTAATTAAAACGCAGTAAAGTCCATAAAACTAGTTTTATTCAAGGTATACGTATATTATATATTGCGAATTCGTTATATAACCTTTTACGGTATATGTAGAATGTATATATAAATGAGTATAAAACGAAACATCAAGTGTACTGGACGTTCTCTTCATAAGTTATTTAAGGCTTCATCCGACAAGCTTTCACGATACACTTAAAAAATGCGAGGGCGTTGTCACATGTCCATAACTAATGACGGCGTATCGCTTATACAGAAAAATCACAAAATTGTTTCTGTGTCGCCGCGTCATCGTGTCAATTAAATTGAATGGCTTTATCTTAGGGGTAGGTTTATTTTGAAGATATTAGAGATTTAGATGGGAGCTACAAACATAGAATTAGAGCTGAAAATATGCCGAGTAACAGGGCCAGGAACCCTAAAAAAGGGTCTATCTGTAGACCACGTACCCTAGCCAAAGGGTAACCAATGAGAACCTATTACTAAGCCTCCGCTGTCCGTCCGTCCGTTTGTCAGCAGGCTGTATCTCATGCTCTGTAATAGGTAGAAAGTTGAAATTTTCACAGAATGTGAAATTTTGTTGCCGCTTTAAAAAATATAAATTAAAAATCAAAGCAGCTCCCCCACTAGAAACGTGTTTTACGATGGTACGGAACCCTTCATACGCGAGTCCGACTCGCACTTTTCCGGCTTTTATTTGCTAACAGGGCATTCCAAATTCTGAATCAAGCATAGATGTAAGTCTCTACAGTCTTCAATTTTTGTAGAATTTTAGTGATAAATGAATTTACAGTCCTGAGACTACAGTCCAGACATCTGCAGTTTACTTCAAACAAAGAACGTTTGTTCTTTACGTGGTAGAGCCATGCTGCAGCTATATTAGTAGTATAGTTGTAGCACGAATGGATCAGCTCGACCGGGGAAGGACCACGCTCTCAAAGAATACCAGCGTAAAATAGCAGCTTAACGCTGCTGTGTTTCGTATGGTGAGTGTAGAGTACCGGAGACCCTTTTTACTGGAAATGAGGCATTCCATCTTAGTCCTCACGGGTGACAACGCATCTGCATTTTAATTCGCAAACGTCCTACATATAACTTAAATATACGTAGATTTAATAAATTTGACTTTGTACATTAAAATCATGCCAAAATCTGTCATCTGTCTTTTGGTGTTTTTAGGTATCTTCAAGGCAAGAGTGCACAGGATTTTGTTAAGTCGCTGCGCTGCACAATCTTCGGCTGCATCACCACTTAACATCAGGTGGGGTTGTAGTTAAGCGGCGCGGGCTTAGAATTGTAAAATAAAATAATAAAAAAGGATAAAAGTATATTTAATAATATTAATAATATGGATTTTACTCTTTTAAACTCGCTGTATAATACAATTTCATTTTAAATGGAAATATCAGTAATGCTATTATTAAACATTACTAATATTCCCTTTAACCACTTGTGGTAAGCTTAAAATGCTTGTGTTAGAAGTGGTTCACGATAGTAGTCGAATGGCGGATTCGAACCCACGACCTTTCGAGTTCACGGTCCGCACCCTGCCATTAGGCTGCTGATGCTACTTTTAAAGAAAAAGCAAATTTTTAATTCACCGGGAATACGAGGGTAAAATAGCAGCTTAATTCTGTGTTTCGTGTGGTGAGTGGAGAGAACCAAAGACCCTTTTTTACAGGAAATGGGGTATTTCATCTTAGTCCTCCTCACGGGTGACAACGCATCTGCATTTTGATTCTAAATCGAAAATAGATAATATAGATCTCTATGAGCCACAGCATCCACTTACCATCAGGTGGACTGTGTGCTCGTTTATCACCCTTATTTTATAAAGAAAACACGTGTTTTACTGTAATATTCTGCGATTCAGTGTAGTTGAAAATCGACCAGGAAAATATCATAATACAAATGCTTGCATTTCAGAAGGCAATAAAAATAGGTATGTTATTCGTCAAATGATCATTTGGAACACACATGTGGTACGTATTAAATGTTTTAACATCGTAGCAAAAGTGCTCTCGAAAATTTTAATGAAACTATAGAATTCGTATTAGCGCCTAAATAACCAGTTTTCTTTACACGAATCATCCATTTTCCACGAAACTTCCTTGGCTTAGTGTCCTAATAAAAGCAATAAATCAAACACGTCTTGGCCACTTCACTGGATCACGCGTTAACTTATCATAATTTATATTGACTTGAGTGATTCAGAGAAAAAATTCACCAAATACTTCTCTAAGGTGAGAGAAAATAAACCACTGTTTCTGTTTTGTTTTGTTTTTGTTTAAAAATTCACCTAATACTTCTCTAAGTTGAGAGAAAATGAAACCACTGTTTTTTTAAAAATGTTAAATGTTTTTTTTAATGTAAATGTAAATGTTTCTGTTCTGTTCGCGTAAATATAAGAAATCACTCTTTCTGTTGTAAAAAGAGATTCTTTTACTTTGACGTTTACACAGTTTCTGGTATGAATAATTGTGAATTTGACGTTGATCAGTAAATTAAAATTTCTCAACTGAACAAAGGCCCCTCCATAGGTTGCGTCATAGAGAAAATATTTGCCATATTTAACCCTCCAGGCAAGTGGTTTGGTGACCGTAGTTTTTTTTAACTATTGAGTTTTTATTAGGAAGATGTTGCTGGCCATCTCCTATTTCAGTTTTCTTGTGACGCCACTTATACCAACGAAATAATATGGAGTTGCGGATTCTCTTGCACGACACAACGTAAAAGTATAAGTTTACAATAGAAAAACATAATATATTTATTTATTTATAAGGTACACCAACAGCAAAACACATGAAACATTAACAACAACACGATAACAAAAGTATATGGTTAAATATGTTTGCCAATTACAGGTATACACAACATTTACCGTAATGTGTAGCTTATTATATTATAATGGTACTTAATACAAAATAACTTAGATTAAGAAAAAACTAACTAAGGAATGAGTGTGTGCTGAGAGGGTGAAAAGAAATTGGTCAATTATTTTTTGAAGCATCGGGCAGAGTCGTTGAAAATCTCAATGTCCGGTACCTTGGTCATAATTTCATTGTATGTGTTACATATTCTGGCTAGGGGATAATGCGTGCCTAAGTTTGTTTTGTGGCTAGGTATGCTAAATAATTTGCGAATTGGATATCGGGGATATCTGTACGGGATAGTTAATTTGATGCGATCGAGGAGATGCGTAATTTTGATTTTGTTATGCAGTAACTTGTGTAGAAACATTAAGTCTGCAATGAGACGTCGGTCACGTAAGGTCGTCATTTTGAAAAATGCTAGCCTCTGACTATAGGGGTGTCTATGCAATATGCCTGGAGTCGAAAAAGCAAGGAAGCGCGTAAAAGCTCTTTGAATTGTTTCGATTCGCTGAGAAGACGCACTATAGGCTGGGTTCCATGCGACACTTGCAAATTCCAGGTGGCTACGTACTAGTGCATTGAAAAGAACCTTATTAGTCTGGACACATCGGAAGCCTTTTGCGTTTCTTTTTAGGAATCCCAACATACGAGCCGCCTTTTTGATGATATTATCAGTGTGAGTGGTCAGTTTCAGCTTGTAATCCAACAAGACACCAAGGTCCCTAATCTCCCTCACCTCCGCCAAGGTCACGTCACCCAATGAGTAGGTAGTAGTGATGGGGCGTCTTTTTCTGGTGTAGCTTATGTGGTAGCATTTATTAGGATTTAAAAACATTCCGTTGATTTCACACCAATCCATGAGTTTGTTTAAGTCAGATTGCAGGAGGTCAGCAAACATAGATATACTACTATTTTCTATATCTGTAGCTATGTCATTAATAAATACCAAAAAGAGTAGAGGACCCAAAAAGGAACCCCTGGGGAACACCAGACTCGGCCAAAAACATTTCAGACTCAAATCCATCTATAGCCACTTGCTGAGGTCTCATTGCCAGGTAAGATTCGAACCACTGCAACAGTGGACCACTTATACCTATTCCTCTTAATTTAGACAGCAGGGCTTGGTGGTCAAATTTGTCGAATTCACTTGAAAAGTCTGTGTAAATTGCGTCTACCTGCAGTCCCCTCTCCACGTCTTGTGCTACCGCGGACACGAAGGAAGACAAATTAGATTATACCGAAAGACCACGCCTGAAACCAAGTTGGAAATCAGATATAATGTTTTCAGTATGGCTGTAGACTATGGGGTAAACAAGGCTTTCAAATAATTTAGAAAAACACGATAATATGGAGATAGGTCGATAGTTCGTGACATCAGTCTTGTCACCTTTCTTATAAATAGGGAGAAATCTGGCTTTTTTCCATTCGTCGGGAAACATTCCTTTGCTTAAAGAGCAATTAAATATTAATGTCAATGGGAAGACAAGAAATTTTCCACAGCGTTTTACAAATAGGGGTGGTATGTTGTCAGGGCCAGATCCTTTTATTCCATTGAGGTGTTGTATTTTTGTGTACACTTGCGACTCGCTCAATTTAAGCTTAGCAATGGAATTACTCGTATTCGCAATATCATCACTATGAGAAACATCGCTAATGCTATTATTGGAGTACACGGAAGAAAAGTGACTTGCAAGTCGGACACGGATGAAAGTGACATAGAACAATTAATTGACAATTTGAAAACAGACTGCTCAGTTGGTTGGGATGGAATTTCAAATATATTTATTTCAAATATATTAATTTTAAATATTTGTTAATACCTCCATACTTACATATTTAATCAATGTCTAAATTATGGTATATACCCTAGATATCTTAAGAAGTCCGTAATTCGACCTATTTTTAAAGATGGTGACAAAACCTCTATAAGTAATTATAGACCTATCTCTATTTTACCTGCCTTGTCAAAACTTTTAGAGAAAATTATAAATAATAGACTTACAAAATATCTGGAGCAAAATAAGTTACTGTCAAATACACAGTTTGGTTTTAGACATAGCAAATCGACAGAGCATGCCGTTCATACTCTTACAGATTTTATATCATCGAATTTAGATAGTGGGAAAAAGTGTATCTCAGTTTTCTTAGATTTGGCCAAAGCATTCGATACCGTGTCAATAAAAATACTATTAAAACTACTAGAAAATCTAGGTATCAGAGGCATTCAACTCAAATTATTTAAAAGTTATCTTTCTGAGAGATATCAATGCGTTGGTGTAGATAATATTAATAGCAATGATTTATTAGTAACCCATGGCGTGCCACAAGGAAGTATACTCGGGCCAACCTTATTTCTTATTTATATTAACAATTTAACAAAATTTGATCTCTGTTTTGATATTTGCGGCGGATACGTGGACATATGTATTCTTATCAGCACAGATAGGTATAAGTGCAATTACTAATTGGCTTTACAGTAATAAACTCTCACTCAATATTAGGAAAACAAAATATATAGTTTATTCATTAAGAAAAGCTAGTTGTAATCTTGAAAATTTTAACTTAGTGATTCATTCATATAATTGCTCAACAAGACACAATAGCTGTTCCTGCTTTTCACTTGAGTCTGTTGAATATATTAAATATCTGGGGGTTATAATAGATAGTAATTTAAATTTTAAACAACATATTAACACACTTAGCAGAAGAATTCATAAATTTATATATATTTTTAAAACCATTAGACACGTTTTGGATCCAGATATATTAAAACGAGTTTACTTAGCTTTATGTCAGTCTATTATAACATACTGCATATCAACGTGGGGTGGAGCTTCTAAAACGGTGTTACAAAAGATTAAGATCTCTTAACGTGCTATTCTCAAAGTAGTAACATTTAAACCTTTCCTATACCCTACATCACAACTTTATGATAACTGTCAGGTCTTTACGGTTAGACAACTGTTTATATTAACGATCATTCAGAAACAACATAGTTTATTGCTATACAACCCAACGAACTTAAATAAATAAGAAGATTCTTTCCATTTTTAGGACCACACTTATATAATAAACTAAATAAAACATTTGAAATTTAGCACCTTAATAAAATAGATTGTAAAAAACTGTACAGATTTACCTACAAAAATTAAATTGTAATGAAACTGAAAACCTTCTTAGTATTCAAAATTAAACATAAATTCTTATATAACTCACACGCAATGCTATCCGTATAAAAGTAATAATATCCAGACACACACACACACACACACACACACACACACACACACACACACACACACACGCACGCGCGCGTGTATAAGCATATACACACACATTTTACACACTCCTCTCCTTAAATTGCTCACATAGCAATTACAAATTACAAATAGCATAAGGTACAAACTCTTTAGACAATATTAATTAATTAACTTTTGCTTGCATCCTAATATTTATTTAAATTAACGGTGGGGATATGGCGCTGACAGCTGATGCACAGGTCTCCTAGTTCGGCTGCACATGCTATGTTTCAAATATATGTAGATACCAAATTAGCTTTATTACGTGTTAAGCAAATATCTGGTTGTACTACCTTTTGGAAATAACAAAATTATTATTATTATTATTATTATTAAAAAAGGTTGGCTATATCGGTTCCTGAGGATGCAGTTGAATCTTTTAGAATCATTTTAGCGGGAAGTAAAGAAAGACCTTTACGCTTATCTTTGATGAAATGCCAAAATTTGTCCGGATCTTTACAGATGTTAGACTCAATTTTCGTCATGTAGTTATTGTAGCAGATATTGACAAGTTTATGGCATCGTTCGTGAAGAAGGTTGTACTTATACTTATTTTTGGGATTGTTGTACTTGGCATATCGTTTTCTAAGTTTTTACTTATCTTTCATAAGTTTTATTAAATTTTTCGTAAACCATGGTGGGTTCCGAGTTGGCTTAGATGTGTGTTTGGGTACGTAGTTGACAATTTCACTCCTCAGTTTTTTATAAAATTCAGTAACGAAATCATTGACGTCCTTACAGTCCTTAAAAATAGTAAACCAATCAGTACAACACAATTCCAGGATTAAAGAATCAAAGTCTGCCTTATAGTAGTTATGTCTTACACGTGGCTTAGGTAGCAGATTTTTATCATATTCAAAATTAAGTTCTGATATTTCAATGAGTAGATGGGTATGGTACAGATCAAGTTTACTTAACAAATCTAAGGGTTGAGATACATTTAGGCATTGCAAGCTACTTAAGGCCAAATCCAGGGTTCTACCATGCGAATTCCTTATATGGTTGAATTGGTCCAGATTATTCATAGACAAGCAGTCCACCAGACAGCGTCCTAAATTATTATTATAATTAGTAGGAATTGTGTGATTAGAGTCATCGTTAAACTCCCAACCGATAAAATTTAGATTAAAGTCGCCCATCACAATTATATTATTATTTTATTATTATTGGAGCAGCAAAGATAATATATATTATATATTATCTTTGCTGCTCCAATATGGGTGGCGACGGTAAATATACTGCACAGATGGAAAGAGTGAAATATGAGCCATTTAATCTGAACCCAAAGATCTTCGCAATCGGTTTCCCAGTTAGACATTCGCATAGAAGGTATTTCACGGGATACTGCTATTAATACTCCGCCACCATCTTTCTTGGAGCTTGAAGCGCTTGAGCGATCCCTACGGTATACAACATATCTAGAGTCAATGAATTCACTGTCTGAGATACCTGCATTTAGCCATGTTTCGGTAAAGATAATTATCATAATTATGTATTATGTAGAATTATGGTAGCTCAAGGGCTAGACTTTCGGTGTAAATTTCACAGTAAGCGAACGACTCGGCTTCGATCCCGCCTGCGCCAATAAAATTGTTAATTGCAATTTTAAGTGCTGATTTACCACGTGCTCAGCGGCGAAGGAAAACATCGTGAATCGAATACAGGTTAAGTTCACCAATATGCATTGGGACTGCGCGGCGGATTTCCTTGCCCTAAACCCCTCTCAGAAATGAAATGAGGCCTGTGCCCAGCAGTGGGACATATATAGGCTGGAACTTTAACTTTAATAATGTAGAATTTATTGTTAAAGTTTCTTTTTCGAACCTGAGCGTCGGAGTTGAAAGAGTTATTGAAGCGAAGACAAAAAAAAGTGCATGGAAAAACCGTAAGCTCAAAGGCGCTCAACTGAGGTTCGTGCTAAATTTGTGCTGGAGTCAATGATCAGGAAAGAAGCACACTCATATTTTTTGTGGTTTTTATGGACAAGTTAACACACAATAGTAGCCTTTTATCGAAGCGGTTAAATTATTTATGTTTATGGAGACAGACTGGCGATCACTGCAAATTTCTGTGTCAAGTTTATGCCAATTTACACTAACTGGATGAGTTTATGTCGCAGTCACATTGTATGCAGTTTTTATTTTGTTTATTTTTATGAAATGTATTGGTTGAGTAGGTTTTTCTAGAAATTAGTTTCGCTATTTGACGATTTCCGGCATTACCACGACTTATTTAGTAAGAGGTGTAGGTCAATGCCTCGTCTATATTTTATAAATATTTAATGGCTTTAAATACCGTGTAGTGGCGGTGTAAGAATATCCACTACCTCATCGTAAGAAGCGACAGAGGTAATCAAACCAGGAAATGGGAAGCGGCGTTTTCCTAATAACGACTAAAAATAAAAAAACTGCAGAAACCAACCCGCTTGCCAAGTGTGACAACAATGACAACTATCCCCCCTATGAGGCAATCTAAGGGAGAGGCCTATGTCCGGCAGTGGACTTTAAAGGCTGTAACGGTAACGGTAATAACTTTAATAAAAAAATAAGAATAAGAAAGCAAAACAAAAACAAATAAGAACTGGTGAAAATCGTATTTGAGTTAGGGGTGGGTAATGTCAGTCGTCGAGCGGTTGAATTATTAATTCACGATTCATTTGGGAGAATCAAAGATGCTACGCTTACGTAGTGTAAGTCGATAAAGTTTTTATGCAAATTTAACTTTTCTTATCTTTATAATACCATATATAACATACCACGAATGCACTACAATTCTATCAATAAATGAGATAGATCTAGATAGATCTTACTATCCTTTTTTCCTTCAAATCATTTCTACTTTGTCATTAATCAAACATCAGTCCTTAAATTTTATTTGCTTATTTATTTAATAATTTCTTAATATTATATTTTTATTTTCCCGATTTTATAGCGTTTAATTTAAAAATTTTAATTCCCGATGTTTCGAGCGCTTTACAGCATGCTCACGGGGGGAACTGATTGACGTCCTGATGTCATCTTCAACTTATAAATATTAATCTTCATTCTTATCTTGAAGTCAATAGCATACTTGGGCTTAGATTTAATTTTATGAATTATAGGATCGCAAGCAGATGGTAGCACTCAACCACCTTCTCTTATTGAAATGAGTATGTTTTTCAATGAAAAACGGTGCTTGATAATTAAAAATTAAAATAACAAAATACAAATAAAGCACCTGAAACGTCAGTCAATTTAGAGGAGGCATACGAGAATCTAATACCCCGTATCATCTCGCAGATTTAAGAGGCAAAAGAGAGAAATGAAATAGGAGATGCGCAGTAGCAAATATCCGCCTATGGGTCAAGCTAAGAGGAGGCCCTATGTTCCCTTATAAATTAACCTAAAAGGGGGGAAATGAATTGTATTTGCCATTGTTGTCTGATTGTCTTACTGTTACACTACACTGACTTACCGAAGAGGATTAAGAAACCTAAAAGACGGATTTAGTCAACTGTGTTGCTTCAATGCTTATTGGTGAACTTTACATGCCTCCAAAATATTTTTTTAGATATGTTTCTAACCGGCGCCTAAGTGGTAAATCACCACTTAAAATTGCTACTAAGAGTTTTAGCACGGCTTAGCGTATGAGCTACCACAGCTCTTACTTGTTAAATATTAGAGTCCTGAGCCCAGGATTGGGACATATAACACCTCTGACTACTGCTACGAATACTCCTTATATTATCATAAATTAACATTTTCCTATAATTAGAATACCATACCTAGTAGGATGAGACGTCATTGGATGGGTACGGGACGACCCAACTTAGGAACGCAAGGCCGCTTAAGACTAAACTACTCTTTAAATTAAATTTAAAACTTACACATGCAATTTAAGAAAATACAAAAAGTATTTAACTGACGAAACCTGTTATTTAATTATAAACACTCAAAGCACAAACA
This sequence comes from Parnassius mnemosyne, assembly GCA_963668995.1. Lineage (NCBI taxonomy): Eukaryota > Metazoa > Arthropoda > Insecta > Lepidoptera > Papilionidae > Parnassius > Parnassius mnemosyne. The sequence goes on from CAVLGL010000081.1 coordinate 8,006,557, forward strand.
AAAGACCACTTAAGTTCCGCCGTAACGCAATTTATCACTTTATTTCGAAACTGAGAAACGTAATCGATTCCAAGTTGCAACTGTATTAGTCTTAATTAAGCTTTAATATTCGAACGGATGGAAATGGGTGAAGTTATTGCGCGTTCTATGTAATATAATCTTAAACTCCGCGGAGCGAAGGAACTGCCTTCGGTTACACTAATAACAAAATCAAGAGTAGAGACATGAGTTAAATTAAAATTTAAAATGCAAAAGGATGAACATGTTGCAATATGCTTATCAGAACTAAGATTTAGTTTCGGGAATGACACTTAAATTGAGTTTTTTTTTTGCTTTATAACTTGAAAACCATAATATTTGAGGCCTCAAGGAATTTGATTACTTATATTTACGCGAACAATTACCGTGTTCTATCACTGTTCTCTGAACGAAAAGACAGGAATTCGAAGAACTCTTGTCTTTATAAATATTCCATTGGTTTTAGAGCTACATGGAATTTTTAAAACATGACAAAACACTTGATGGTATAGCTGTGATCCTTTAGGAGGGAGGTACCTTTGAGTAGAACGCTATGATCGTAGACTGGCATTGATGACCAGGTCTAGTTCAAAGCCTAAATAAAGTGAGACGATGAGGTACTTGGCTAGTGCCAAGTATAGTTACAACGAGTAATATGGCAATATGATAATGTTGATAATCGAGCTTTTAAATCTTTGTAAATATAATCGTTTTAACATAATATTTTAAGGGCATCTCAGTTTGTTAGTATTCTTTTTCGTGTTTATGTAAAAATATCGTACACAAAATCAACTCGATTTTGTATCTCCTGTCAAAAGTTATTGAAGACCCCCGGTTTCGAATAGAACAGACGTGTTGCTGTCAGTTGTTCATGACTGACGACGGTATGTTATTTGGATGAATCATCGCAAATATTTGCAATTTTTAACTCTTTTCAGTTGCCGCATAGCCGTACGTTCCGACCGTTTGACACGAGCTTCCTTTAATCTTGTGAGAGGATATAAAACATGGAAATTTCCAGTGTGTCCTTAAGAGATATTATTTCTCAGATATACTATTCCAACAAAACGCTGCTTTCACCGCGTTTATAGCATAAAGTAATTCGTAAATGAGAATTAAGTAAAAGTCCACTGGCTGAACATGGGGCTCTCCCGCTGTATTTGACATAGTAGCCAGGCTTGGCAGGCGGATTGCCAATCGCAGTATCAGAAGTTCAGGACGTTAAAAAGATGGTTGGGTTGGATGAGATTTTCCATAGCCCCTCTTACGACACCTACGGGACGGAATAGAATAGTGCATTTTCTAACGCCTTTCATCTTTCTTAGTGGCAGGGTTTTATTGTGATTTGTTCATTCCTGACAAAATGTTCGATTAGACGGATCCGTTGAAAAACTATAATCGTAATTGAAGACGTTACGTTCTTCTCCTACATGACATGATTTTGCACGTGGTAGAGCCATGCTGCAGCTATATTAGTAGTAGTTGTAGCACGAATGGGTCGGCTCGACCGGGGAAGGACCATGCTCTCACAGAATACCAGCGTAAAATAGCAGTTTAACACTACTGTGTTTCGTATGGTGAGTGTAGAGAACCGGAGACCCTTTTTACTGGAAAACAGGCATTCCATCTTAGTTTTCACGGGTGACAATGCATCTGCATTTTGATTCGCAAACGAGGATAGATGTAGATGTCTATGGGCCACAGCAACCACTTACCATCAGGTGGACTGTGTGCTCTTTTGTCACCCTATCCTATAAAAAAATGACTTTCCTACATTTTTGACACTATCCGTCCATAATATCCATTATAGCCTATAAAAGACCATTGCTGAACATAGGACTCTTCCGAAATTGCCTTATAGGGAGGATTTTGCCATAATTGCCACGCTTGGCAGGCGGGTTGGCAAGCACAGTTTTTTTTATTATTTTCTCTTATTACATTTACGACTCTCACAATACCCATGGGATGATATTGGGTAGTAGATATTCTTACACCGCCACTACATGGTGTAAATTACACATCGTTCTATAATAAACAAGGTTTCCCAGAACGTAACGATCAAATGAAAGGGGGTTGTAGACCATGGAAGGACTGTTACAAAAAAAAAAATTAAGTCCTATAACCATACCCAAGTTGCGTGGTTTAAAAGATAAAGAGTGATTTATAAATTTTCCAGAAAATCACCATTTGCGTCAATATTTTTGATGCTGCAGCTGCAAATGAAGACCGATTTTAATTTTTTTCTGTTTTGTATACCCTAATTATATGCCTACTATACGTACTATTTTATTTTTCAGTATCTATTACGGTTTGGTAGAAATAAATACATAAAAATTTGTAAAAGTGTAAAAATGTGACATTAAAGTTTTATCGAGCAAGTTGGACCCTTTACTCTGTAAAAAAAATGTACCCACATGGACCTAGCAACCGTATTCAAAAGTTGGCGCAATTCATGTAAATTTCAAAATGGTATAATACCTGGTACTTTTATTTAAATTTTTTGTACTATAATTTTGTTTCTCGCAGAGGGTAGATTTTGTGAAAATAACTCAATTAGATATTTTTTTAATGATTCGTCCGGTCGATTAATGTAAAGAAATATACTTTGTTTCCACGCTGGCTTGGCCGATTTCAGACCTAATATCCATAGAAAAGTAAAAAGTAGTTAATTTTTTTTTTATCCAATTTTGGTATTAAACAAAATACATTCAAAATTACAATACATACGACGCTTCTCAGCTTTAGTTGAAGCAGGATGCATAGGAGTATGTAAGTGCAAGTGAGGCTGAAGATATGGAAGTGACTAGTTCAGGTAGGTAATCCCGGTAACCCGCCCCCATTGGTTTGTAAACTTACGAACAAAGGAAACAAAATAACTGATAATAAACCCAGTAATTATACAGTAAATGTTCGAATTGTCGACTTCCTGCTCTAATACAGGCGCGGCATCTTCTTATGAAAGAACGTGTTATAGGCCGCGCCAATCTTCTGTTATTTGCTTGCTGAGAAAATTCAATTTTTTGTCGAAGCTCTGCAATATTGGGGATAGGTTTTGAATACAATTTTTATTTTAGATATCCCCAATAAAAAAAATCCAATGGATTAAGGTGCGGTGACAGTACTGGCTATAATATAGGCCCCATGCGACCTATCCATTTTCCTGGGAAATGTTAATTTAAAAAGTTTCTCACCGGCAAAGCGGACGGGGCATCCATCATTCTATAACCAGTGGTAAGTCTTCTGATAAAATGGGCAGGTCTCTTTTTAAAAATTCCAGGTAGACCTGCCCATTTACTGCTTCTGGAAATTCCAAAGGTCCGATTATGCCCCCCTTAATAATACCGGTCCACAGATTGACTTTGAATTGATATTGAGATCTTTCTTCGCACATTAAATGCGGGTTCACCATACTTCAACTATGGATGTTGTGCATGTTCATAAATCCATCTTTCTTGAATGTTCTTTCATCCGTCCATAAAATATTATTTAGAAAATTCGGGGTTTCCCTATGAATTTCTAGCATCCTCCTGCAAAATGCTACCCTCGGAGCATAATCCCGCGGCAAAAGAGCCTGCACTTTTTGGTAGTGGTAGGGGTGGTACCTATTGCGTTGGAGCACCCTATGTACAGTTGCCTTAGGTATTCCTGTTAACAATGCAATGTTACGAACAGAAGTTCGAGGATAATTTTCAACCTGCTCCAAAACTTCGTCTTCAATGTCAAAGTCTTCTCTACCACGTGCAGGTACTACCACTCCAGTAAAAAAACCTTCAGCTAGCCTCCGATGAGCATTCATAAATAGACGATAGTCAGGATATCGCTCCTCGTCAGGGTACCTCTCACGGTAGAGTCTAGCTGCAGCTCGAGCATTACCACGACATTCACCATAAATAAAATGCATGTTGGCATTTTATTTATGGTGAATGTCGAATTAAACAATATCCTATCACAAAGAGCCAAAGCCCAGTAGATAGCCAAAGTCGTCACCAAAAGAATATCAACAAAGTCCAGTTGAAAGCCAAAGTCGTCGCCAAGAGAGTATCTACAAAGTCCAGTAGAAAGCCAAGGTCGTCACCAAAGGAAGAGCCACAAAGTCAAATAGAAAGCCGAGTCAGTTAGTACTAAAACACCGATGAACAGGAAAACATGAGAAACGAGCGATGCGAACAAAGTAGGGCAAAGTACTGGCTATGGCAATATAATAAATATATTTATTTATTTGATTGATTTCGTTGTTGAAAACAAAGGATACGGGCGAGGTAAGGGAAGGGATCTTACATACCTGAGCTGTGCATAGTTCTAGTTACTTCCCTATCTTCTGTCTCGCATGCACTTACATGTAAGTGCAAGTGCAAGAATTAATTCTATGCGTCGAGAAGAGAAGCATCATATGTATTGTAATTTTGAATGTATTTTGTATAATACCAAAATTGGATAAAAAAATTTACTACTTTTACTTTTTTATGGATGTTAGGTCTGAAATAGGCCAAATCAGCTTGAAAACAATTAATTATTTTTCTTTACATTAATCGAACGGACTTAGATTAATGATAGGTCTTTGCGTGCTCAGACTAGATACCGCCGGCGCTCTTGTAAAATGCGGCAACAAATACTACGCCGAAATCGGCGTACCCGAGCCAGTCGCGTTGGAGGCGATATGTGATGTCAATGTACCGAACATTTTATTAAATTTTGATCATAATCCGAAGTAAAATACCAGTTTGCGTAGTGAAACTGTGTAAAACTAATAATACTACAAGAAATAAGGAAGACACTGGGATCACATTATCAGGTAGTATCATACAATTTCGAAATTTCAACATAAAATAACACGAGCCATAAATAAGTTACAAAATATGAAAGACGCCATTCAGTGTTGCCGCGTAAACAAAAATAAAGTTCCCTGTGGCTGAGATTTTTATATGTGAATTTATTGTTACTATATTTTATATTATAATATATTTAACTTATTATAATATAACCTAATTATTTATTAATGTTTATTTTTGTAGTATTGCTCAAATGACCTAATATTTATATGTTGATTTATTAATTATTATTTTTATTATTAAAACATTATTTCCGTTTATTAGGGTTCCGTGCCGAAAGAGTGTCAACGGGACTTAAGTTTCCACTATCGTTTCGTCTGTCTGTCAGCAGGCTGTATTTTATGAACCGTAATTGTAGATATCTTTCACAGAATGTGTATTGGCTATTATTGCTATAAGAACACATAATAAAAATAAAATTTTGGTTACACCATATAATATATAACTATTTTTTTTAAATAATTTGTGAATATTAGTCAGACATTTAAATATAAAAATTAAACTGATAAAAATGAGGCCTTATCATTTATATGCCATTTATTCAGAAGAAAAACCTATACATAATATTCACAAATATATTGATACATTCGTTATTAATAAATTATGCATTTTTAAGTATTTCTGGTCTACATTCAACTATGAACTTAACTACTAAGCCATAGCATAAAATAATTTTTCCCGTTAATCGGGTAATAGTTAAAATTTTTTTTGCAATTGTCTTAGACACATTAGAATATTGAGTTGTTGCGGCAACTTAATATTCTAATGTGTCACGGAGCTGTTTCTTTCATGTAGCGCGGTATCTAGCCAGGGCGCGCGATGACCTATCATTAATCCATGCGAACGGACGAATCATTAAAAAAATATCTAATTGAGTTATTTTTACATAATCTACCCTCTGCGAGAAAAAAAATTATAGAACAAAAAATTGAAATTCACATGAATTGCGGCAACTTTTAAATACAGTTGCCAGGTCCATGTGGGTACATTTTTTTACAGGGTGAAGAGTCCAACTCGCTCGATAAAACTTTAATGTTACATTTATCCACTTTTACGAATTTTTATGTATTTATTTCTACAAAGCCGTAATAGGCACTGAAAAATAAAATAGTAGGTAAAGTAGGCATACAATTAGGCTATACAAAACAGAAAAAAAAATGGTCTTCATTTGCAGCTGTAGCATCAAAAATATTGACGCAAAGAGTGATTTTCTGGAAAATTTATAAATCAACCTTTATCTTTTAAACCGCGCAACTTGGGCATAGGACTTAATTTTTTTGGAACAGTCCTTCCATGGTCTACGAACCCCTTTCGTTTGATCGTTACGTTCTGGGAAACCTTGTATACAACTACAAATATTAAAATGTTAAATGTAATCAGTAGTAGGTCAACGTAAAAGTTGAACTTTTATTTTTTATATTAGGTCACTTTTTTTTTCCTAATAAATTTATTCAATATCAAAAATAATAAATTAAAAATAATTATTGTAAACGCTACTATTAGTATAGTCTAAGATCCCGAGTAACTTAGATATTATTTACTTCTTGGTAACAAGCAATAGGCTTAGCTTTACAAAAGCCTATTGCTTGTTGTTCTTGTTACTTACACCCACCCTGAGAATGCCTAAGGCGAATCCGGTCGATTTAAATCCCTACTAATATCATAAATGCGAAAATGTGTTTGTTGGTTTGTCGTTCTTTCACAGCAACGAGGCAACATATCAGTTTTTTTGCATAGAGATAGTTTATTGGCTAGATAGCCATAGACTACTTAACTACTACTTCTTGCTACTTGCTACTTTTTTGTTGAAAAATGTACGGTTCCTGCGAGATAGATCTGAAACGTAATTCTGTCCTTATCCTTTTACGCTGTCTTAGGTCTTGGAATAACACATTTGCTGTTAATTTTTGAAATAAGATAGTAGTTAATAAATAGAAATTATAAGCAAAATTAGTACATGTGTAAACCCTACATAAAATTAATGTATGTATGTAATGTATAAACCCTATATAAAAAGAACCTATTTAGTCTTGCTTTCAAGACAAACTGTTCAAAGGTACTTTTCACCTGAACCGTGAGTACTAAGGTTCTATATCAATACGAAACTAACATTGTTGATTCAAGAATTTTGTGGATACCTTGAATTACACCTCATATTGGTTCCCTTAGCTGCGAGAATTAGAGATTTGCCTATTCGGAACTAATGTTAAGAGCAATGCCTGCCCAAAAAAAAAGCGTGATACTTGAGTATGTACCGATGGAAATCAAGATTAACGATTTATCGAGATTGTTAAATTAATTTCAAGGTTTTAAACAAAACTAGTTTTTACGGATTTTATTGCGTATATTATCTTACTTTATATTCCCGACTTTTCGAGCACTTTACAATGTCATAGTGAACCACGGCTATCTCCAGATTCAAATTACTAATTTTTGTTCCGATTTACGCAGTATGAATCGGATGTAGTAACGAGGACAAAATGATCAGATTTGATAGACGACAAATTCTCTCTTCAAATAACACCGATTCCTTTCAAGGATGATTTCGAGGCTATTGAAATCAAACAACATCCTAATTTCAATAAAGAAGATGGCTGGGTGCTACCATCTGCTTGGGATCTTATAATTAATAAAATTAAACCACAATATAAGTATATAACTGCAAGTCAAGAAGAAGTAATAATTTTTATTTGAAGGTGGCCGTGGTTAACTATGACATTGGGACGTCAAACATCTGTTCCCCCTGTGACCATGGGTGCTGTAAAGTGCTCGAAATGTCGGAAATATAAAATAAGTAATTATACGCGATTAAATTCGTAAAAGCTGGTTTTATTTAAATGTGCAGCGATTGTGACGGTGAAGTAACAAAGTAAAACGAAATCTATATAGCTGCATTGGTAGGTAAGAACGTAATAAGTAACCATGATGAACTAATAGCATTCCAACTTCTAACAGGCTATAGCTTTGCCAATTGAACCGCGTTGAATTCTCCGTTTAATGCCGCTTCAATGCAAGAAGACAAATATTACATATCCTCAAAATAAATTTTTATTTTTCAAATATACATGTACCTCATGATGTTTTCGTTCAATGTCGATAACGTAGTTGTAAAAAATTACCTGAAACAAATAAATTTAAAAAATTAGATTGAGTTACAACAATTATCCAAGCAATGTAGAGCTGTGAAGCAAAAGATTGCAAATTTGGTTTAAAACTTAAGTTAGGAATAAACAGATATTGTATAAGATGCGGATGCAATTCCCTAACGCTGGTCTTCCGTGAAAAAGCAAATATCAGTCAATATTTATATGGCCCAAAAAGCATTATTTTAGATATACGAGTATATTTTGTAAGCATGACAGGATCCTCAACTAAATTAGAGTATGCTTGTGGCACTGTAATATCTCCTATGCAATTAAAATCGTCTTATTAGAAGTTTTTAGGTGGTCAAAAATTCAAAAGATGGTCCATTTATGCTTGATTTGAAAATGGTATAATACGTATTATCACTTTTCATCCTTAGAAAGACATACCTCAAAACTTGAAAACGAAATTGTACAACCAGTGCGTGTTGCCAGTGATAACTTATGGAACTGAGACATGGTCCTTCACTGCTGGCCGTATGAGGAAGCTCAAGGTCGCTCAGCGAGCTATGGAGAGGGCTATGCTCGGAGTTTCTCTGCGTGATAAACTTAGGAATGAGGATATCCGCAGTAGAACCAGAGTAACCGACATAGCCCAACGGATTAGTAAGCTGAAGTGGCAGTGGGCCGGCCATATAGCTCGAAGAACCGACAACCGATGGGGAAGAAAGGTTCTCGACTGGCAGCCTCGTACCGGTAGGCGAAGTGTAGGGCGTCCCCCCACGAGATGGAGTGACGACCTGGTAAGACATGCAGGAAGTCGATGGATGCAGGTGGCTCAGGACCGTGCTTTGTGGCATTCTTTGGGGGAGGCCTATGTTCAGCAGTGGACTTGTAAAGGGCTGTAATGATGAAATGATGATGATCCTTAGAAAATAAAATTAATATGATTTTCTGAAATAAGACCTATAGTCAAAATAGTTCCACAACTACAACACAACACATTTTCATCGAATGATACAGAAATGTTTTTGAATGAAACAGATAATGACGCCATTTCATGTGAGTTACAGCGAGACTGGGCCGGCCATACGAGTGTCTCTCAAAGAACCTATATATAGTATATATACATACATATCTATATATATCTTTATTATTTTAATAACTAAAAAAGTATTTAATATCATCTTGCAAGTCAAGTTGCGTAAAAACAGACAATACGAATTTTCCAATAAATTCGAAATATTCGATTTTTCTTCCGGGTAAACCTCTAAATTGTAAATATCATCGAAATCGTTAAGGGCATTTCGAGATTTCGATTACAAACAAATATAATGTAAATATTGCTCGTATAATTGTTTTTAATTAATAATTATAAATGACGCGATAAAACACTCAAAACTTTAACTCCTATTTTGAAAGTTATCAATGAGAGTTTAGACTTTACGTTAATTTATCGTCGGATGTCACCAACAGCGCAATTCAAACGACTCCAGGAATGATGGATGGTCCCCTTGCCTTCTGTTGAATATAGTTAGGATCGTTTTCAAACTTATATACATAACCAAATTATTTGGAAATTGAATCAAGCTTATGGCAAAGATCGACTACGTTCTTGTCATAGTCAAAATAATAATGGTTTTTTGATGATTATTAATCAGTGTAAGAATATCCAATAGTCCATGTCATATCGGGGGTGTGGTAAGAGGCGACAGAGGGAAATAATCAAGGAGATGGACAGCAGCGTCTTCCTAAATATAATTAAAACATATAAAAACTGCTGCCAATCACGTCCAAACAATTATGAGCCCAATCGGCCATCATCATTCAGAAGTTACATTGATTACTAACAGATGCAACAAGCACCAGTAATATCCATTTTCCAAAAATTATAAAGATGAGAAAATTTATTACCATGCGCATGCAATCCGTCTGTTATACAATTATTACTGAATATAAAAATTCTAAGAGTTGACAGAGAATTTAAAATGTTGTTTTTCGTTTTTATAGAATAAAGGTGACAAACGAGTTCACAGTCCACCTGATGGGTAAGTGGTTGCTGTGGCCCATAGACATCTACATCTATCTTCGTTTGCGAATTAAAATGCAGATGAGTTGTCAGCCATGAGGATTAAGATAGAATGCCTTGTTTCCAGTAAAATGGGTCTCCGGTTCTCTACACTCACGATACGAAACACAGCAGCATTAAGCTGGTATTTTACGCTGGTATTCTGTAAGAGCGTGGTCCATTCCCGGTCGAGCCGACCCATTCGTGCTACAACTATACTATTAATATAGCTGCAGCATGGCTCTACCACGTAAAAACTAACGTGTTTTAGCTACCTATATAAAATTTATTTATTTATTGGAACGAAGTTCCTTATCTGACGGTACGGGTATGGCGAATGGGAGCTAGGCGACAAAAAGTGTAAGATATTTTCGTCACTACCCCTTGTGTCATAGTGTATTTTATTTTTAATGACGCTTCATTTTAATAGACGCTAGTAATACATTTATTTGTATTTGTTAATTAATAATATAATACGTTTATCAATAATAAGGAACTTCGTTTAAAACCGAGTGTTCCACGACACTCACGCATGTTTTTTTTATCGAACATTATTCTATGTGTAGCAACAAAAGGCGTACTTATTACTAAAAGCATTCTCTGCCAGTCAAGATTAGCTACTATGAACTTCAATTACTACGCGGAAAAATTCCGTCATAATTCTGCCGGCACACGTGCGAGTTGCGTTTTTAATCTACGCGATTTATCCAACTACTTACTAACCAACTAGCGTTGTTCGATTTGTGAGCATATATTCTTAAGTTACATAATCGAAATAGACTCAACATAGATAGCCATATATCACATACACGTTATTTTTTTGATTGTGTTAAATAACCCAAGTAATAAATAGAAATTTATCTAGCTTAGCTAGAAAACAGTTTTATTATGGTGTTATGGATTTATTTTTGGAACTAAGTTCCTTATCGGATGGTACGGGTTTGGCGGATGGGAGCTAGGCGACAAAAAGTGTAAGATTTTTTCGTCACTACCCCTTTTGTCATAGTGTATTTTATTTTAAATGACGCTTCATTTCAATAGCCGCTAATAATTTATTAAGTTATATTTGTTAATCAATAACATAATACGTTTACCAATAATAATATACTATGAAAGGAACTTCGTTCCAATCGAGTGTTCCACGATACTCACGCATGCTTTTTTTTATATCTATAAAAATATTAAAGTGACAAATGAACTTCCAGACCACCTGATAGTAACTAGCTACTGCGGTCCATGGACACTAGCAAGTAACTTCAAATAAAGAAGCCTACAAATGTAAAAGTGGCAAATTTCTGAGGAATAAGATAGTGTCTCACAATGTGAAATTATACTGGCTCTCTATACGCACTGCTATTTGGCGACAGAAGAAGGTTACCGCCTACAAAGTTTTATACAGAAAATAAGTTATAGCACCTTTCAAGGGAACTGTCACACGCAAAATTATAAAATATTTTCTTCTTCTGCAGCCACTAACAACTTACGGTGTTTTGTGTTGGAGTTCGACAGAGTTGATACCACCCCTTTATCTATTTCTGCGCTAAACAGCAGTGCACGAACTACTGTGTTCTGGTGAAGGGTAAGAATACCAGTATAATTATATGCGAAATGCCAGCGAGATCTTATTCCTTACGGTTGACAATGCGTTTGTATTTGAATTCATAATCCATGTTTTTTTTTATAGGATAAGGGTGATAAACGAGCACACAATCCACGTGATGGTAAGTGGTTGCTGTGGTCCATAGACATCTACATTTATCCTCGATTACGAATCAAAATGCAGATGCGTTGTTACCCGTGAGGACTAAGATAGAATGCCTCGTTTCCAGTAAAAAGGGTCTCCGGTTCTCTACACTCACCATACGAAACACAGCAGCATTAAGCATTTACGCTGGTATTCTGTGAGAGCGTGGTCCTTCCCCGGTCGAGCCGACCCATTCGTGTTACAACTACACCAGAAATATGCTGTAGCATGGCTCTACCACGTAAAGAATGTTAAATAAAGATGCCTCTGGGCCTCAGCATCCACTATTCATCAGCTTGACTTTGTGCTCGTTTGTTTCCCTTCGTTTATTACAACCTATTACAATCCACTGCTGAACGTAGACGTCAATATTGCCTTATAAGGGATATTTGATATAGTTGTAATGCTTGGCAGGCGGATTCGCAACCGGAGAATTTATTTTATAGTTGTTATTAGAAAGACACTGTGGCCCATCTCCGTTTTGTTTTCATTTATCACTCTTTACGACACTCTTTGCGTTTGCTAGAGTATTCTTGAGAGAGATTGCGTAGTATATTTTCTTAAATCGCAACTACATACTTAATTCTATGAAAAAGGCCGCGGTTTTGATTGAAGTTGGTTGCACTTATCCATAAATTACAGTAGCCACGCAATCTCAGATGAATTGTTAGGTCGTTTGTCACTAACATTACTAAAAAAAAATTTGATAGTGCAGACGGAGTAGAGCTTTGCAAACAAAAAACGAAAAAGAGCAAGTTTGCAGGATCGCCACGATCTCAAAGACGCTTTGCAGAGTTAAAACTAAGTTAGAGCTGCCAGACGACCGAGAAATAAAGTTACAAGAAATGTGTTTCTTTTTATTTTTTTGCTCTATACGTAAATAGTATCAATTTTAAAGCTTTTAAATCAAAACGATAACACGATAAGCCTAAGTATTACCACTTGTCGCCTAATGGTCGAAATTCGACCAAACTTCATTAAATTTTAAAAATTTTATATAATGCAAGCTGCATTTCACTTTCAACTGCACATTAATATAAAACATTAATATCGAACACAATGTAAATTATACTGATTAATTATATTGAGAATTAATATTAAGTTATTATTGCTGAAAAAATATTTCTTTGAATAAAGCTATTTAACACTATTTACATTTCCGTTAACAAAACAGTGATGCTCGACAGTGAACGCATAGCGGTTTCGAACTCATTTCGCACTGGTGTAGACATAGCTATAGAATCCACAATGGATGCCTTAGACGAAGTTTATTGTAAATTATCCGTTAATTTTACAATAAACTGACATTACATACTTTATTGTAAATTATCCGTTAATTTTACGAGTACATTACTCACCTTCGATTTGCCGACAATATAGTCCTTATGGCAGAAACGCTGGAGGACCTAAGCACTATGCTCAATGACCTCAATAGTGTTTCCCAACGGATAGGTCTTAAGATGAACATGGACAAAACAAAGATCATGTTTAATGTCCATGTCACACCTATGCCGGTAGATGTTGGGAACACTAAGCTCGAAGTTGTTGACGAGTATGTTTACCTGGGACAAATAATCCGACTAGGTAAGTCCAACTTCGACCGAGAGGTCAATCGACGGATTCAACTCGGTTGGGCAGCGTTCGGGAAATTACGGCACATCTTCTCGTCAGGTATACCTCAAAACTTGAAAACGAGACTGTACACCCAGTGCGTGTTGCCAGTGATGACATACGGAACTGAGACGTGGTCCTTCACTGCTGGCCGGATGAGGAAGCTCAAGGTCGCTCAGCGAGCTATGGAGAGGGCTATGCTCGGAGTTTCTCTGCGTGATAAACTCAGAAATGAGGATATCCGCAGTAGAACCAGAGTGACCGACATAGCCCAACGGATTAGTAAGCTGAAGTTGCAATGGGCTGGCCATATAGCTCGAAGAACCGACAACCGATGGGGAAGAAAGGTTCTCGAGTGGCAGCCTCGTACCGGCAGGCGAAGTGTAGGGCGTCCCCCCACTAGATGGAGTGACGACCTGATACGATATGCAGGAAGTCGATGGATGCAGGTGGCTCAGGACCGTGCTTTGTGGCATTCTTTGGGGGAGGCCTATGTTCAGCAGTGGACTTGTGAAGGGCTGTAATGATGATGATGATGATGATGATGAATTAATTTGTAGTATTAAATATAAGACATCACTATATTCGAAATTTCTAAATCTTGTATCGATGGATCAAATGAAATGGATCTTTCTATAGTTGTGCATCACAGTATCACATCCAATCTATCAATCCCATTTAGCGTAGTGCTGCAGTGTTGCGTATGGTGAGTGACAAGAACCGGAGACATTTTTTATCGGTAACAAGGCGAGCTTGGAGGTGACAACGCGTCGACGTTTTGTTTCTTAATCGTGGATAGATGTAGATGTTTTTCAGCCACAGTATCACACATAGTCCAATGGTAAGTGGATACTGTGCACGTTTGTTAATCCGTACTTCTGTACAAAAACTCTAGTGTCGTAAAAGGCGAGAGAGGAGAATGAAACTGAAATTTTGCAGCAGCATCTTTCTAATAACAACTAATAATAAAAAACAGCGGTTGCCAACCCGAAGCAAAGCTACAAGACTGGCAAAGCATCGGCAGTATGATTCTTAATCGATGATAGATGTATGGGCGACAATATCCACTACCATCTGTGGTGATAGGTGTAGACTATAATGAATGGAATTCTTGTAACAAATTACATTAGCGACACTTTATATACTTTTAGTTTGTTTTTAGCATATTTATACATAATATAAGCATTATTATCTTTCTTCTTCTATTTTCTCCATCCTCAAGTGCTCTCTTTGATGCCATCTTGGGTAGTTTACATCTGGTATAGTATTCACGAAATATAGCGGCATCTTTCGGAAGCCACAAGGTTTTTGTGACTTTTCCCATAGTCGCCTCTTACGACGTCTCTGAGAAGGTATGGGGTGCTGGGTTCGCATTTCATATTTAGACACGTTGATGCTTTGTAGGCAAGTGATTTGAAAATTTTATTCGACTGACCTGGAACTGGGAAAGGGAAAAGTGGTGTGCATAAAAGGAGGTCTTTTCTACAGCAGGTGGATATAAGCTGAGAATGAAGATATGATGATTGACAAATTAGCCTTTAAATGATATACCTACTAGTTAAGATAGTTTTCTAAGGATTTTTATTAAAAAATGAGAATATTTCATTAGCCAGGCCTATATTCAGTACTGGACTTATGATTATGATTATTCATTAGCCGTAAAAACATTATAAATGTTTACTTCATTTAAACTTAAGTATATTAAAACTCGCTCTAAGTTCCAACATATACCACTCTATTGAAATAACGCCGGGTCTCCGCTTTATGAAAAAATCCGCACCCAGGACTTTTTGCTCTTTGTTTTTTCGTCATAATTCATCTTCTTTATGGTTACAAATTTGTGCGATTTTTAACTTAAGCGATAAAATTTAAACTTCGGTCATGTTACAAAACGTAGTTTATTGATAATCTAAAGTTTAATGAAGAGTCTTTGTAACGAAAGAAATCCCTCAGCTGCGACGCCACAGTCTTCACGAAATTTATCATTAGCTGTTTAATTCTTTACTTTACATTTTAGTTAGCATATTTACCACGAGACTTCTACGAAATATAAAGCCGAAATCGGTTGATTTTTATAGCTAAGCAGTTTTAACCGGGCACGTTGCTGTTGCAAAAGAAATAAATTTGTAGAGAGTTATTTTGTTTAATTAATTATATTGTAAATTGAATAATATATAACTTTCAAATTAATTTGTCGGTGCGATACGCGCGCCATCTACTATAAGTTAATATTGTTCTATGTCTTATCTATATAAAACCTTCGCGCAAATGCAGGCAATAAGTTGACAATTTTAATGCAATCAGATGAACGATATGTCAATTTCAAATTTTATATATTAGATGAGCGATACGCACTGCTATTGATTTTTATATATAGAGATACAATAAGTACATGTATCAATCCAAATTACAAAAATAAAAAAGAAGATTCATCAAGTCACACTAATCACAAGTACAAATTAATCCATGTATTCCTCTCGTAGACTTTGTATTTTCTCCTTAGTCTCGTTTGATTACCATCGCTACGGTACGTTGTTCGCTGGGAAAATTCGTGAAACATTTCATATCGGACGCGCAATAACTTTAGCCGTTTTTATTGCGCCATTCGAATTCTAAAGGGGAGATCGTAATTGAATTGCAACTGAAATCCATTACCATTTTTTCTCAGTTGCGCAGAAAAGTGATTAATGTGTTTTGTAGAGAAGCTTCCGTGATTTGTTGTTAACGTTTCGAATTTGTTGGATTGTTTTGATAGTTGACTAAATCAAAGCTTTCGTAAGCTTAATCTAGAGATGATATACATAATAAAAATATTATGTATATCATGTCCAGCCTGTCACGCCAGAGGGGTAGGCAGACACTACGGACTTCCGTTTGGCACTACGTCTTGACCCATTTTCGATCCGTTATTCGGCTCGACCGGGGAAGGACCACGCTCTCACAGAATACCAGCGTAAATGCTTAATGCTGCTGTGTTTCGTATGGTGAGTGTAGAGAACCGGAGACCCTTTTTACTGGAAACGAGGCATTCTATCTTAGTCCTCACGGGTAACAACGCATCTGCATTTTGATTCGTAATCGAGGATAAATGTAGATGTCTATGGACCACAGCAACCACTTACCATCACGTGGATTGTGTGCTCGTTTATCACCCTTATCCTATAAAAAAAAACATGGATTATGAATTCAAATACAAACGCATTGTCAACCGTAAGGAATAAGATCTCGCTGGCATTTCGCATATAATTATACTGGTATTCTTACCCTTCACCAGAACACAGTAGTTCGTGCACTGCTGTTTAGCGCAGAAATAGATAAAGGGGTGGTATCAACTCTGTCGAACTCCAACACAAAACACCGTAAGTTGTTAGTGGCTGCAGAAGAAGAAAATATTTTATAATTTTGCGTGTGACAGTTCCCTTGAAAGGTGCTATAACTTATTTTCTGTATAAAACTTTGTAGGCGGTAACCTTCTTCTGTCGCCAAATAGCAGTGCGTATAGAGAGCCAGTATAATTTCACATTGTGAGACACTATCTTATTCCTCAGAAATTTGCCACTTTTACATTTGTAGGCTTCTTTATTTGAAGTTACTTGCTAGTGTCCATGGACCGCAGTAGCTAGTTACTATCAGGTGGTCTGGAAGTTCATTTGTCACTTTAATATTTTTATAGATATAAAAAAAAACATGCGTGAGTATCGTGGAACACTCGATTGGAACGAAGTTCCTTTCATAGTATATTATTATTGGTAAACGTATTATGTTATTGATTAACAAATATAACTTAATAAATTATTAGCGGCTATTGAAATGAAGGGGTAGTGACGAAAAAATCTTACACTTTTTGTCGCCTAGCTCCCATCCGCCAAACCCGTACCATCCGATAAGGAACTTAGTTCCAAAAATAAATCCATAACACCATAATAAAACTGTTTTCTAGCTAAGCTAGATAAATTTCTATTTATTACTTGGGTTATTTAACACAATCAAAAAAATAACGTGTATGTGATATATGGCTATCTATGTTGAGTCTATTTCGATTATGTAACTTAAGAATATATGCTCACAAATCGAACAACGCTAGTTGGTTAGTAAGTAGTTGGATAAATCGCGTAGATTAAAAACGCAACTCGCACGTGTGCCGGCAGAATTATGACGGAATTTTTCCGCGTAGTAATTGAAGTTCATAGTAGCTAATCTTGACTGGCAGAGAATGCTTTTAGTAATAAGTACGCCTTTTGTTGCTACACATAGAATAATGTTCGATAAAAAAAACATGCGTGAGTGTCGTGGAACACTCGGTTTTAAACGAAGTTCCTTATTATTGATAAACGTATTATATTATTAATTAACAAATACAAATAAATGTATTACTAGCGTCTATTAAAATGAAGCGTCATTAAAAATAAAATACACTATGACACAAGGGGTAGTGACGAAAATATCTTACACTTTTTGTCGCCTAGCTCCCATTCGCCATACCCGTACCGTCAGATAAGGAACTTCGTTCCAATAAATAAATAAATTTTATATAGGTAGCTAAAACACGTTAGTTTTTACGTGGTAGAGCCATGCTGCAGCTATATTAATAGTATAGTTGTAGCACGAATGGGTCGGCTCGACCGGGAATGGACCACGCTCTTACAGAATACCAGCGTAAAATACCAGCTTAATGCTGCTGTGTTTCGTATCGTGAGTGTAGAGAACCGGAGACCCATTTTACTGGAAACAAGGCATTCTATCTTAATCCTCATGGCTGACAACTCATCTGCATTTTAATTCGCAAACGAAGATAGATGTAGATGTCTATGGGCCACAGCAACCACTTACCCATCAGGTGGACTGTGAACTCGTTTGTCACCTTTATTCTATAAAAACGAAAAACAACATTTTAAATTCTCTGTCAACTCTTATAATTCTTATTTTCATTAATAATTGTATAACAAAGACGGATTGCATGCGCATGGTAATAAATTTTCTCATCTTTATAATTTTTGGAAAATGTATATTACTGGTGCTTGTTGCATCTGTTAGTAATCAATATAACTTCTGAATGATGATGGCCGATTGGGCTCATAATTGCTTGGACGTGATTGGCAGCAGTTTTTATATGTTTTAATTATATTTAGGAAGACGCTGCTGTCCATCTCCTTGATTATTTCCCTCTGTCGCCTCTTACCACACCCGCGGTATGACATGGACTATTGGATATTCTTACACTGATTAATAATCATCAAAAAACCATTATTATTTTGACTATGACAAGAACGTAGTCGATCTTTGCCATAAGCTTGATTCAATTTCCAAATAATTTGGTTATGTATATAAGTTTGAAAACGATCCTAACTATATTCAACAGAAGGCAAGGGGACCATCCATCATTCCTGGAGTCGTTTGAATTGCGCTGTTGGTGACATCCGACGATAAATTAACGTAAAGTCTAAACTCTCATTGATAACTTTCAAAATAGAAGTTAAAGTTTTCAGTGTTTTATCGCGTCATTTATAATTATTAATTAAAAACAATTATACGAGCAATATTTACATTATATTTGTTTGTAATTGAAATCTCGAAAATGCCCTTAACGATTTCGATGATATTTACAATTAGGTTTACCCGGAAGAAAAATCGAATATTTCGAATTTATTGGAAAAATTCGTATTGTCTGTTTTTACGCAACTTGACTTGCAAGATGATATTAAATACTTTTTAGTTATTAAAATAATAAATATATATATACATATATATGTATATATGGTATATATAGGTTCTTTGAGATATACTCGTATGGCCGGTCCAGTCTCGCTGTAACTCACATGAAATGGCGTCATTATCTGTTTCATTCAAAAACATTTCTGTATCATTCGATGAAAATGTATTGTGTTGTAGTTGTGGAACTATTTTGACTATAGGTCTTATTTCAGAAAATCATATTAATTTTATTTTCTAAGGATGAAAAGTGATAATACGTATTATACCATTTTCAAATCAAGCATAAATGGACCATCTTTTGAATTTTTGACCACCTAAAAACTTCTAATAAGACGATTTTAATTGCATAGGAGATATTACAGTGCCACAAGCATACTCTCATTTAGTTGAGGATATCTGTCATGCTTACAAAATATATATCTAAAATAATGCTTTTTGGGCCATATAAATATTGACTGATATTTGCTATTTTACGGAAGACCAGCGTTAGGGAATTGCATCCGCATCTTATACAATATCTGTTTATTCCTAACTTAAGTTTTAAACCAAATTTACAATCTTTTGCTTCACAGCTCTACATTGCTTGGATAATTGTGGTAACTCAATCTAATTTTTTTAATTTATTTGTTTCAGGTAATTTTTTACAACTACGTTATCGACATTGAACGAAAACATCATGACGTACATGTATATTTGAAAATTAAAAATTTATTTTGAGGATATGTAAAATTTGTCTTCTTGCATTGAAGCGGCATTAAACGGAGCATTCAACGCGGTTCAATTGGCAAAGCTATAGCCTGTTAGAAGTTGGAATGCTATTAGTTCATCATGGTTACTTATTACGTTCTTACCTACCAATGCAGCTATATAGATTTCGTTTTACTTTGTTACTTCACCGTCACAATCGCTGCACATTGAAATAAAACTAGCTTTTACGGATTTAATCGCGTATAGTTACTTATTTTATATTTCCGACGTTTCGAGCACTTTACAGCACCCATGGTCACAGGGGGAACAGATGTTTGACGTCCCAATGTCATAGTTAACCACGGCTACCTTCAGATAAATATTATTAATTCTTCTTGACTTGCAGTTATATACTTAGATTGTGGTTTAATTTTATTAATTATAAGATCCCAAGCAGATGGTAGCACCCAGCCATCTTCTTTATTGAAATTAGGATGTTGTTTGATTTCAATAGCCTCGAAATCATCCTTGAAAGGAATCGGTGTTATTTAGAGAGAATTTGTCGTCTATCAAATCTGATCATTTTGTCGTCGTTACTACATCAGATTCATACTGCGTAAATCGGAACAAAAATTAATAATTTTAATCTGGAGATAGCCGTGGTTCACTATGACATTGTAAAGTGCTCGAAAAGTCGGGAATATAAAGTAAGATAATATACGCAATTAAATCCGTAAAAACTAGTTTTGTTTAAAACCTTGAAATTAATTTAACAATCTCGATAAATAGTTTACCTTGATTTCTATCCGTACATACTCAAGTATCACGCTTTTTTTTTGTTTTTTTTGGGCAGGCATTGCTCTTAATATTAGTTCTAAATAGGCAAATCTGCAATTCTCGCAGCTAAGGGAACCAATATGAGGTGTAATTCAAGGTATCCACAAAATTCTTGAATCCACAATGTTAGTTTCGTATTGATATAGAACCTTAGTACTCACGGTTAAGGTGAAGAGTACCTTTAAACAGTTTGTCTCGAAAGCAAGACTAAATAGGTTCTTTTTATGTAGGGTTTATACATGTACTAATTTTGCTTATAATTTCTATTTTTTAACTACTATCTTATTTCAAAAATTAACAGCAAATGTGTTATTCCAAGACCTAAGAGAGCGTAAAAGGATAAGAACAGAATTACGTTTCAGATCTATCTCACAGGAACCGTACATTTTTCAACAAAAAAGTAGCAAGAATTAAGTAGTCTATGGCTATCTAGACAATAAACTATCTCTATGCAAAAAAACTGATATGTTGCCTCGTTGCTGTGAAGGAACGACAAACCAACAAACACATTTTCGCATTTATGATATTAGTAGGGATTTAAATCGACCGGATTCGCCTTAGGCATTCTCAGGGTGGGTGTAAGTAACAAGAACAACAAGCAATAGGCTTTTGTAAAGCTAAGCCTATTGCTTGTTACCAAGAAGTAAATAATATCTAAGTTACTCGGGATCTTAGACTATACTAATAGTAGCGTTTACAATAATTATTTTTAATTTATTATTTTTGATATTGAATAAATTTATTAGGAAAACAAAATTGTGACCTAATATAAAAAATAAAAGTTCAACTGTTACGTTGACCTACTACTGATTACGTTTAATATTTTAATATATGTAGTTGTATACAAGGTTTCCCAGAACGTAACGATCAAACGAAAGGGGTTCGTAGACCATGGAAGGACTGTTCCAAAAAAAATTAAGTCCTATGCCCAAGTTGCGCGGTTTAAAAGATAAAGGTTGATTTACAAATTTTCCAGAAAATCACTCTTTGCGTCAATATTTTTGATGGTACAGCTGCAAATGAAGACCGATTTTTTTTCTGTTTTGTATAGCCTAATTGTATGCCTACTTTACCTACTATTTTATTTTTCAGTGCCTATTACGGCTTGGTAGAAATAAATACATAAAAATTCGTAAAAGTGTATAAATGTAACATTAAAGTTTTATCGAGCGAGTTGGACCCTTCACCCCGTAAAAAAAATGTAGCCACATGGACCTGGCAACTGTATTTAAAAGTTGCCACAATTCATGTGAATTTCAAAATTGTATAATGCCTGGTACTTTTATTTCAATTTTTTGTTCTATAATTTTCTTTCTCGCAGAGGGTAGATTTTGTAAAAATAACTCAATTAGATATTTTTTTAATGATTCGTCCGTTCGCATAGATTAATGATAGGTCATCGCGCGCCCTGACTAGATACCGCGCTACATGAAAGAAACAGCTCCATGATTGCGGCAACTCAATATTCTAGTGTGTATAAGACAATTGCAAGGATGCTAGTGTGCGTGAAAAATTGTATATGCCAGCAGGTTAACTATTACCCGATTAACGGGAAAAATTATTTCATGCTATGGCTTAGTAGTTAAATTCATAGTTATGAATGTAGATCAGAAATACTTATAAATGAATAATTTATTAATAACGAATGTATCAATATATTTGTGTAAATTATGTATAGGTTTTTCTTCTGAATTAATGGCATATAAATGATAAGGCCTCATTTTTTTCAGTTTAATTTTTATATTTGTCTGACTAATATTCACAAATTATTTAAAAATATAGTTATATATTATATGGTGTAACCAAAATTTTATTTTTGTTATGTGTTCTTATAGCAATAATAGCCAATACACATTCTGTGAAAATTTCAAGTATCTACATGTTACGGTTCATAAAATACAGCCTGCTGACAGACAGACGGAACGATAGTGGAAACTTAAGTCCCGTTGGCACTCTTAGGCACGGAACCCTAATAAACGGAAATAATGTTTTAATAATAAAAATAACAATTAATAAAACAACGTATAAATATTAAGTAATTTGAGTAATACTACAAAAATAAACATTAAATAATATAGAATTAGGTTATATTATAATAAGTTAAATATATTATATTATAAAATATAGTAACAATAAATTCACATATAAAAATCTCAGCCACGGGGAACTTTATTTTTGTATACGCGGCAACACTGAATGGAGTCTTTCATATTTTGTAACTTATTTATGGCTCGTGTTATTTTATGTTGAAATTTCGAAATTGTATGATACTTACTGATAGTATGTGATCCCAGTGTCTTTCTTATTTCTTGTAGTATTATTAGTTTTACACAGTTTTACTACGCAAACTAGTATTTTACTTCGGATTATGATCAAAATTTAATAAAATATTCGGTACGTCGACATCACATATCGCCTGCAACGCGACTGGCTCGGGTACGCCGATTTCGGCGTAGTACGAGTATTTGTTGCCGCATTTTACAAGAGCGCCGGCGGTATCTAGTCTGAGCGCGCGAAGACCTATCATTAATCTAAGTCCGTTCGATTAATGTAAAGAAAAATAATTTGTTTTCACGCTGTTTGGCCTATTTCAGACCTAACATCCATAAAAAAGTAAAAGTAGTAAATTTTTTTACCCAATTTTGGTATTATACAAAATACATTCAAAATTGCAATACATATGATGCTTCTCTTCTCGACGCATAGAATTAATTCTTGCACTTTCGCTTACATGTAAGTGCATGTGAGACAGAAGATAGGGAAGTAACTAGAACTATGCACAGCTCAGGTAGGTAAGATCCCTTCCCTTACCTCGCCCGTATCCTTTGTTTTCAACAACGAAATCAAACAAATAAATAAATATATTTATTATATTGTCATAGCCAGTACTTTGCCCTACTTTGTTCGCATCGCTCGTTTCTCATTTTTTCCTGTTCTCATCGGTGTTTTAGTACTAACTGACTCGGCTTTCTATTTGACTTTGTGTCTCTTCCTTTGGTGACGACCTTGGCTTTCTACTAGACTTTGTAGATACTCTCTTGGCGACGACTTTGGCTTTCAACTGGACTTTGTGGATAATCTTTTGGTGAAGACTTTGGCTATCTACTGAGCTTTGGCTCTTTGTGATTGGATATTGTTAAACAATGCCGGCACACTACACTCCAGTTCAATATGGCTAACATGCATTTTATTTATGGTGAATGTCGTGGTAATGCTCGAGCTGCAGCTAGACTCTACCGTGAGAGGTACCCTGACGAGGAGCGATATCCTGACTATCGTGTATTTATGAATGCGCATCGGAGGCTAGCTGAAGGTTTTTTTACTGGAGCGGTAGTACCTGCACGTGGTAGAGAAGACTTTGACATTGAAGACGAAGTTTTGGAGCAGGTTGAAAATTATCCGCAAACTTCTGTTCGTAACATTGCATTGTTAACAGGAATACCTAAGGCAACTGTACATAGGGTGCTCCAACGCAATAGGTACCACCCCTACCACTACCAAAAAGTGCAGGCTCTTTTACCACGGGATTATGCTCCGAGGGTAGCATTTTGCAGGAGGGTGCTAGAAATTCATAGGGAAACCTCGAATTTTCTAAATAATATTTTATGGACGGATGAAAGAACTTTCAAGAAAGATGGATTTATGAACATGCACAAAATCCATAGTTGGAGTATGGTGAACCCGCATTTAATGTGCGAAGAAAGATCTCAATATCAATTCTAAGTAAATCTGTGGACCGGTATTATTAATGGGGGCATAATCGGACCTTTGGAATTTCCAGAAGCAGTAAATGGGCAGGTCTACCTGGAAATTTTAAAAAGAGACCTGCCCATTTTATTAGAAGACTTACCACTAGCAACTCAACGAGATATGTGGTTATAGAATGATGGATGCCCCGCCCGCTTTGCCGGTGAGAAACTTTTTAAATCGACATTTCCCAGGAAAATGGATAGGTCGCATGGGGCCTATATTATAGCCAGTACTGTCACCGGACCTTAATCGATTGGATTTTTTTTATTGGGGATATCTAAAATAAAAATTGTATTCAAAACCTATCCCCAATATTGCAGAGATTCGACAAAAAATAATTGAATTTTCTCAGCAAGCAAATAACAGAAGATTGGCGCGGCCTATAACACGTTCTTTCATAAGAAGATGCCGCGCCTGCATTAGACCAGGAGGTCGACAATTCGAACATTTACTGTAAAATTACTGGTTTATTATCACTTATTTTGTTTCCTTTGTTCGTAAGTTTACAAACCAATGGGTTACCGGGATTACCTACCTGAACTAGTCACTTCCATATCTTCAGTCTCACTTGCACTTACATACTCCTATGCATCATGCTCCAACTAAAGCTGAGAAGCATCGTACGTATTGTAATTTTGAATGTATTTTGTTTAATACCAAAATTGGATAAAAAAATTAACTACTTTTTACTTTTCCATGGATATTAGGTCTGAAATCGGGCAGCGTGGAAACAAAGTATTTTTCTTTACATTAATCGACCGGACGAATCATTTAAAAAAAATATCTAATTGAGTTATTTTCACAAAATCTACCCTTTGCGAGAATGAAAATTATAGTACAAAAAATTGAAATAAAAGTACCAGGTATTATACCATTTTGAAATTTACATTTTTTTTACAGAGTGAAGGGTCCAACTTGCTCGATAAAACTTTAATGTCACATTTTTACACTTTTACGAATTTTTATGTATTTATTTCTACCAAACCGTAATAGGTACTGAAAAATAAAATAGTACGTATAGTAGGCATATAATTAGGGTATACAAAACAGAAAAAAATTAAAATCGGTCTTCATTTGCAGCTGCAGCATCAAAAATATTGACGCAAATGGTGATTTTCTGGAAAATTTATAAATCACCCTTTATCTTTTAAACCACGCAACTTGGGTATGGTTATAGGACTTAATTTTTTTTTTGTAACAGTCCTTCCATGGTCTACAACCCCCTTTCATTTGATCGTTACGTTCTGGGAAACCTTCTTTATTATAGAACGATGTGTAATTTACACCATGTAGTGGCGGTGTAAGAATATCTACTACCCAAAATCATCCCATGGGTATTGTGAGAGTCGTAAATGTAATAAGAGAAAATAATAAAAAAACTGTGCTTGCCAACCCGCCTGCCAAGCGTGGCAATTATGGCAAAATCCTCCCTATAAGGCAATTTATGAAAGAGTCCTGCAATGGTCTTTTATTGGTCTTTTATAGGTTATAATGGATATTATGGACGGATAGTGTCAAAAATGTAGGAAAGTCATTTTTTTATAGGATAGGATGACAAAAGAGCACACAGTCCACCTGATGGTAAGTGGTTGCTGTGGCCCATAAACATATACATCTATCCTCGTTTGTGAATCAAAATGCAGATGCATTGTCACCCGTAAAGACTAAGATGGAATGCCTGTTTTCCGGTAAAAAGGGTCTCTGGTTCTCTCAATTCACCATACGAAACACAGCAGTATTAAACTGCTATTTTACGCTGGTATTCTGTGAGAGCGTGGTCCTTCCCCGGTCGAGCCGACCCATTCGTACCATAACTATACTACTAATATAGCTGCAGCATGGCTCTACCACGTGCAAAATCATGTCATGTAGGAGAAGAACGTAACGTCTTCAATTACGATTATAGTTTTGCAACGGATCCGTCTAATCGAACATTTTGTCAGGAATGAACACATTACAATAAAACCCTGCCACTAAGAAAGATGAAAGGCGTTAGAAAATGCACTATTTCATTCCGTCCCGTGGGTGTCGTAAGAGGGGCTATGGAAAATCTCATCCAACCCAACCATCTCATTAACGTCCTGAACTTCTGATACTGCGATTGGCAAACCGTCTGCCAAGCCTGGCTACTATGGCAAATACAGCGGGAGAGGCCCATGTTCAGCCAGTGGACTTTTACTTAATTCTCATTTACGAATTACTTTATGCTATAAACGCGGTGAAAGCAGCGTTTTGTTGGAATGGTATATCTGAGAAATAATATCTCTTAAGGACACACTGGAAATTTCCATGTTTCATATCCTCTCACAAGATTAAAGGAAGCTCGTGTCAAACGGTCGGAACGTACGGCTATGCGGCAACTGAAAAGAGTTAAAAATTGCAAATATTTGCGATGATTCATCCAAATAACATACCGTCGTCAGTCATGAACAACTGACAGCAACACGTCTGTTCTATTCGAAACCGGGGGTCTTCAATAACTTTTGACAGGAGATACAAAATCGAGTTGATTTTGTGTACGATATTTTTACATAAACACAAAAAAGAATACTAACAAACTGAGATGCCCTTAAAATATTATGTTAAAACGATTATATTTACAAAGATTTAAAAGCTCAATTATCAACATTATCATATTGCCATATTACTCGTTGTAACTATACTTGGCACTAGCCAAGGACCTCATCGACTCACTTTATTTAAGCTTTGAACTAGACCTGGTCATTTTGATTTTCCAGAAAATCACCATTTGCGTCAATATTTTTGATGCTGCAGCTGCAAATGAAGACCGATTTTAATTTTTTTCTGTTTTGTATACCCTAATTATATGCCTACTATACGTACTATTTTATTTTTCAGTACCTATTACGGTTTGGTAGAAATAAATACATAAAAATTCGTAAAAGTGTAAAAATGTGACATTAAAGTTTTATCGAGCAAGTTGGACCCTTCACTCTGTAAAAAAAATGTAAATTTCAAAATGGTATAATACCTGGTACTTTTATTTCAATTTTTTGTACTATAATTTTCATTCTCGCAAAGGGTAGATTTTGTGAAAATAACTCAATTAGATATTTTTTTTAAATGATTCGTCCGGTCGATTAATGTAAAGAAAAATACTTTGTTTCCACGCTGCCCGATTTCAGACCTAATATCCATGGAAAAGTAAAAAGTAGTTAATTTTTTTATCCAATTTTGGTATTAAACAAAATACATTCAAAATTAAAATACGTACGATGCTTCTCAGCTTTAGTTGGAGCATGATGCATAGGAGTATGTAAGTGCAAGTGAGACTGAAGATATGGAAGTGACTAGTTCAGGTAGGTAATCCCGGTAACCCATTGGTTTGTAAACTTACGAACAAAGGAAACAAAATAAGTGATAATAAACCAGTAATTTTACAGTAAATGTTCGAATTGTCGACCTCCTGGTCTAATGCAGGCGCGGCATCTTCTTATGAAAGAACGTGTTATAGGCCGCGCCAATCTTCTGTTATTTGCTTGCTGAGAAAATTCAATTATTTTTTGTCGAATCTCTGCAATATTGGGGATAGGTTTTGAATACAATTTTTATTTTAGATATCCCCAATAAAAAAAATCCAATCGATTAAGGTCCGGTGACAGTACTGGCTATAATATAGGCCCCATGCGACCTATCCATTTTCCTGGGAAATGTCGATTTAAAAAGTTTCTCACCGGCAAAGCGGGCGGGGCATCCATCATTCTATAACCACATATCTCGTTGAGTTGCTAGTGGTAAGTCTTCTAATAAAATGGGCAGGTCTCTTTTTAAAATTTCCAGGTAGACCTGCCCATTTACTGCTTCTGGAAATTCCAAAGGTCCGATTATGCCCCCATTAATAATACCGGTCCACAGATTTACTTAGAATTGATATTGAGATCTTTCTTCGCACATTAAATGCGGGTTCACCATACTCCAACTATGGATTTTGTGCATGTTCATAAATCCATCTTTCTTGAAAGTTCTTTCATCCGTCCATAAAATATTATTTAGAAAATTCGAGGTTTCCCTATGAATTTCTAGCACCCTCCTGCAAAATGCTACCCTCGGAGCATAATCCCGTGGTAAAAGAGCCTGCACTTTTTGGTAGTGGTAGGGGTGGTACCTATTGCGTTGGAGCACCCTATGTACAGTTGCCTTAGGTATTCCTGTTAACAATGCAATGTTACGAACAGAAGTTTGCGGATAATTTTCAACCTGCTCCAAAACTTCGTCTTCAATGTCAAAGTCTTCTCTACCACGTGCAGGTACTACCGCTCCAGTAAAAAAACCTTCAGCTAGCCTCCGATGCGCATTCATAAATACACGATAGTCAGGATATCGCTCCTCGTCAGGGTACCTCTCACGGTAGAGTCTAGCTGCAGCTCGAGCATTACCACGACATTCACCATAAATAAAATGCATGTTAGCCATATTGAACTGGAGTGTAGTGTGCCGGCATTGTTTAACAATATCCAATCACAAAGAGCCAAAGCTCAGTAGATAGCCAAAGTCTTCACCAAAAGATTATCCACAAAGTCCAGTTGAAAGCCAAAGTCGTCGCCAAGAGAGTATCTACAAAGTCTAGTAGAAAGCCAAGGTCGTCACCAAAGGAAGAGACACAAAGTCAAATAGAAAGCCGAGTCAGTTAGTACTAAAACACCGATGAGAACAGGAAAAAATGAGAAACGAGCGATGCGAACAAAGTAGGGCAAAGTACTGGCTATGACAATATAATAAATATATTTATTTATTTGTTTGATTTCGTTGTTGAAAACAAAGGATACGGGCGAGGTAAGGGAAGGGATCTTACCTACCTGAGCTGTGCATAGTTCTAGTTACTTCCCTATCTTCTGTCTCACATGCACTTACATGTAAGCGAAAGTGCAAGAATTAATTCTATGCGTCGAGAAGAGAAGCATCATATGTATTGCAATTTTGAATGTATTTTGTATAATACCAAAATTGGATAAAAAAATTTACTACTTTTACTTTTTTATGGATGTTAGGTCTGAAATAGGCCAAACAGCGTGAAAACAAATTATTTTTCTTTACATTAATCGAACGGACTTAGATTAATGATAGGTCTTCGCGCGCTCAGACTAGATACCGCCGGCGCTCTTGTAAAATGCGGCAACAAATACTCGTACTACGTCGAAATCGGCGTACCCGAGCCAGTCGCGTTGCAGGCGATATGTGATGTCGACGTACCGAATATTTTATTAAATTTTGATCATAATCCGAAGTAAAATACTAGTTTGCGTAGTAAAACTGTGTAAAACTAATAATACTACAAGAAATAAGAAAGACACTGGGATCACATACTATCAGTAAGTATCATACAATTTCGAAATTTCAACATAAAATAACACGAGCCATAAATAAGTTACAAAATATGAAAGACTCCATTCAGTGTTGCCGCGTATACAAAAATAAAGTTCCCCGTGGCTGAGATTTTTATATGTGAATTTATTGTTACTATATTTTATAATATAATATATTTAACTTATTATAATATAACCTAATTCTATATTATTTAATGTTTATTTTTGTAGTATTACTCAAATTACTTAATATTTATACGTTGTTTTATTAATTGTTATTTTTATTATTAAAACATTATTTCCGTTTATTAGGGTTCCGTGCCTAAGAGTGCCAACGGGACTTAAGTTTCCACTATCGTTCCGTCTGTCTGTCAGCAGGCTGTATTTTATGAACCGTAACATGTAGATACTTGAAATTTTCACAGAATGTGTATTGGCTATTATTGCTATAAGAACACATAACAAAAATAAAATTTTGGTTACACCATATAATATATAACTATATTTTTAAATAATTTGTGAATATTAGTCAGACAAATATAAAAATTAAACTGAAAAAAATGAGGCCTTATCATTTATATGCCATTAATTCAGAAGAAAAACCTATACATAATTTACACAAATATATTGATACATTCGTTATTAATAAATTATTCATTTATAAGTATTTCTGATCTACATTCATAACTATGAATTTAACTACTAAGCCATAGCATGAAATAATTTTTCCCGTTAATCGGGTAATAGTTAACCTGCTGGCATATACAATTTTTCACGCACACTAGCATCCTTGCAATTGTCTTATACACACTAGAATATTGAGTTGCCGCAATCATGGAGCTGTTTCTTTCATGTAGCGCGGTATCTAGTCAGGGCGCGCGATGACCTATCATTAATCTATGCGAACGGACGAATCATTAAAAAAATATCTAATTGAGTTATTTTTACAAAATCTACCCTCTGCGAGAAAGAAAATTATAGAACAAAAAATTGAAATAAAAGTACCAGGCATTATACAATTTTGAAATTCACATGAATTGTGGCAACTTTTAAATACAGTTGCCAGGTCCATGTGGCTACATTTTTTTTACGGGGTGAAGGGTCCAACTCGCTCGATAAAACTTTAATGTTACATTTATACACTTTTACGAATTTTTATGTATTTATTTCTACCAAGCCGTAATAGGCACTGAAAAATAAAATAGTAGGTAAAGTAGGCATACAATTAGGCTATACAAAACAGAAAAAAAATCGGTCTTCATTTGCAGCTGTACCATCAAAAATATTGACGCAAAGAGTGATTTTCTGGAAAATTTATAAATCAACCTTTATCTTTTAAACCGCGCAACTTGGGCATAGGACTTAATTTTTTTTGGAACAGTCCTTCCATGGTCTACGAACCCCTTTCGTTTGATCGTTACGTTCTGGGAAACCTTGTATACAACTACATATATTAAAATATTAAACGTAATCAGTAGTAGGTCAACGTAACAGTTGAACTTTTATTTTTTATATTAGGTCACAATTTTGTTTTCCTAATAAATTTATTCAATATCAAAAATAATAAATTAAAAATAATTATTGTAAACGCTACTATTAGTATAGTCTAAGATCCCGAGTAACTTAGATATTATTTACTTCTTGGTAACAAGCAATAGGCTTAGCTTTACAAAAGCCTATTGCTTGTTGTTCTTGTTACTTACACCCACCCTGAGAATGCCTAAGGCGAATCCGGTCGATTTAAATCCCTACTAATATCATAAATGCGAAAATGTGTTTGTTGGTTTGTCGTTCCTTCACAGCAACGAGGCAACATATCAGTTTTTTTGCATAGAGATAGTTTATTGTCTAGATAGCCATAGACTACTTAATTCTTGCTACTTTTTTGTTGAAAAATGTACGGTTCCTGTGAGATAGATCTGAAACGTAATTCTGTTCTTATCCTTTTACGCTCTCTTAGGTCTTGGAATAACACATTTGCTGTTAATTTTTGAAATAAGATAGTAGTTAAAAAATAGAAATTATAAGCAAAATTAGTACATGTATAAACCCTACATAAAAAGAACCTATTTAGTCTTGCTTTCGAGACAAACTGTTTAAAGGTACTCTTCACCTTAACCGTGAGTACTAAGGTTCTATATCAATACGAAACTAACATTGTGGATTCAAGAATTTTGTGGATACCTTGAATTACACCTCATATTGGTTCCCTTAGCTGCGAGAATTGCAGATTTGCCTATTTAGAACTAATATTAAGAGCAATGCCTGCCCAAAAAAAACAAAAAAAAAGCGTGATACTTGAGTATGTACGGATAGAAATCAAGGTAAACTATTTATCGAGATTGTTAAATTAATTTCAAGGTTTTAAACAAAACTAGTTTTTACGGATTTAATTGCGTATATTATCTTACTTTATATTCCCGACTTTTCGAGCACTTTACAATGTCATAGTGAACCACGGCTATCTCCAGATTAAAATTATTAATTTTTGTTCCGATTTACGCAGTATGAATCTGATGTAGTAACGACGACAAAATGATCAGATTTGATAGACGACAAATTCTCTCTAAATAACACCGATTCCTTTCAAGGATGATTTCGAGGCTATTGAAATCAAACAACATCCTAATTTCAATAAAGAAGATGGCTGGGTGCTACCATCTGCTTGGGATCTTATAATTAATAAAATTAAACCACAATCTAAGTATATAACTGCAAGTCAAGAAGAATTAATAATATTTATCTGAAGGTAGCCGTGGTTAACTATGACATTGGGACGTCAAACATCTGTTCCCCCTGTGACCATGGGTGCTGTAAAGTGCTCGAAACGTCGGAAATATAAAATAAGTAACTATACGCGATTAAATCCGTAAAAGCTAGTTTTATTTCAATGTGCAGCGATTGTGACGGTGAAGTAACAAAGTAAAACGAAATCTATATAGCTGCATTGGTAGGTAAGAACGTAATAAGTAACCATGATGAACTAATAGCATTCCAACTTCTAACAGGCTATAGCTTTGCCAATTGAACCGCGTTGAATGCTCCGTTTAATGCCGCTTCAATGCAAGAAGACAAATTTTACATATCCTCAAAATAAATTTTTAATTTTCAAATATACATGTACGTCATGATGTTTTCGTTCAATGTCGATAACGTAGTTGTAAAAAATTACCTGAAACAAATAAATTAAAAAAATTAGATTGAGTTACCACAATTATCCAAGCAATGTAGAGCTGTGAAGCAAAAGATTGTAAATTTGGTTTAAAACTTAAGTTAGGAATAAACAGATATTGTATAAGATGCGGATGCAATTCCCTAACGCTGGTCTTCCGTAAAATAGCAAATATCAGTCAATATTTATATGGCCCAAAAAGCATTATTTTAGATATATATTTTGTAAGCATGACAGATATCCTCAACTAAATGAGAGTATGCTTGTGGCACTGTAATATCTCCTATGCAATTAAAATCGTCTTATTAGAAGTTTTTAGGTGGTCAAAAATTCAAAAGATGGTCCATTTATGCTTGATTTGAAAATGGTATAATACGTATTATCACTTTTCATCCTTAGAAAATAAAATTAATATGATTTTCTGAAATAAGACCTATAGTCAAAATAGTTCCACAACTACAACACAATACATTTTCATCGAATGATACAGAAATGTTTTTGAATGAAACAGATAATGACGCCATTTCATGTGAGTTACAGCGAGACTGGACCGGCCATACGAGTATATCTCAAAGAACCTATATATACCATATATACATATATATGTATATATATATTTATTATTTTAATAACTAAAAAGTATTTAATATCATCTTGCAAGTCAAGTTGCGTAAAAACAGACAATACGAATTTTTCCAATAAATTCGAAATATTCGATTTTTCTTCCGGGTAAACCTAATTGTAAATATCATCGAAATCGTTAAGGGCATTTTCGAGATTTCAATTACAAACAAATATAATGTAAATATTGCTCGTATAATTGTTTTTAATTAATAATTATAAATGACGCGATAAAACACTGAAAACTTTAACTTCTATTTTGAAAGTTATCAATGAGAGTTTAGACTTTACGTTAATTTATCGTCGGATGTCACCAACAGCGCAATTCAAACGACTCCAGGAATGATGGATGGTCCCCTTGCCTTCTGTTGAATATAGTTAGGATCGTTTTCAAACTTATATACATAACCAAATTATTTGGAAATTGAATCAAGCTTATGGCAAAGATCGACTACGTTCTTGTCATAGTCAAAATAATAATGGTTTTTTGATGATTATTAATCAGTGTAAGAATATCCAATAGTCCATGTCATACCGCGGGTGTGGTAAGAGGCGACAGAGGGAAATAATCAAGGAGATGGACAGCAGCGTCTTCCTAAATATAATTAAAACATATAAAAACTGCTGCCAATCACGTCCAAGCAATTATGAGCCCAATCGGCCATCATCATTCAGAAGTTATATTGATTACTAACAGATGCAACAAGCACCAGTAATATACATTTTCCAAAAATTATAAAGATGAGAAAATTTATTACCATGCGCATGCAATCCGTCTTTGTTATACAATTATTAATGAAAATAAGAATTATAAGAGTTGACAGAGAATTTAAAATGTTGTTTTTCGTTTTTATAGAATAAAGGTGACAAACGAGTTCACAGTCCACCTGATGGGTAAGTGGTTGCTGTGGCCCATAGACATCTACATCTATCTTCGTTTGCGAATTAAAATGCAGATGAGTTGTCAGCCATGAGGATTAAGATAGAATGCCTTGTTTCCAGTAAAATGGGTCTCCGGTTCTCTACACTCACGATACGAAACACAGCAGCATTAAGCTGGTATTTTACGCTGGTATTCTGTAAGAGCGTGGTCCATTCCCGGTCGAGCCGACCCATTCGTGCTACAACTATACTATTAATATAGCTGCAGCATGGCTCTACCACGTAAAAACTAACGTGTTTTAGCTACCTATATAAAATTTATTTATTTATTGGAACGAAGTTCCTTATCTGACGGTACGGGTATGGCGAATGGGAGCTAGGCGACAAAAAGTGTAAGATATTTTCGTCACTACCCCTTGTGTCATAGTGTATTTTATTTTTAATGACGCTTCATTTTAATAGACGCTAGTAATACATTTATTTGTATTTGTTAATTAATAATATAATACGTTTATCAATAATAAGGAACTTCGTTTAAAACCGAGTGTTCCACGACACTCACGCATGTTTTTTTTATCGAACATTATTCTATGTGTAGCAACAAAAGGCGTACTTATTACTAAAAGCATTCTCTGCCAGTCAAGATTAGCTACTATGAACTTCAATTACTACGCGGAAAAATTCCGTCATAATTCTGCCGGCACACGTGCGAGTTGCGTTTTTAATCTACGCGATTTATCCAACTACTTACTAACCAACTAGCGTTGTTCGATTTGTGAGCATATATTCTTAAGTTACATAATCGAAATAGACTCAACATAGATAGCCATATATCACATACACGTTATTTTTTTGATTGTGTTAAATAACCCAAGTAATAAATAGAAATTTATCTAGCTTAGCTAGAAAACAGTTTTATTATGGTGTTATGGATTTATTTTTGGAACTAAGTTCCTTATCGGATGGTACGGGTTTGGCGGATGGGAGCTAGGCGACAAAAAGTGTAAGATTTTTTCGTCACTACCCCTTCATTTCAATAGCCGCTAATAATTTATTAAGTTATATTTGTTAATCAATAACATAATACGTTTACCAATAATAATATACTATGAAAGGAACTTCGTTCCAATCGAGTGTTCCACGATACTCACGCATGTTTTTTTTTATATCTATAAAAATATTAAAGTGACAAATGAACTTCCAGACCACCTGATAGTAACTAGCTACTGCGGTCCATGGACACTAGCAAGTAACTTCAAATAAAGAAGCCTACAAATGTAAAAGTGGCAAATTTCTGAGGAATAAGATAGTGTCTCACAATGTGAAATTATACTGGCTCTCTATACGCACTGCTATTTGGCGACAGAAGAAGGTTACCGCCTACAAAGTTTTATACAGAAAATAAGTTATAGCACCTTTCAAGGGAACTGTCACACGCAAAATTATAAAATATTTTCTTCTTCTGCAGCCACTAACAACTTACGGTGTTTTGTGTTGGAGTTCGACAGAGTTGATACCACCCCTTTATCTATTTCTGCGCTAAACAGCAGTGCACGAACTACTGTGTTCTGGTGAAGGGTAAGAATACCAGTATAATTATATGCGAAATGCCAGCGAGATCTTATTCCTTACGGTTGACAATGCGTTTGTATTTGAATTCATAATCCATGTTTTTTTTTATAGGATAAGGGTGATAAACGAGCACACAATCCACGTGATGGTAAGTGGTTGCTGTGGTCCATAGACATCTACATTTATCCTCGATTACGAATCAAAATGCAGATGCGTTGTTACCCGTGAGGACTAAGATAGAATGCCTCGTTTCCAGTAAAAAGGGTCTCCGGTTCTCTACACTCACCATACGAAACACAGCAGCATTAAGCATTTACGCTGGTATTCTGTGAGAGCGTGGTCCTTCCCCGGTCGAGCCGAATAACGGATCGAAAATGGGTCAAGACGTAGTGCCAAACGGAAGTCCGTAGTGTCTGCCTACCCCTCTGGCGTGACAGGCTGGACATGATATACATAATATTTTTATTATGTATATCATCTCTAGATTAAGCTTACGAAAGCTTTGATTTAGTCAACTATCAAAACAATCCAACAAATTCGAAACGTTAACAACAAATCACGGAAGCTTCTCTACAAAACACATTAATCACTTTTCTGCGCAACTGAGAAAAAATGGTAATGGATTTCAGTTGCAATTCAATTACGATCTCCCCTTTAGAATTCGAATGGCGCAATAAAAACGGCTAAAGTTATTGCGCGTCCGATATGAAATGTTTCACGAATTTTCCCAGCGAACAACGTACCGTAGCGATGGTAATCAAACGAGACTAAGGAGAAAATACAAAGTCTACGAGAGGAATACATGGATTAATTTGTACTTGTGATTATTGTGACTTGATGAATCTTCTTTTTTATTTTTGTAATTTGGATTGATACATGTACTTATTGTATCTCTATATATAAAAATCAATAGCAGTGCGTATCGCTCATCTAATATATAAAATTTGAAATTGACATATCGTTCATCTGATTGCATTAAAATTGTCAACTTATTGCCTGCATTTGCGCGAAGGTTTTATATAGATAAGACATAGAACAATATTAACTTATAGTAGATGGCGCGCGTATCGCACCGACAAATTAATTTGAAAGTTATATATTATTCAATTTACAATATAATTAATTAAACAAAATAACTCTCTACAAATTTATTTCTTTTGCAACAGCAACGTGCCCGGTTAAAACTGCTTAGCTATAAAAATCAACCGATTTCGGCTTTATATTTCGTAGAAGTCTCGTGGTAAATATGCTAACTAAAATGTAAAGTAAAGAATTAAACAGCTAATGATAAATTTCGTGAAGACTGTGGCGTCGCAGCTGAGGGATTTCTTTCGTTACAAAGACTCTTCATTAAACTTTAGATTATCAATAAACTACGTTTTGTAACATGACCGAAGTTTAAATTTTATCGCTTAAGTTAAAAATCGCACAAATTTGTAACCATAAAGAAGATGAATTATGACGAAAAAACAAAGAGCAAAAAGTCCTGGGTGCGGATTTTTTCATAAAGCGGAGACCCGGCGTTATTTCAATAGAGTGGTATATGTTGGAACTTAGAGCGAGTTTTAATATACTTAAGTTTAAATGAAGTAAACATTTATAATGTTTTTACGGCTAATGAATAATCATAATCATAAGTCCAGTGCTGAATATAGGCCTGGCTAATGAAATATTCTCATTTTTTAATAAAAATCCTTAGAAAACTATCTTAACTAGTAGGTATATCATTTAAAGGCTAATTTGTCAATCATCATATCTTCATTCTCAGCTTATATCCACCTGCTGTAGAAAAGACCTCCTTTTATGCACACCACTTTTCCCTTTCCCAGTTCCAGGTCAGTCGAATAAAATTTTCAAATCACTTGCCTACAAAGCATCAACGTGTCTAAATATGAAATGCGAACCCAGCACCCCATACCTTCTCAGAGACGTCGTAAGAGGCGACTATGGGAAAAGTCACAAAAACCTTGTGGCGTCCGAAAGATGCCGCTATATTTCGTGAATACTATACCAGATGTAAACTACCCAAGATGGCATCAAAGAGAGCACTTGAGGATGGAGAAAATAGAAGAAGAAAGATAATAATGCTTATATTATGTAT
Organism: Parnassius mnemosyne; assembly: GCA_963668995.1. Taxonomy (NCBI): domain Eukaryota; kingdom Metazoa; phylum Arthropoda; class Insecta; order Lepidoptera; family Papilionidae; genus Parnassius; species Parnassius mnemosyne. Next base: position 8,044,568 of record CAVLGL010000081.1, read on the forward strand.
AAATATGCTAAAAACAAACTAAAAGTATATAAAGTGTCGCTAATGTAATTTGTTACAAGAATTCCATTCATTATAGTCTACACCTATCACCACAGATGGTAGTGGATATTGTCGCCCATACATCTATCATCGATTAAGAATCATACTGCCGATGCTTTGCCAGTCTTGTAGCTTTGCTTCGGGTTGGCAACCGCTGTTTTTTATTATTAGTTGTTATTAGAAAGATGCTGCTGCAAAATTTCAGTTTCATTCTCCTCTCTCGCCTTTTACGACACTAGAGTTTTTGTACAGAAGTACGGATTAACAAACGTGCACAGTATCCACTTACCATTGGACTATGTGTGATACTGTGGCTGAAAAACATCTACATCTATCCACGATTAAGAAACAAAACGTCGACGCGTTGTCACCTCCAAGCTCGCCTTGTTACCGATAAAAAATGTCTCCGGTTCTTGTCACTCACCATACGCAACACTGCAGCACTACGCTAAATGGGATTGATAGATTGGATGTGATACTGTGATGCACAACTATAGAAAGATCCATTTCATTTGATCCATCGATACAAGATTTAGAAATTTCGAATATAGTGATGTCTTATATTTAATACTACAAATTAATTCATCATCATCATCATCATCATCATTACAGCCCTTCACAAGTCCACTGCTGAACATAGGCCTCCCCCAAAGAATGCCACAAAGCACGGTCCTGAGCCACCTGCATCCATCGACTTCCTGCATATCGTATCAGGTCGTCACTCCATCTAGTGGGGGGACGCCCTACACTTCGCCTGCCGGTACGAGGCTGCCACTCGAGAACCTTTCTTCCCCATCGGTTGTCGGTTCTTCGAGCTATATGGCCAGCCCATTGCAACTTCAGCTTACTAATCCGTTGGGCTATGTCGGTCACTCTGGTTCTACTGCGGATATCCTCATTTCTGAGTTTATCACGCAGAGAAACTCCGAGCATAGCCCTCTCCATAGCTCGCTGAGCGACCTTGAGCTTCCTCATCCGGCCAGCAGTGAAGGACCACGTCTCAGTTCCGTATGTCATCACTGGCAACACGCACTGGGTGTACAGTCTCGTTTTCAAGTTTTGAGGTATACCTGACGAGAAGATGTGCCGTAATTTCCCGAACGCTGCCCAACCGAGTTGAATCCGTCGATTGACCTCTCGGTCGAAGTTGGACTTACCTAGTCGGATTATTTGTCCCAGGTAAACATACTCGTCAACAACTTCGAGCTTAGTGTTCCCAACATCTACCGGCATAGGTGTGACATGGACATTAAACATGATCTTTGTTTTGTCCATGTTCATCTTAAGACCTATCCGTTGGGAAACACTATTGAGGTCATTGAGCATAGTGCTTAGGTCCTCCAGCGTTTCTGCCATAAGGACTATATTGTCGGCAAATCGAAGGTGAGTAATGTACTCGCCATTGATTTGATACCGTATCCTTTCCAGTCCAGACGCTTGAAAACATCTTCCAAAAATCCACAAATTAATTAATATATTTCAAATAATGTATTTTGACACTACACATTGAATAAAACTATTTATACGGATTTTATAGCGTTTAATTTTACTCATTTTTAATTACCGTTTCGGATACTTCGCAACATCCATGGTACTGGTTTGCTCTTTTATTATTCTACGTAGATCGGACCAAAAGTAATAATTAAGAAGCAAGGTACTCCGGGTTAACTACGACATCGGGACGTCAATCACCGAAGTTCCCTCCTGAACCTGGCTGCAAATCACACAAAAACGCCAGGAATTAAAAATAAGTAAAATTAAACGCGATAAAATCCGTATAAATAGTTTTATTCAATATGTAGTCTTAAAATATATTATATGTATTATATATGTTATTATCTTTATATATAAAAATTACGTGTCCGTTGTCTTTTCGCGATAGACTCCTAAACTACTGAACTGTAAAATAACAATAAAATTTTAACAATAAAATTTTGCACACAGTGTGCATTTTGGTCTAACTTGAGAGATAGGATAGTTTTCATCCTGACAAATGACCCTCAAAATTTTTAATTGCGAATTTAAGGATTTTTATAGGAGGGGCCGTTGGAAAGGGCAGAACGACGTCTGCCTGGCGAGCTAGCATAATACATATATATAATACAGTGTTATCCAATATGTCAAAGTAATATTATTCACGCTTGCATTACGGACCCGCCTCAAATCTGAGAGCGGCGCCCGACGCCGACGCCGCCGGCTCCAAGCGACGCCGCATTTGCATAATAATGCACGCTGCAACTGCGCGGGCTATTTAATGAAAATCACTTCAGTCACGTACTGAATGTTATTGTATATAAACCCAGTAGCTGAATAATTCACTTGGTTTTTTTTTTGCGTTTTACAAAGCGCCTTTGCTCGACGGAGCACGAGGAAATCTTGTTGGCTGGTGCGCTTAGAGGATTATGGTATGAAGTTAAGTGATAAATGCATGATACAAAGCGTAGTTTAAAATATTTTATAAGAAAAGGGTAGAGGTTATTGCACATATGATATCCTTTCTCGTTATTGGATCACGTTATCAAACAAAACTGTGCACACTTGTTACAAGAAATATTGTAAGCATACACACGCACTCCCGTGACAAGTGATAGGCTTCATAGGTTCTGGCGGTGATGTAACTTGGGTTGTCGCCATACTAGGAAAGGGCAAGCTTATTAACGGAGTTGCGAAAAGCTACCAAATAATATAATTAAATAATACGCTGTTTTTTTTAATAAAATCAGTATGACAAGTCCACCTCATGGTAAGTGGATGCTGTGGCCCATAGACATCTACATCGATCCTCGATTGTGAATGAAAATGCAGATGCATTTTGAGGGATAATATGAAATGTCTCGTTTCCAGTAAAAAGGGTATTCGTTTGTCTACACCATACGAAACACAGCAGCATTAAGCTGCTATTTTACGCTGGTTTCCGTGTGAGCGTGGTCCTGCACCATTCGTGCTGCCACCGTAATATAGCTGCAGCGTGACTATGGTTGTTTTACGTAATTACAGTGTTTATATTTTACATATACAGAAACGTTTAGTTTTTATATATAAAGGAAAGGGTCGGCTCGACCGGGGAAGTACCACACTCTCCAGAATACCAACGTAAAATATCAGCTTAACGCTTCTTTCGTATGGTGAGTGTAGAGAACCGGAGACCCTTTTTACTGGGAACGAGGCATTACATCTTAGTCCTCATTGGTGACAACGCATCTGCATTTTGATTCGTAATCGAGAAAAGATGCAGATATCTATGGGCCGCAGCAACCTCTTATCATCAGGTGGACTGTGTGCTCGTTTGTTTTTTGCTAAGCTTAACAAACAGAATAAATCTGTTGTAATATGTGTAGACTTTAATATCAATCTCCTAGAAGCTTCCTCCATCAATATTAAATTTAGATAATTGTTTAAATCATATGGTCTTTTTAATTTATTTTTAGAGCCAACCCTTATTGCTCAATCTAGTGCAACGTGTATAGATAATATTTTTACAAACGTGAAGCTGTTATGTAAATGTATAATTCAAAAATTAATTTCTGATCACTGTGGTCAAGTAGTATCGTTACCTTATACTCACAAAAAGCAAGTAGATGAGAAAGTTGTGTTTGTTCCAGTAAATGCACGTCGCTTGGAGAAGTTTAGAAGTAACATAGTGAAAAAACTTTCATTACTTTCATACCAAAATTATCCAAATTTTTTTGTATGGAACATTATTTAAGCCTATTTGCAATGAATTTAATAATACTTTTACTTCTAAAACATTCTCCTTGAATAGTCGAAAGTCATTCAATGAATGGGCGACAGTAGGAGTCCATAAGAGCAGACATAGGTTATATGATCTTTACCATGAAAGGTCATATAATCATAGCGTCGAATTTAAGGAATATGTAAAAACATTTAAAAGAGTGTGCTCCACAGCCAAGTCTTTGCATTTGAGCAACAAAATTAAGACAGCTTCTAATAAAATTAAAATGACATGGAGTATAATTAATAGCGAAACTGGTAAGATCAACTCTCGCAATTCAAACTACCAGTTAAGTGTTAACAACAAATTAACTGAATCAGATCAGGACGTTGCAATGGTTTTTGAGAAATAAATTACTGATATTCCGATATTAACCACAGTAAGTCACTGAATTCTTCTCCTGCCGTCGCCGAATCATTACTTAAACAAAATGTAAATGCGTGTACAAAGAATTTTACATTTCATAAAGTATCATCAAAAGATATAATATATAAAATAAAACATTTTAAAACTATTGATGTTAAGAAAACTGCGGATCTGTGGGGGATTTCCGTTAAAGTTATTGCGTCTATAATAGATACAATCGCGCCTCATTTAGCTATTATTTTTAATATCTACTAGTGTCGAATCTGGTGTGTTTCCTGATTTAATGAAGCATAGTAAAGTAATACCTTTATTTAAATCTGGTAGTACATTAGACCGCGCCAATTTAAGGCCTATTTCTGTACTACCAACACTTAGTAAGATTTTGAAAAAATTATTCTTGATCAAATGTTAAATTTCTTTAATATAAATAACTTACTTCATAAAAATCGGTGTTGAGCTGATTAAATATATCTTTAATGCATGGGAGAATTCACAGGATGCTTTGGGTATATTTTGTGACCTATCCAAGGCCTTCGATTGTGTTCACCTGGAAACATTAATCAGGAAACTTCAACACTACGGTGTAAGAAGTGATGCTCTTAAATTAATTATTTCATATTTAAGTAAGAGAATGGAAAAAGTTACCATTAACAGTATGAGTTCTTCCGGATCGATGGTACAAATGGGCGTGCCTCAAGGCTCAATTCTCGGCCCCTTTCTGTTTCTTGTATACATTAATGACTTACCTTACATAGTAAGGCATAACCATGATATTATAGTATTATTTGCAGATGACACTTCTTTAATTTTCAAATTAAGTCGACAATTACTAAAATATGACGAAGTAAATAATTGTATATATCTAAATTAGTAAATTGGTTCAATGTTAATAATTTGCATCTAAATGGCACTAAAACGAAATGTATGAAATTTATGACTCCAAATGTCAAACAATTAAATACTAATGTAATTTTAAATGGGGAGAAACTGAGTCTTGTAGATACCACCATTTTTTTTGGAATCACACTAGACGCGAAGCTTCAATGGAGCCCCCATATATCAAAATTAGCAAGCAGACTTAGTTCTGCAGCATATGCTGTAAAAAAGATTAGAAGTCTTACCAGTGACGAAACAGCTAGACTAGTTTACTTTAGCTATTTTCATAGCATAATATGTCGTATGGTATTTTACTATGGGGACACGCAGCTGACACTGAAATTACATTTGTTTTACAGAAGAGGGGCATAAGAGTAATTTATGATTTAAAGCCTAAAGAGTCGCTGCGACAAAAATTTAAGGAAATTAATATATTAACTTTGGCCTCTCAATACATTTATGAAAATATAATGTACGTACACAAAAATAAAAGTAGTTTTACAAAAATAAGTGATATTCATTCTGTAAATACTAGGAACAGACACAAGCTAGTAGTACCAGTTACTCGACTCCATCGAGTCAGTAATTCATTCTTGGGGCGATGTATACGCTTTTACAACAAAATTCCAGAAAATATACAAAGTTTGACCTGCTCAATGTTCAAAAACTTTATTAAACTAAGTTTGTATAAAAAGGGTTATTATAATATTGAAGAATTTATGGATGATAATAACCCCTGGATATGAGGTAATCGCTACCAAGCTATTTCTAATTTGTTGTGTTGTTAAGTTGTGTAACATACATGATTGTAAGCTGTTATTTAAAAAAAAAAGTCCCGCTGTGTTTTTTGCTGGTTCTTCCCAGGACAGAGGTTTTTTTCGAACCAGTGGTGATTAAACAAAAGAGTGACTTTCAATAAGTATTATTTATAATCTATATTGAATAAAAAAGTTTCTGTTTCTGTTTGTCACCCTTATCCTATAAAAAAAAGAATATATAAATTTAGAACGTCATTTTATCGAGGAACTAATAATTAGAACACTGTCGACTTTTTGGATACGGCACGAGTGAATGATTCCCTTTAGAGCAATTATTACCAAAGCAAGTTAATAAAAACAAAATAAATAAATAATTTTATCCATTAATACCGACCTAATGATCCATTAAAAATCCCTTGACGGCAGTATACAAATGGTAGTTAGAATTGTGTGGGTTTATGAATGACTTAACGGTCATTGAATTATTTATAGAGAATTCGAGATCCGCTCATAGAATTTCGAACCCCAATTCCCAAATCAGTACTTAACTTAAAAAAAAAAAGAAAAATACATTTTAAAAAGAACTTTGCACTTTTAAAAAGAAAGTTTCAAGTCTCTTGCTAATCGGGAAGTTAGTTTGAAATTGATTGAAATGTTTTTGTAGCAAACAAACAAACAGTGATGTTATATTGCATTGTCATCCAGTTTTCAGCTATTTTTAAAGTTTCAAGTCTCTAAGCTTACCGGAAAGTTAGTTTTAAATCAATTTCAAAATAATTTATTATATTTACGCAAATAATACACATGGAATAAAACTAATTTTACGGATTTTATCGCGATTAATTTTAACTTTTTTAATTACAGACGTTTTGAGCACTTTACAGCTTTGAGGGGAATGAGTTGTTTGACCTCCTTATATCATAATTAACGAAGGCTAACTTAAACTTTTAATTATAGATTTTTGGTTCGATCTACATAGAACGAGCTTACAGTATCTTGAATTAATTATGGGATCCCAATCAGATGGTAGCGCCCAGCTAGCTTCTCTATTGAAATTAGTATGTTTTATAATAGCGATAGTCTCGCGAATCATCCTTGGCAGGAATGGGTGTTTTTTTGCGAGGATTTGTGGTCTATCAAATTTGGTGTAGTGGTTGAGACGATCCTGAACATGTTGACATCTGCAGACTTACCGGAGCGCCGGTGGTTCACATCAGCAATATGTTCTTTCACGCGGGTTTTTATGGATTTTTTGTTGGTCATTTAATTTTATAGCCCCGCGAATTATCCTTAGTGGGTATTAACGTTTTTTCCCCGAGGATTTGTGGTCTACCAAATCGGGTGTGGTTGGAACGAGCCGTAAAATATTAAATACGAGCTATATATAGTAGACTAGTACACACACATATATACATATATATATATATATATATATATGTGTGTGTGTGTATATATCTAAATAATTAAATGTCATGTAATCATTTAAAAAATTTGTACTGAACAAACATTATATCGAGTTAAAAAACGGGGTAAAAAAACATGAATTGTGTTTCAAACACATGGAATACGTACCTACGAGTTTCATTCAAGTGCGCGCGGTGTAGAATTACACCAAAGTACATTTTCAACTGTTCATTAATTTAATGAAGGGTTTATTTATAGACATTGTTTATGTTGTAGGTTGTGCTCATACAATAATTACAGAGATCCGTATCGTGTTACCTTTTTAATTGACTTAATGAGTCCAAAACGCATATATTTCTTTAATCACAAGTTAATGTAGATTTAGACATAAAGGGAATGCCTTTTTGGACAATAAAAGGTTTTAAATGTTTTTATTTTATTTACTTAAGCTCTGGGGCTAAGCGCACGCTGTAAATTTTACAGTACGCAAGCAACCCGAGTTCAATGCCCACCGACACAACTGAAATTGTTTATTGTAATTTTAAGTGCTGATTAAATGCTCGGCGGTGAAGGAAAACATCGAGAGGAAACTTTCATGGCCAAGAAATAAGTAATATTTCGAGAATATGTGAAGTCCAACAACAACCGTTAGAGCACGGTGCATTAAATGTATAAAGCTCTTAGAAATAAGAGTGGGACATATAATTTAAGTTGTAACGTAACATTTACTTTAATATTTTATCAAAAGACATATATTATAGACAAGCAATACGTAATCGATTATAGTCTAGGATATTATCACAGACTGTCGACTTCATAATTCTGCTGGATACTACCTGCTTTAGAATCCGTTATTAACAAAATTAATTCCCAACCCAAGCATACCACTGTAAGACTTCAAGATATAGTAAGTTATCAGTGACGACTTATGGATCTGAGACGTGGTCCGTCACTGCTGACAGTATAAGGAACACAGAATACTTTACTCCTAGCGGAGATAAGGTATACTTTACTCCTAGCGGTGATAAGGAAGCTCAAGGTCTCTCAGCGAACTATGAAAAGGAATAGAATAGAATAGAATAATTTTTTATTCAATATAGATCACATGTGTAATTATTATTGAAAGTCATTTTTTACTTTACCACTGGTTCGAAAAAAAACCTCTGTCCTGCGAAGAACCAGCAAGAAACCCAGCGGGACTTTTTTTGTTGCCTTGCGTGATAAACTTAAAAATGAGGTTATCCGCAATAAAACCAGAATAATAAACATAGTCCAACGGGTTAGTAAGCTGGAATGGCAATGGGCCAGCCATATAGCTCGAAGAACCGTCAACCGATGGAGAAGCAAAGTTCTCGAATGGCAAAGTGTGGGGGCGGCACCGACTAGATGGATTGACGACTGGGTAAGGCTTGAAGTAAGTGGATGGATGCTTTGTGGCATTCTTTGGGGGACGTCTATGTTCAGCAGTGCATTTGTGAAGGGTTGTAATGATTTTGCGTAGATCAGACCAAAATTAATAAATTAAAGCTGAAAGTAAAGTCCGGGTTAACTATGACTATCGCATTATAAAGCACAAGAGTCGGGAATTGAAAATAAGTTAAATTAAACGCGATAATTTTTGTTAGTCAAAGTTTTATATAAATATAAATAATTCATTAATATTAAAGAGTTGGTTCTGTGAAGTCGTTTGATATATTACTAGCTAAACGATTCGCTTTTCTTTAGAGGTCAGGGCTGCTTGGAACATTTGTCAGTATTAAGAGCTATTAGCAGCTAGCTATATAGCAAGTGACTTGATAATGTCATAGCTATTTAAAATGGCTGGGTAATTTAAAACGAACGGAGCAGAGATTTGAATAATGCTTTTTGTAAAGTGGTTTATTTTTCTTCGGGTTATAAGAAGCGACTTCTATTCTTTATAGAATGCAAATCTTATAAAGCGATTTAAGAATAAGGCAACGTTACTTTACTTTTGCTGGTAAATTGGATTGTTCTTAAAGACAAACTCAAAGTTAAAGAGCAATGAAAATTCAGTACTAGTTGGATAATAAAAGGGTTAAGTATATACTGGGGGAAAAAGGTTCTCGAGTGGCAGCCTCGTACCGGTAGGCGAAGTGTAGGGCGACCCACTGCTAGATGGAGTGACGACCTGGTAAGACATGCAGGAAGTCGATGGATGCAGGTGGCTCAGTACCGTGCTTTGTGGTATTCCTTGGGGGAGGCCTATCTTCAGTAGTGGACTTGTGAAGGGCTATAATGATCATGATAATGATGAAGTATAATAGCTCATCGAAAAAGAGAAGGTACAAAATTATCTATTCGGGATTTTCTTGCAATGTCTAATGACAACGTCATTAGTATACCCGAAATAGAAAAAAGCCTTTGCCCAGTACTGGGATTTATTACATACCATTGAAAGACATGTGAATATACAGTGATATGACCAGTACACCTGCTCGGTTCCTTTTTCATGTATGGGTTCCCTCAAAACTAAGTAAGGGTGTGTACAGATTAAGTAACATACTGTACACATTAGAATAACAATGCAATATAACAATGTTATATGACATTGTCGTTTGTCGTTCTGCAGTGCTTTTCACAATGTCGACATGAGAAGACGTTTTGCTAGCTGCTGCAGCAACTCTTGTACTTTTTTTTATAGGAGAAGGGGCAAACGAGCATGCGGCTCACCTGATGGTAAGTGACTACCGCCGCCCATGAACAACCGCAACACCAGGGGAACCAAGGTATTTGCAGATGCGCTGCCGGCCTTTTAAAAAGAAATGGGCTCTTTTCTTGAAGGCCCCTAAGTCGTATCGGTTATATTATACTTTTAAATAACAAAAGAAAAAGACATAGATACTGGGTTCGTTCCAAACAAACGTTTATTGACTAGAGAAAAATACTCTAGTTATATAACATTTGTGTCACGTTATATAACATATGTACGCATCGTAAGACTATCCTTTTATTTTATTACGCTGATCTTAGCTGATTCATTTTTAACATCTTTAAACTTATCTTTAAGAAACAATGAGTCTATTATTTACAATTTTGTATTTATGATAACTTTAAGATCCAATCCAACACTGCAATTAAAATATAACTTCAAAAAGTAACAAATTCAATAAAACTTTAACGACTGCACATATTTCTTGATATGACCAATAAAATGTGATACTCTGTATGTTTACGTCCAAAGCTTGCTTTTTATCTATTAAGGACACACACATGGGAACTGTAAACCCACTCAAGTTCCTACGTGAGTTCCCTTTGTCGCCGTCGGACATAATGCTCGCGAGCCTTTAAGACTGCTAGCTAAAAATATCAAGTAGCGAGATACACGCCGAGGGACTTCCACTATGTTTTTATGAAGGACAAGAATGTTTTTATGTGCAATTAATTATTTTGTTAATACCTACGGAATTTTAAAATTGCGTGTTAAAGAGCAGTCATAATAATTGCTTAAATATATATATTATTTTGGCCTTCCTTAATTTTTATTACATGAAAGTGCGGTTAAAGGAATGTTCTATGAACCAAATTTAAATTGATCTGATGGTGATTGGCTGATTAGCCGCAAACAGTTGTAGTTTAAGAAATGTTAAAAATATCTGGCAACGATTAACACGTTTCTTATTTAAATACAATATTCGCAAAACACGAGTTGACTGTTCACCTTAGCAACTTTAGCCTGTGAACATTTGCTTTAGACTTTGAATGGTAAAAAAAGAAAGTTTACAGATACGTTGTCATCCCAGAGGACTAAGAAGGAATGCCTCACAGCTTGAACTTATATACTTCCTTAAACCAGATGATAACAGTAGATATAGTATTGTTCATAGCGGCAAAAATAGGTAAGACTCCTAATGTAGAAAAGGAACCTTACCAACAAGTAAATAATGTAGTCTTTTGAAGAAGAATTTCCTTATGTAACATTACTGTTGGACGTGAAAATGACTTGGTTATAGAACTTTATGTAGTGGCTTAGCTTTACTTGTGAAACTACTCAGCATTGATGTGTGTATTTGTTTGTTATTATGGTCGGAAGTCGCATGTCATATGTAAGTTGTGCTTACTTTTAGGATATTTTTCGCAACATTTTTCGTATTAGGATGTCTCAGTGGCGCAGTGTCTATGTGAATTTGTAAAAAAAGTGAGTAAGTGTAAAATAATAGATATTCGACCACTTACAACCACTTGTAAATGTTTAAAGAAATTGTAAATAAAATAAAATTATATGGAACTGACAATATCATGTAATTTCATTTATTCGTGGTAGCGCCATGCTGCAGCTATATTAGTAGTTGTAGCACGAATGGATCGGCTTGACCGGGAAAGGACCACGCTCTAACAGAATACCAGCGTAAAATAGCTTAACACTGTTGTGTTTCGTATGGTGAGTGTAGAGAACCGGAGAAACTTTTTACTGGAAAAGAGGCATTACATCTCAGTCCTCACGAGTGACAACCCATCTGCATTTTGATTCTTTAATGGGGATAGGTGTAGATGTCTATTGGTCACAGTAACAACTTACCATCAGGTGGAATGTCTGCTCGTTTGTCACCCTATCCTATAAAAAAAATGTGCGATTGCGGTATTGTTATTCATTCCATTAACAATTTAAAATAACTTGTCCTTTTAAAGTATATAATTTTAAAAGGACAAATTTATTTAATTCCTAAATAAAACTTATACTTATTACTGTATATGAGAAAATAATCATGTTACTCCGACACAAACGAAGAATTTTATAACTTTGCCAAGAAATAACCAAGAAAGATTTTCGCATACTTTAAAATATATTCATAACGCGTCAAAGTATCGATGGTGAGAAGTCAGCGAAGAGAAATTTTCGTTTTCAGGCTGTAGAACGGTTTGAAGCCGTAAAGAATAATACCCTTCACGATTGGAATTTTTACGAGTGGCAGCTTTATGACTGAATAGAATTTTATGTGTGATGAAATTCGACTGTATCAATAATTTGCACTCTTGTCTAAATACATCTGGAAAAATTGTACCGTGTTTTTTCAATACATTAACCAGTTTTTAAGCCAAAGTATAATTTAAATCCGCACAAACTGAATAAGACTTAATAAAGAAGTTCATATTCGTGCTTTATTTAACTTTTTAACATAAGGACAATTTTTACACACATTTAAATGATCGGTTGAAAATTTTAAGGTCTTAAAAAAGTAATCATAATGAATGCCTAGCGACTCGCTCCGGGGTAGGATTTATTAAAGTGGCGTGATTTAGAATTAACCATTTTATAAATTTTTAAGACTTTCCAAAAAAAAAACTTGAGTTTTTCGGATAAAATATAGTTTGAATTACTCCTGGCTCTCTCAATTCTTCAAGTTTCATAACAATTAATTTGGCTATTCCGAATATTAGTCCAGACAGACAAAAAATTGATTATTTATGTCTTAATGGCCTATAAATAAATAACTTCAAAAAAGCGGCCAAGTACGAGTCGGATTCACCCATGAAGAATGGTTCCGTAGCAGCAAGTAACATAATTTACGATTTATGACGTATTAAAAAACTACTTACTAGATCTCGTTCAAACTAATTTTCGGTGGAAGTTTACATGGTAATGAACATCATATATTTTTTTTAGTTTTATTATTCTCTTATTTTAGAAGTTACAGGGGGTGGGGGGGGGGGGAGACACACACATTTTACCACTTTGGAAGTGTCTCTCGCGCAAACTAGACAGTTTAGTAAAAAAATAATATAAGAAACCTCAATATCATTTTTGAAGACCTATCCATAGATACCCGACACGTATGGGTTTGATGAAAAAAATTTTTTGAGTTTCAGTTCTAAGTATGGGGAACCCCCAAAATAGTTCTTAAATTTCGGAAAAAAGTGACTGTGACATACGGACGGACAGAATTCATAAGGGTTCCGTTTTTTGCCATTTGGCTACGGAACCCTAAAAAGGCAGTCATTTCGATATGACAGACAGACGCAATTTTATTTACATGTAGTATAGACAGGTGTGCGTACGATTCTGTCTGCTATTGACTTTTAATAGATGACTATATGCAAGTTTGAGACGGTGTAGTGGCTGTGTAAGGATATCCACTATTTCATGTGGGTGATAACAATGACACGGCAAATAAAGTTGGTTCCAAGACGAAAAAGTTCACATCATACGAACTTCTGTCTAAGTCTTTGTTTATATGAGTGTGTATAAACACACTCATATAAACAAAGACTTCCTGTCAAAATGGTGAAACCGGGCTTTAGGATGCTTACAACAGTTTCCAAGTGGGAAGTTAATAAAGAGGGATCTTAGCTTTACGTGCATGCAGTGCAGCATACTAAAATCCAAGAAGGCTTTGGCAGCTGTCATAAGACGTTATATTTATATACAGAAACAAATTACTGTTTAAATAGAAAGTATAAATATTATTTTCATAGATTGTGCAACCACAACTTCAAAAAGGCCAAAGTCAAACTTTTAGAAACATTAACGTGAGCTTTGTAAACCTCAAACATACCAGAAATGTACTAGTGGGGGAGAAACTGGAAACAAAGCTTACCACATACTCGTACGTGTTACTTACGAGCAACATTTGGCTAACTTTCCTAGCTTTACGAGTTGGTCGACTAATAGTTAGTAAACATAATTAACTTTCCAATGTTTTCATAGCACGTGTTTAACGCAGAGAACCTTCGTAAAACACATTTTACATAAAATTAACATGTTACTATATTTGGTAAAACAATCAATAAAGGATTAAAGCTTAAGAGTAACAGCAAGCAAGCAAAAGGGCGTTCGTCAAATAATCTTCTTAGTATCGTTAATTTTGTTTTATTTAAAAGATAGTAAAAAGTAAAGAATCGTATGTGGGTTTTGCGTAGTACATGTGGCCTTCGCTGAAAGGCCAGAAGTAAAAAGTGTTCATTTCTGATGTGCCACAAAAAGCCGTAAGCTGAGCGAGGTCCGTTTGCCTACGCGGCACGCACACGTGACAGTAATATAAATATAAATTATGATATATTGTATTTGTTATATGTTTTCCACTTTTGTTTATGTTAAACAATGGAATAAGTTACTTCATTACTCAGAAATTTCAATTATGTATATGGGGTTACTTCATCATATATTCGATGAGATGATGAATCAATTTGTCTATTGTAATTTAATTAAAACACCAAATGACTCAAGATCATGATTTGTGCTAAACTGCGAAGATGTGTAAGCAATAGATTCGTAATGAACGATAATGTTGATGATGAATTATGTCACATCCTCAAAATTACGTTGCTTATTCCAATTACAAAAATTTGAAAAACTATAAAGAAATCTAAATTCTGAAAGTCATAAAGTACAAACATAGAAGATATCGTTTATCCTTTTTTAAACATCGCCCGTTTTCTTGGACAATGTCAGATTTTTGTATAAAATATGACACAAAACAATATGAAATAAGCAGGCCGCTACGTAATGTATCCGCGGTTATTCCGCCTCGGGACGTCCGGAGTTTGATTCATGGTGTGTGGCTATCGCTCGTCGCGTTTGTTCCGGTTACCCTCAAAATGTTCGAAATCCGATGTTGATTTTAAAATTGTATAATACGAAAGAAAAAGTGTGTTCTCGGATACAATATAAGTGCAAGTTATTCTTCTACAAGTAGCGTTCGGTGCGATTTTTTGATTGCATATTTTGATTTTTAGGGTGCTACTTAAATTTTAGTACAATATTATATATAGCGTGAACCTATAAAATGTTAGTAAAAAATTTAAATTTTTTAGGCATACGTTGCAGCGAATTATAGCTGAATAGATCAGCTTGGCCGGGGACGGACCACGCTTTCATAACGTTACAAATCAGCATAAAGTGTTCCATAAAAACGAGAATCGTAGACCCTTTTTGTCTTAGTTCACGGGGTTAATACTGCATCTACATTTTGATTTTTAATCTAAGAAAGATGTAAAAGGAAAAAAGGCATTTTTGCTTCGTTATTCTAGTAGTAGTAAGCAGGACTGCTGATAATGACGTTACAGATCAGCATAAAGTGTTCCATAAAAACGAGAATCGTAGACCCTTTTTGTCTTAGTTCACGGGGTTAATACCGCATCTATATTTTGATTTTTAATCTAAGAAAGATTTAAAAGGAAAAAAAGGCATTTTTGCTTCGTTATTCTAGTAGTAGTAAGCAGGACTGCTGATAATGACGTTACAGATCAGCATAAAGTGTTCCATAAAAACGAGAATCGTAGACCCTTTTTGTCTTAGTTCACGGGGTTAATACCGCATCTATATTTTGATTTTTAATCTAAGAAAGATTTAAAAGGAAAAAAAGGCATTTTTGCTTCGTTATTCTAGTAGTAGTAAGCAGGACTGCTGATAATGACGTTACAGATCAGCATAAAGTGTTCCATAAAAACGAGAATCGTAGACCCTTTTTGTCTTAGTTCACGGGGTTAATACCGCATCTATATTTTGATTTTTAATCTAAGAAAGATTTAAAAGGAAAAAAAGGCATTTTTGCTTCGTTATTCTAGTAGTAGTAAGCAGGACTGCTGATAATGACGTTACAGATCAGCATAAAGTGTTCCATAAAAACGAGAATCGTAGACCCTTTTTGTCTTAGTTCAAGGGGTTAATACCGCATCTATATTTTGATTTTTAATCTAAGAAAGATTTAAAAGGAAAAAAAGGCATTTTTGCTTCGTTATTCTAGTAGTAGTAAGCAGGACTGCTGGTAATGAGGTCCCTGGTTCGATTCCCGGGTTTTTCTGTTTTTCAAGAACCAGCCGGGATCAGTAAGTTGTCGGTGTTTCACCCCTATGCCTCGGAAAGTCCATAAACCCGTTAATCTTGCACCTAATCCCTCTCCGGTTATTTCAGATTACCATCCCATCGAACTATGAGAGTGAGGGAATAGAAAGTGAACGAGTGTGTAATGTAACAAGAAGTATAATCCCGTCCTGCCCAAATGGTTAGTTTCCGTTGAGACTGAGCGCCGTGACCGGAATTCGGTCTAGGAGCATTATTATTAGTACAGCCATACTATTTATAAAAGAGTTAAGAAATAATCTGTTAAAATAAAATTTCATTCAACACCCAAAATATATTCCTCGAGTGTTTTTTTATGTATCTCACCTAATATTAACTGCCAGAGCTACAATTCAATTTGTATTCTTTAAATCTTAGAGGCCTCATTAGGACATTTTTATTATTATGCTAATTTTGTCTGTGCTTGAGACAGACTGATGAACGGGCAATGAAGTCATTCCATAATCCATTAGTGTTATGTTTAGTTTACTTTGACACGGAATACGAGTAGTAACAATTTAATCATGCATTGCATTACACTGTAACAAAATTGCAAACTATTAAAGCTACTAAACTTTATTAGTTTGCAAAGGTAAATGTTTTATACACTGAATGTAATAAGTACTGAAAACTCAGCCAACTGCATCGATATCGGTGTTCCACGAGTTGTCTTCTTGGATGCAAACCAAGAAACTTTCCAGGTAAGTACCATGCAGATCGGCGACTAGTATGATAATTATTGATTTCGTGAACTTTCTTGCTTTATTTGAGCAGCATTTTCATTTGATATAAGGGTACTGTTGGAAAGATGAATGATTTTTTAATAGCATTAGGGGAAAAAACGAGCACACATTCCTCCTGATGGCAAGTGGATGCTATGGTCCATAGACATCCACATCTATACCCGATTATTAATCAAATTGCAGATGCGTGATCACCCCTGAGGACTAAAATAACAATACAAACAAGCACATTACATTATATCTAAATAAATGTCGTAAGCCACAATTGACGTTATCTAGCCGTTTTTGTTTATAAAGAATGTCCCTAGCACCGCTTTTAAGAGGATTAACGGGCTACGTTTAGTGCATACAAACGTATTTCTCCGTACATAATGAAGTTAGAGCAAATTAAGATACAATCTATAACTACTACTGCCATGTTCTGTCTTTAATCTGTTAATTAATTAGGTTTTTAGAAAACTATAAACCTTTTAGAATTACCAAAAATGTCGAGTAATACCGCCGCTTTTAGACATTCAGCAAACAAAATAGTAATATATAAAAAGATAGCAATCACTCCTTCCTATAACCCGTAGACATTTCTACATACACCTCTCGATTAAGAATGAAAATACAAATTCGTTTTCACAATAGACAACGAAGATGGAATGCCTTAGTACTTACTGGTAAATAAGGATATTTAGCAGGTTATTTTTTTTATTCCGCAATCGGTCACTTATATATAATTATCTGTGTTACAAAAATTCATCATATCATAATAGTTATTATCTACGCAAACCATGTTGTACCGTGGAATGTATTATTTAATAATGCTCTACATTATCCTCATCATTTTATGTCATATTTTTATCCCAAAAAACATAATATGGGAAATGTGCATTTTAAACAATATCTGTATGGTTTAATTTCAATAATTTTGTTTATAGTATTAGGATTTATTCGGTGACTGTTTTTTCTGAATAATCGCAATAATTCATCGCAAGACTTTGTCGAAAATCAGCATATTAAGAGTTGTAAATTACACATTCAATTTGAGCCAGAAATCAAGTTTAGTCCCTCGTGTTTTTCATTAGACTCCCCACTCGCGAGGAAAATTAAATTCCCTTCTAAAGCACGGCTGTGGCCGGAAGTTGTACGATGTTACTCGTCTGCTGGGCGTGCGAGCTTAGACAACGGTATATTATAATTTTATTCAGGTGAAATATAATTTAAAAATAATTTAAAATTAAAAATGTTGTACAACCGACTTCAATATAAATTATTAAGAATAACTCAAAAACTATCGGTTAGACCTTGATCAAATTTATATGGGACCACATGTGAAGCACCAGCTTTCAAATGATAAAAGAATTAGCGAAATCGGTTCACCCAGTAAAAAGTTATTAGGCAACACACAAAAAAAAACATACAGTCGAATTGGGTACCGGCTCCTTTTTGAAGTCGGTAGAAAAATCATGTATGTTTTTGGTCTATTTCAACCACTACGATAATTTCGAATACTACCGCAAGCTGTGAACTGCGTCAAAGATATAATAGTGTATGTGTCTTAAATTAAGGGTGACATTGCACCGGATCGTAAGTGGATACTGCGGCCCATAGGCATCTACATCTATCTTCGACTAAGAATCAAAATACAGATGCGTTGCCACCCATGAAGACTACAATGGAATGGCTCGATTTTAGCAAAAAGGGTCTCCGGTTCTCTACTGTCACCATATGAAACAGCATTATTCTGCTGTTTCACTCTGGTATTCTGTGAGAACGTGGTTCTGCCTAGTTTAAGTGGTACAAGGGTATGCTCTAACACAGACACTCAAACGTAAAGCCATGGAAAATTATGAAAAAAAAATGTCAACCATCGCAAAGGCCATTTTGTATTTCATCTGTTGTTTTTGTTTGCTACATACAGAAATAAACTCGATAAAGTATTTTTTGTAGGCTCGCTCGATTGGCATCGGTGAAATTTTAATCTCGTCGGTGGTCCACAATGCAATTGCGATGTGAACAACGTCAAAACGTCCGTCAGTCATGTCGTTACACTAAAGCCCCGTAGAATTCAAATTACAAAATAAAGCTGGTATGTTCAATTTTGCTTATTGAGTACTATAACAGTTAAGAGTAAAAAATTATTTTATAAGGATAATATTTTATAAATATATTTATTATAATTTTCCGAATTTAATAAAAAAATAAAATAACAAAAATTAAATTGAATTACGTGTTAAAGAATTAATAACCAATATGTTGTGAGAAGTGTACGAATTAATTTTTTCTACGGACGAATAGTTTCGTCATATGTGCAATAAATACTAATAGTGATTCTACTCGGCGACTAGACGGAGCAACCATGGGGCGCGGTATGAAGGAGGGAGGAGTCCCCCCCCTGCCCGTGTTGTTTGCCGGCTTCGCTTGGATACCGGTACGCCCTTTTAGGAGTGTGTGATATTGGTCGATATTACTTTGAAATATTCGAAAAAATTGTATGTTCATCACGATTTTTAATTGAATTATATTTAAGGATGAGAATTCATAATATCATTGAATTCAACAAAAAACAATTAAAAACCTAATAATAAATGTCGATAATATTTGTCAGTTGCACATCTGTAACGAGACGGCTGAATAAACAGAACCAACGTATAATTTTAACCTGTTTTATTTATTCTGTTCAACCGCCTATCAAATATTTTAAGCGGAATACCTGAGATACTGCTATATGATATGCTATTTAAAATTAGGTAGGTACCTACCAGCACAAGCCTTTGTTTCCATCACGACGAATCAGGTGAAGCTGCGGATTGTAAAGTTTGTGTAGTTTTGTAAAGTAGTAAATAGTTTATATCTTTGTATAGAAAAATAAGTTATTACATACAATACTCATAAAATATAATGTTATGATATTTAAAAGCTTTTAGAAAAATTTACTTCGCAAATATCCGCGTTATAAAATAAAATGATGTGTCTTACCTAGTATGAAGAGCACCTCCCGCCCTCCCTCAATTGCGTGCACTATCCCCGTCACCACTAATCCCAGCACCGCTACTTCCAACACCACTACACAAGACACACCACTGACGATAATACGACACGTGTTTCACCTCTACACGAGGCATCCTCAGGTGATATAGACACTACGGTGGCTTACCGCTTCTAGCGGTGAGCAACCGTAGTCGTATTATCGTCAGTGGTGTGTCTTGCCTAGTGTAGTGGTGTTGGAAGTAGCGGTGCTGGGATTAGCCAAAGCCAAATTTTTTAATTAAAATTTCGTATTTTTTGTTATAAACTAGTATATTCTTGTGTACGTGAATGGTCCGTGCCAAAATAAATTGTTTCTTTCTTTCTTATTTTTTAATATACCTAGCTATCTATGGAAGAGACGTATGTTCAGCAGTAGATTCCTGAAATACTGTAAAGGTAAAGTATTTGCAACAGCAAAATATAAATAAATGTTCTTTGATATTGTCGAATATTTATAATAAAATATTATGTAACCATTTTTTATTCCTATCTGAATCACGTTATAAATGTGTGTCAGATTCCAATATTAGCTCTCAAAAGCTATAAAAAAGAATTATATTGTGCATAATGCGTGAAGGCTTTATATTCGACGCGTTGCTATTGACATCTATGAGTTATATATCACACTTTTTATTTACGGATATTTTATTTGTTCTGAAAGCAATTCTTAGTTTTTTTTTTACGTTAATATGTATTTCACAAAATAAAGATTTTAAAGATTAAGCTTTCTAACTTATTTCTATGTAAACTGTTCAGTGGTAAAAGCAGTGCATTAGTGGTAGAGCCATGCATTAGTGGTAGAGCCATGCTGCAGCTATATTAGTAGTATAGTTGTAGCACAAATGGGTCGGCTCGAACAGGGAAGGATCACGCTCTCACGGAAAACCAGCGTAAAATAGCAGCTCAACGCTGCTGTGTTTCGTATGGTGAGTGTAGAGAACCGGAGACCCTTTTTACTGGAAAAGAGGCATTCCATCTTAGTCCTCACGGGTGACAACGCATTTGCATCTTGAGTCTTTATTGAGGATAGATGTAAATGTCTATGGGTCACAGTAACCACTTACCATCAGGTGGACTGTGTGCTCGTTTGTCACCTTATCCTATAAAAAAAAGCAGACCAATTCGCGCTACAACCATACTATAGCTGCAGCATGGCTATACCAAGTAAAATTGCCACATTTCCTCAACATAGGTAGAAAATATTTAAATTATGTGGATATTTTAAGAGGCGTCTATAGAAAATGCCAGCAAGATCTAAATTACGACAGATTTAAGAATAGCCATCACGTTTAAGCTACAGCACCCAGACCAGCAAGGAGCAGCGTCTAAAGTTCGAGACGATTGTCTATCTTCCTGCCAAATGCGGAGATTACGACACATCGTCCTAATAAAAGGAGAGGTCCATGTCTCAGCGGATTTTTAGACGATTATAAGGAAAAAATCTTAAGTAATCAAAAGTCAAATAGATTTTATTTCATCATCATCCCCATCATTACAGCCCTTCACAAGTACACTGCTGAACATAGGCCTTTATTTAATGTTAAATAATGTTACCTATTGCTTATATCGGGAAAATTTAGATAGTGAAGAAAATAAAAGATTTAACTTTGATGAGTAACGTGTAACTCTGGAGCTGGGTATAATGGTTAACAAGGAGGAACAAAAATGTCTAAATACCGTACGCATAATTAATAAAAAAATATCGTAACAACCAAGGTGACGTGTAAACATTGACATTATTAATTTATAATTTTTTTTATAAGATAAGACTCAGTCCACCTGATGTTAAGTGGTTGCTGTGGCCCATAGGACATCTACATCTATCCTTATTACGAATTAAAACACAGATGCATTGTCACCCGTGAGGACTAAGATGGAATGCCTCGTTTCCAGTAAAGAGTCTCCGGTTCTCTACATTCACCATACGAAACACAGCAGCATTAAGCTGCTATCTTACGCTGGTATTATGTGAGAGCGTGGTCCTACCTCGGTCGAGCCGACCCATTCGTGCAGCATGGCTCTACCACGTAAATAAGTATAATATAAAACAATTAAGCATAGGACTATAAAAACTAGTCTTAAGAGAAAAATAATATTAAGTGAACAGCCTGTATGTGTCCCAGTACTGGCCACAGGCCTTTCTTAATTTCTAAAAGTGTTTTATGGTCAGGCGTACTGACCCAATGCGTAAATGCGGACTTCATTGTCTTCCAAATTTTTTTTTAATAGCTCAGATATGTAGCTCCCCTCACAATGTTTTCCTTTACCGCCGAACACGTGGTAAATCAGCACTTAATATTGCAAATAACAATTTTTTTGGAGCCAGCGGAGATCGAAAATTCTCGCAAGCGCTCAGCCCCTGAGTTAGTATGGCTCAATTTATTGTTTTTGGAAGTTATTTATGCAGGCCTAATAAGACTAGTATCACTGCGACCTGTAAGATCTATTATGATCACATCGCTATGGCTATAGTTCACTGCTAAGTCCTATGTTTTCAATGAATTGAAGAAGTTGCTTAGCTGTGAGTAATATAGTAAGTATTTTCTATCTCAAATATAAAAATGTACAGGTGAACATAAGCCAACTTTTTGCGAAAAGTCTCCCTTTTCCGTATGCATAATTTAATCATTGACACCCCTTTCAATAAAATTGCGAAACAGAAGTATCTGAACAAGCGCTCTCAGAAACTCTATCAAGGGTTGCATTTCTAGTTATTTCTCTTTTGATATCGACTGACTGCGCACGGAGTGCTTTTAGGGTGTAATTGACTAGTCTGGAAAGTTCCTTTCAGTTCATTACATACGAACAGTTGAAATGTGTATTTAAACTTTACTGCTATTTAAAATGCTGTCTTTACGTATGTATACTTATACAGATATGAGCTCGTGGGGATTATTATAGATATTGCATGTGTGATGATGACTGCCCCGTGCTCTAGCGGTTCTAAACGCGATCATGAGGTCTGATTTTTACAAATCCCGGTTCGGGTTAAAATTTGAGATATTAGATTAGGTTTGTGTCACGAAATTCTCAGTAGCAACATAATGAGGGCATCCACGACTTTTTCTGCCACCAGGGCGGCGCCACTTTAGAGTGAGGTAAAATATTTGACAGATTTCATAGCGGGGATGATAATTTCTCAGGAAAATGTAATCTTTAAGGTTTCTTTATGTATTATTAGTTATATTTTATATTAATTACATTAGAAATGAATAAACCAAACTATAAATATAACTAAAAGACGACTTTTTTAAAAAAAAGAGTTATAATGTGCAAAAAATTAAAAATCAAACCACTGACGCATTGTGTTGTTTATTAGTATAATACTCTAGATAATGATAAACTATTATTTAAAACTAATTTCTTAATTAACTGACATTGTGTAACAAAAAATTTTACCTCAGTCACAACTAGCGACATCTGGTGAGTGGAAGATTATTAGCCCTCATTTACGCCCGTGAGTTTCAGCGGTTGTGTTATTAGATATATATATATATATATATATATATATATATATAGGTATAACTAGAGGCATCGATTCATCTCCTGTTATGATGGTTTAAAAAACCAATCTTTAACCACCATACACTTGCGGAATACAATCGGAACTGCTTAGTACAAACGTGTATAGTATTCAGTAGTATGTAAAAACACAAAGACTTTAAAAATAGACAAATGTTTACTTTATTTTATTTAGATTGGGTGGCTGCTTCGTAGTATAATAGGTAAAGTATGCCATCACTCCTGTTATATTTAATTAGGCTATCTAATTACAGGCAGTGCGGCCAAATATTAGTGCCTAGCCCTGATATGCTCTGGTCTCCAGGGAATAAAAAGCCACAACAGGCTACTTCTTCTTAGTTCCCAGAGGTGACAACGTATCTGTAGCTTTCTTAGTAACTCGCTTCAAAAAAAAGTCGAATGCTCATCTGTGAACTTGTTATGAGCCGCTATGGTGATGATGAAACCCCCATAATATCAGTCCACGATGTAACATTTTAAATATACTACTAATAACTAACGACACACTTTTCAATTTCGTCATCCATGCACGGTTAGAAGTCAGTAATTAAATTATTTTTTTCATCGACTACCAATAGCGGCGAGAAAAATTGAATTTTGTTTAACCGTGCCGCGGCGCGGCGGCGGAAATAATGGAGTTTACTCGTCGGCCGCCGGTTGATGGTTGAAAGTGTTTATCAATATTATGTTGGTGCGTAAAAATTCAAAAATAATACCTAAGAATTAAACAGACATTCTTAGTTTTAGAATTTAAAAAATAAGCAATGTGATTGCTTGTCACCTGTGTAGAATAGCAAAATTAGTAATTCTTATAATGTCCGACAACTGATCAAGAACTTTGGTTAAGTATTTGAGCACATTAACGCGATGTTTTATAATCTCTATACTTATGCTAGACAAATATGGAATGAACGCACCTACTAGTAGTTGTTCGGTTTTTCGGCTACTGTCCATCGACCAAATTTAAATAAAATTAAAGAAAAAACCTTTAAACACTTTACATTGTAAAGTTCACCGATATATTAAACGGTTTTCACATATGCCTGGATATTTTTTAAATAAAACTGATAAAATTCAAACTTAGAAGGATACAGAACTCTATCAAAGGTTAGCTAGCAGAAACTGCCTTGTCAGCATTTAATTCCTCTTTGTACCAAATTGTTTTGAATGTAATAAAGAATTATCTATCTATCTCCAGAACAATGCAGAGAAACCTGTATTTATACTGGCTCACTATACCCTTCACACTGGTCGGAGCACAATAGCGCAAGCATGGATATTTGACAGCAGAAATAGGTAAAAGGATGGTACATACCCAGGCGGACTTCTAGGCGGAAAAGGTGTGTCACCAAAGACCATTTGATGTAAGCCTTGAGAAGAGTAGATGCCTAATTTATAAAGAATGTTCACAAATCTTTACAGTTTTGATCTGTATGTAAATACATCTCAGTAAAAGAAATATTGATATTGTAAATTGTCTATTATTAAATAATCTGCTATTTTACGCTGGTATTCTACGTGAGCGCGGTCCTTCCCCAGTCGAGCTGACCCATTCGTGCTACAATTATACAATTAATATAGCTGCACCATGGTTCTACCAGGTACAAAACTAACACGTATTTGTCTAGTGCGTATATTTGTTGTTCATTAATAAGCTATGCGAAGAAAGTGAACGCTACGGAAATAATCAAGAAGTGTAGAAATAGATATAGATTTTTTTATTTTATTAATATATATATATATAATAAATAACACTTATTGAAAGTAATTTTTAGATTTAATTTAGCAGACCTATAAAGTTAAATGTGAAATCCCCCTTCACATGTAAACAGTCTTAAAAAGAAAACATTCTATTTACCTATTAAAAAAAATTAAAATAATTATATTGGAGTCTTTTCAATTTGCGCGTTTTAGAAATTTAGTAAAACAAAATGACAAGCGATATGACACGAACGCGTCACAATTAGGTTCGGGCGACCCTGATAGGATTAAAAATTCACCGTCGCCATTCAAACGGGCGCTCGATTTACCTTTTGGATCGAGCTTTAGATTATTATATTCATATCCATTTGGAAACCGTTATTTTCGCCCCCTTAAGATGAAATGTTAATATACTTGTGAGCGAGAAGAGGGAATATGCTTTTGTTACAGTGAGACTCCGATTTAGCATCTATGGTTGATCACCACTTACCACCAGGAGGGATTTTAGTCACTGGCTTATTATAAGGAAAAAAATTGCAATGATACATTCTATTTATTATGGATTTGTGTCACATTTAGTTAAAAATAAAATTACAGCATCTCGTTTCTAAGAGGGTTCATGCTGAAATTCTAAAATGTTGTGGTTGTTTATTCTTTGAGAGAAAATCTCCTTTACAAAAGTATCTCGAACTAGAAACAGATCTATTTAGATCTGTTTCTATTCGATACTATAATTAATATATTGAAATTCATATTTTTAATATTTATGTAGTTATGCAGTTTACCATCACTTTAAAAACGATTTTAAATACAATCACAAAAAAAATATCTCACCGTCACTTGAATATTGTCACTGTTATACAAAAGTAGTACTAATAAGTATTGTAGTCCTTTTTTAATGTTTTTTAAAGAAAAATAGAAAAAAAAACATTTTATAAAAGAGCATTTTGGTGCGAATTCATTATTCCCATCTTAAAGAATGCTACGAGTAAGTTATTTAATGTGATTGTCCATTAGACGATAATCAGGAGGTAAGAAAAGTTCGTTAAATCCCGACCATCATTTTCAAGTTTATATTTTATAATCTTTTAGTCAGTATCGAGTTTTGTGTATTTTTCAAAGAAAACATACACAAAACTCGATGTTACGCGTAAATTGTTACAGATATGCTTCATTCGATGCATTCTTAACACAAAAAAAACAACATAAATTCTTATGTTTTTTTTTTTGTAGCAGCATAACATATCTGCTAATATTTCATATATTATGTAGATTTTATTTTGCGCGCAAAGGCAGTTTCTTATTTATATTCAAAAGAACACGTACCAGTTTTTAAATAGTTTTTAAGTTTAAGTAATTTCATTTTTTTTATAAAACTTAAGTGACTAACGAACTTACATTGCACCTGGCGATAAATGTCTAAGTCAATGGATACCTGCAGCAAACTTCAAACAAAAAAGTTTACCGATGGGTACACCTCTGAGAATTAAATTGATTCCTACTTATTTATAAGCCTCTCCTCAGACGTTGGAGGCCTGTGTCCAGCAGTGGGAATACATATATATATATATATATATATATGCCGTAGAATTACAACAGAGGATCCCAATTTTGATCTCTGAAATACGTCAGGATAGCATTAATTGTTAAAAATAATAAACGTGTGAGAGCGGATGTTCAACTTGCCCTGTTGCTTACGCAGTTAATCATTATCAGCAGTAAGACAGCGTAAACGCACTATACATTAAGTATAGAGCAATTACAGTTCGATCACCGTAACACGTCTCCGCCACCATCACACACCAGTGTAACGTGAGGTACGTAATTACATGATAACACCAAAATATGTAAACCAGCAGCAACACTACTTATCTCAATGTAACACAGGTCAGCCACTCACCAACACCAATCCTCCTTGCCTGGACTAGAAGAATTAAAACAACGAACAGAACTACGACACTATCTTAGCACTAGTAGAATGACTACGGCGGAATCTCTCGCGCACGGCACCTACAGTGAACTTTATACTGCACAAACAAGTGGGGGTTTCTCGATATACCCTCAAGTCCATCTCGATCCAACCGGGTATTTTATAAACGCTCCGACATATATATATAATACAAAACAAGATATACTCGTAAAAGGGCTGCAGTCTGTAAGGCTGCAATGCATAGTCTGTCTTGCCTGTGATATATGAGTAGAATTATAAAGGGATACTTTAGACCTGTTCAAGTAGTTTATATTGTAAAGGGCGCTTAACAGGAAAGTCACGAGGACTACAAGCACACTTATACCTAAAATTCACCGCAGTCTCCCGTTCGCATAATTTTACCAGCGCCCTTCTTGATTTTCACTGTCTGTAAAGGAGCGCGGAAACTCAAAATTTACATTATTCACGCAGTGGTACTTTAGGCGGCAAGGATATTTATAGACTTATGTGATACATAAAGTGGAAAAGTGGGACGCTGAAGTTCTCTTAAATTAGGTAAAAGCTTAATTTCACGTGGAATGTGTTCTTAAAAGGTTTAGTCAAGACGTGACTAAAGAATGATTCAACGATTTTAGGGGATTTCGGTTTGTTTTAGGGGAATTCATTAGTAACAAGGATTAAATTTTTTTTTATATAATTGCTCAAATAGTTAAGGACAAAAGGTTTTCGAATGGCGGCTTCGTATTGGTAAGCGAAGTGTGGGGCAGATCTCCACTAAATGAAGTGACGACCTGGTAAGATATGCAGAAATTCGATGGATACAGGTGGCTTAGGACCGTGCTATGTGGCATTCGTTGAAGGAGGCTTATTTTCAGCAGTGGACTTGTACGTTGCAGTGCTCTTGAAGCGAAAAAACAAGACGGATGTAGAATTAAAAATATAAATATTCATCTTTATCTATACAAATAAATAAAATAGAAGTATCAGTTTCTAATGTCGAAATAACAGCTTTTTACTATATGCATATGAAAGTATATGCGGTACTTAACAAAAACATGATTTTTAAATCTTTTGTCTGTCTGTCTTTCTGTCTGTCATTGTTTGTTCCTGCTAATCTCCGAAACAGCTGGACCGATTTTGACCGGACTATCACTGACAGATAGATGTTATAAGAAGTAACTTTTACTTTTATTTTAGAAAAAGAATTAGGGTTCCACGCAAAAAATTAAAAACCCATGAAATCCAATCGTAATAAATTATGCGCGGGCGAAGTCGCGGGGAACAGCTAGTTAATTAATATTTTTCTCAAAGTATAAACTTAAATGATAAAGTTTTTTTAATTTCCTATGGCCTTTAAGGTACATCTCTTTTAGCCTTCGTTGGTAAAAAATTAAATTTGTACGGCGAATATTACAAGCGTTGAAAAAGTTATATAAGAAAGTTGGACAACTTTCAGTGGCAGCGAACCGCGTTTTTTGCAGCTTGGGTAACAAGAAAGAGGCGTGTTGAAGTCGTTTATATAGAGCCGCATTATAAAAGCATTTTAGTAAAAACTGTGAGATAAATAAATCCGGGGAATTCGAAGTTGGTCCATAGTTGCTTTCATAGCATGTATTTTCAAATATAACTTTAAATAAAATTTTATTTCTTTACAACTATTTTAAAACAATTAATTAAATGTTGCTGTGGCCCATAGACATCTAAATCTATTTTCGTTTGCGAATTAAAATGCAGATGCGTTTTCAGCCGTGAGGACTAAGGCAGAATGCCTCTTTTTCAGTAAAAAGGTCGCCAGTTCTCTACACTCACCATACGAAACACAGCAGCGTTAAGCTGCTATTTTACGCTGGTATTCTGTGAGAGCGTGGTTCTTCCCCGTTCGAGCTAACCTATTCATGCTACAACTATACTACTAATATAGCTGCAGCATGGCTCTACCACGTAAAAAAGAGGTAAACTAAAGAGGTAAGGTAAACTGTAAGAGGTAGACTGTAAGTTAGTCACTTCAGTGTTATTTAAAAAAAATGTAGTCAATTTCAATTTGATATGGAATTTGTAAAGACATTTTGTCATAGAAATATGTTGCGGAGAGGAAAAGAGGGAAACGACAATCGATATCCCGAACAACAGGCGGAAGTCTAACAACTGAATGAGGCTCGCGCCCGCGCGGGTAGTTATAATTTTTAAGAGGAAATAAATTATAATCCATATGCAAGTACTTGTGATGTACATGTATACATACACCTGTTTTATTCTTTAAAAGTTATATTACGTGTGGTAGCGGCGGAAAAGAATTTATACCCTCGTGCCGCGGGTGTCGAGGAGACGACCATGGGAAACACGAGAAAGATGATGTGACTTCCGGAGATGACGATAAATATATTCATAATTTATTTATTTTTATTGATTTTTCATATGTATATTAGTATGTATGTGTATATTTTTATGTTTATTTAAATTATGTCTAGTCTAATCATTTTTAACAATTTTTAGCACCTACCAACTTTTATTCATCTATTTCTCCGAAGGTTGACTGGTAGAGAATGCCATAAGGCATTAAGTCCGCCTAATGTAACCCTTAGATAAAGATATATTACAATGAAGATTAAATAAATATATTAATTCCTTTTACACCGTACGGAGAATACCTAGACGAGGAGCCGCAACAATGGTGCGAGATGTCCGGTCCTGCACTCGCCAATCTGATTGTGATATCCTTCCTACAAGGGGAACGGACGGCAGGCCTATGTCCAGCAGTTGACTTTTATGACGCAGAGGAAGAAGTATATAATTACAATTAAATTTCTGGGAGTTATGCAAATTTTACAATTAAACTTCATTATTTCATTTGCTCACAAACGAATGCAAATCGTTTCCGAGTGGCTATGAAATATGTAACTTTGAGATGCTGGAATTTAATTTAGGAATAAGAACATACGCCTCACATTAATCAAGTATGTAAATTTTCGAAAGCAAATTTTCAAAACGGTATGATTTTAATTTAAAGATTATACTTTAATTTTCTCAAGCACGGTCAGGGCGGCGAGTGATATCAGACAACTTTCATGAAACATGATACGAGTAGGTCATAATTTACTAGGGTGATAGAACTCCTTTTTGCTTAGTAGTCAATCTGGGAAGGTGTGGTACCTCAAAAATCTATTTTTAAATAATGACAAAAATTATTTTATATTATGTAAAATGTGTAAATATACCTTGTGATTATAAACCGTCGATTATTTTTGATTACAAAACAATAGATATATTATAGTCTGTTCGCTAAGATACGGTCGCCGTTATATCGCGCCGCCTCGTGTCTATGGCGCCCGAAAGAGAATTTGGCATTTTAAAACGAAGCGCCGTAGTGAAAGGTTCTTTCCTACCTAACTTGTGTTTATTATTTATATTCCTATTTATTACAACAACCTTATGAGTTAAATAGTATTCTATTTTATTCTTCGAATAGAAAAACATTTACTTAACGAACACAGTAAAAATAAAATCAAATTAATAAATAAAAGCAAAATAAGTTCGTACTGACACTCTTAGTGAACAGACTATATATTCACATTTTATTATATTAAAAAGTCTAAATCTATTTTAAGTGCAGTAATACATATTTTTATTTTTATTTTCGGACATGTCTAGAACAAACGTGCACCCAGTCGCTCGAGTTGGTCAGGGGTATGGGCTATCATCGAGACCCGTCCATTTTGCAGTTTCATGTTGCGGCACAGTTTTTTTAAAGGAATATTTTCTTATTTATTATGTAATTAATATTTTGTTTGTCTTGTTACTATTCCAACTTTTCTATTTTTTGTGGTGTATGCTTAAAACTGTAATAGACTTGTTTCTTTCATCTCTTTCTAAATTGTTACAAGATTTACCTATGTAAATAACTTTAAACGTCTCACCGTCACATGGTTCCTACATCCGAGATTTATCCTCTACTCCCTGTATTTATTTGTTTACTTTTCTGGAGGAAACTTTGCCTATACTCATGTTTCTTCCTTGTTGTTTTGTGTATCTTAAATAAAAAGTTTTTAATTTTCTTTGGACGAACGAAAAGTATTTATGCAGAATTTCGTTAGTAATCCATGCCTAAATTGCTGTTTTTGTTTGAGGGAATATTACACGTTTGTCACTAACCTACTGCACAGAACTATAGAGATACGATTTATACGTGGTAGAGCTATGCTGCAGCTATACTGGATTATTTTTTAAAGAGTAGCCAAATTTTAAACATAAGGTCAAATATATAAATAATGATATACCATTACTACAGTTTTTAAAAATACGAGTAAATAAGGCTTCTGCTTTAATTTGAAATTATCCCAAATTGAATATGATTTATGAGCAACAACGATTTGCCTACGGAACGACAATTACAAATGTGTGCGTGCGCAGTAAAATCTGTTAAAATAATGCATTACCACGCATGTTGAATGTCTGAGGTGGGGCGTATCTACCGACTACTCACTTTTGCTGCAAAAATTTGCATTGTCTCCCCTTTCCCAATTTATCCTTTCTAGGCGTTTTTTAAAGGATAAGAGTGACAAACGAACACACAGTCCGCCTGATGTTAAGTGGTTGCTGTGGCCCATAGACATCTACATATATCCTCGACTACGACTCAAAATGCAGATACGTTGTCAACCGTGAGGACTAAGATGGAATACCTCGTTTCCAGTAAAAAGGATCTCCGGATCCCTACATTCACCATACGAAACACATGAGTGTTATGCTGGTATTTTAAGCTGGTATTATGTGAGAGCGTGGTCCTTCCCCGGTCGAGCCGACCCATTCGTGCTACAACTATACCAGTAATATAGCTGCAGCATGGCTCTACCACGTAAAAAAAACCACCAACCAACGTGTTCAAACCACCGAAGTATTTATTTTTTAATCCTGGTCATAATACTCATATTTTCTCTATAATTCAAAGTTCCACCTCTAACATACATTCTAATGTACTGTATTTCTAAAGCATTAGTTATACTCTCGAGCTTCTGTCACTTGCCACTTAATTACAATATATGTAGATTCGGAAGTAGAATCGCATAAGTCGTATTCAAAGTTTAATAAAGCATAAGTGTGTAAATGGTTCATCTAATACAACCAGACTATTGTCTTATATAACCGCATTGTCATGCTGCACTACAATAAATGTTAGAAGTTTTAACATGGCAGCAGGCGTTGCTTTGAGAAGCAAACGTGCTCTTTATTAGATAAGTTTTCTAAAGCTAATATTGTACTCGAGACATTTACAGAAAGCGCCTCGCGTTGTTGAGAATAGCCTCAATTTTAAGCTAACACCTGCGTACAGTTTCTAAATAACTAATTGAAATTCACGCGGCAACGGTGTCAGACAAATATTTATCCCTTAACATAAATAATGAGTAATAAAAGTTGTTTAAAAGTTATGTATGTTTTATGTTTTGCTTAGGTTGAACGCGGGTTGCTCGCGTACTGTGAACTATACGGCAAGTGCTTTACCTTCATCAGGTCGTAAAATTCCACAGTTGGACATGGACTCCCATGAAAAGTAGGATTTGTCTTGATTGGTACTCTTGGAGTTGATTTCCGTCCTACGACCTAGAACGGTTAGTCCTCTCACCGTTCTAGGTATTTAACATCAAGCGTAAACGAAATGATAGGATTTCTCAATGTGCTAATTATTCCTAATTCGATACATTTGTTTTGTTTTAATTTATTAGTGTTATTATAAATATTTATTATTATTGTTTATTTATTTTATTTCGTAATATATGCGATAAATTAATGGATTTTTGTTATCTGACAAGTTACACCACCTATATATTATGCCCCACTGCTGAGCACAGGCCTACTCTCACTTCTGAGAGGGTTTTAGAGCAAGGAAGTGTCCGCCGCACTGCCCCGATATGTGTTTACGGACTTCACGTACCTTTGAAATGTTTTATTTTTATTTCTCAGACATGTAGGTTTACTCATGACATTTTCCTTCACCGTCGAGTTCGTGATAAATCAGAACCTGTTATCTGACAAAATAATAGTAATTATTTTTTTTTACGACACGCTCAGGTCGTAATGGAGCAAAGGATATATTCTTACCACCACAATTACAACGCCGTCAACAATTTAGTCCAAAATCCTTTCAGTAGCCGGTGTAACCTTTATCCAATAAGATAAATGAAAGCTTCGAATGCAATGTCGGAGACGCTAGATAGTGACAATAAAAATAGTTTTTCCTAAAAATTTACAAAACTGAGTTTTTTTCTGAAAGAGCTGTAGTTTAAAATTCCCTTTTAATTATCTAACGTTGAGTTTCCGTTATTTTTTTAAGGTAACCCCCAGTTTTCGTTATTCCCAAGGCGATATAAAATTCGGGTTAAAGTAGTAAAAATGAGAAAAAGTGTTTTAGCTAAATGGTATACAAAAATTTGAAAAGCCCTGCAGGCCATCCCTGGATTTTCCCGCTAATTTTCGAGCGTAACGCTCGAAAATTTATTTAATTTTTGTTTTTTTTTTCGCTTTTATTTTTTGAAACGGCTCTACCGATTGACTTGAAAATCTAATCAACTCGAAGTCTCAACGAAGACTTTCGAACGCCGTGTCGTCCAGTTCGTTCGGAATTTTGATCAAATTATTTTAAAATTAAAATGAAATCAAAAATTTATTTTAAGACGAATAATCCAATGAGCAATAATATAATTTCAATCTAGACAATACTATGACCGCCGTAAACAAACAACGTTTAGAAAATATTCGAGGTCATTAACAGGCATTCCAAAGCCGGTTTCTTTTGTCGGCGTTCTAAAACCGTCGCACTTTTATCTTTTTAAAAACGGTCGTGCTGCGATTCGTTGCCGCAGGGGAAACGATAACGAAAGCGCCAACGACACCTGTTGTAGAACAACGAAGCCTTATCAACACTTCGCCCTCGACGTTAAAGGAAACTCCATTAAAAACACAAATAGCGTCTCAGAAAGAGGGCGGTTGAAGCTTTTGAAGGACGCGCTAGTGGTGTTTTTCAGCCTACATCAAAAAAGCTTTTCGTTAGTACTTATTAAAAGCGTAAATGATTTCGCAAATTATCTGTATCTCAACTGTAAACTTTTGTTCTCCCCTCCTACCATTATGAGCATTTTATTCTCTCTTAGAGATATCTCTTTGTTATTCCACCGAAGAAAATAAAATCATTGTCGTTTGCAAAAAGAAAAGCCATTATAATTTATTTTGTACGAGCGATAAATTTAATTAAGACTAATTAAATAGCGTATTGCGAGCGCATTAAAAGAAATTCATTAGCCAAGGCCGTCTACACCATGACACAAGGGGTAGTGAGGAAAAAAATCTTACACTTTTTGTCGCCTAGCTCCCATCCGCCAAACCCGTACCGTCCGATAAGCAACTTCGTTCCAAAAAGTAAAGATTTTTTTACTATCTTACTATAAGGTATTACGCGCCAAAAAGAGATGTAAGTCTATCATAAAGTTTGTTTTATTAAATACTAGCGATCCGGCCCGGATTCGCATGGGGTTTCTGGATCTAGACCACAGTGCCGTAAATTGTTACAATTTCATCCAATTCGGTCCGGCCGTTTAGGAGTTCTGTGACAAAAATAATCTAACAGGAGATGAAGGATTAGTAATTTTAGTAACAACAGGCTTCAAATACTAAATTCTAGTGGTATCCGTTAGCGTCTTAGCTAGTTTCATAGACGTAAGGGATTGACGAACTAGTACTAATCTATCTTCGATTAAAAACCAAAATGCAGATGCGTTGTCACACCCTCTCGCTCATTGCGGTGATTACGGAAATATCATTCAACTAGGGAGGGACCTGTATTCAGCAGTAAACGATGACAGAATATTGATGATGTATTTTTCCCATTACAACGCTTAAAGAATTTGATAACATAAAAATAGATGTTTCCATTCCATGTGAACTAGTACTACTCGTATACTAGTGTATAAAACAATGCACGTTTGCGGGATAACAAACAAGGCGAGACGTAGGCTCGTGGCCGCTGAGTTGCGAACATATATCCACGTTAAAAATAAACCAATCAATAGAAACACGTTAGGTGTATTTTTACCATTTTCAGTATTGTAAATATATTTTTTATATGAATAATGAAATTTCTAATTGTTTTTAAAATCAAATGCGCTGTGATGTTATGTTTGACCATATTGAAGGGTTTTTTGTAGAATAAGGGTGACAAATGAACACAGAGCCCACCTGATAGTAAGTGGATGGCGTGGCCGATGGACATCTACATCTATCATCGATTAAAAATGAAAATGCAGGTGCATTGTTACCCTTGAGAACTAAGATGGAATGCTTCGTTATCAGTAATAATTCAAAATTAAAGATTTTGTACAGCCGACTTCAATATAAGTTATTAAGAATAACTCAAAAACTATTGGTCTGACCTTGATAAAATTCATATGTAACAGCTTTCATATAAAAAAAGAATCATCGAAATCGGTTCGCCCCGTAAAAAGTTAGGAGATAACACACATAAAAATACAGTCGAATTGAGTACCGTCTCATTTTTGGAAGTCGGCAGAAAAGGGTGCTCGGTGCCTTACACTCACCATATGAACACATTCTACACAGCATGCAGAGCATGATCCTACCACGGTCAAGCCGATCCAATCGTACGGGAGCTATATATTTACTCATTAAGTGCAAGGTTTTCCTCAAATTTGTCTCCATTTCTGTGACAGTGTGACATAGGTTACATTTCATGGTAATAATACCAAAATGACGTTCGCTGAACATATAAGAGACCAATGCAGTCACTTCCTCCACCCTTCCATTCATTACAGCCTATAATTTTTATTTCAAAGTTTAATTACATTTAATTATAATATATATGTGCCATTTTGTTCGATAACTTGTTGCAATCTTTAGATAGTGACGTAATTCCGTTGCTGTAGAAATCTTGATATTTTGATTAAAAAAAATGCAACAAGTAGTTTGATAGTACTCTTTTGATGTCAACCTAACACTATCCAAACAATTCTGAAAAGATCGAAACACTATATAGAATACACTAAGGACTTAGCTGGATGCATAAACACTTCCCAACTAAGCTCTCTCAGTTTTTGCTGAGTGGATGTGTGTGGTTTGGCGTTATCATGATGAAAGACCAATCCTGGTCTGTTGATCAATTCCAGACGTCTTTTTTCAATTTCTTGCTTGAGTCTCATTAGTTGGTGGTAGTAGAGATACGAATCGATGGTTTTACCGCCATACACACAGCATCACCTTATTTCATGTTAATTTGGGTTTCGGTACAGTCTGTGAATCTTGATTACCCTTTGACATTTGCATTGAACAGTGATCAATGTTTTCAAAAATGGTTCGATTTATTCCGTTTCGCTAGAGAATAGCAAATGAGTACACGATTCATTAGGTTTCTTTCAGTGAGCTCGTGTAGTACTCAAATATCAAGCTCTTTTGTATAGCCAGACTTTTTCAGATGGGTCAAAACTGTTATGTGGCCAATCCTCAATGCCTCGGTTATGTCGTAACTACAAATATATCGATCGTGCTCTGCTGTTTCAAAAATGGCATCGATTTTATCTGTATGAGAGCTTCCGGAGCGACCTTTTTTATAGGAGAGGTGGCAAACGAGCATGCGCCTCACCTGATGGTAAGTGAATACCGCCGCCCATGAACTGCAACACCAGGGGAATCGCAGATGCGTTGTCGGCCTTTTAAAAAGGAGTAGGCTCTTTTCTTGAAGGTCCCTAAATCGTATCGGTCCGGAAAAATCGCTGGTGGTAATCGATTCCACAAGGAAGTTGTGCGAGGAAGAAAACTTCTTCTAAATCGCACAGTGGTGGACCGCCAGTCATCCAGATGGTATGGATGGTATCGCGAGTTTTGTCGCGATGTGCGATGGTGAAATTGGGCGGCTGGAATTAGTCCGAACAATTCCTCAGAGCACTCCCCGTGATAGAAGCGATAAAATACGCAAAGAGATGCAACATCTCTACGCAGTGCCAATGAGTCAAGCCGATCGGAAAGAACTCGGTCGTCGACGATTCGAACCGCTCTGCGCTGGATGCGGTCAAGTGGAAGGAGCTGACACTGGGGAGCCCCTGCCCAGAGATGGGAACAGTATTCCATGTGAGGCCGAACCGGCGCTTTGTAAAGTTGCAAGCGGTGTGCCAGCATGAAATATTGTCCCGCTCTGCTGAGCACGCCAAGCTTTTTAGAGGCCAATTTGGCCTTCTCTTCCAGGTGACCACAAAACTGCACGTCACTCGATATGTCGACACCAAGGATCCCGATACTGGCTGAGGCAACAAGGGGAGTGCCTTGAAACTGAGGAGATACGACAAAGGGGTTCTTTTTAGCGGTAAACGCGCAAACTTGTATCTTCTGGGGATTGAACTGGACTAGATTTAGGCGACCTCAATCTGAGACTTTGTTCAGCAAAGACTCAACTTCAAACATAAGTTTACTCGGCGACGTTTTCCCGAGAAATATTGGCACGACCGGTATATAAGGCATCACCAGTGCTGTCGTCCGCATAGCAATGAATGTTACCAGTTTGCAACATATCATTGACATGCAGGAGAAACAGCGTTGGTGATAGCACGCAGCCTTGTGGAACACCAGCGTTAATAGGCTTGAAATCAGAGCAGGCACCGTCAACTACGACCTTGATGCTCCGATCAGCAAGGAAACTGGTGATCCATTTGCACAATTTCTCGGGAAGCCCATAGGAAGGAAGCTTCGAAAGAAGCGCTTTGTACCAGACCCGATCGAAGGCCTTCGCAATGTCCAAACTAACGGCCAACGCCTCCCTCTTGGACTCTACTGCCTCCACCCATCTATGAGTCAGGTAGACCAGCTGATCAACCCGACGAAAAAGTGCTCACTGTAAATTTCACAGGTCGTGAGCAACCCGGGTTCGATCCCCGCCGGCACCAATGAAATTGTTAATTGCAATTTTAAGTGTTGATTTATCACGTGCAGGCGGAGAAGGAAACATCGTGAGGAAAAGTGCATGACTGAGAAATGAAAAAAAAATTTCAAAGACATGTGAAGTTCGCCAACACGCATTGGAGCAGCGCGGCGGACATTTCCTTGCCCTAAAACCCTCTTAGAAATTTTAGTCTTAGCACCGCCACCACTTTTTACTTATTTCTTAATGTTGAATTTGGTAGATTGTATCGATGCTTACATGTTAAACGAGTTAAGGTATTATGATCATATTTTATGGATTCGAGTGGTCGCGTGTATAACTTTACTACCAATAAAAGGTGTACGTAAATAACTATAATACGCATCGTAAATTTAATTTGCTTACGACGTTTTATTACCAGTGCAAAAATGTCTGAAACTTTGAGCATAAATACATAAAGCTTTTGACGTAAAATAAATTACAAAGCATCAGTGTCTTCTATTTATACGAATAATAATAACAAAGTTTGACATTTTGTTTCATTCATTTCTGAGAACAATTTGTTCGTCCAATATATTAAATTACTAAGTCAAATTAAAGTTAATTAAAATTACAGTTGGAAATTTACGCAGTGTATATTTTGTTTATAAGTAAGCTGGTAACTATTACGGATCGCCGTAATGCCGTGCGAAAAATGGAATAAAACGCGCTGGTCTTGCTTTTAACTGGAGGCAAGCGGCGGTGAGGAGGAACTTGTACTTTTTCTTTTCTTGCTGGTGCCTTTTCGGTGGCTGGAGAGCGACTGCTGACCCTAGCGGCCGGCCCGTCTTTTATATGATTTGGCCGCTGCTGGCCAGCGGACCCTTGCCTCACCCCCGCGCCTATCTTTATTTATTTAATAACCTTACAAACTAATAAACATAATTCACTATATAATATTCTTATAACTACTTGTTAGACTAGGGTGTACATATCAATATTTTTACTTATTTACAGGTTTACATTATAATTTTCAGCTGCTTTAGGCGGAGAATCCTTCCCCCCGCCTCAGCACTATAAATATAAAACGTCGTGGCGCGGTGCGCGTGGCTTCATTTGCTCCGCGGCCGCGTCACGATAACATGCTCTTTGGTTACACTACTACTATTATTTTATGTGCCTAACGGCCTAATATATTTATTATATAATAAAGTAAACATTTATTATATTTAACAATTACAGTTTTCATTAGAAGACTATGCTAACTCTCCCTGTTCATACGGTGCCTTTATTTGGGAGAGTTATTGCACAGTTACAACTCAACCTTAAACTTAGTTATAATACAATCATTATTTTTTATCGTTCGATACAAGTAATACAATTATTTACACAAATTATAATTTAAATTCAACATAAGGTTGCGCTAGTCCCGCCGTATAACCCTTGCTAGTTGTCGAACCAGAGGCGTGGCCTGATAATTACACCGTCGTCATGGCTCCGCCCACCGCTCCTAGGTTGTTCAACTAGCGCCGGTTACAATAAGCATTTTCTTTCGTTTGTTTAATATTGTTGCGTCGTGCACATTCTCCCGCCGTCGCCACGCTGCGATCCCTCTGGTAGCACGACGATCTTCTTCGTTGGTCTTCTTAGTATGTGCCCACTGCCGGTGGTTACGTCCACTACTCGTACCTCTCCGTCGACGCCAGGATATACCTTACTTATTTTCCCTCTGGGCCAGGTGTTGCGTGGTAGATTGGAGTCACAAATGATGACTAGGTCTCCAATCTTCGGCGATACTCCTATGCTGCTGGGCTCCCGCCGGTGTTGGAGTAGGGGCAGGTATTCTTTAACCCATCTTCTCCAAAACACGTCGGCTAGGGCTTGAGCTCGTTTCCATTGCTGGCGGGCCGTCACGTCATTCTTGCTGAAGTGTCCCGGCGCAGGTACGTGCGAGTTGGGACCGATGAGGATGTGATTCGGCGTGATGGCTTCAGGGTCTCCTGGGTCGACTGAGACGTGTGTGAGAGGTCTGGAGTTTACAGTATTTTCGACCTCGGCGAGCAGGGTCCCCAATGTTTCGTCGCTGGGATAGCGCTCGTTGAGGGTGACGCGTAGGGCTTCTTTTACGGAGCGAACCATTCGCTCCCATACGCCGCCCATGAACGGTGCTGATGGCGGTATGTACTTCCACACAATCTGTTGACACGTGGTTTCGTGCTCTGTCGTTATTTCTTCTAATGTTTTTTCTTCGTTCGATGTCCACCCGCTGAGTACGAATCCCGCTTGTTTGTGGACGTGATCGACTGCTTTTACTGTTTGCTGAGCTTCCGTGACAGAGTGGAAGCTCTGCAAGTAGTCGTCCATATAATGGTTTCTTTTTATGGCGACCGCAGCTTCTGGGTACGCTTCTGCATGTTCTTCAGCATTTTTATTTTTGATGTATAATGCTGTGCATGGTGATGATGTCGCTCCAAAGATGATTGACGTCATCCTATATTCCTCCGGTTGGTCCTCCCGCCGCTTGCCTCTCCACAAGAAACGTAAAACGTCTCTATCTTCTTTGCGCACTTTAATCTGCATGAACATTTCTTTTATATCGGCGCTCACTGCATACGGATACTGTCGGAACCTCATGATCACTCCGGGCAGTGATTGTAATAAGTCGGGCCCCGAGTGAAGCATATCGTTGAGACATATTCCGGCTGTCTTCGCTGCGGCGTCGTGTACCAATCTCGGCGGCTTGTTCGGTTTCGCAGGGTTGATGACTGGGAAGTGTGGCAGATACCATGTCCTTCCTTGCGGCGGTGGCATTGGCGCGCGCTCTGCGTAACCCGAGTTGAAGAGGTTCTCGATGCGTTCTTCGTACTGTAGCTTGAGATTGCTGTCTCGGTCGAGCCTCTTCTCTAAGGTGTGCAGGCGCCTTTCCGCTTCCTTATAATTATTTGGTATTTGGAAGTCCTTTTGTTTCCACAACAACCCTGTCTCGAATCTGCCGTCCGCTGACCTCTGGCTGGTTTCGTCCAATATTTGCATGGCTCGCTGCTCGGGATCTTCTTTCGGTCTTCTCGGCTCGATGCACAGCGACTCCAATTTGAAATAATTTTTTATTTCTTCTTCTATCGGTGGTGCATCTTCCCTCTGATGTAGTCTGCCGCAGAAGGTGACCGTCGACGTCAATGAGCTATGACAGCCATGCAGAACCCAGCCCAGGTTGGTGTATGAGGCGACTGGTTGGTCTCGACGGCCGACGCGCAGTTTTCTAGACACTATGAGGTGCCAGTTATCTTGCCCGATTAGTACTTTCGGTGAGGCGCGTTCGTAGGTGATATCCTCTTTGATATCCAACAGATGTGGGCAATTCCCCAAGTGATCTTCATTCACGGATTCTGGCGCGAAGTCCAACCGCTCTACAGTACGCGCTGCTTCTATGTTGTGTTCTTCTTGCGCGTACGTTCCTCTTATTTTAAAGCTGACGATCTTGCTCTTCTCGTGTTTCACCTCCGAGCCGACCCCTTGTATCCACATTGTGTGGGCTGGGCCGTCGGCGCCGATGACGTCGGCGATTGAGGCATCGACTAAGGTGACCGTGCTCCCTTCATCCAATAATGCGTATGTTTCGACGCAGCTTAGCGGCCCCCTTATTGTTACGGGCGCAATCTTTAGGTAAGCGCGGCGGTGCTTGTACGGTCGAGTCGCTGTGTTGACCTCCTTTGCCGATGTTGCGGTTTCCATAGCGGGTTCTTTTTCCATTACTGCTGTTCTGTCGTGATGCAACAATTTATGGTGTTTCATCATGCATCCGCCTTTTCCGCACGGTGGAGCTTTGCACAGTAATCGACGATGTTTGCCTCGCAGACAGCGGTAGCAGATATTGTACTTCTTTGCTACTTCCCATCTGTCATTTGTGGACAGAGCGGCGTATGACTTGCAATCGGGCAGTTTGTGTTCTTGTTTGCATTGAGGGCAGCGTTCTTCATATGGTTTCTTGCTTGTGGCGAAGGCACGTTCTATTTTTCTTGGTCTTCGCTCTCTCGTTTCGCTGTCCTCTGCGATGAACTCCGGCAAGGCATACGCGCTGCATTTATCCGCTTCTTCGTTTAAGAACATTGATATCTTCTTAAGCTCTGGGATATCTTCTTTCTTTCTGGCTGCATAGTCGTACCATTTGCTTTTCAATATGGGCGTGAGTTTGTCTGTGATAACTCGCGTCATTTCTGGACTATGCAGATAGTGTGCTTTCTTGAGTGCTTCCACGGTGCCCACTACGTTCGCTATGCGATTTGCGAATATGCATAGCTCCCTGGGATTGTCCGTAACTTTGTTCAGCAGCTTCAGCTTCTCTATTTCCAAGTGAATTAACGCTTCTGGTCGTCCGAATCTCCTTTCCAAAGCTTCTATTATAATTCTGGGATCTGGTTGGCTTATAAGTAGGCAACCTGCGGCTTCTTTTGCTGTCCCTTTTAAGCTTCGGCGTATTCTCGCTATGTTTTCGTTCGCCGTGAAGTACTTTGAAGATTCTTCGTACATTGTCTTGAAGCTGAGCCACTCCTTGCTGCTACCATTGAATGAGGGCAGCTCTTGTATATATTTCGGCGGCTCCCTTGTGCTTCGTACTGCTTGTGATAGAGCAGCGGCTAAGGTAGCGACGTCGATTTGCTGCTGCGCCTGTCCATAGTCTTCTTTCTGCGGCGTGGTATGTTGCGGAGCGTATTGCGGCGCACACTGTTGAAGTACGGGTGGTGCGATCTGCAGTGCTGGTTGCGGCGCGAAGTACGACGTGGGTTGCGGCGCGGGCTGCGGCGCGGGTTGTGGCGCGGGTTGTGGCGCGGGCTGAGGCGCGGGTTGCGATGTAGGTTTTTCTTGCAACCATGTACTAATGCGCACTGATGCCAAATCGTCTTCTATTTCTTCATCTTCATCGGTTGATCCGGCTTCTGCTTGTAGTCGCTGCACGTGTATTTCTTGCAATTCTGTTCTTGCTTGCAACTGAGCCTGCTCGAGCCTGAGTTCGGCTAACCGCTCTTTCGCCTCTAACTCCGCGAGGAGTCTCTTGCGTGAGGCTACGGAGCGGCGTGACCTAGTCTCGCCGGGCTTCAATGTGCACTGCGATCTTTGATCACCCTCTTGCTGGGTTTCTTCCGTTGCGGTTGTTCTATCGGTTGCCGAGGTAGCGGTCGTATCGCTGACCGTTGTGGTTTCGCTAGTGGTGTTTGTTGAACCACTAGCGGCTGAGTCGCCCCCGGAGGCCTCTTCTGTGGCCCCCTGGGTTGTTTGTTCATCCTTGCGACGCTTCGATGATTCTCCGTTGTTACTACGCGTAATCACCATTTTTCTTCACAATAATATTTTTTCGTTCTTGCGGTTTGCTTCTTTCTTCCGGCAATACCAAGACCGATATTGTCTTTTTCTTCTAGTAATCCGGCTTCTCGAAGGACCATTAATATTACGGATCGCCGTAATGCCGTGCGAAAAATGGAATAAAACGCGCTGGTCTTGCTTTTAACTGGAGGCAAGCGGCGGTGAGGAGGAACTTGTACTTTTTCTTTTCTTGCTGGTGCCTTTTCGGTGGCTGGAGAGCGACTGCTGACCCTAGCGGCCGGCCCGTCTTTTATATGATTTGGCCGCTGCTGGCCAGCGGACCCTTGCCTCACCCCCGCGCCTATCTTTATTTATTTAATAACCTTACAAACTAATAAACATAATTCACTATATAATATTCTTATAACTACTTGTTAGACTAGGGTGTACATATCAATATTTTTACTTATTTACAGGTTTACATTATAATTTTCAGCTGCTTTAGGCGGAGAATCCTTCCCCCCGCCTCAGCACTATAAATATAAAACGTCGTGGCGCGGTGCGCGTGGCTTCATTTGCTCCGCGGCCGCGTCACGATAACATGCTCTTTGGTTACACTACTACTATTATTTTATGTGCCTAACGGCCTAATATATTTATTATATAATAAAGTAAACATTTATTATATTTAACAATTACAGTTTTCATTAGAAGACTATGCTAACTCTCCCTGT
Organism: Parnassius mnemosyne; assembly: GCA_963668995.1. NCBI lineage: Eukaryota > Metazoa > Arthropoda > Insecta > Lepidoptera > Papilionidae > Parnassius > Parnassius mnemosyne. Next base: position 8,088,375 of record CAVLGL010000081.1, read on the forward strand.
TCATACGGTGCCTTTATTTGGGAGAGTTATTGCACAGTTACAACTCAACCTTAAACTTAGTTATAATACAATCATTATTTTTTATCGTTCGATACAAGTAATACAATTATTTACACAAATTATAATTTAAATTCAACATAAGGTTGCGCTAGTCCCGCCGTATAACCCTTGCTAGTTGTCGAACCAGAGGCGTGGCCTGATAATTACACCGTCGTCATGGCTCCGCCCACCGCTCCTAGGTTGTTCAACTAGCGCCGGTTACAATAAGCATTTTCTTTCGTTTGTTTAATATTGTTGCGTCGTGCACAGTAACGTAACAAATAAAAGTTAAAAATTACAGCCTACATACGTCCCACTGCTGGGGACAGGCCTCCTCTCATTTCTGAGAGGGTTTCAGGGTAAGGAAATGTCTGCCCCACTAAAATTGAAGATAACGAATGTAATTTATGTTTTATCTTCAATGGCACTTCTAACTTGGTCTCCCCGAAATATAGGGTCCTGCTCCCCATCTTTTGATTTGTTTCTCTATATCGCCTCTAACGAGTATGACATTCACGGCACGATATGGGCTACTGGGTATTCTTACATCGTTACTACACGGTCACTAGTGTCCACTGAGGAATAATATTTTATTTCAAATGATTTTGTTAGTCATCAGACTGTTAGAGATGAAGATGATCTCTAAATTTATTTTAGAAACAGCTTGGAAGCGACCATCTCATACCCAGTGGTTATTATTAACAATGGTATCTAGCGTGTTAGAGCCATGCTGCAGCTATATTAGTAGTATAGTTGGAGCATGAATAGGTCGGCTCGACCGGGAAAGAACCACGCTCTCACAGAATACCAGCGTAAAATAGCAGCCTAAAACTGCTGTGTTTCGTATGGTGCATGTAGAGAACCGGAGACCCTTTTTACTGGAATAGAGGCATTCCTTTTAGTTTTCTTTTAATTAAATATTTAAACTTGGTATTTTTTATAGAATAAGGGTGACAAACGAGCACACAGTCTACCTTTTTTTTATATAGGATAGTGTGACAAACGAGCACACAGTCCACCTGATGGTAAGTGGTTGCTGTGGCCCATAGACATTTACATTTATCCTCGTTTGCGAATCAAAATGTAGATGCGTTGTCACCCGTGAGGACTAGGATGGAATGCCTCATTTCCAGTAAAAAGGGCCTCCGGCCACCTGCACTCACCAAGCGAAACGCAGAGGTAAACCTCTACTTCACGCTGGTATATACCTGATGGTAAGTGGTTGATGTGGCCCATAGATATCTACATCCATCTTCGTTTGCGAATTAATAGACAGTTTAATAGTTTGGTAATAGAGAGAACTTGTATGTTTTCTGGGACTTTGTTGTAATAGCGTATACATTGCCCAAAGAATGAATTACTGACTGTGTGGAGTCGAGAAGCTGGTAGAGAAACAAGCTTGTGTTTGTTCCTAGTGATTACAGAGTGTACATAAGAAATCATTATGGACTTGGCATATTTTTGCTGCAGAAAGTTTGTAAATGCAACTTAGCTCTTGACCCTGTATGTTTCTGGCGCATAACGATCCAGTAAGTTTTAAGTTATGGATCGCTATATAACGTTAATACAGCAATTCTCTGACCACTAAATCCATATCTTGAGCTCTTAACACGCGAAAAATGATATCGTTCAGCTTTGCGAACTTAATCGCGGGCAACTTGCCAGCCAATACTGGCGCATCGCTAATCCTGGCACAGACGTTAAGATGCTATAAAAAGGGGGTCACTTGATAATTTGCAAATTGATTTACTGAGGTTACGAGCTTTGCTTTCTAGACAAAGGCATTATTCTGGCGAACAGGCAGATATTACGTCCTCTGCAGATTCAAACCATGTTTCAGATTGTAGTGCCAATTTTTAAAGCAGTGTAGATATCGCCATTTTATAGATAAACAAAATTTTTTTAAATGTCTTATTTGTAGGTCTAGAAAATATTTGATTCATGTGGGAATCGAACTCGCGGGCTGCAACGTTTGAGCCAAATGCTTATTCACTTTGCTAACTATCAGTTCGTTACAGCCTATCAAAAGTCCACTGCTGAACATAGGCCTCCCTCATACATTCCCTCAGAGGGGAAATTTGACCTAGTTGCCATGCTTGGCAAGCGAGTTGGCAACCGCAGTTTTTTATTTTTAGTCGTTATTAGGAAGACGCTGCTGCCCATCTCCTGATTTGTTTCCCTCTGTCACCTGTTACGACACACAAAGGATGATATGGGATAGGCGAGGGGCGCAACCGAGGAACAAAACGTTAAGCAATAGCCCATATACTCATTAATTATAAAGTAACATATCATCATATCATAATATTAACATCATGAGTCCACTACTGGGCACACCGGATAGATATTGATAAATTTGTAACATTTCTTATCGACTTTCTATCTGCATCCACTGACCTTTTACATACATGAATATTTTACATAAAATCCGCAAGCTCGTTTACCCATGTCTATAAAAAATGTTATCTCGTTGGCCTTTATTCAATAAAAATTTGAAAGGGATAAGGTATAATAGAGGATATAAAACTAATAGGATATATATGTTAGCTCCATTTTATCTAAGCCATTGTTCACTATTTTTACGGGAACGAGAACGGTACTCGAGAGCTTTTATTATTCAGGAGTTGTACTCGTATATGTTATTTATTAATCTACTTACCTAACAAAGTAAAATAACCAAGTCCAGTATGATGAAATGATGACCACTTACCTGAAAAATGAAAAGGAAAATAGGTAAATCAAGTTGAAAATAAGATTTTAAATCATTTAACAAATCGCACATGATATAAAATTTAGATTTTTTTCTACATTTTTACGTTATAAGCCTTATTTAACAATTATTTAAGTTTCTGTTTCAAGGATCAGAAAGAATATCCTAACTTCAGACTCCTTAAAAATAAAGTAAAAAGCAATCAAAACTCTGCATTAAATACATAATAATAAATTTTTCTATTAAATGAAAAACACAAAAATCAACGTCGAATACAACAATTAATGGCCTTATTCATTATAACACAGGATTTTTCTAAGCTTATGTTAAAAATTCTTTGAAAAATATTAATCATAAATGCAATACGATACAGACCGGGTACAGGACTTGTTACATCTTTAGGATTGTTATGGAATAGTTAATCTAGTGCGCAGCTCAAATATATCCCGAGGAAGCGTTATGTCTTCTTACACCTAAGAGCGCGTCGTGAATCAGCACTCAAAATTTCTATTAACAATTACATATAGTGTTGACGGTGAATTACAACTTGAGTTGCTAAAAATTTACGGCTAGTGTTTAATCCCTTAGCTACCATGGCTATAAACTACTAATAATGAAAAAAAAAAGACCTACGCAGTAGAAAAAAAGTGGCCGACATAACAAAGAATTTATCAAACCTTTCTTCAAAAAATTATAATATAATATCATTTAAAATTTAGAATATTTCTCACTGAAAAATATTTTAGCATCACTTAAATACCTAAACTTAGAAAGCCAAAATAAATAACACCGTGAAATAAATCAATAGTCTAAAAAAAAGAGCAATTTTTTACGTCCATGATGAGGTACAACTTTGTAAAAAATTATATTGTTAAAGACGTTCCACCTTAGCGAAATTTCGATCTCTAAAAATTAAAGAAAACTACATTTCAAAAGATTGATTGTACAAAGAATCTTGACAGCAAGCAAAATTAAAGACAAAGAAAAATTATAGAAATTGTCGTTGATAAATGATTTCTACCTTGTACAAAGGAATTCGAAAACATTTCGATAGAAATTCAGTGATAGGCGTGGGGTGGAGTGGGGCGTTAATGTGCAAACTCTGTGCCCATTCAGCTCATACGTTTAGTTGAACGTGTGCCGTGTGTGACATACGAATAGGTACATTCGATATGTTGGGATGTTCTGAGCGGCGGTCGTACAAGTTTTATGACGTACGCGCAGCGACTCCTTCAGTGTATAGGAGGAATTCCTCTGTGGAGAGGAGGGGCAGCCTAAACCTCACAACTAATCACCAAGGGAAGGGGATATAAAAGTGACCTGCAAAACCTCACAAGATTCAAGGATTGCCTCATCTGACACCGTACTAAAAGGGTCACTGTACGCTAAGCACATAAACACAATTTTAATACAATAACTTTTTGTATGTACTCTGTAAACCCCCGTGTAGTGGCGGATAAGAATACCCACTACCCCATATATTCCCGTGGGTGTCGTCAGAGGCGACAAAGGGAAACTGAGGCAGAAGATGAGCAGCAGCATCTTTAGCGAAGATACTTATAAACGGCCCCCAGTCCCCGGCGACCCCGCTATTCCTGGCTACGGTGGCAACTATGGTAACGGCGGGGCAAAGAGTGCTAAGAATCTCCGGTGGAGGTTCAGTTGCTACCTACGACGACGCTACCTACGACGACTCGACCTAGCAACTTATAACGCACGCACCCTGAGGACTGACGGGAAGATCCTGGAGCTAGAAGAAGAGATAGACAAGTTGCGCTGCCATATTATGGGATTATCCGAGGTCCGAAGAGAGAAGGAGGACACGGTAATCCTCGAATCCGGCAACTTGTTCTATCAGGGTGACCATCTGTCCCAAGGAGGTGTCGGAATACAACGTTGTAAAGATTAGGAGTGTGTCGACGAGGGTTGTGTACCTTATACTCAGAATTACCAAACGCTATTCGCTGAAGGCCATACAGGTTTACCCACCAACCTCGGCACATCCCGATGAGGAGGTGGAGGAAATATATGAGGATATTTCTAGAGTCATTCATTCCTCCTAAACCCACTATATTGTATTAATAGGAGAGTTCAACGCAAAACTAGGCACAAGAGAGAACGGTGAGCTGAAATTGGGGAAATTCGGATTAGGAAAACAGAACCCAAGGGGCCAGCAGCTGGCCGACTTTATGGAGAAAGAGTGACTCTTTATGATGAACGCTTTCTTCCAGGAGTGGCCCCACAGGAAGTGGACCTGGTCGAGCCCCGACGGGTCGACAAAAAATGAGATTGAATTTATTACGACTAGACGGCAACTGTTCAGTAATGTCTCAGTGATCGCGAGGGTGAAAACTGGCAGCGATCACCGAATGGTAATAGGCACACAGAACCTAAACGTTAAGCTGGAGATGTATCGTAGACGACACCTCTCCAACTTAACGTCTAACGTTTGACTTCATTAGAATGAACTCAACGCACCGTCCCCCTCGTGCTCTAATCCAAAGTCCCGAAACCTTTCAGCTCGAGTTACAAAACCGTTTTCAGTGCCTAGAAGATTGCAATGTAGTGATCGATATAAATAACAAGTTCGTGGAAACTGTCGATGCGGTCGGAGCTAAGTTTTGTCAGACCCGCCGCAGAAGAACAAAAAATTCTCGGACCACACTCTTACACTCATGGCTGTTAGACGGGAAATAAAGCTGCAGTTTTCAGTAGATTTGATAGCATACAGGCAACTGAACAGATATATCACCAAATGCATGCAGCGGGATTTACGCAACTTCAATACTGCTCGTACTGAAGAAGCGATCGAGCGGAACCAGGGCTCCAAAGTCAGCTCTTTAATTCCGTCCTCCATGGTGGCACTACTTCGGAGGCGTGGAGCAGAAGTTCGGTGGTCTTGTTCTTCAAGAAAGGTGACAACGCTCTCTTGAAGAACTAGAGACCGATTTCCCTTCTGAGCCGCGTCTAAGTGCTGTTTTCAAGAGTCATTACGAATAGTCTCGCACAAAGACTCGACGACTTCCAGCCTCCCGAACAAGCCGGTTTCCGAAAAGGCTTTAACACCATAGACTTACAAACTCTTCGGCAAATTGTACAGAAGACCGAAGAGTACAATCTGCCATTTTGTCTTGCGTATGTGGACTATTAGAAAGCCTATAATTCCGTCGAAATTTGGGCGGTGCTGCAGTCCCGGTCCCGGTGCCAAGTCAGTTCACTTAGTGTATCGAAGTGTTGTAATGTTGCCACAGTAGGTCTACAATGGCTATCCGAGTACAGAACCAGAGTACGATACCAACCCAACTGCAAAGAGGTGTAAGACAGGGTGACGTAATATCCTCGAAACTCTTCACCGATGCAATGGAAGAAGTTTTCAATCTACTGGACTGGAAACGATACGGTATTAACGTCAATGGCGAGTACATAACTCACCTTCGATTTGCCGATGAAATAGTCCTTATGGCTGAATCACTGGAGGACCTAAGCACTATGCTCAATGATCTCAATAGTGTCTCCCAACCGATAGGTCTTAAGATGAACATGGACAAAACAAAAATCATGTTTACCGTCCATGTCACACCTATGCCGGTAGTTGTTGGGAGTACTAAGCTCGAAGTTGTTCTCGAATATGTTTACCTGGGACAAATAGTCCGACTAAATAAGTCCAACTTCGACCGAGAGGTCAATCGACGGATTCAACTCGGCTGGGCAGCGTTCGGGAAATTACGACACAACTTCTCGTCAAGTATACCTCAAAACTTGAAAACGAGACTGTACAACCAGTGCGTTGCCAGTGATGACTTATGGAACTTAGAAGTGGTCCTTCACTGCTGGCCGGGCTATGCTCGGGGTTTCTCTGTGTGATAAACTTAGAAATGAGGATATCCGCAGTAAAACCAGAGTAATAGACATAGCCCAACGGATTAGTAAGCTGAAGTGGCCATATAGCTCGAATAACCGACAAGCGATGGGGAAAAAAGTTTCTCGAGTGTTCAGCAGTGGACTTGTGAAGGGCTGTAATGATGATAATGATGATGTAAAGTCTATGAGAATATATGAGAGTCCGCATATCATTAATTTGATAGTAGTTTGGCAATACCGACCTACAGTTCATGTATTTACCATGTACCTATAAGGACGCGCATACGCTCGACTAATATGGTCGCGGATTGATGTTTAGTATTTTTCACTAACGCCGTCGAAAAGTTATCCTAATTTTATTTTTTTATTACGTCATATTAATGTTTATGTTTTGTTTTAAAAAATAAAGCAAAACAAATTTTTTTATGCAAAGCTATGCTCGGGGGGTCTTTGCGTGATAGACTTAAAATGAGGATATCCGCAGTAGAACCACAGTAACCGACATAGCCCAACGGATTAGTAAGCAGAAGTGGCAATGGGCTGGCCATATAACTCGAAAAACTGACAACCGATGGGGAAGAAAGGGTCTAGAATGGCAAACTCATACCGGTAGACGAAGTGTAGGGCGTCCCCTAGGTAGAGTGACGACCTGGTGAGATATGAAGGAAGTCGATGGATGTAGATGGCTCAGGACTCATTGCTTTGTGACATTCCTTGGGGAAGGCCTATGTTCAGCAGTGGACTGGTGAAGGGCTGTAATGATGACGATGATGAACAAAAGTGAGAACATCTTATTCGTCATCGCAGTTGCAGTACTCAGTTTTACTTAATTTTAAAATTAAGTAAAACTGAGTACTGCAAAACGCAAGGCCAATAGATGAAACTGAGGAGAATTTGTAAATAGATAACGAATATACAACAAATATCAATCAGTTTAACCGTTATGAAATCTTCACAAGCATAAAACTCGACGATGGTACTAGGACTTTTTTTTGCCTAGGAGTCCGCCTGGTTTCATTTTTTGTATGTTGTTGGCTGCAGGTGTCCGTGGACTGCAGTTCCCATTTAACTTTAGGTGAAAAGATAGTTTGTCACTTCAGCATTGTGAAGAAAAAACAGTTTGTATAATGTATGCGGTTAGCCTTAGTTATGAACGCCAGGTATTACAATGTCTTGAGTAGTAGCTGCTCAAATTTTTCTCAAATATTGCTCAAATTCCAAACACCGTTATGCCGCATGTCCCTTAAACGCTCTTTATGTACTCAGACGTTAAAATTATAGAAAAATTAATTATAATACATTTTATCAAGATTTTAGTATAAAGCAACTGAAGACACATGTTCGTCTTGTCTTATAATAACTTGCAGTAAACAAAGTAATTGTCATAAAATTTGAATAAAACAAAAAAAATTAGAAATGTGTTCATTATCATTTTTATACAAGTAATGTTGAGGGACGGGCACACAACACACTTTATGGTAAGTGGATGCTGTGGCTATATACGTTGTCCCCTAAGACTTAGATAAAATGCCTCGTTACCAGTAAAAAGGAGTTTCGGTTCTCCTCACTAATTATCGAAATACAGCAGCTAAATTCTAGTTAAATTATGTGCGCGTGTGATCCTTCCATCCATCAGACCGATTTATACAGCAGCTTGCAACTAAGTAAAACAGTAAAAAGAGCCGTGGTAGCTCTGATGGTTAGAGCTCGCTGTAAATTTCACAGAACGCGAGCAACCCGGGTTCGATCCCCGCCGACACCAATGAAATTGTAAATTGCAATTTTAAGTGCTGATTTACCCCACGTGCTCGGCGGTGAAGGAAAACATCGTGAGGAAACCTGCGTGTTTGAGGAATAATATAAAAAATATTTTCGATGACATGTGAAGTTCTCTCTCTCTCGCATTGGGGCAGCGCGGCAGACATTTCCTTGCTCTAAAAGCCTCTCAGAAATGAAAGGAGTCCTGTGTCCAGCAGTGGGACGTATATAGGCTGTAACTTTAAAGCAGTAAAGTTTTGATATAAGATATACCTAGCTATTGTTTTAACATATTATACAAATTAATAAAGTAATAATTTTATACGTCATAATTATGTTTGAGAATAGACTCCGTGACTCCATTATTCTACAGACAATGAACGTCTTCACAAGAGACCCAACTTCTATGTAACAGTACAAAGGACGCGCTCATCGCTGAGTGGGGGAGAATGCACGGGATTCCGCATTCTCATTAGGGAGTTACGAGTTCAAATCCGCTAAGGTAATGCATAGAACCGTTAAAACAAAGAATATAAAGCGTCTTACAATATTTTTCATTAAAAAGAAATTAAAACTACGGCTTGGTAGCCGCAGTAGATGAGCGTTTGGTTGCGGAATTGTGAGTCGCTGGTTTGAATGTCTCACGTTTTCAGATGTTTGTATGACCTTCAAATAACTGTTTATGTTTGTCAATGTTAAACGCCTTCACACTAGAGGAGAAATTCCACGTGTGTGGGTACATTTTTTTAATAAAGAATAGTAAAGTTAGTACAAGTTGAACTTGAGCATCAAATGTGCTAAAAGAAAATGTGTTTTAGGGTCGGTTGTAGTAAGAATGTCACCATGTCGTGTTTTCATGTACAAAGTAGTTTTTGCGTCTTAACCTATCTCCAATCTTCTCGCAAAATTGTGTCATCGGGCACAGGTAGGATAGGAATGGCTGTGTGCCTGTGTCAATACGCGAAATTATGAACGTATAAATAAATATATCCTGCGCAGTTCGTAGTCACCAACGGTGCTAAAATCGAAAAAGATTAATAGAAAGATTGGGTTCCCTAAGCCTGAAAACGCTTTGTATATATGTATATACCGACTGAGGCACGTTAATCACTTTAGGTCGTAAAGACATCTACGATAAGACCAAGTTGTTACGACTAGGTTACAATATTGTTTAAAATGCGTCTTATTACCAAATTCCAAAATAGATAACGAACATAATTTTGGCACTTAAGCCGCACGTAGGTATATAAACACGATGAAAAGTAAAAATTCCTCTAAAATAAAATTCCCTTTTATAGAAAAAACAAAATGAAAAAGAATATTCTCTGTACTCAATTTAATTAGCCGCCGCTTCACGAAAAGAACGTAGATACGTTGTAGAGCTGAGAGCGCTACTTGATTAAAGCAACTTAAGTGCCATCTTTCAGCCTATTAGTCTTCCCTTTTAGAATATTATTAGACTATCTAAGGGCACGGTAAATGTCACTTAATATAAATTAATCAAGACTTTGACACATTATCATCTTACTCTGTTTTGTAAACATATTATCGTCAATATCAAATGACAATTCTAGCAAATTAGGGTCTAATAGGGCTTAATAGACCTTTAAGAATGTAGGAAGGATTTTCATTAATCCTTCCTACATTCTTAAACGCCTTAATTTTGAGATGTTTATATACGAATTGCGAACCTCCTCTTTTTTAGAAGTCGGCTAAAATTTATCAAAAAACACTAAACATAAAGCAAGCCAGTCGATGAGGAAACCTATGAGATGCGAGACGAAAATGTGCCTTAGGATGGTTACATGGAAACAAAAGGATTCAAATTGGGACCCAAAGAAAACCAGCGCTATTGCAGCGCTGTTGTTTCGGCGCACCACAACACACATGAGGTAAAATACGTTATTTTAAATGTAATTTTTAAATATATATATATATATATATATATATATATATATATATATATATATATATATATAAACTATTGTCTTATGTTATACTAACGTACAGCCCCAGCTTCGTCTTGATAGGATCTATTAAAATTGCATTATTTAAATTTAAGATCAAAGAACATTTATTTTATCAATTTCTTTTTTTTTTCTGTCTGAATGGCATGCAAATAACCCCTTTAGCTCAATAAAAGGCAGTTATTTTGACATTAGAGGCAGACATTTCGTTTTTATAGCTATAGATATTATAGATTATGGATATAGATTACTATAGATTGGTTCAAGTTATTGTTCTTTGTTTTATTTTTTTATATTATTTCATATGCTTCTTTCTTTCTTTCTGTCTTTGTAATTATGACTACTGTTTGGTTCAACAGCTAAAATAGAAAGAGAATTACAATTAAATCTCTTTGTAGAGGAGTAGCCGTAGCGAAAGTTTAACTAGCCGTTACTTCGTAGTTTTCCCTTGTCTGTCGTTGAATACAAGTCCGTTGAAATGACAAACGTCAAACGTGCTTTATGTCGGCGCTTAGTTTCTCATAGTTTATGTGTCATACTTTGTAGGCTTCTGTCCTCTTTTGAACGAGTTAAAATTGTTTGAAAATAAAAACGTGCTTGGCTGTGAAGAAAAACATCGTGAAGAAATGTGCATATCTGAGAAGTAAGAAAAAAAAATATTTCCAAGACATGTGAAGTTCGCAAACACGCATTGGAGTAGCGCGGCGGACATTTCCTTGCCCTAAAACCCTCTCGGAAATGAGAGGAAGCCTGTTGGCCCACTGCTGGGCGTGGGAAATATATAGGCTGTAACTTTAACTTTTATAAACGAGGTTCCGTGTTCTCACCGTGCTCATCATTTTCCTGGACTCAAACCCTGTGTTCTTACATGTGCCTGAGGTTCTGTGAATGAGAAGACTGCATATTATTTGTCTTTAATTAATGTAATTGCTTTACCGTTTCTAATAAAGTAAAAACAAATAAATAAATAGCGACTGTTTATCGCATTTAAACTGAATAAAGTTTAACGTGAGCATCGCATATTTATTTGGATATGTGCCAATCGAAACTACAATTAGGTCAGTTAGCTTTGTTTGCTATGTGTGGACACTGGTCTATAATTTTTTACCATTATTTGTCAAATTACTGTCTCGAAATATAAGAAAGGTTTCACAAAATGGCCAAACCATGCGACTAAAATACTTTTTAAAAAGTAATAAAATGTAGTTCATTAAAAGGAAACAGAAATCGTGAATGTCGTTTTTCTCTTTAAATTAAGATATTAGAAAATTAGGTTTAAAAGTCCCGAGAGTATAATGCGTAGTGCCGATCTAAGAATATCTACTAACTCATATTGTACCGTGGGTGTTATAAGAGGCGACAAGAAAAAAATTCAAGGAGACAGACAAAATATTACACAGTTACTTAAAATTTAAATTAAACCAGTAAAGTATCCACAGTTAAATTATGAAAAGATGGTGCGTATTGGTGTACTATACAACGGGAGAAGCCCATATACAGTTATGGATTTGACGGCATGGTGAAAAATAACTAAGATATTTTATAAGAGGTGACTTTGAACCAGGAATAACATCAAGTTCAGAAAAATTTCGGTATAATATTCTTATATCCCCGATTCGAAAATATGCCAGATAAAGTATATTTGGGAGAATATTGCGCAGGAATTACAAGTCTAATTTCGTTTGTTGTCCATATACCCCGCATTCAAACTAGATGGTTTGCTTCGTCGTCCGTAATGCCTACAGAAATTGAGAGGAATGATTTGCCAGCCCCTATCTTTCCAATGAATTACGATGTGGATCACTGTTTCACAAAAGGCTTTTCAAAAACTTATTCCTTCTGCCTTGTCTTCAAGCAGAGCCAGCATGGTTTACCATGTTTAGCTATATTACCACCTACCATCATTTGGGACAGTAGTCAAGCGGTTTAATATGGGTTAAAAAACTTAGAAATTAGGATTGTGGTTGGATGAAATCTAACCAAACTTTTCAATAAAATAAAGCTTTAATTCAATAAAATGTAAAAGACAACGATTTTAAAACCTAAGTTCTTTTACTTCTTTATAAATATGCAGCTTTGTCAATCGTTGAAGTGGCAAATACAAAAGATAGGAACAAAGTAATGCAGAACGTTGGAATACTGAATGAAAATCAATCTTAAGTGAATTAATTTTATAAAGTTATAACGGTATAGAAACAAAAAACTTTATTTCTGATTTTTCACATTTATGCGATACTACACATTGAACAAAACTACTTTTACAGATTTTATCGAGTTTAATTTTACTTGTTTTTAACTCCCCTCGTTTCGAGTGTTTTGCCGCATCCATTGTTCTGAGGTGTTTGACGTCCCGTTGACATGCTTTTAATTATTAATTTTGGTCCGGTATACGCAGAATGAGCTTATTCTATCTTGAAGTCTTACAGTGGAATGCTTGGTTTGCATTAATTTTATTAATTACATTATCCCAAGCAGGTGCTAGTACCCAGCCGCCTTCTTTATTGAAATTGGGATTTTTTTTTCAATAGCCTCTTTAAACAAAACTAATTTTTACGGATTTTATCGCGTATATTAACTTATTTTATATTCCCGACGTTTCGGGTGCTTTCCAGCACCCGAGGTCACGGGGGACTGAGGTGTTTGACGTTCTGATGTCATAGTTAGCCCGGCTACCTTCAGTTTTTTAATATTAATTTTTGATTCGATTTACGCAGAATGAGCTTACAGTATCTTGAAGTCTAGCAGTGGTATACTTGGCTTACTACCCCGTGACCAACGTGAAACGTCGGGAATATAAAATAAGTTAATATACGCGATAAAATCCGTAAAAATTAGTTTTATTTAAATGTGTAGTGTTCGCGTAAATATAAGAAATCATTATTCAATAGCCTCACGAATTATTCTTGGTAGAAATAGATGTACTTTCGTAAGGACTTATGTAATGACGAGGACATTAGATTTGGTTGGGGTTATGAGAACAGACGTCAGCTGTATGTTGTACACTGTTTATATAAATCTTTAGGTCAAACAAAAAGTATATCTATGTATATCTTTGATTATGTAAAATAAATATAGTGATAATTCCGTTCCACAGATACTGCTCAAATTTTTAAAGTCCATAACTCTTAAATCCTACGTTTCTACTACACTTACCTATATTTTGGCTTTTTACATTGTGTGTCAGATTTTTAACAGATTTTTTGTTTTTCTATATTCTACTGATTATGAGTTTTGCCTAGCAATGAGCTTACAATACAATACAATAGAATACTCTTTATTGTACACCAAGAAAAGATAACAACATCAAAAATAAAAAATAACAACTATTGAGGGAAATACAAAGGGCGGTCTTATTGCTACATAGCAATCTCTTCCAGACAAGCTTCCCAAATAAATAAATAAATAGTGCGTATAACCTTACCGGGCGGTTAACATAAAACTTATTTAAATTAATCAATACTGATATTTATTTTCGTTCATTAATTTATTCATTACAGGCCAGAACACAGATTTCCTCATAGATGTCCTGTTTTATTTCTTTCTGTCGCTTCTTAAGACGCCTACGTGATGATATTGGGTTAATGGATTATGTAGTTAGTTTCCGCCGTGTAGTGGCGATTTTTCACGATGTTACTTATTACCGTTACGGCCTATTAAAATCCATTGCTATACACAGGCCTCCGCCATAGATTGCCTTATTAGGAGGATATTTGCCATAGTTGCCACGCTTGGCAAACGGATTGCAACCGCAGTTTCTTATTTTTAGTCGTTATTAGGAAGACGCTCCTGCCCATCTCTTGATTTGTTTCCCTATGTCGCCTCTGTTACTTATTTTTTTTTGTAGTGTAAATGTTTTTTTTTTAATAAACTATTAGTCGATTAAAATAATAGTTATTTTACATACAGAACTCTATAAAAAGAGAGTAACTATATATAAATTATAATAATATAATAATAATAAATAAATTTAAATATAATGTATAATTTTTGAAAAGAATCATTTTATAAATTGCGTAAACCGACTATAGATTTTACTAAACGTACTTCCGCCTAAAAATAGAATAAATATTTATTTATTCTATTTTTAGCACAGTTATTTGTATAACACACAATATTAGCTTTAGACACAAGAATAAAAAATCAGTAGACAGTTACAGAGACACGTGGTCGAAATAAAATAAAACTAACACAAAAAAACTGTTTTTCCAATTATAAAATTTAGTTCTGAAATTTTAACTAGAGATAAACGCAAAGAATGAACTTGGCTAATTTGGCGAGCGTTCAGTAAGCTGGCGGTACGTTATACAAAAGTTTGGCTGCGACCGCAGATTAAAGGTCATACACAAACTATTTCAAAATAGCTGCATTTAGACGAATAAAGCTATTTAACTTAGTAATTCACTAGCCCTCTATTATTTTCAGTAAGCATCAAGGATTAAAAAACTAAGCTCTTGTCGGCAGAACAATTTCCCTTCCATTACATTTGCCTTTTACCGCGTTCAACATTCTCCTTGACTTCGTAGTACGAAAAAACCATTTTATCTCTCAGTTTGTTGTTGTTGTTGTTATTGTTGTTGAGTATTTGTTCTCTTCTCGGTCTGCCTATTTTTCTTCTTCTTTCTATTTGTCTTCTATGATATTTTTATTAAATTATTGTATCGAAATGTTCATTATATTCAAGTGTTGAATATAATGAACATTTAGTTTATGTAAGATAAATAGAAAGAAGAAGAAAGATAGGTAGACCGAGAAGAACTCTCCTATTCTCAATTATTCATGTAAATAATATAAATATTTGCAGCTTTGGAATTTGACAAAGCGTTTCGTTCGAATACGCAGTTGTTATTTAAAATCTGTTGAAAGTAAAATAAACGCATATTTTATTTTCCGATTCCGATTTAGGTAGACTAAGGCACAGCAACGCGCGGCCGGGTACAGTCAGTTTTTAATAAATTCTTCTCACCTTACACCGTTACAGCAGTCCACTGCTGGACATAGTTCTGCCGCGTGGAGTGCCTCATAACAATAAAAAATAACCGTGCCAGGCACTGCTGGGACCGGGCCTTCATCACAGACTGGACCATTCTTCCGAATAAACCTGATATTGTGCTAATGGACCGAGCACAGTCATTACCATTCCTTGCCGTGGTAGCTCAGATGGTTGACGCTCGCTGTAAGCTTCACAGTACTCGAGCAACCCGGGTTCGATCCCCGCCGGTACCAATGAAATTATTAATTGCAATTTTAAGTGCTGATTTACCACGTGCTCGGCGGTGAAGGAAAACATCGTGAGGAAACCTGCTAGTCTGAGAAATAATAAAAAAAATATTTCGAAGACGTGAAGTTCCCCAACACGCATTGGGGCTGCGCGGCGGACATTTCCTTACCCTAAAACCCTATCAGAAATGAGTGGAGGCCTGTGCCCAGCAGTGGGACGTAAATAGGCTGCAACTTTACTTTTTTTTACCATTCCTTATGACGAGAATCTCGTGAAAGCCGAAACAGATAAGCAGACAAAATATCTGGAGCTGCTTCACGAGGTGACCGACATGTGGGGTGGTCTGCCGACCGAAATTATTCCTGTCGTTTCTGTCAGTGTCAGTCAGCCTCTTAGGTCTTCTGAGGCGACTAGGACTCCGTGATGGACCGCTCCGGACTCAGATGCAGTAGGCGTTGCTCCTCGACACCGCCCGCATCGTCCGTCCGTTTCTTTCCCTTTCTTCCTAACCCTCGGCTGTTACAAGTAAAACTGACTTTAAAAATCAAAAGGATTAAAATAATTTCCACGTTATTTGTTTCAATTACACCGCAAAGCTTCACAATTGAAGAAACTTTTTTTCAAGTTACTACAATCGCGTTAGAATAAATTAAGAAATAATAGAACCAGAAAATCCAGACTATAATTTAAAAAAAATACTAGCAATGTCATTAAACATTACTAATATTCCCTTTAACCACTTCTGGTAAGCTTCAAATGCTTGTGTTAGAAGTGGTTCCCGACAGTAGTCGAATGGCAGATTCGAACCCACGACCTTTCGAGTTCGCGGTCCGCGCCCTACCATTAGGCTACTGACGCTTCAATTGTTTGTTTTTGTTTGTTATTACTCTTCTAATTACTTAGGTTCTTAATGAAATCGAAATAAGTATCATTCGAATAATCTTACACAGCAAACACGAAAGCGAGTTAATAAAAATATGGTGAAAGTAAAATTCATAAGAGTTAGATATGGATTTTCGCATAATTTCTAAAATATTGAAATACAAAAAGTTACTCTTACTTTACATAGGTTTATATATTAAATAATAAGCAAGCCTTCGTATTAAATACCTTGGTACTTGCCATACGGCACAGGGATTGCAATTTCATCGCACTTAATATTGGCGAACACTGGTCTAATACATCGGTAGCATAAGACGGTAACAAGGTATCACTGAGCGAGCCTGTATGGACGCAAAATTACCCGCCTATTAGATACAAGCAACGAAATCACTGTCCACATAAGACGAGGTATTTTGTGGAACAAAAAATGGTATCAAGCGATTACTATTATAACTTCTTTAATGCGATTCAATTTTATTAGAAATTCTAGAATTCGTGTAGCGCCGGTGTAACAATCCACTTCCACATATCGTTCCGTGGGTGTCGTAAGAGGCGACAGAGGGAAACTTAAACAGGTGGTGGGCAGCAGCAGCATCTTTCTGATGACGCTCAAAATAATATAAACCCGCCGCCAAGCGTGGCAACTATAGCAAAATCTCTCCTATGAGGCAAGAGTTGTTTGAAAGTAATGCATTCAAAACATGACTGACTTCAGTGTAAGCGTAATCCGATCCGCTAAAAGTTATTTCATTTCAGAACGAAGTTGCTTATCGGACGGTACGGGTTTGGCGGATGGGAGCTAGGCGACAAAAAGTGTAAGATTTTTTCGTCACTACCCCTTGTGTCATAGTGTAGACGGCCTTGGCGACGAAATAAGGAAGCGAGATGGAATAATATCCATTTCCCTCGCACTTTTTCTTATCTTGCCATGAAAGAAATATTATTTTATTTCAAATGACTCTTCATTTTAATAGACGCTAGTAATGCATTTATTTGTATTTGTTAATCAATAATATAATACCTACGTTTATCAATAATAATATACTACGCAAGGAACTTCGTTTCAACCGTGTGTTCCACGTAGGGTTGCCATCTCCTAAAATAAAAAAGCCGGACTCGGCGCTCCAAAAAGCCGGATTTTTGGCCCTAAAAGCCGGACAGTAATTTTTAGAAAGCCAAAACTACCTTTCTGAGGCCATGCAGCCAAAAAACTCACCAACTCCAACTCAACAACAACCAAGCGATGCGTGCAATACATCACGCTAACAAAAAGCTTAACAAAAGCCGGACAGGCTGGACACATAAAAATTTGGCCGGACACAACCCGAAAAAGCCAAACATAGTTCCACGACACTCACGCATTTTTTTTTACAATCACCTCGTTCAAAACGCGTCTTTGCGGAGGACGAAACGATTCTTAAAGATAGTAATCGGGCAAGCCATTAATACTTATTACAAAGAAACCAGATTTAAGAAAAACCGTTTATATCTTGCAATAGTTATGTTACAGAAGGAAATCAATATTTTCGGTACAGTTATTTAACGAAGAAAACAAAAACAGCGATTAAATAATGCTAATGCTTTAAAAGCATTTATTTTCTAACTTTACGTTTAAGTTATAAGCCAATATACGCTTCTGTTCCTAATTTGCATCAAATTTGCAAGCTCGTGCCAATGTGCCAGTAGCTTGATACTATTGGACAGACGGGTGATAGCGTATGACGGCGGGGCTTGCGATTTCGCCATCGTGTTTAACATGTCGAAACAGTCGAATAAGCCTACTCGAGTATAAACGAGAACATCCACAACGCCTCCCTTATGATTGATGTGGATCACGTAAGCTATTATGAATAAATTAAGTTATTGCCGTGTAGCCAGGGTAGGACAGGTTTACATGTTATTATATATATTTATATGCTTTTTATTTATAAGCATGACTTTTTCAGAAAAATATGACTTTTTAAGTAGAAACTATACTTGCAGAATTAGTGATCCGTGCCTTCAGAACTCCAAAATTATAATTTCTGAACAATTTCTGTAGACAATAGAATTTAATACAATTTTCATTCATTCCACAATTTCTATGGGATGACATTCAATTTATTTTCTTAACGACAATTTATATTAATGGATTTTTTTAGATTTGTCTCGGCGATTTGAGTTTAAAAATGAACACATAAAATCAAAACAAATATGAATAAATTACACTATTTTGAAATAGTGTTCGAACACCACGTTTTTACCATCTTCCCTTCCTCCAAACCGAAACCAAGTCGGAAATTCAAAGTAATTCCATAAAACGAAGAAGAGGAAGAAGAAACACGTTTATTCAAATATGTAAAAAAAACATGCGTGAGTGTCGTGGAACACTCGGTTGGAACGAAGTTCAATTCGTAGTATATTATTATTGATAAACGTATAATATTATTGATATATATATATATATATATATATATATATATATATATATATTATATTTCTTTCGTAGTATAATATATATATATATATATTATACTACGAAAGAAACTTCGTTCCAGCCGAGTGTTCCACGACACTCACGCATGTTTTTTAGCGTTATTTAATAAAATAAATTGTGGATATCCTGTTAAATAACACGAATGTAAGGTTTCTTTACCAAATAAAACGACAAAGAAAATACCGAAAAATTCCTCAAAAGAAGCACGGAGTATTAAAAATAACACGACCTATGGAAGCCTTGTTATTAATAAATTCATTTTTTATGAAGCTTTAAACTTTTCCTTACAACATTTACATTATACATAATTTATAAAACATATATACCGTGGTAGCTCAGAAATTCAGTGCTCGAATTTCATAGGACGTGAGCAACTCGGGTTCGAACACTGCCGGTACTTATAATTGTTAATTGCAATTTAAAGTGCTGATTCACCAAATGCTCGGTGGTTAAGGAAAACATTCAGAGAAAACCTGCATGTATGAGAAATTAAAAATAATATCTTTAACATGAATGACACGCGAAATCCGCCAATACGCTTCTGAACAGTCGGCGGACATTTTCATTTCCTAAAACCATCTCAGAAATTTGAGGTGGCCTGCGCCCAGCTGTGAAACGTATATAGGCTGTACCTTTATATATTATACCGCCTGTTTTCCGGCCTGTAATCAGATGTGGCCTTTTGATTGCATTTAAAAATTCAAACCCAAGCTTTTTACAGGCATTTCAATATAATATCTGATGATATCATCAAGTTGCAGTTAAAGTTTGTTTTAATACAGCGAAGCATATCTGAATTGTGGTCAGCGGACTGCATCTGCATAATTATAGTGAACGAGTGTTCGCATTCAACGTTATTACACGGTCAAACAGTGAAATATCGCATTGCGGTCGACTGGCGGCCCGTTGTCGCTGCTAACGTTCGTACCGGCCGCGGTTAACCCTTCCCTGTGATCTCATAGGACTTAGTTAAATAACTTCATTTGACGCCTTTTGAAAACTTTTGTTTTAATTATTTGGTTACATAGAATGAGAAGATTTATCGGTTCCGTTTTAAAGTTTAAAAATGTAATATTGTCAAAGTTATATTTATTGATTAAACGCCCTCATCTTATTTACAAAAATATAAGTGAGTGTAATATAAATTAATCTTTATTTTAATTAAAGAATAAGTAATGCTTTTAACTTTACTTTTTTTTTATAGGATAAGGGTGACAAACGAGCACACAGTCCACCTGATGGTAAGTGGTTGCTGCGGCCCATAGACATCTACAACTATCCTCGTTTGCGAATCAAAATGCAGATGCGTTGTCACCCGTGAGGACTAAGATGGAATGCCTCATTTCCAGTAAAAAGGGCCTCCGGCCACCTGCACTCACCAAACGAAACGCAGAGGTAAACCTCTACTTCACGCTGGTATTCTGTGAGGTCGTGGTACCACCCCGGTTTGAGCCGGCCCATCCGTGCGACAGCAAAAGCTGCCGCGTGGCTCTACCACTGTAAGAATACTAATAATCCCGTTAATTAAAAATGCTTGTTTTATGAGAGTTGTTTACCACAGAGGTCGAATGGCGGATTCGAACCCACGACTTTCTGAGTTTGCAGTTCATATAAAATTTTCTTCAAATAGCTAAAAAAAAATATGAAATCGAACAACTAAAGATTCCATTCAATGGACAATAAGTAGTACTTGAAAGTTTATTTATATGCTCTCAGGCATTTAATGGATACTAGATGGTTTCTTTTATAATTTATTTTTGCTTTATGGTCTTACAAATAAGGCTTACAATGGGCGGACCAAATACAAAATTTCACATTACGCGAGCAACCCGGGTTCGATTCCCGCCGGCAACAATGAAATTGTTAATGGCAATTTTAAGTGCTGATTTACCACGTGCCCGTCGGTGACGGAAAACATCGTGAGAAGACCTGCATGTTTGAGAAATAAGAAAAAAAAATATTTCGAAGACATCTGAATTTAGCCAAGTAAGTTGGGGCAGCGCGGCGGACATTTCCTTGATCTAAACCCCTCTCAGAAATGAGAGGTCTGTGCCCAACCGTGGTACTATATAGGCTGTTACTTTAGTTTTACTGTCAGTCAAACCTAGGAGAAAAGGCAAGGAGATGTTTAGGTTTGATGAATCATTTTTCTTGAAAATAGTTTTAGAAATAACGACCCTGGAAGTTCCTGAACGACGTGCGAGCCATAGGCCTGTGCGGTTTTACTTGGGACTCGTGTAACATGCCAAATTTCATACAACGCTGTAGAAAAATGAGTTTAATTCGTCGGCTCATAAAATCTATTCATTAACGAGCATGATCCATCAATGACCTTAAGTTTGCGTTCATTGTGTCTAAGTTGGTCGACGAACATATGGCATTCTGATTGCATGCTTAGCTACTACGTCACAGGTTCTGAGTGCGGATATAGAAGCAATTGTGCATCGTTCCAGCATTACGCACCTATATTTATCACAGATCACAGATGGACAACAACATTCACACCATCAGCTGGATTGTGTGATCGTTTGTCTTTAAATTAAATTTAATAGTTCATTTTGGTTTAAAGATTATTCGAAACGTAACAGTAATTTTATTTTTTATTTTTATAGAAATAGGATGACAAACGAGCACACAGCCCACCTGATGGTAAGTGGTTGCTGAGGCCCATAGACATCTACATCTATCTTCGTTTGCGAATCAAACTGCAGATGCGTTGTCAGCCTTGAGTACTAAGATGGAATGCCTCTTTTCCAGTAAAAAGGGTCTCCGGTTTTCTACACTCACCATACGAAACACAGCAACATTAAGCTGCTATTTTACGCTGGTATTCTGTGAGAGCGTGGTTCTTCCCCGGTCGAGCCGACCCATTCGTGCTACAACTATACTATGAATATAGCTGCAGCTTGGCTCTACAACGTAAAACTAATCACGTAAAATTCCTTTACAACACATTTTTGGTATACTGTAGATATCTTATCATGTAGTCTGACCTATTGAAAGTGTTCACGAAAATCATAGCTATTTAATTTTCTTATCTTTATGTAATGAATTTCAGCAAAGTATCACCTGGATTTATAAATATTTTTTCTTAAAATAGCTTATGTGGTCTAGGAAAACATTAAGAAATCTACATCTGATAAATAAAATATTATTTTAAAAATAACTGAAGCAAATACGCACGCAAGGGGACAGCGCGACGGATTCCTTTTACCACATTAACTTCTTATAATGTGTGTTTTAAACTTTATTCGAAGCTACAAATCAATACAATACAAAGAGGACAGGACGACAACGATGAAAGAGGTTGCCTTTTAGAAATATTTTTAACATTATTATTTTTCACCTTTTTCCGTAAAAAGATGGAAGGCAGATATGTTTCAGAAATTCATTTAGCTAGAATCGGACCAAATAGAATGAAAGGGCTCTCAATCTGCTTAAGTCAAGCAGCACTCTGTAACGCAGATTTTCCCTTAAGATATCGATAAATGGATCTTCGAATAGGATTTCGCATTTTCTTTTAAATTTTACCCTATTTGTTAGCATTACAAATCAATTTCGTATATAAACATGTGATGTGCGTATTATGTGTGTAGGTACTTTGTGGGTCCTAATTAAATATTTTTCTTTCTTTGTTTCTGTCAGCATACACGCTGCTTCTTGTCACTGGTCTGAATATTATACTGTTCGTATAAAATACGACGATATAATAGGGGGTCATTGTAGAAGCGTGCTCGTCGCGACCCCTGCCAGCCCTTTTCAGGGCTGCAATTCTACTCAGCTGCGCACCCATGTCAACGAGGGTTAGGGCGTCCCCCCAAGGCGACGCACACCAGCTCGTCCCCGTTGGTGTGGAATGCAGCGCGCAAAGCGGCGATGGGGACCGCCACCCGTCACGCACAGCCCGACACGGCGGAAGGTGGAGGACGGAGTGCAGAGTTGGCACGTGGAATGTTAGAGGAGGCATGAGAGATAAGACGAATGAGTTGATCGAAATAATGAAAGAAAGAGAATTAGATGTCGTGTGTATGTCGGAGACCAAACGGAAGGGCAGTGGTACTGAAGAGCTCCCTGGCGGGGCGTTTGCTCTATGGTCCGGAGTCCCGGAGAGCGAGAGCGCCTGCCAGGGAGTGGGGGTGCTGCTGTCTTCTCGGTTGGTCGATGTTATGACTGAATATAAGTTTGTGAACTCAAGACTTCTCTGGGTTCGCTTTAAATTGGGACTGACGAAGTTATTCCTTTTGGCTGTTTATGCGCCGGTGGCTTCGTCGTCCAGGGCTGAGCTGGAGGAGTTTTGGGAGAATGTAAGAGAAGTTCTAGATTTGGCTAGGGGAAACGAAAGGATTGTTGTATGTGGTGATTTGAATGGATGGGTTGGTACCGCTCGACCAGGGTACGAGTCGGTACTTGGAAAGTTTGGCGATAAAAGGGTTAATGATGCTGGCAAGCTTATACTGGCGGTATGCAAGGAAAAGGGTCTTCTTGTGACAAACACTATGTTTAATCACAAGAAAATCCATATGTATACTAGAGAAAGAAAGAATGAGAGAAGTATGATCGATTTGTTCCTGGTGGATGACCGACTGCGAAAACAGGTTATGGATACGCGAGTGTTCAGGGGTGCTGACCTGGGAACGGATCACTATCTAGTGATTACTAGATTTAGGGGTCTGTTCGCGGGTTGGCGCTACCGGACGACAGTGACAGAACCACAGTCGGTCTGTCGCATCCGAAGCTGGAAGCTTCAGGAAGCGGATACTAGGGACAAATATCATGCGAGGGTAGCCGAAAAGCTTGACACCATCGATGGCAGAAACGAATGTGTAGAAAGAACATGGCAGAACCTTAGGGATGGAATGGTAAGTGCAGCGGAAGAAGTGTGTGGAACAATAAAAAGAGGCAGTAGTAAAAGAAGAGATGCATGGTGGAATGATGAAGTGAAAGAAGCTGTAAAGAAGAAGAAGAAAGCATGGTTAGACTACTTGGCCTCTAGTAATGATAAGGATATGAGAGAGAAGATGAAAGAAAGATATAAGCTGCAGAAAGTTCACACGAAAGCATTGATTGAGGAAGTGCGTAAAAGGTGTAGAATGGAAGCGGATGAAAGGTTGTCGCACAACTTTAAGGAGAACTCCAAACTCTTCTGGAAAGAGGTTGGAAGGACCCGAAGTGGTGCGACGGCCTTAAGAATGAACAAAGTGCTTTCGAGAACTAATGACGTCCTCTCAGAAAAATCGGACGTCATGCAGCGATGGAGCGAATTTTATAGAGAAATGTATGCGTGTGATGATCTTAGTGAGGGATCCGGGGATGACGCCGTGACTGGCACGCCAGACCCGGACCTCGATGACACTGAGGTCATCAGTATGAAAGAGATTGAACGTGCGATTCGAAGTTTGAAATGTGGTAAGGCTGCGGGACTAGACAGAGTTACTGCTGAAATGGTCAAGTATGGTGGGCCTCGCGTCTGGGACACCTTTCATCTGCTGTGCAATTTGTGCTGGCGGACGGGGGATGTCCCGGATGATTGGCGGTCCGCAGTCATTGTGCCTTTATATAAAGGTAAAGGTTCACATTTTGACTGCGGGTGCTATCGGGCGATCAGCTTGACCAGTTTAGCAAGTAAAGTTTACTCGAAGATTTTGACACGTAGGATGCAAGAGAAATCGGAAAGATTTCTATGGGAGGCACAATGCGGATTTAGACCTGGAAGAGGATGCACGGATCAAATGTTTTCTCTCCGTATGATCACGGAAAAGCTTCTGGCTGTTAACCAGAAGATTTTCTGTGCTTTTGTGGATCTTGAGAAAGCATTTGATAAGGTTGTAAGGAAAAAAATGTGGGAACTGTTGCCGGGGTATGGTGTGGATGGCCGATTGCTAAGGGCTGTGCAGTCTCTTTACTGTGACTGTAAAGCCTGTGTGCGGGTAGGGCATGACCTGTCACCCATGTTTAGCGTCCAAACGGGCGTAAAACAGGGTTGTGTCATGTCTTCCTGGCTGTTCATACTGTATCTCGACAGCTGTTTACAAAAGCTGAAAGATAGCTGTTTGGGTGTGAAATTGGGTGACATAAAAGTAAATTGTCTGCTGTATGCTGATGATGCAGTGCTTATTGCACCATCAGAGGCAGAACTGCAGGCATTAGTCACGTGTATGAAAGAGGAATGTGAAATTAAAGGTCTCCGTTTGAATGCTAATAAAACTAAGGTTCTGGTATTTGAAAGGGACGAAGAGAGAACGAAGTGTGAAATATGGGTAAATCAGGAATGTCTAGAACAGGTAAATGAAATTTTATACTTGGGGAGTGCTTTTAGCCGGGATGGAAGATGTGATTTAGATGTGGACAGGCGTGTCGCTGCCGGGAACAAAGTCAATGGTGCCCTGACTGCGTTAGTCAAAAGGCAAGGCGTAGCGAAGAGTGCACGCCTTGCCTTAATAACGCCTACATAACGCAGTGTTGGTACCGACTTTGTTATATGGCAGCGAAACCTGGGTATGCCAGAAGAAGCATAAAAGTAAGTTGAATGCAGTGGAGATGCGATCTCTTCGTAAAATGTGCGGCGTTACTATGGCCGACCGAAAGCGAAACGAAGAGATTCGCAATATGGCAGGTTTGAAAGATGACCTTATCACAAAAATTGATAAGGGCGTGCTTCGGTGGTTTGGGCACGTTGAGCGAATGAGTGAAGACCGAATGGTGAAGAAAATATATAGCGCGAAAGTTAATATTAAAAGGTGTCGAGGTAGACGAAGAAGAGAGACGAACTTTCGAAGACCATGTGAGCAAATTGCTCGAAGAGGGTAGGGTCAAGAGTAATCGGATACCTAGACGTGCATGTATGAAGAAGATAATGAATCTGAAAGAAGCGAAAGAGATATGTAAGGATCGTGACACTTGGCGATCTGTTCTCTCTGGCTACCCCGTCAGGGATTGTGCGTGAAGATAAGTAAGTAAGTAAGTCGTATAAAATACCTGGGACACTTGTACCATTTATCGATATGCCATTTCCAGGTATTTACCCTGTGTCGCTTCTTGAGACGCCTATCCATCCATTCTTCTCATGCCTGCTCTTGTCTTAGGTTATTTGGGGTCGGCATAACATGTCTTTGTCTTCCATTGTCCTCTATTAATCGTCACTACTTCTTTGACTCGTTTCTTACGCATATTATCCATAATACAGTCATCCCATCTTTTCGTCCCTCTACACTTATATCCATGCACTTTCATAGTAAACATTCTTCTAGTTGCATGGTTTATTTCCCTTCGCATAATATGCCCATACCAGGCTAGTCTACCACTTTTCAACACTTTCAAACACCCATCCATTTATTACAGTCTGTGAAAGTCCACTGCTGAACATCGGCCTCCCTCTAGATCGCCTCATAGAGGTGATTTTGTCATAGTTGCCACGCTTGGCAGGTGGGTTTGCAATTGCAGTATTTTAACCGAATTAAAAATAGGAGGAGGTACTCAATTCAACTGTGGATTTTTTAATGTGTGTTACCTCAGAACTAATTTTCTAGGTGAACCGACAACTTTATTTTGAAAGCTGGTACTTCTCATGTGGTCCCTTATAAATTTTATCGTGATCTGACCAGTAGATTTTGAATAATCCTCGATCAAGTTGAATTATCCTTAAAGTCGATTGTACAATTTTTTTAATTTTACCACGTGTATTATTTTGAGTTATTATCAGGAAAATGCTGATGCCTATCTCTTGTTTCAGTTTCCCTCTGTCTCTTCTTACGATACCCACGAAAGGATAGGCCGTAGTGGATATTCTTACATTCTTAAACTGCCACTACACGGTCAGCCACACACAAACAAGCAAATGAATAGAAAATCAAAAACAATATTCACTATACAGACGGTGTGATGGATTATTTTTGCCCGTAACATACGGCTGAGATAAAAATGCTACAATAACCGTAAATTAATATCACACGCTGATATTAAAAAGGGAGCCTGAATATAAAATGTTGGATTTCTCAAAGAAAATCGCACTGCAAAACTTACAAAGTAACAAAGTAAAATGACTTTAAAAATCCTTTCATGAAATATATTTTAAATTTCTTTGAGAAAGCTATGAAGCCCACGTTCGTGACGATACATTGCAGGAATTTTCTTTTCAATTCTTTGACTTTACGAGGTATCACGTACTGGATCTAAAATGTATATATCAAGGGAGCTTTTAACCAATAAAATTATTATTCGATGCGTTTAGCTTATTAATTTTAATTTTATTAACAGAATACCTTTTAATAAAATGAAAATTAATAAATTATAAAGTAGTATCGCCGTGTAGGGGCGGCGTAAGAGATCCACTGCCTTATATAAACCACTAGTTACCTCATATTTCTGCCACCTTACCTCCTCCTTACATCTCTTGGCTGTCGTAAAGGCGACAGGGGGAAACTTAAACAGGAGATGGGCAGCAGTGTCTATCTGATAACAACTCGAAATGACAAAAAAACTGCGGTTGCGAAACCGCCTAAGCGCTTATCGTGGTAACTATGGCACAATTCTCCCTATGATGCAAAATCTATGGGAGAGGTTTATATTCAGCAGTAAACTTTTATATATTTTAAAGGTATGAAATGGAAATATATTTCGAATGACAAACAAGTAAACATTTTATCTGATGTAAAATGACTATTACAAACCATGGATTACTAACAAATTCAAACAGAGTACACTATTAATGCGCTGTCAACCTTGAGAACTAAGATAGACGTATCTTAGTCTGTAATTATAATAAATTAACTTTATAAAATAAATTAGAATAAATTATAAGGAGAACAACAATTAACGAACAGCCAAATTCACAAAGCAATTAATTTTGATTTTGCATAATTAATTATTTTGGATAGAATGCACGACCCTCTAGCCACCCACATATATCGACTAGTCGGTCATCTCTCGTATAAATTTATTTATTTATTATATGGACAACAAAACAGATAACAATCAAAATACATTTAAAATATATATATTACAGTTTTGTACCAGGATGTTATCCTACTATGTTGACACATCATTTTTCTATTAACTACAGGAGAGATCAACATTACGTTTTACAATATCTAACGTATATTTTAATTTACAAGAAGACTTTATTTAATCATTTATATATTATTCATTTACATCGGACACAAAACGGCATTATCGCCGGGTTAAGCAACAAGTGGTTAAATTAAACATTTTGTACAACCGACTTCAATATAAATAAAATAATTTATTGTTGATTTTTATAAACCGCTCGACCGATTTCGATAAAATTTAAATGGAACCACCTGGGAAACATACCCTTTGAAACAAAAATTTCTAAATCGGTTTAGGCATCTTCCAGTAATCGGTGAACATAGATAAAAAACAGATTCCGACGAATTGAGAACATCCTCCATTTTTGAAGTCGCTTAAAAACACTATTTCATAAAGCCGTTGCAAAATCTACCCATATCTGCTAGCTCAAATTGATTAAAATGGCTATTAGCCACCGACTAAATTAATCTTAATCAATCGATAGTTCAACTATCGATAACTCGATATGATTTGGTTTGAATAATTACATATTGGACCAATGTAAGGCTGACCTCTACTGCAACGAAGGAATTGTGATTAGTTAAGAAATACGAAGACTTCGAAGAGAAATTTGTTTAAATAATATTTCAACCGGTATAATTAAACGTCAGATTAATCCGTAATATTGTAACATTTTCGGTTTTTTCCATAACTTCTAAATGATTAAAACATTTAATCATTTTATATTTTAATCATAATACGTGGTAGAGCCATGCTGCAGCTATATTATGGTTGTAGCACGAATGGGTCGGCTCGACCGGGGAAGGACCACGCTCTCACAGAATACCAACGTAAAATAGCAGCTTAACGCTGCTGTGTTTCGTATGGTGAGTGTAGAGAACCGGAGACCCTTTTTACTGGAAACGAGGCATTCCATCTTAGTCCTCACGGGTGACAACGCATCTGCATTTTGATTCTTAATCGAAGATAGGTGTAGTTGTCTATGGGCCACAGCAACCACTTACCATCAGGTGGACTGTGTGCTCGTTTGTCACCCTTATCCTATAAAAAAAAAAAAAAAAAAAAATTTTAAATTTTGAAGTTAATTATGGATTTCAAAAAGCAGCTTATTTCTGCTGTTTCGTATGATGAGTGGTGAGATCTACAGATTCTTTTATTGTTAATGAGGCATTCCATATTAGTTTTTAAGGGTAATAAAGAATGCAATTTTCGTCCTTAATTTAGGATTTACATCTATAATGTCTATGGACGCAGTATCTACTTACCATCAGGTGGACAGTGTGCTCTTTTGTCACCTTTACTTATAAATAAATAAAAAGCCTTGTTCCGCGAATTGGAGAATGCAGAAGTTTCGTAATTTCTGTAGCCAGTAGGTATTATAACTGTGGCGTATTTCGTAATAGCCTCCAACTGACCCTCATTGCTATATTTTCCTTATTTCATTTTCACGGAACCTACAATACTATTTCAATACGAATAAATAATGGGTAAAATATAAATGGGTTCTCTTACGGCGTAAGTACACGACAAATTGTATAATACTCATTTGTAAGAAGAAATACCTGACCGTTCTAAACTTCAAACAGAGTCCAGCAGAGGACCTCTACGGGTTGCTGATAAAAAATAAAATATTAAATGTTGTATTTGTGTATGATATGGCTTTAGTCTTACAAATAACAAAAATTAACTTTAACAATAATTATTAAAATCATATGTTTTTTTTTCTACCTTTGAATCCATTACTGCAAACATTGCGCAATTTCCGCTTTCATTGAACAAGAACCCCTCAACAAAACACTCTCGAACGCGGGCAGAATGCCAACTAATACTAACTTGGCGTGTACTGTGGACGTCGAAACGACATGAAAAGTGGTCACTTGATAATGTGCAAATTTATTTATTGGGGTTGTATTTTGATTTTTTTAACCATTTTTATAAGTGAAATAAGATGGTATACAACACAAGTACAATAAGTTTGCATTTGTGCAGTCGCAGAGCGGCCTGATTACCTTACCGAACCTATAGCGTTACATAGAATTAAAAAAATGCCTATATAACAATAAGTATACGAGATAAACTGTTGGTGCGTCACAATTAATTCCAATATACTACTATTCTACTATTATCCTTGTATTTACGACCATTCTACTTCTCTGGAAATTCTTGATAACATCAGGAAGATTCCTATTAAAAACGTTTTCAAAAGGCTCATTCGAGAACGCCTTTGAAAATATCAACACCTTCTTACTCATAACTTATTACCAGCTAACTTATTGGAATTTATTAAACAATATTTATGTACGTATATAAGTATTTAGAAGGTAAGTGTACGTATATGTATATATTTATGGATATATAAAATGGTAATACATACCACTTTATTTTCACCACACTATAGGTTATCTGGTAGAGAATCCCAACTGGCATTATGTCCGCCCTTTATTAACACAATTAGCATTTTATATAAATAATTAAAAATTAAAAATGTTGTACAACCGACTTCAATATTACCTAATTATTAAGAATAACTCAAAAAGTATTGGTCAGACCTTGATCAAATTTATATGGCACAACATGAGAAGCACCAGCTTTCAAAAAAAAAAAGAATCATTGAAATCGGTTCACACAGAAAAAAGTTATTAGGTAACACACATTAACAAAAACCACACATACAGTCGAATTGAGTACCGTCTCCTTTTTGAAGCCGGTAGATAAAAAGATAGTGTATGTAAATTTAAAATAAACGCTACATGAATTTACTCTTGGTATAATATATGCCGCGAGACAAGACTGGTCGGTTCTTATAGTTAATAGATATAAGTAAAACAAGTATACGTGTCCAAATCACAAACATGAAAACGAAGTAACAACAAACACAAGTATTCGTATAAATTATGTATATCATTTGCGGATCATTCGAATGAAAATGTATGAGCATATTTTATATACAGCAATCTTACGATGAATACATACAATACCGATACAGTTAACAGTAAGCCTTAATAAAGTCATTTTTATCGTGGGATTAAGGTGAGATAGAACTCTAAACGATATTTTCGCTTGTTATTAAATCCTGTCAAAATAAAAAATAAACTTATATTTATATTCGCAATACACTGCCGTAACAGTTCAATCATTATTTTATTTATGTTTTATATATTATTCATCAACTAACCAAACACTCTTCTAACCTACATACGAAAATCTTAAAAAATATGCATAAAGCACACATGCGTGAACTGTAAAGGCAGACATTAAATTATTCAACGCATGTGAACATTTTATGTACATAATATCTGCAAAAAATGAACTTAGATACCTTTTATGAAAAAAGACAAAAACTGACTGAGCCTGATATAGTTAAATATTTTGGCTAATGCATGTCTTCTTGGACCGGCCTATCTTCAACTGTGGACTTATACAACATCCTGTTGTTGAACATTACAACTTTTTACTATAACCTAGTAATTTTAGTGAAAGCACAAATACAGAGATCACAAGAAACATCACAGAGAATAAGTTAAAACTTACGATTATATTACCAGTAAGCTTAATAAAATATGAATTAAAATAAGCTAAAATTAGTAGTAACGATTATAAAGAATAAAATGTGTGCCGTGGTAGCTCAGTGGGTTAGCGATCGCTGTAAATTTCACAGTACGGGAGCAACCCGGGTTCGATTCCCGCCGGCACCAATGAAATTGTTAAGTGCTGATTTACAACGTGCTCCGCGGTGAAGGAAAACATCGTGAGGAAACCTGCATGTCTGAGAAATAAAAAAAATATTTAGAAGAAATGTGAAGTCCGCCAACACGAATTGGAGCAGCGCGGCGAGCACTTCTTTGTCTTAAAACCCTCTCAGAAGTGAGAGGAGATATGTGCCCAGCGTTTTCTTTTAATAACAGCACAGTTAGATATCAAATGAAAATATTTATAAACAGTAGTGAAATAAAGTAATTTATCCAACTGGTAAAAGAATATAATAATTGGAAAATATTAAAGTAGTCAATTATTTTAGTTTAAGAGAACTTACTAATTTAGTAAAGAAAAGTTTGTTTTTTTGGATGGCATTTCCCTTACGATTTTTTCTTCAAAGATTCGCCTTCATCTTAAATTCCAAAAAACGGATCATCATCTCGATTGCAATTTTTTACGTAACTTATCTAATTTTTAGGTAATTATATATCTCTAAACTAAATTAACTAACTCAGCTTATTTTTATATGGCCGTTGAGTTATACTTACAGTGTTTTTATATCAAACACGACAAACACGTGTAATAACGCCAAAATTTTTCCTAGTAGTGAATAGTTCGGATCCAGCAGCTTACACGTTACGAAACTGATGACAAGAATGGGCGAGTTTATAATGTGAGCACAGTTTTACTATGAGATATAACCATGATGCAACTCTAACGTAGACGTATACGGAAAGACTTGATATAGACTTGTTTAGTGTAAATTATGTCTTAATATCTCATTCACTTCCAAATATAATGAGAACATTAATAACATATGATTGTAATTAATTTCAATTTGTAATCAGTGCGAATAGTTAATTCGAAATTCGAATTTTTAATTGAAAAGCTAACAATTAAATTAATTTACCCATACAATGTTATAAACGTAATAAAATCAAATTAATTACACAGATATGATTAATATAAACCTAACGATTATTGGGTTTAGAATTAATTGTGGCAATAATCATCGAAATTCCAGCATTTCACGAACAGCGATTTACATTCGCCCCGAGTCCCACAATGAGTCCGTACAACCAAGGCGTACAATGTCAACTACCACCGTATTCAAACCAGGCTTTATTGGACATTCAGAATGTTCCGATCGACTATGCCGTTCGCTTGTGCATATGACTTCGCTTGATTTATAATCGGGTTGTTCATTGTTGAGGTGAGTTTTAGTGATCATAGAACATAACTTGTGAAATTACTTACTGTACACAAAATACCAAAAATATTTGTACACTTACCGTAAGGTTATGAAGATTTTCGTAAACGACATTCAACAATTCTTGAGCCTTAAGTTGAAAATTATCAAGAAAAGGTTTTTTTTAATACCCTTTTATTAGGTTCGCATGTATTTTATCTTTCTATCTATCTATGCAGTGGATTTTTTAATGTAATTTTCACCAACTTGTAGACGGCCCATTGACTCGAAAATTTTCACTCTTATCAAGGGCCGATGACAATACAAGAATTTAAAAAGTTTATAATAACCTGATCAGAATCACCAGGATAATTCTCTCTAGAACCATTACACCTCATGATTACTTTGTGTTTTTTTAAGTTTTCCTAAATTTTAATATTATCTATAATATAAAATGAATCGCTGAATGTGTTGCTAAGCGCAAATCTCGAGAGCAGCTGAACCGATTTCGCTAATTCATTTTT
Source organism: Parnassius mnemosyne (assembly GCA_963668995.1). Taxonomy (NCBI): domain Eukaryota; kingdom Metazoa; phylum Arthropoda; class Insecta; order Lepidoptera; family Papilionidae; genus Parnassius; species Parnassius mnemosyne. Next base: position 8,121,740 of record CAVLGL010000081.1, read on the forward strand.
ATAATATTCCTTGAAGTACGAAGATGGTTCTTACGAAGAGAAAAATTTTAAAAATTGCCTGAAAAAGTCTAAAAACAATACTTTTCTATATTACCATACAAAAGATTCGTAATAATACTTAAAAGTCAATTTGAACTTTAATACCATACATCGATCACTAATAAAAAAATACCATTCTATAAAGTTTAAGTGCCAGTGGAGGGGTTCCGGGAGGACAAAACAATTGATTGACGTTAGTATAGTATAAATATTAATGTCAATATTTGTCAATTTATACACACTGGCAGATAGCTAATGTTATAAGGAGTAACTTGGGCTGCTTTTATTTTAGGTTTCCGCGAAAAATAACTCCACGCGGACGAAGTCGCGGGGAACAGCTAGTTCAGAATATAAAAGTGCCAAAAGAGTTAACAGTTGGCCTGATGTAAGTGACTACTGCAGCCCATGGAAACCGGATCAACTTTAAAATAGACCACGGATGTACGGTTACTACAGAACAATAAACTGAAACGCCTTACAACATGTAATTCAAATCGCTCTGTTATCGTATAAACCGGAACACCTACAGTAGGTGCAGTTTTGATTTGCAGCAAAAAGAAGTTACAAAAGTCTATTGTTGAACATGGTCTCCCCCATAGATTACTTCTTAGATATGTGTTATAGTTGCCATGCTTGGCAGGCGGGTTCGAAACTGCAGTTTTTTATACTAGTTGGTTTTTTTTTCCAATTTCAAATTCATAATATTTTATTTATTTGTGAATGAGTTAGGTGTTAGTAAAATTTATAGAAGTATTTATGAGGAAGACACTGCTGCCCGTCTCCTGGTTTGTTTCCCTCTGTCGTCTCTTACGGTCCCACGGGACGACATGGGCCAGTGAATATGCTTACAGCGCCAAAACACGGTTGGTCGTATAAACCCAGGACCTCCTACGCCGACGGGAACCATACCATCTAGTGAAAAATCTAGCTTATTATTATTAAATTAGAACATTAGAACAGCGTTATAGTATATAATACAAGGAGCGAAACCAATGTATGGTCAGTCATATAAACCCAGGATCTCCTACGCCGAACGTGAACCATACCATCTAGTGAAAAGTTTAGCTTATTATTATTAAATTAGAACATTAGAACAGCGTTATAGTATATAGAACAAGGAAAGAAAATTTGTAACAATTAAGAGATAAAAAATATAAATACGCTTTTACGAAAAATTATATTGAAAAATTTTCAAATGACGTACGAGTAACTGCAATAAATACCGACATATATGATTAACACCACGAAGCATATTTTCTTAATACACAGGAAAAATAAAAGTTTTTTTATTTTTTTTTAAATAAAATTTGATTATGTAATAACACATAAACCATGTGCAAATAACACCCCGGCGACATGAGTATAGTATTGTGGATATAAAATTCAAGTCGGCGACGAGCAAACTACAGCTCCCGCAGCATCGAGAGGGTTTGAATATGCAAACAGCAAGGTGGCCCACTCCGCCTTACAGCTCGTCTCTCCCGATAGCAAACTTTCATCCGTTGTGAAAATATTATCTCAAAATTTCTTTCTTTGCAAAAAATACGCTTAGAAAGTTATTTGCTCGTAACTTTTGTGGTAATAAATTATAAATAACATTCTTTTTAATTTTTGTAATTTGTTATTAATACGAAATATAACACCTTTATGAAATGCTTTATTTTATATTAATCAGTCATTGGCATTTTCTGTTAAGAAATTCTCAGTAACATCTCGGAGTCAGGAAGTTGGCGGTGTTTCAACCTCGTGCCTCAGAAAGCACGTAAAGCCGTAGGTCCTGCGCCTGATTTCTCTCCGGTCGTGTCGAATAACCGCCCGAGCGGACTGTGAGACTAGACTTTTTTTTATAGAATAAGCGTGACAAACGAGCGCACCGTCCATCTGATGGTAAGTGGTTGCGTGGCTCATAGACATCTACATCTATCCTCGATTGCGAATTAAAATGCAGATGCGTTGTGAGCCGTGAGGACTAAGATAGAATGCCTCTTTTCCAGTAAAAAGGGTCTCCGGTTCTCTACACTCACCATACGAAACACAGCAGCACTAAGCTGCTATTTTACGCTGGTATTCTGTGAGAGCGTGGTCCTCCCCCGGTCAAGTAAATTTAATTTAAAATCGTACGTTTTATTTCACAATGGGCCTGATGAAGCCATAAAATAATGGAAAACCTCATAATATCTAAAAAATGAAAAAATATTTCTGTCACTAATGACGATGGATGTAACTTCAAAATTAATTGGAAAATGTATATATAACATCTTCTAAAAAGCTAGTACTTGGACTTTTGAAGCGGTAGTTGGAAGAAAATTCCTTATTTGTCGCCCTTACCTTTAACGACAGTGTAATCAGTTTTAGAGTTGGAGTCCATAAAACCGCTATCATACGGTATCATTAATATTAGTTACAGCCCAGTTATATATCACTGCTGAACACAGATCTCCTCTATTAATAATGGCTAACTTACGCACTAAATTAACACACTGGTTTAATCTAAAATAATGTCCTCCAGATCGAATTTCGGTTACGGCGGCCAGTCTCAACAGAGATCAGTCTACGTGGTAGAGCCATGCTGCAGCTATATTAATAGTATAGTTGTAGCACGAATTTGTCGGCTCGACCAGGGAAGGACCATGCTCTCACAGAATACGAGCGTAAAATAGCAGCTTAATGCTGCTGTGTTTCGTATGGTGAGTGTAGAGAAGCGGAGACCCTTTTTACTGTAAAAGAGGCATTCTATCTTAGTTCTCACGGCTGACAACGCATCTGGATTTTAATTCACAAACGAAGATAAATGTAGATGTCTATGGGCCACTGCAAACACTTCCATCAGGTGGACTGTGTGCTCGTTTGTCACCCTTATTCTATAAAAAAAACGTAGGTGTTATTAGGGACGACTATGGCACAGAATAAATAATTGACTATGGGACCGTCGTCAGCAGCCAACAAGTATAACCATATCGAATAATATAATATACGCTACGAGAAGAACCACGATTGCACAGAATACCAGCGTGAAATATCATTTTTTTTAAAACCTTACCCCCACATTTTTCTTCTGAAGGCATCTTCTCGTGAAGGCAATTTCTTCTTTGTGGAATTGGCTACCACAAGCATTTTTCCGTACTGATACGACTAAGGGACCTTCAAGAGAAGAGCCTACCCATTTCAAAAGTCCGACAACACACCTGCATGTCCCCTGGTGTTGCAGTTATTCATGGGCGACGGTAGCCATTTACCATCAGATGAGCCGCATACTCGTTTGCTCCCTCATATATAAAGCTGTTCCCCGCGATTTCGCCCGCGTGTAATTTAAAGTTTTAATTATGTTGCGCGGAACCTTAATTCTTTTTCTAAAATATAAGTAGCCTAAGTTACTCCTTATAACATCAGCTATCCCGTCCCGTAAAGTCCCGTCTAAATAGGTCCAGCTGTTTCGGAGATTAGCCGGAAAAATAGACAGACAGACAGACAAAAATTTTAAAAATAGTATTTTTGTTATAAGTACCGTATATCCTTTCATATGGATTTAGTAAAATGCTGTTATTTGGACATTACAAACAGACACTTCAATTTTATTTATTTGTATAGAATAGATATGTTATGGACCAAGTGATTAATTGGAGCACTATTTATAATGCCCGGGCAATATGAATAATGACAAGTCAAATCGGGCCATGTAACTAATACTGATTTAAACTTCATTATTTACCACATTGTTTGGTCATGCTATTACCAAATGATGATCATCATATGAACAATGCTACGTAACTGTTGACTAATTTGTGAAAACTAACCTAACCATGTAAATCACTTTTAAGACAATAAGTTAATAATGTTGAAGTTGTTAAAATTGATTAGCTAATGCATATTGTCCGGGCAATATGAATTATGCCTAATTAATCACTTGGTCCATGACACATTATATAATTTTAAAAAACGTGTACAAATATACAGACCCAATGCCCTCAGCGCCGCAACGCAATGCTAAGTCACTGCAAGCGCAACGGAGCCGTCAAAGGCCGACTGTGTTTCGAACGCTGAGTACTGAGAACCGGAGACCCTTTTACTGGTGATTGTAAGATAAAATAATATACTGTTTAAGAGATAATTCTCAGTAATTATGCCTTAACATGACGAAAATAGAAATAAAAGCCCAGTCGATGATGTGACGTTGCGGTAAACGCTGCAAGAAGTCGGTGAATGCAGGTGGTTCAGGGCCGTGCTTTGTGGCATACCTTAGGGTAGGCTTATATTCATTCATATTAAAAGCCCACTAGCTAAAGCTTTGTGGCATACCTTAGGGTCGGCTTATTTTCATTCATATTAAAAGCCCACTAGCTAAAGCTTTGTGGCATACCTTAGGGTCGGCTTATATTCAGCTTATATTCAGCTGACTTATGAAGGGTTGTAATGATGATGAGACCTAAAACATCAACAAGTACTCGAACGTTCTAAAAAGTATTATAATTGGGTATAGTTAGTTTCAATACACTTCTTAAGGCAACATCGATAAAAGAATATGTATATAATGAAGATTTGGATAAATCTTATCGAATAAGTATTACACATAAAAAAACTAGGGGAGAAAATATATAATTCTTTTAGAAAACGCAGCCCTGTATATCTGAGGGGTGAAACGGGACTAGCTACTTGGAGGCAATTTGGGGAGGACATTCACGAATACCTATTGTATAAATTAAGGTTACGTGCTAAACTTCGAGAAATCGACCCATAAAGACACTACGTGGCCATCCCCTGTAATTATAGTTCGTATCCCATAATTCTCTGAAATGCTTCTCTCTCTCTCTATATATATATATATATATATATATATATATATATATATATATATATATATATATATCCTATTTATTTCACGTTTTATTGAAGCTGAACCTAAAGTAAAGTTACAGCACATAAACGTCCCACTGCTGGAAACAGGCCTCCTCTCATTCCTAAGAGGGTCTTTAGGGCCGTGAGTAACTCAGGGGCTAAGCGTTTGCTGTAACTTTCACACTACGCGACCAACCCGGGTTCGATCCATGCCGGCACCAATTTAAAATTGTTAATTGGAATTTTAAGTTACCACCTGCTCGGCGGTAAAAGAAAACATCGTGAGGAAACCCGCATGTCTAAGAAATACATTTTTTTTTCGAAGACATGTGAAGTTCGCCAACACGCATTGGGGTAGCGCGCCGGACCTTTCCTTGCCTAAGAAGATGAACCTATATAACAATTATTTCCAATTTTTTTTAAAGTTGTCAGTGATATAGTCATAGTCATAGTCATTTATTCCATAGAACAATATTACATTGTATTGGAAATTTATTACAATAATAAAGACATGCAATTATTTTAATTAAAATTAGAATCGATAAAATTTAAACATCATTTAACAAATTAATTAAATACTTTTCATGTCATAATACACTACAAATTACATTAAATATTATACAATACATAAACAATAAAAATTAACATTGATTAAGTTTATTTTTGTCATTTAAGTAATCATCAACTGAGTAGTAGCTTTTTTTAATTAATAAAGATTTTAATTTATTTTGAAATTTGTGGTGGCAATAAATAGTTTTAAATGAGGTAGGCAAAGAATTAAATAGTCCAATGGCTTGATATCTTGTGCTGTGGCGTACAACATTCAATGTTGGTGTGATAGAAATTTTTAAATCTTTTCGGCGGGTCATTTCTCTCTTTTTCCTTTCTTCGTATGTTTCAGATTTGTGAAAGTTCTTTACTAAATGAGTAAGTGAAACTAAGATATACAGAGAGGGGACCGTTAATATGCCAAGATTTCGGAAATGGTCCTTATACGATTCAATTTGTGGAATACATAACATGGTACGGATTGCCCTTTTTTGTAGTACAAACGCTGCCTAAACATTATACTTATAACTATTGCCCCAGAATATTATGCTATAACGTAGTTTAGATTCTACCAGAGCAAAATAAACCATTTTGAGCTGTTCTAACGTAACTTCTTCTCGTAAACTTCTTAAGGCATAGCATGCTGAACTGATAGTGAATTCTAGTGCTTTAATTTCCTTTTTCCAATTTAAATACATGTCAATGTGGATTCCTAGAAATTTGACTGATTCAATAGAGTCAATACTTATACCGTCAATGTTAACGTTTATTGAATCTTTTTGTCTTGCTGTAGATTTAAAAAGCATTGCGTATGTTTTATTTGTATTTAATAAAAGATCGTTTGTAGTAAACCAACTTTAAAAATCATACAGTGTGTTTTTCATTTTAGTGTTTAATTCGTCTATCGAGCTAGCAGATACAATCGCGTTGGTATCATCCGCATAAATAGTTAGTTTTACATCATGCTGTTTGGTATGGGTGTAAGCAGTTAAGTCATTAATGAATATTATAAATAGTATGGGTCCCAAAATGGAGCCTTGTGGAACGCCCTTCTTTATGGTTGTCAATTTCTATTTGTATACCGTTTCTTCACCGTCTATTATTGTTTTAATTTCAACAAATTGTTTCCTATTTGATAAGTAAGATTCCAATAATTTTAAAATTGAGCCTCTAATTCCGTAATGTTCCAATTTCAGTAGCAGCATATCATGATTGATCGTGTCAAATGCCGAACATAAGTCTAAAAATAAACCTCCTACCTTATATTTATCATTGAGTCTACATACTACATCATCGACTAGTATATTTATAGCATCTATAGTACCCACATATGGTTGATACCCAAATAGCCTCTCATTTAATATGGAATTTTGTCGTAAATGTGTTACTAATCTTAAGCTGATCAAAGCTTTTCATAAATTTTGGTAATATAGGTAGCAAGGAAATCGGCCTATAGTTTTTGGTTTCCATTTTACTTCCCTTTTTATGTACCGGAAGTACTCGCGCAATTTTAAGCTGATCAGGAAGGCTGACATATAGAGATAGAATTTCTTTTTGTTTTTTTTTTTCTTGATCAGACTGCAAGAGTCCACAGCTGAACTAGGCCTGTATTTCCTATAATCATATCATAAATGGCAGGCGGATTGACGATCGAAGTAGCAGACGATTCGCACACTTTGGATATTTCACATCTGTCGTAAGCGGACCGAAACCTACTATATACTTACTATACTTTTTACATGATAGAGCCACGAATGGGTCCGCTCGACCGGGGAAGGACCACGCTCTCACAGAATACCAGCGTAAAATAGCAGCTTAATGCTGCTGTGTTTCGTATGATAAGTGTTGAGAACCGGAGACCCTTTTTACTGGAAACGAGCCATTCAATCATGGACTATGATCAAGGGTGACAACGCCTCGGCATTTTGATTCTTAATCGTAGATAAATTTAGGTAGCTGGTACCCGCGACTTCGCCCGCGTTGCTTGAAATATAAGTTTCCGATCTTCTCTACGGCAAGAAAATACACATCACTGAACACGTAGTGCTTATAAAAATCATTGTTTCTTAAAACTATAACAACTTTATATTAAATGAAGATATCGCAATATTTTTTTTTTTAGATAAGGGCCAAGTGTCTAAGAAATAAAACTTAGAAAACCTAACTGAAATATATCCAGTAGTTTTTCCGTGATGCGCGCACAACTGCAAACCTCTATCATTTTATTTATATAGATTAGGTTTAATTTCCAGAACAACACCTAGGACCCCGTATCTTAAATCAGAAGGCACACTGCTTGCGCGTTTAACTCCTTTCTTCCATATAACAATCTAATACTATCATTTATTTTATATTTGCTAAATATTATTTAAGCTAATTTTTTTAGGATTTATAGTAAACATTATCATTTTCTCCTGTATCAGTGAGGCGTCTTAAATACACAAATTGCACAAGGAGAAACAACTTTTATTTTTGTAGGCATAAAAACCTTGTTCCATGCGGGATTTGAATCCGCGGTCCAGCAGTGCCGCTGCTAAATGCTTAGTAGTACTGTGCTACCTAGTCGATACGTTTAGTAATTCCAGTACTGATTTAAAAAAGAAAAGTTTCCTTAGTGTACTGAACAAGAAAATAGCAACAAAATTCTTCACATTATTTTAAGTGAAGGAATGAATTCAGATACCTTTCGCCTCGCTAAATTTCATCCAAATGCTATCTAGGAGCAACAAGTTTCATCGGAAGGAAAATTCAAAATAAAGCCTACAATGTAAACTACATAAAATTCGCTTTGATTTTATTAAAGTAATAAGGTTATTAATTATAATTTTATAATTGAATGAGGTCTTTATATTTGTGAAGAGTAACAGTGTAGCTGAATATTGGCTGCAACTGCAACTCATAAAGGTAGTCTTGACTGCGAAAGAATCACGCTATCACAAAATACTGAAATGTTGCGTAGTGGTTAGGCCCGGAGACGCTTTTTTTTTAGAATAACGCCCTCCATGAACATCTGCACCAACCGGGAAATTGCAGGTGCATTGCCGGTGTTTTTAAGTATAGTTTCTTGAAGATCCCGAAGTCGTATCCCGAAGTGGTAGCCGTTTCCACAGAGAAGTTGTGCGATTAAGAAAACTTTCTACTGGTTTCAAGATAGAAATATTAGTGATCTTGGTCCTCTGAATGTGTTTGTCTTATGGGACCCATAATTCACTTACTGTGCTGGTTTGTTCCCTTACTAATAATAGATAATTTTGATGGCCAGTTCAATGAACAATGCTATACATGATATGTGGACTCCTCTTACGTCATAAAATACACGAGGATGTGTAAATTAATTTGAGAAGATCCACGTGCAAAAATGATAAGGTGATTATGATTGGATATAAAATAACAAAATTAAACCACCTCTAGGAATTTTTTTCTTACCACTAATGAAAACTAACCTCGTAAAAGATTAACCTATTAAAAAAAAGTATCATTTAATCTGTGCAGTTGTCTCCGAGAAATCGGCGAACATACGCGTCAATATACATAATACATATATAGAACATTCTTTTTTTTTGAATTCGTTAAAAATCATAATCATCGAGCGCGTGAAGTGTAGAGTCCATTAAGGATTTATGGAAGAGTGAACCATGTGCTTGAAATTAATTTTTTCACAACTTTTCATAAATATACGTTCAAAATTAAATTACTCAGAAATTATAAGTTAATATTACTGTTAAGAGTGTATTTATTAAGTAATGTAACATTACATAAATTATTGTAACGTTTTAAGTATAACTTGATCATTTTAAAATACTATTATGTTTTAACTTAATTAAAAGTAAAATTATAATTTTCTTTATTCTAATATGTTAATCTAAACCTTCTACAATTATATCTATATAAAGAAGTATTAGAAATTTCATTATGTTTATCGAAATCAAATTCAAATGGTGTACAATTTATTAAAAAATGGACCTAAGTATGTTCTAATTTTCAAGGACTCCAATGGAAGCTATTGTGGATATTTAAGTTTTATCATAATTAATTGTGGAGAAGTATAACTCTGTTCTTCTATGTGTCATTATCAGTTTTTTCGTTGTCACACATGTCCACTCACATTCGAATATCAAATCCTTCTATTTAATTACAACAAACGACTAATTTAAAAATTCACTTCGCAATTGAATTCACCGGAATTTATTTTTTCCAGTTTAAACTAATTAAGAAAGCAAACAATAGAACATTTTGTACAATAACACGCATTTTGCAAAATGTCAATAGTTCGTTGTGCATAATAAGCGATGAAGTTTGTAAATTTTAATTTGACCTAAGAGAAAAAAAAGTTGCTTGTATTAGTTTTTAGTACTTAAAATTAGCTATTCTAACGAGAAAATAGCCCACATGAAGTGGTTGAACAGTAGCCCATCAAACAGACGTACCTAAACGATCGATTGTCAGCCTTGAAGACTAAGATGGAATGGACTTCGCACCAATACTATACAATAAATGTACGAGAAAAATAATACAAATGAACACATGGAAATACTAATGAAGCCTATCGGTAAAAGCGATTTCTTCCAGACTAATTTTGAATGATGGTAACTATTGACAATAAATGCGTAAAAGACAAAGGATTCGCTGTGTGGATTATCTCTTATATTTTCCAAAGTATAATCACTTCAGTGTTTCAGTAGATGGTCAGTTAAATTTAATTTTTTTTATAGGATCGGGTGACAAACGAGCACACAGTCCACCTGATGGTAAGTGGTTACTGTGACCCATAGACATCTACATCTATCCTCAATAAAGACTCAAGATGCAGATGCGTTGTCACCCGTGAGGACTAAGATGGAATGCCTCTTTGCCAGTAAAAAGGGTCTCCGGTTCTCTACACTCACCATACGAAACACAGCAGCGTTAAGCTGCTATTTTACGCTGGTTTTCTGTGAGAGCGTGGTCCTTCCCCGTCGAGCCGACCCATTCGTGCTACAACCATAATATAGCTGCAGCATGGCTGTACCACGTACAATAGTTATTGAATTTATTCTGTGTAAAATAGTTGTTTATCAAGAGAATTATATTTTGTATTTTTCGGAAGTCTGGAGATCACATCAAATTTTTACCGACTATCTTTACTAAATACAACTAATTATACATAATGCAACATAGCTTTATATCTGATGTTATTTTTCACACTTTATTACATGAGCATTGAAATATTTAACTTTTATTATATTACAATAAAGTGATTTAAGAATAAAATAAACATAAAACTCCTAAAGCTATCAATTGCACCACAAACAGGGTTCGACTTCAATTTAATATATAAACCCTGCTCACGTACCTCGTGTCTAATAGACGGGTAATTTGTTGCGCTACGGCACCAGGCGCCATGATGATGCCATGCTATCGTGTTACCCGATCGATTTATGTTGACCTGGTATTTGCTTTCATTACGTGCGATATAACTGCAATATTAATTTTGTCGAGTGTAATTAAAATTAATGATTTGCTTGTGGAGTCTAATTACAGGACCTTTAGCCTCAAAATTATTTTAAAATGTAAAAAAAAAACTTAAGTAACAGCCTTTATATTATAACTCCAGCTGGGCCCAGACTTCTTTTCATTTTAAATTAGGCCATGGAACAGTTAGAACGCTGCGCTGCTGTCCAGTGCATGTTTACGGACATCATATATCCTCGAAATAATTTATTTTTCAGACAAGTTTTCTCACGATATATTCCTTTACTAGGTGGCAGAATTCCTTTTGTGCCTAGGAGTCTGGGTTGGTGCCACCCTCTTCCCCATTTCTGCCGCCAAAGAGCAGTGCTGTGTTCGAGTTTGAAGAGAATAGAAAGCCAATATAATAACAGACTGTGAAGCATTTGATCTTAGCTCTCAGAGATGACAAAGCATCTACCTTGGTTTGATATTGGTTGCAGGTCTCCATGGGCTCCAGTAGCCACTTACCATCAGGCAATTTCATTTATCATTTCAGGTTCATAAAAAGAAACCGCCGAGCATGTAGTTAATGAGCACTAAAGATTGCAATTTACAATTTCGAACTGGACTGAAATGTAAATCATGAAGAGTAAAAAAGTAAATTGTAGTTATAAAAGCAAAAGCGAATTTGATTATAGCGGTACTTGTGTTTGTTAAACGTAATAACTATCTAGTTTGTAGGTGCACTGTAAGCACATAAATGGTTCCGCTTGGCCAGGAAATTGTTGCTGTCTAACATAATATTAACTCACAGAGCGTGCACATTAATTTTGAGTTAAAATATTGCAATATATTATAGATATAATGTTATTCGACATATACAAAATCATCAAGAGATTTAAGCGTATATGCTTATAGAGCAGCAACCGGTCTTTTCTGCCGACTTCCAAAAAAGAGACGGTACTCAATTCAACTGTATGTTTTTTTATGTGTTTTTATATTTGAAAGCTGGTACTTCTCGTGTGGTCCCATATAAATTTGATCAAGGTCAGACCAATGGTTTTTGAGTTATTCTTAATAGCTTATATTGAAGTCGGCAGTACAACATTTTTAATCTATAATATAAAAATGAATCGCTGAATGTGTTGCTAAGCGCAAATCTCGAGAGCAGCTGCACCGATTTGGCTAATTCTTTTTTTATAATATTCCTTGAAGTACGAAGATGGTTCGTACGGAGAGAAAAATTTAAAAAATTGTCTGAAAAAGTATAAAAACAACACTTTTCTATATTCCCATACAAAAGATTCGTAATAATACTTAAAAATCAATTTGAACTTTAATACCATATCATAAAATTTAAGTGTTAGTGGAGGGGTTCCGGGAAGTTTTATTTTTTGACATAATGTAATTGTTGATTTATCAACTTTCTTTTTCTTTTTTTATCTTACTAGCTGACACGGTGTCCCGAATAGCAGAATAAGTATTAAAAAAAATAAAGAATCGATTGTTAGGTGGTACGAAGTTCGCCGGGTCAGCTAGTTTTTAATAATAATAAATATGAAGTGACAAACGAATTCACCGTCCGCCTTATAGTAAGAGCTGCAGCCCATAGATACTTGCAACAAACTTCAAAGAAAGAAGACTTGAGATGCGTTCACCCCTAAAGACTAAGATATAAGAATACCTCACAGCCAACAGCTTGTGTAACATTATAATGACTCTATACCCTTCAGAAAGGAATTGACGGTGGAAGCTTTACTTTGACGGCAAAAAATGTGGTACCTACCTCGATAGACTCCCTTACCGTACTTTATACGTGGTAGAGCCATGCTGCAGCTATATTAGTAGTATAGTTGTAGCACGAATGGGTCGGCTCGACCGGGGAAGGACCACGCTCTCACAGAATACCAGCGTCAAATAGCAGCATAGCACTGCTGTGTTTCGTATGGTGAGTGTAGAGAACGGGAGACCCTTTTTACTGGAAAAGAGGCATTCCATCTTAGTCCTCACGGGTGACAACGCATCTGCATTTTGATTCGCAAACGAGGATAAATGTAGATGTCTATGGACCACAGCAACCACTTACCATCAGGTAGACTGTGTGCTCGTTTGTCACCCTATCCTATAAAAAAAATGCCCTGCGTGAAAATTTGTATATTCAAAACTAGAGTTGTACACCGCTGAGAGGGATGTTATGTTTACAATGTGAAACCACTGTTTGCAGTTTTTTTTCTTCTAATGGCTAACTATTCACCTCTGTCTGATATTTTTATAGAATAAGCATGAAAATGGCAAGTTCTGATTTCCCTTTTTCTATAAAAATAAATGAGGCAGAAATAGCTAACAAAAAAAAATAATTTTAGCAACATCGGAACAAACAGATCTCTTAGCAATCTTATTCAGACGACACGACAGTGGTTTCACATCGTAAACATAGCATTCCTCTCAGCGGCGTACAACTCAGGGTTTGAATATGCAAATAGCTAGGTGGTCCTCTGCGTTAGAGCCCTTCTCTCAGAATAGCAAATTTCCATCCACTGTAAAATATTATCTTAAATTCTACCGCCGTCGTTCGGCGAAGAATATTTTAGACGACTGTATGTATGCGTGTTTTAGATAATTTAATTCCTTTCTGGCTTTTGATATAGTGTGACTTTGGGTTTAATATAGGACATAAGTTATCCAAACAAAACCATAGAACTATTTTATCATACAACTGTAATTTTATATGATATTAAAAAGCACAGGCCTCCTCTCATTTTGAAGAGAGATTTGGGGCAAGGAAATGTCCGCCGCGCTGCCCCAATGCGTGTTGGCGACCTTACATGTGTTCGAAATATTTTTCTTTATTTTTCTGACATGCAGTTTTCTTCACGATGTTTCCCTTCACCGACTGCACGCGATAAATCAACACTTAAAATTGCAATTAATAATTTCATTGGTACCGGCGGGTATCGAACTCGGGTTGCTCACGTCCTCTGATATTTACAGCGAGCACTCAGCTTCTGAGCTAACATGGTATAAGACGGTAATCTAATAAGACCAAGTGTTATTAGATTTCTATTCTGGACGAGTTTTTATTTTTATTTTACGTACATTATCTGCTAGCTGCCTTGTAGGGGTGGCGTAAGAGGATCTACGACCCTATTTAGTTCCTAGCGTGTCGTAAAACGTGAATATGGGAAATGACAGAAAAATCTTATATCTTCCCTAAAACTATCTAGTTTATGCCCGGGAACTACTGTGAAATTTACAAGAAGCGCTTAGTCCCTGAGCTAACACGATTAATGATATTAAGAAACATTTACAGCTGTGGTAAATTATATTTAATAACTGACGTGATGTCTTTGTGAAGCCTTTATTGTTTGTTTATTATTAATTGGAATTACGAGTATCTTTGCCTTTATATGGCGACGTACGAGTGGCGACGACTCCATCGCCTTATCGCGTTAAGTACGCTTTTGTAAATTTTTGTGCAACTAAGTTTAAATAGATAAATAAATTACATTCCGTGAGTTAAGTCAACTTGGTGAAATGCTAAAAGAACTTCATGGCTTCCAATAGCTGAAGGTACAACTATTTCCTTTATGCCTGACGTAAATACCCAGACTGAAGAAAGGGAGCCTGTACGCCAAGTGCAAAGATCACAAATCTTATCTGCAACGGAAAGGGTCTGTGTGTGATGTGGATAGATGACGAAGAATTGTTAGGATAAAGTATTCTGCAGTGAAGAAAAACATCGAGAGGAAACCTGCGTACACCTGAATAAGAACTAGAACAGTATGGCGGATTGTCTGAACTCCATAGCTGTCGCCATGGCTGCTTAAAATAAGGAGAGCTATGTGTGCAGAAACGTTAATGAAATATTGACAACTCCGTGGAGCAGTGGCTCAGCAATGAGTTGCAACGTTGAGGGCCGTAAGTTCGAATAGAGCACGGAACAAGTATTTGTATGGTACACAAATAATTGTGTTTCGTCAAGTAATTGATGTTTACATATGTATTTAAACCACGATATAGGAGAAATTCCCAGCGTGGAGGTTAAGTTTTTTTTTTAAATTAAAATATATTTTTGTCAGCACATACCAAAGAGAAGAATTTACTGCAACTAATTCCGTATTACAAACATTATAGATAAATGTCAGTGATAAATAAATGTACCGAGTAATATGATGATAAAATCGACGAGGTCTTCATTAGCAGTTCGCAATATTAAAAATCGAGCCCATAATAATCTGAAGCAACATGGAAATACTCTATAAAAAAATATTAAATAAATAATTTTGAGAACTAAATGAAACGAAATACGAAATTTTCTTTCAGCCAAAAGGAGCGGCTGTAATCGACTAGAGAATTCTTCGAACAATGAAGCTTAACTTCCATTGCCATTAAGAGAACCAGATGACATTGAAAAAGATACATTTATATTAATTCGGCCGAAATGGCCAAAAGAATTAAGTTTCGAGAAAAAAATAACAGAATAGCAATTCTCTTGATAACATGGCCGTATTGCTGACGGGTAAGAAGATTTGGTCGATACACTTAAGATGCTAATAATTGAAAAAGTTTTGCCCGGTATGGACACATCGACAAGTTATTAAAAACATATAATATTCGGGATATCGGCTAGAAAGTTGATTGATTTAAAAAAATGTAAGTGAAAACTTCTTTAGCATCGTTGTGACTTGAAACTCGATTAGACGAAAAAGCGACACTAAAAAGAGACAAACATATACATCTATAGGATTTCGCCTGCGGGAGAATGCGATAGAATACACTATACAGTGTTTCCTATTGTGTATGGAGAGGATTAAGGACGGAATTTGTTGATTAGAAAATATTTAAGTACTTACGACGATGAAATTGAAAACTTGTTGTCTGTATAATATGTAGAAAAATATGTAAAATAATTTTGAAACTTGGTAACAATATTATAATACATAACCTCTACAATTATTCTACACCTGATACTTGCATTCATCTCAATTTCTCGAATTTTCGTTTTGTTAAAGGTTTCACTTCTACTGCGCGTGAACTACATATATGTTTGTTGCAAGTCCATTGATGGATATGAGGCTCCCCCGTTGTAAGGAGAGTTTGCCTTAATCGATATGATTAGCAGACGGGTTGAAAATTGGTGTAACAGCCAGAC
Source organism: Parnassius mnemosyne (assembly GCA_963668995.1). Classification (NCBI taxonomy): domain Eukaryota; kingdom Metazoa; phylum Arthropoda; class Insecta; order Lepidoptera; family Papilionidae; genus Parnassius; species Parnassius mnemosyne. The sequence goes on from CAVLGL010000081.1 coordinate 8,137,743, forward strand.
GGATCGTACCTCAGAGGTTTTTTTTATAGAACAGGTACAAACGAGCACACAGTACGAAACACAGCAGCATTAAGCTGCTATTTTACGCTGGTATTCTGTGAGAGCGTGATTCTACCCCGGTCGAGCCGACCCATTCGTGCTCCAACTATAATACAGCTGCACCTTAGCTCTACCACGTAAACGAGAGACGAGAAAGAGAGGTACGCTACGTCTGTTACTCCAATCACTGCTTGATTGAGTATTTTACGTTTATCATAAATCACTTCTGGCGACATCTTCGAGAAGAAATGGGGTGATAACTTTTCTTACATTACACGGCAACTTATATTATTCATGATTAACTAATTATAATTAATTTAAATTATAATATTCAAAGTAATTGACTATTTTATCCCCCGTCTGTCGCCATAAAATTAATTAAAAAAATAGATTAAAACATTTCTTTGTGTCCTTACATACAAATTATTTCTTATTAGATTGGTTATCATAACAGCCCTTTTACATGTCTACAGTTGAACTGAAAAATTTACCTGCGTCACTATTACCAGAACATCTTACACTTCGCTTTTGAAGTATAGATTTTATTTTGTATGTATTTTTATTGCTTTATATATTTCTACTTAATTCATTTCTAAATTAAAAATGCAATGCAAAACAGTGCAATAAAATAATACGTGTTGTGCAACATGTTTATACATACTCGAATAGGTGTATTTCATTTAAAGAGTTCTATTTATTAAAAGACTTTATAAGATTTTATAAATTCATTTTTACCTTTATGGGTACATAGAAGAAGAGTAGAAGAGTTCCAACGGTGGTATCATGCGAATGTTATATTTATAACCAGTCTATTAGATTTGCTTACCTGGAACAAAAATAAATAATATTAGTTAACAAAAAATAATTATATTATATATATATTCATACTAGCCGTTACTCACTTTTAAAAAAGAGGTTACAAATTAGCACACATTCAACTTTCGGTAATTGGTGGCTGCGGCTCAAAACCACCTTTTTATAAATGCGGAATCGTTGTCTCCCTTAGTTTAAGATTGAATGTACCGGTACAAGTAAAAAAGTCTCCCTTTCTCATAACTCACCATACAAAACACAGCAGTTTTACGCTGGTGTTTTGTCCTCCCAAAAGACAATCTGTGGGGTAAGCCTTTGTTAAGCGGTGGACTTTTATAGGCTGTAATGGACTATAATTTCGAAATCATTGTTAGTACGACTTACTAAGTACGATTTTCAAAATATTAGACAGGCAGTTAAATGACGTCAGTTTGAACATACGCGATATGCTATATTATGAAGGTTTTTATAGTGCTGTATACAAAAGTTAAGAAATAATCAGGTTTTGAGCAAATAGAAATATATATGCGAAGAAATTATTTAATTTATAGTCACTGTAATGAGCTTTTACAATTGAGTTAGTTATAAGACACCGCAACGAGTTTTAATTCTCTTAGAAAAGTTCTTCATTTTAGATCTTCTCTTTTGCGGATACTTGAGCGCTTAAGAAATATTCAATGAACAAAAGTTTATCGGTTTTATTTTTTCTTTTCTTTTAAGCAATATTTTTTACCTTCCGTACCAGGTGTTTCTTCAGTGCCTTAGGATTTTTTTTAAATACATAAATTGTACTAGATACTTATTTCTACATCAATGTTGCACTGAAAAGTAAACAACTTATGTACATAATCAAATATATTATTACATTTTGATACAAAATATCTAGCTTACAACCAGTGGTAAATTGTAATAGTGTTGTACATCACATAACATACTACATATAAAAATATGCATAATTAATTTTTTAATCAATCTTTTCTTTTTAATTTACCCCCGAACTAGTTTCTTCTGTGTCGTAGAGGCATATTAAAACTGAGGTCTAAGATAAAATGCCCCTAGCCTGTAATTATGTTCACTCTCTTGTCCTTCAAACCAACAGCAGTGGCTGACTGCTTCTTCTCATCAGAAATAGGTCAGAGAGTGGTATCCAAACAGATCTCTAAGACAGAAAATGATTACTATCTTCTAATAATTCCAGGTTTCTCACAACATGACCTAACTTACGTTTCTTATAAGGTTAGTTCTGTCAAAACTACTTATAGTATTTTGCAATTACGTAATTTCAAAAAGGTAAACTCGGAAAATCTCAGGAAAGACGCTTCTAATTTAAATTTCGATTCTTTAGGGAAAGCATCTACAGTTGATGTCTTAAAAGATATCTTACCTTAATAATACAATTCTCAGCCTGTATGATGATACCTTTATCCAGGCATATTATGTATGTATGTATATATGTATTTATTTATGTAGATGTATACGTATACATATGTATTAAGGATAAATGTTATAAATGGATTATTATGTATTTGTTTGTATTCATATGCATTTTGTGTAATTTATAAGCCTTATTTTTAATAGGTGTTATATCTATATAAATGTATTATATTGAGTTACTTAAGTCACCGGACACTAATTTCTCACCACGCCATGGGTTGACTGGCAGAGAATGCTAACTGGCATTATCTAAGGCCGCCCTTTGTAACTTTTTTATTGGTTAGAACAATAGTTTTTAAATAAAAAAATAAATAATAAAGTAACCTTTAAAATTTTAACATAATGAAGAATAATCTGTCTTGATTTATTTCGTTTTTGAAAGATATCGTGTTTACACACATATATTCACACATTTTTAACACACAAACCAATGAAAGGCTATAAAAATAAACTTCTTTTTGCAAAAAAATATATAACAAAAGATTATGCATTTGTATTGTATATGTATTTTGTAGATATAATAAACTCGTTCATTAAATATCCTCATGATATTAAAGTCCTTTTAACCATTATATATGTAAATGTTTATTTATAAATGTAGTGGCGAATAAACTGTGTGTATTGTATATTTTTTGACTGACTGATCCCTACTTTCGACTACGCGATTCTCTTCTAAGTGTGGAAAGCCTTAAAAAGCCTAAAATCTATACTTAATATAATAAAGCGGAAGAGTTTTTTTGTTTGTTTAAACGCGCTAATCTTTGGAACTACCAGTCCGATTTGAAAAATTATTTTTGTATATTATTGCCTGATTCATGTGGAATAGTATAGGCTATCTAGAATTAAGCTATATCACTCAGCTAGCCTTAAATATAGATATTTGTTAAGCAAGTCAGAAGAAAAAGCACTCCCGAAATGATTTATATGCGTACGCTGGTGTTATCGTTAGGGATACGTAAATACAATGTTCTAGAAAAATATAGATCTTTACTCCGTCTAAAAAAAAGTCCGCGATACCATATGTCTATTTCTGATACATCAGAGTACGAAACCTATCCAATTGCAGAGAGGTGTAAGACAGGGTGACGTCATATCCCCGAAACTCTTCACCGCTGCATTGGAAGACGTTTTCAAGCTTCTCGACTGGAAAGGATACGGTATCAACATCAATGGCGAGTACATCACTCACCTTCGATTTGCCGACGATATAGTCCTTATGGCAGAATCGCTGGAGGACCTAAGCACTAAGCTCAATGACCTCAATAGTGTTTCCCAACGGATAGGTCTTAAGATGAACATGGACAAAACAAAGATCATGTTTAATGTCCATATCACACCTATGCCGGTAGTTGTTGGGAGCACTAAGCTCGAAGTTGTTGACGAGTATGTTTACCTGGGACAAATAGTCCGACTAGGTAAGTACAACTTCGACCGAGAGGTCAATCGACGGATTCAACTCGGCTGGGCAGCGTTCGGGAAGGTACGACACATCTTCTCGTCAGACATACCTCAAAACCTTAAAACGAAATTGTACAACCAGTGCGTGTTCCCAGTGATGACTTACGGAACTGAGACGTGGTCCTTCACTGCTGGCCGTATGAGGAAGCTCAAGGTCGCTCAGCGAGCTATGGAGAGGGCTATGCTCGGAGTTTCTCTGCGTGATAAACTTAGGAATGAGGATATCCGCAGTAGAACCAAAGTAACCGACATAGCCCAACGGATTAGTAAGCTGAAGTGGCAGTGGGCCGACCATATAGCTCGAAGAATCGACAACCGATGGGGAAGAAAGGTTCTCGAGTGGCAGCCTCGTACCGGTAGGCGAAGTGTAGGGCGTCCCCCCACGAGATGGAGTGACGACCTGGTAAGACATGCAGGAAGTCGATGGATGCAGGTGGCTCAGGACCGTGCTTTGTGGCATTCTTTGGGGGAGACCTATGTTCAGCAGTGGACTTGTGAAGGGCTGTAATGAATGAAAAATGAATGAATTTCTTATACATAAGCCATAATAAGGTATTTTGTGACAAAAAAATATTGAAAATTTAAAAGTGATTTATGAGCGTTATTATTAGTCATGGCCTATTTATCCTTACGAACGAAAGTTACTTCATCATCAAGACAATTTTATGACGATAAACTTTGTTCATTATACCATGTTATTTGGACGCAAAGTTTAAGAGATAATGTAAAATTAAAATAATTCAATACTTGGCTGGGCGCGCGAACGACACATAAACCCTAGCCGCCCGGTGAGAACTGCGAGAACTACTCAACCGGGAGGGGGAGGGAAAGTGGATAAAACTTAACTTCGCTCTACATCATACATAATATGCCGACAGATAAAAGTACTTCATTAATTATGCCAATTTTTCCATCTATTGCTATCAAATAAAATATTTAATTGCAATTATAAAATGCTTGAACTAGGTCAAGTCGCGCACCTCCAACACGTGATGACGCGGATGAAACCGCGGGGCACAGCTAGTTAGAAAATAACTTAGGCAACTTCTTATTGTAAGCAAATTGTTTGTTTGGTTTGAATTATACACTGAGGAAAAAAGATCCTCGGACACAAGTAGTATAGACTGGTTTGGCATACATGAAGGTGTCAGACAGGATTGTGTAATTTCCCCGTGACTTTTCGACTTGTTTAAGGACAGTTGCTAGGAAACATTGAAAGTCGAAAAATGTTACTGAAAGATGTATCAGGATAATGCAAAAAAATATACTTTTGGCAATCTCAAATTTAAATCACGTATTTATAAATTTAATAATACCTGCAAATCGCCAGACCAATTTAGCGGTTTTAAATAATTCCTAGACGTGAATAAAGTTTATAAACGAATATGACAAAAGAGTCTAATAGTATGTAATATTTTTTCACAATTTCGACTGGTTAAAAAGACCTTCCCAAAATTCGTCGCCAGCTCTTGGACTATAGTCTCTGCTAACCTGTTTGGGTGATAAACGTGAAAGTTTATGTATGTATATATAATCAATTTAAAATCTTGTCAACAAAAAATCATCAACCAAAAAGGGCTATTATTGTGGTCGAGGTTTAATTATATTTCCACAACATGGTAAATATTGTTGACATATCAAACTAACAGGATCGCTAGACCCCTGTTAGCTGTCATTCCCTATCACCCGTTAATAATATAACTCATACCTCATATAGCTCATATAACACATATAAACGCCGGATATGTATCGCTAGGGCCAAAATCAAAATACAAGTAATTTCATTTAAAGAGAAGGCATATGAAACGATGAATCGTTTTAAAATGTTACATATGCCTAATGTTTAAATTATTATATATTACTAAACTCAGACCATAAGAAAAGATAGACGAAACGTTGTATTCTAAGTGACGCCGATATAATGTCTCAACTTCTTGGCATGCCCTCGTCTTCTCGTCTCTCTTTCTTTTTTTATCAACCCGTAAAAGTGCACTGCCGGACGCACACTTACGCACCTAAATCCGTTAATTTACACGTTAAGTTAAAAATAGTACGTAATAATCAAGTCAAAAGCATGCTTAAATTATTGTAAGAATAAGCACTCATTTACACATGATGCTTCTAAATCGTTTACCACCAATTACTCGGTTTCAGGTAATGTAAAGGTAAATATGTGTGCGTCCAGCAGTGAAATTTTCTGGGGAAGAAAGAAAGAAGAAAGATGTGTGCGCGAGTGAAAAGTCAAGAAGTTGACCATGGTTTCTGAACACTTGAAATGTACGCAGTGCTTAGTCCATCTTCATTTGTTAATTTGAGGCTAACCTTATGGTTAAATAACATAACACAAAATACACAATTTTTAATTACTTGCTATGAAGGTTCGTGCTCAAGTGAAATACTCCACGCACAATGGAGCTTAATACTCGAGCCCGCAAGGCCTGTCATTGAAAAAATACATTCAGATTAATTCCGTCGATATCGGCAAAAGAATTAGGTCTCCGGCAAAAAAAATAGGACAGCCATTCTTTATATAACGAAGAGTTATTTCCGCGGGGATAGAAGGACAGGTATACTCAAAAACAGTTAATAGAGAACGTTCGAGAGCTTAGTAAAAATTCAGGCAGCGTGCTGTACTGTGAGGGGGGATCGACACGGGCCATCCTTATAATTGTATTCCATTGTATTCCGTTGTATCTGCAAAGTCGCACTGAATTTGCTACGACTATGCTATAAATTCTAATGCAATGTCAAAACAATGGGTACAGTTGTTATAATATAATGTTATAAAGCTGTTGATGCTGACAGATCATTTGTCAGCTTTACGTGCCTTCCAAGACACTGATGTGAAACACTACCTGCTGACTCCGGGTTGCGACCGCGAATTTTTGAAAAGAAAACACCAAAAACTGATAATGAACTGACCCGGCAACCTAACCCGGAACCACGTGATTAGTAGCCGCGCTTATGACTAGTGGTCATAAGCGCGGCTGAGACGAGGCAGTCAATAAAGTACAAAGACTACGTTGAGATTCACTATTATTCCTTAATTGTCCTTTATTTATTTTTACGAGTTTGTGGAAATATGTTTGGGTGTTTTGTTCCTTTACGACCTCTTCTAGCTTAAATGGCTAGACTGGTTGAAAGGTGCTAGCATCATTTAAATTTTATGGTAACACCAATACGATGTCCGCGAAAAACAATACTCTGCTTGCCTAAAATATTATATAGGTGAATTAATCTCTTATAAAACGTAATAACTATCAGTACTTGGCCACGCGTTGCTGCAGCTCAAAAAGCGTGTGTTAAAAATATATGTAGCCGGTGGAAGGAAAAGGGGAGATCTCCCGCCGAGCAAGGTGTTCTGCCCGGGGAGCGGCCAACGCTTCGATTGGTAGTTCGGAACTATTCTGTTTATGCTGATTTAACTTCGGAACTTTGTTAGCGCGATTTAGGCTTCGATGTGTTTCGCTTGTGGCGCGACGACAGCGCCGCCAAATATAGTCTATAAAAACACGTGCGTATACGAATGCAACACTGTGTCAAATTTTGAAAGCAATCGGTGAACTTTCGGAGATTTAAGGTTTAAACAAACGAACGTAACAATTTTATTTATATAGTTAGTAATTAATCACTGCAGTCGAGATTTTCACTTTTAATAATGATCCTACTTGTTTCAATCACTGAAAACTTTCCTCTATTGAAGCCTCCTGACCCGAAGTATGATTGGAAAAAATGTGAAAACACGACTGGAAATTGCTGCACTCATGCCTACATTCATTACTGAAACAACGAAACCAGAACAGTCATATGTCCCGGAAATATATATTTTTTTCTATTTTCCTTTAACAACACAATAATTGACACGTAAAACTACGATTAACGCATTCCGTGATGCCTTCAGGCAAATTGTTCGCACCAGGCGAACTCGACTTGCTCGCTTTTGATTCCAGTTGGGCGAACGAAATCTGCTTAGGACACATGTAAAACGTCTAGCTAAATCCATTTTGAATACGTTATTGTCTTTAGTTTGTAATCCTTTGTTTGTTATTATGCTCGTATAATAAATAGTATTGAAAAACACTTGCGTAAATATTCATATTATTATTAAGTCCATTTTGTCATAAACATGAGCACCTTAATTATTCAGTTTCCGCCAAAAACACCCTTAAAAAATATATATATATAATAGTGTAAAAATGCAAACACCAGTCTTACATGTCTTTTCTTTTCTATTTCAATTATTCAAAAAAAAAAACAATTTTCCGTAAAAAATTATGTTATTAAATATTTTTCACCAAAGATGACCTCGCGCTTAAAAAGTATCCTCATAATGACATAAACATGTAGAAGAATGCAGAACAACATGAATTAAACTGCAGACCTGACCACATTGCAGGATTCAAACTTCCGTACTCCAACGTGGTAGATATACGCTCTTGCTCGCCTTTGGGCTATTGAGAAGATAATTTATTAATAAATTTTAGTACAAGTAATTTCCACGACCTAAAAAATAGACTCAATTTAAATTTAAACCAATTTTCAAAGCCATTCTACAAGTCTACATCTATTTTAAGTGAGTATACATAACTCTTACTGAAATGTTATACAGACGGGTCGCCTCCAAACTAACACTGAAGGCCGTGAGCTAACGAATAGCGTTGCCACCTGAATAATAAATAAACTTTTGAACATTATCCCTGCTATCTCGGCTACCTGCAACTTGCGTAACTCGTCCCCTCGAATCGTTGCTCCTCGAGACACTTATCTCGGAATGAATTAAATTAGGAACTACGGACCGACAAGAGAAGTAAAACTTGTAAGCTACTTTTATAGCTTAAAATATTATGTGAAATTTTAGGGTTTAGTTTTAGTTAAATATACAAATAAAAAAAGATCATGTCATCATTTTTGTCGTGTTCCTTAAAACTTAAGAACAAGATTGTACAACCAGTGCGTGTTGCCAGTGATGACATATGGATCAGACAGTGATCAGTGGTTCTTCGACGCTAACCGTATGAGGAAGCTCAAGGTCGTTTAGCAAGTTATGGAGGGCATTATATGCAGGGAGTTTCTCTAGGTGATAAAATACGAAATAAGGATAATTTGAGGTAGAACCAGAGTTACCGACATAGCTTTTCGGATTAGTACGCGGAAGTGACAATCGGATGGCCATAGCTCAAAGTACCGATAACCGATGGGAAGAAAGCTTCTCGAGTGGTAATCTCATAACCGTAAGCTAGAGTGACGACTAACGAAATTGAGGGTATATACCTGATTAATCTCAAATTTATATATTTATTAATATACTTAGTGATTAGCTGATTAGTTAATAAATATACAAATCTACCATTATTATCAATAATAGTTTTATACAAGATAATAGTTTATAGTTAATAGACCACAGCAACTAAACCGTGTGTGGTTTCTGATGTAGGGCTAAAAAAATCACTTTGTTTTTTTTTTAATATTTTGAATAAATGAAAAAATAATCTAGAAAGTAGATGGATACAGCTGGCTCAGGACCGTGCTTTGTAGCATTATTTGTGGGACGAAAATGTTCAGCAGCCTGTAATAATAATGATACAAATATACTTATAGGAAACAAAGTTCTTATGTAATCTAATCTCTGTAAATATTCCAACCACAATGATAATTTCTGTTTATAACTATAAGTATTAAAATATTGTTAAATTAAAGTGCCTTAAACACTTTGTGCTCGCCTTAAATGTAACAACAAGCGTAGAATACGTGGTAGAGTCAAGTTGCAGCAAAATTTCCTATAGTACGAATGGGTCGGCCAAACCGAAGAAGGACCACGCTCTCACAGAATACCAGCGTAAAGTAGAAGTTAAATGCTGCTGTTTCGTATGGTGAGTGTGGAACCGGAGACCCTTTTCAATCGACTTCAAAAAGAAGAAGGTTCTCAATTCGTCGGAATCTATTTTTTATGAATGTTCACCGATTACTCGAAGACGCCTGAATCGACTTCGATGATTCTTTTTTATTTGAAAGCTCGTGCTTTTCATGTGGTCTCATATCAATTTCATCAATACCTGACCGGTAGTTTTTGAGTTATCCTTAATAATCTATATATTGAAGACGATTATAAACAAATTATTTTTAATTTTACCATTTATTACTGGAAACGAGGCATTCAATCTTAGTTCTCAGGGGTACAACGCAGCTGCATTTGTTTCTTAATCGAAGATAGATTTAGATATCAATGGACCATAGTATCTACTTAGCATCGGGTGCACTGTGTGCTCGTTTGTCACCCTTACTCTATAAAAAAAAGCCCAGTTCGATTCTCGTTGGCACCACTGGAATTGTCAATTTAAATTTATTGTGCTACTCTATCACGTGCACGGTAAAATGACAAATCGCAAGAAACCTGCGTGACTAAGAAATTTCAAGGATGCGTAAAATTTGCTAATACGTACTGAATAAGCCTGGCTGGCGCTTTCCTAAATCTCGTATTTCTACGAAATGTTAGTTCTGTGCTCATTAATACGTACGTAGATAAATTACGTTACTTCTACTTAAAGGTGCACGTAGCAGCTTGTTCACGCTATTACGGTTTAATCGATTCGCCTTTCTAATTCCGTTTTGCCGTATACGTTAAATAATCCAAAACGTCCACATTTATACGTTTTGTGGGTCGGTTTTCTCCTATGTGAATTCTTTTGTTTAGATAAGATGGTCACTGAAAGCGTTTCGGTTTTTAACGTACTCCCCTCACGGTTTGCAGTGACGACAGCATATAAAGAAAACGTTTTATACTCGTATTAGCTCATTAGGTTTGTATTTATGGTGAGAATACACCCATATGTTTGCCGTGGAAAACGTATAAAATAAATGTAAACCACAAAGTGTCACAAACTTTTTTTATTGAATTGAACTGACATGCTAATTAACAGTCCGTACGTTTTTTGTTTTTATAGGATAAGGGTGACAAACGAGCACACAGTCCACCTGATGGTAAGTGGTTGCTGTGGCCCATAGACATCTACATCTGTCTTTGTTTGCGAATTAAAATGCAGATGCGTTGTCAGCCGTGAGGACTAAGATAGGAATCCCCCTTTGCAGTAAAAAGGGTCTCCGGTTCTCTACACTCACCATACGAAACACAGCAGCATCAAGCTGTTATTTTACGCTGGTATTCTGTGAGAGCGTGGTCCTTCCCCGGTCGAGCCGACCCATTCGTGCTACAACTATACCACGTATATATGAGGCCTTACATAGAATGCGCAATAGCATGCAATTATACCCATCAGACCGAAACAATGCACAAGCACAGCTATTTGGCAGCAAAAATAAAGAAAGAAGGTGGTACCTACCCAGACGTACTTTTAGGTAGCGCTCGCAAGCAGCCCGGGTTCGAACCCCGCCGGCACCAATGAAATTGTTAATTGCAATTTGAAGTGCTGATTTACCACGTGCACAGCGAGGAAGGAAAACATCGTGAGGAAACCTGCATATCTAAGAAATGAAAACAATATTTCGTTCGAGGATATGTAAAGTTCGCGAACACGCCTTGGGCCAGCGCGGCGGTCATTGCCTTGCTCTAAAAATAACCTCTAAGAAATAAGAGGAGACCTGTGCCCAGCTGTGTGTGTATATAGGCTGTTACTATTTTTTTTCAATAAGTTATAAATAATAGTTTTTCCAAAACACTGTTTACGAAAAAAAACATTTTATTATTTTTTCCCCGCGAGTTGCAAATCGAGAGAATGAATGAAGAACGATTGACGAAAAAGGTGTATAAGGCGAGTGTGAATGAAAGTATTGGAAGGGGTAGACTAGGCGGACATTTCTAGACCAAATCAGGGGCGTCTTGAAAAAAGGCCAGGTCAAGAGTACCCTAAACCGAAGAGCATGTATGAAGGGAATAATGAAAGTGGACGAAGCGAAACAAGTATGTAAGGATCGTAGCAAGTGGAAAGAAGCGGTCTCTGCCAACGCCTACGGGAAAGAGGCGTGATTACGTTATGTTATGAGTTGCAAGAGAACTGAAACTGTGTTCTTAATTTATTTATTGATCTTTCAAGGACATCTTTAATTAAGCTTACGAACTAATAAATGAACGGCGAGTCGACCACAATGTAATCGGAAATGGCGGACGGACTTACAAAACACGTCCGAATATTTAAAGTGGACAAATGGGCACGGATAACCAGCTGCCCGCCTCGTTAAATACCTAACAGATAATATCAGTCAGCAACAAGTTTTGAACCAGCCTATCGAAAAACATTGGACAATAAACTCTAATGAAATAGAAACAGTGGAGCTATTATCAATTTGACGGTTAATTACGTTTAAAAAAAAAGCAAGCTGTGTCAGAAAGGAAAATTAGAACACAATCACACTCAAAAATGGACTATATATTTTAAACGCGGTAGAGACACGCTACAGCTATATTATGGTTGTAGCACGAACGTGTCGGCTCGACCGGGGAAGAACGCTCTCACAGAATACCAGCGTAAAATAGCAGCTTAATGCTGCTGTGTTTCGTATGGTGAGTGTAGAGAACCGGAGACCCTTTTTATTGGAAATGAGGCATTCCATCTTAGTTCTCAGGGGTGACAACGTATCTGCATTTTGATTCTTAATGAAGGATAAATGTAGATGTCTATGGGCCACAGCATCCACATACCATCAGGTGGATTGTGTGCTCGTTTGTCACCCATATTCTATATTAAAAAAATGCTACACATTATGATTTTGGCTAGGATTAAACCCAGGTCTTACGGCAAAGGAGACAGTTACTATGACAGTACCTACATCAACAAAAATCGCATGGCCGATTGTCGTAGATGTACTTATTATGTTCACATTTTACTGTGTAGGGCATAAGAAATACCATCATTCCATTTTGTAACGTAAAGACTTGCGACAACAACAGACGGTAGGGGATGGTATTAAAGAGCCATCCTAAATGTTCGAGCCAGCCAAATAATATATCGTTAGGAATAAGGGTAAAAAACAAAAGGAAATAGGAAGAAGTGAGGGTAAAACTCTAAACTCACTCGTTCGCATAGTATAAAAGATGGTTCTGGCAAATAGATTTGATCAGTACAGGTACAGATGATTCGTTATTCGATCCGACGTGGTAATACATTTTGTACAAGAGAATAAGGTTTTATTGGGGAAATTCTGCCCTGTGTCACACCGAGGTAAGCAGTGTTGCTGTTGATTTGCATACTTAATATATTTTGGTGTTAACATACCTAACTATGTCCATTACCTACGTATCTACATCCATTACGCTACACCAGAGGTTCCCAAAGTGTGCGCCGTGGAGCCCGTAAAGAATAAAAAAGATTTATATATATGACGGAGCGTAAGCACAATGGCCTCCGTCCGGCAGCCATCGATAACTTTCGTTTGTTTACTTTAGTTTGTATGTAGTGACAGTTTTGTCTGATCCACGTTATCATACACGTATGAGATGACGACTGGTCGAAAAGACGCCTTAGCTAGTGTAAGTTTGCGTGAGGTCAAATGTAATCTCCTTGCGTATGTGTGTATTCATGTCAGGATGGACGAGCAGACGAATTGATGATTAATAGTGTTCTTACAGGAATTCATGAGGATCACGCCCGAGGACGGTCGTATGTCAGGATTAGCCGTGTCGGCGCGTCTAAAAAATACCGGTTGGATCGAGAGTGAGCGAGAGGTTGCGTCACTCTAGCGGAGCGTCATATCGATGGTGATGAGGTAGAATTGAGGGTATATCGAGAAACCCCCACTCGTTTGTGCAGTATAACTTTTACTGCGTAGGCGCCGTGCGCGAGAGATTCCGCTTGAGTCATTGTACGAGTGTATATATATCATATCTAACTAGTATCAATGTACCCAATTTGGAATAGCTAGAACGCCGGGACAAAATGCTAAACCTATAAGTGCGCCGCGCTTTAAAAAAAACATGCAAGAATACAAGTACAACATCCGCTTACACGCTAATAAATTTAAAAATACCCTCTAAATATAATTTCTAACAACATACATACATGTGTTTTCTTTCATTTCCGAACGAACACAACCGACCTTGCAAACTAAGTGGGTCACATAAAGCGTGTTACCCGATAACTGCTTATGTTAATTAAGCGCATAAAGATCGCCCACAACGTCCATAAACACGCCACAGGCCACTAATGGGTTATTTTAATTTACCTCCATTGTTACGCCCTTCGATGTTAACCGATATCAATTTTATCTGTGTAACGTGAAACGGTTCGTAGCATTAATGACTTTGTATATAATATACATTAGAATTCAATGGATGGTACAAAAAAAGTGAGCAAAAGGTGCAATATTTAAATAAAAATATATTAAATTCTCATGTAAATGTTAAATAAAACAAACATGATTTCAATTTACTGAGCGGCGATTAGTTTATACAAACGTATTCTTCTGTTTTTACCCAGGATAATGGTACTAGAGAAAATATTAAAAAATTAATAACTTGATCTTAAAACCTTGTGGAGTCTAGACGTGAATAAAGCTAGTGGACCCGATGGTATACCATATATAGTTCTAAAGGTTTGTGCACCTAAGTTGTCTCCCGTTCTGAGACGCATGTTCCGCCTCTCATTTAGGACTGGAATAGAGCCAAAATCACGAAAGCTGGCCAACATGTAGCTTGTTCCAAAAAAATCGGCCAAGTGCGAGTCGGACTCGCGCACTGAGGGTTCCGAACAAATCCGTAGGTATAAAGTTTAAAATTATTAAAAATATTTTTATTATATGATGTAACTAAAAAATTATGCTTTTCGCAATTTTTCCTTTATCTATGCTATAAAACTTTGCTTCGTACCAAATTTCAAGATTCTGAGTTCACGGGAAGTACCTACCATGTAGGTTTTGATTCCCTTGCGAATGTCGAAAATTTGCGGCATAAACGGCTGTACATATCTTTTGATTGCGTTGGCTTAGAAGTTTGATTTTTTCACAGCTCCAAGGGACAGTAGACTTGAGTATTTGATATGAATTTCAGCTTGATACCTCTACGCGTTCCTGAGAAAAAGAGTCTTGACAGACAGACAGACAGACAGACGGACAACAAAGTGATCCTATAAGGGTTCCTTTTTTTCCTTTTGAGGTACGGAACCCTAAAAAGGCAGGCGAGCTGATTTCGCTAATTATCGGCCAATTTCAATTTCCTCCATACTCTGCCAGATTATGGAGCGCATAATGAACGCCCGTCAGTGGCCGTCAGTATAGGTGTACGGGCCGAGATCATATGGGGCAAAGCACTCGAGAACAGTGGGGAAGCATTGCTGTATCCCTAGATTTCTCGAATGCCTTTGACAGAATTTGGCACGCTAGCCTTTTGGGTAAGCTTCCAGCGTACTTCTAATACCCTGCCTGATTGACTGGTTTAAGAAATTTGTGAGTGCACAGTCTCTCTAAATCATCGTTGACGTCTGCATCCGATCCTATGGTGAATGACGCTGGATTTCCTTAGGGGTCCGTTCTGTTCGCAACTCTGTTCCCGCTGCATATTAATGATCTGTTTATGGCCAGTATGGGATTGCAGACGAAAGCATAGTTGTGAAAATGTGGACCAAATCCAGTCCGAAAGAGAAGCTATGATTGAGCATGTAAGTCTACACTACACTACGTGAAAATCTCCTCACTGCAAAATGTATGACTGGAATAATTATTAATTTGACGGCTCCGTGACGCTAGCAATGAGTTGCTGCGCTGGGGTCCGCGGGTTCGAATCCCGCACGGAACAAGTATTTGTATGGCTTGCAAATAATTGTTCCTGGTCTGGATGTTTGTCCTTGTGCAATTTATGTTTGTAAACTACCTCGACGATACAGGAGAAAATTCTAGTGCGGGGGTAACGTTCTTTTTAAGAAATAATAAGATAATAATAACACACCGACCGCCTAGTTGTTGGGGGTTAAGATATACTCAAACCTCCTCTTCGGGTGGTTCATTGAGTCCAAGGCCAAGGCAGCTCCAAGGAAGCTAAGAGTCCTTACAAAGGTGCGGCGTTACTGCACTCCAGAGAGCTGTTTACTCTATATAAAGTGCAAGTCCGGTCATGCATGGAGTATTGCTGCCGTATTAACCTGGTGCTTCAAAATGCCACCTAGTAGCTTTGAATTCAATGGAAAGGCTTAGGAAAGGCTTAAGAGGCTTATTGGTAACTCGAATCTGGTTAAAACCAGCCCTTCGATTTTCGAAAGGATTTATTTCGGAGAGTGCACAGGAATTGGATAACTTAATTCCTACTTCTCATTTCCACCAATGAACTACCAGACGCTCGGCCAGTCTTTACCATTTCGTTGTCGACTTGCCACGCAATATAAATAAATTGAGGACATGAACGATGTAGTCGAAGTCAATTATATACAATCTACAAAAAAAAACTACAATCGCATTGAGAACCTCCTCCTTTTTTTGAAGTCGGTTGAAAACTAACATTCTTCTGAAGATCACTAAAGCTGCCCGGTTATATCGCCGTTATTAAACATTCTTTATTTTATTTAAAAACCAGGATTTTCGCAAGGACAAACATCCAGACCTGGAGGAACAATTATTTGTAGGCCATACAAATACTTATTTTTTATATTTTGTATATTTTTCTTAACCTACACATCAGTGACTATGTATGTTACACGATATCTTAGCAAATTGAGACCTGATTTTGATGATTCTTTTTAGCGTTCCGTGCCCAAAGAGTAACCAACGGGACCCTATTACTAAGCCTCTGCTGTCCGTCCGTCTGTCAGCGTGATATGTAATAGGTAGACAATTGAAATTTTCACCGAATGTGTATTTCTGTTGTCGCTATAACAGCAAATAATAAAAATTAAAATAAATTAAAAGTTAAACATGTATTATGATGGTACCCTTCATGCGAGAGTCCGATTCACACTTGCTGGTTATTTTATTTAATAGGTTATATACGTGCTAGAGCCATGCTGCAGCTATATTAGTAGTATAGTTGTAGCACGAATGGTTCGGCTCGACCAGGGAAGGGCTAAGCTCTCACAGAATACGAGTGTAAAATGGCAGCTTGACACTTCTGTGATTCGTATGGTGAGTGTCGAGAACCGGAGACCCATTTTACTGGAAAAGAGGCATTCCATCTTAGTCCACACGGGTGACGACGCATCTACATTTTGATTCTTTATTGAGGATAAATGTAGATGTCTATGGGTCACAGCAAACACTTACCATCAGATGGACTATATGCTCGTTGGTCACCCTTTCCTATAAAAATATATAAAAACTAAATTTTTAATTAAACAGGTTATAAAAGCTACTTCGGGGTGTTGCGATATAAATTTGGAGAAAAATTCTTTATTTAAATTAATGTAGTATTGATATTGTGATATTCCCTTGTCCACTCAAAAGTGTAAAAAATAAGTCGGTGCTAAGTCATAGTGTATAGAAAAATTAAAGCCCCGATTTCATAATGTGAAATTATTTTATTGTTTTTAGTTCTATGAAAACGGTTTTCATTTTTTGACAAAAGTAATAATTTTTTATATTCAATTTAACAAAACGGACCTACAAAGAGTTTATATGACAACAAATACTTGAGAGAATTACGTTTATCCGCTCAGTCATTATCACAACTCGACTCCTTTGAACCCGAATACGTATTTTTTTTGCTTTTCGTTTTTTTGTAAAAATTATTACAAGCTGTGCACCTAATTCCATTGTTCGTCCGCAATATGTTCTGCCCCGATGCGCATAGTAGCCACCGCAATGCAATTGGGCTGTTCGTATGTTATCGAGATACGGATTATATTTCATCAATATTTCGTTCGACATTCGTCAGAAATATACAATGCATTTGAAATATTTGTTGATATCGTAATCTTAGTAGATTATTAATTTAATAAAAATGGGACTTATAGGTCCCGTGTTCATTTAAAACAATATGCCAATTGTTTTCTTACCCAGCATATCGTAAAAGGTGACTAAATAATATTGGGTTTGTGACTGTGTAGGTGATAGGCTAACCACCTAACGTTTCTTTCAAAATTTTCCTTCTATAACCATACTTTTTGGCTAAACGTGGTCCATGTAGCTTACTGCTCTTCGGGCTCTGTCTAACCCCTCGGGGATTACAGGAGCGATGTATATATGTATGTAAAAATATCAATAAACACAATATTTAGTATGAAATTGACAATTGTTCAGGTTAATTACGGTCGAGTTTAAAACTCGTAATTTAAAAAGTCTTAAACGCTTAGTACAGTAGTATCATTAGTAGTTAGTCTAAGTGTTATGACGTTTATTACAATTTTTGATAAACGTAGAGGAAAGCTTTTACTAACAAAATAAAAATTAAATTTGCTGATTATGAAATGTATCGATGACCAAAAATGTAAATATTACAACACTGGCCTGACTCAATTAAGTCGTTTATCAGTTGACAAGGCGCTGACAGCTCTCTGGCGATGAGTACCATACAGGTGCAATGTAGAAGCCGTCTTACAGCTACAAAGTGTCGATAAATTGTGGGCGTGAATCGTGTTTGATTCTCGAACGCCTCTCGATTAGTTAACCCATGAATATTCGTGTTGTGGTAGAAGGGTTCAATGTGTAAAGTGTTAACTAGTTTTACCGTTACTACCTATAAGTTACTTCAAAGGGGGATATTTACCTTATTTTTTATAGGATGGGGATGTGACAAACGAGCATACAGCCAACCTGATGGTAAGTGGATGCTGTGGCCCATAGACAGTTACAACTATCTTCTATTAAGAATCAAAATGCAGATGCGTTGTCATTCGTGAGGACTAGGATGGAATGCCTCATTTCCAGTAAAATGGGTCTCCGGTTCTCTACACTCAACATACGAAACACAGCATTAAGCAGCTATTTTACGCTGGTATTCTGTGAGAGCGTGGTCCTTCCACGGTTAAGCCGAGCCATTCCTACTGCAACCATAATTTAGCTACAGCATGGTCTGTTTTATATTTTAGTTCTTATTAGAAAGACCGTCCCCTGTTTCTTTTTCCTCTGTCACTTCGTACGATACCCACAGGACGATATGGGATAGTGGATTTACACCGCAACTACATGATTAACCATTTTTATTTGTATTTTTTTTTATAGGAGAGGGGGCAAACGAGCATGCGGCTCACCTGATGGTAAGTGACTACCGCCGCCCATGAACAACCGCAACACCAGGGGAACCAGGGAAATTGCAGATGCGTTGCCGGCCTTTTAAAAAGGAGTAGGCTCTTTTCTTGAAGGTTCGTAAGTCGTATCGGTCCGGAAAAATCGCTGATGGTAATCGATTCCACAAGGAAGTCGTGCGAGGAAAAAAACATCTTCTAAATCGCACAGTGGTGGACCGCCAATCATCCAGATGGTGTGGATGGTATCGGTAGTTCAGCCGCGATGTGCGTTCGTGAAATTTAGCGGCTGGGATTAATCCGAACAATTACTCAGAGCACTCCCCGTGGTAAATGCGAAAGAAAATGCAAAGAGATGCAACATCTCTTCGCAGCGCCAATGAGTCGAGCCGATCGGAAAGGACTTAGTCGTCGACGATTCGAGCCGCACTGCGCTGGATGCGGTCAAGTGGAAGGAGCCGGCACTGGGAAGCCACTGCCCAGAGATGGGAACAGTATTCCATGTGAGGCCGGACCTGCGCCTTGTAAAGTTGCAGGCGTTGTGCCGGCATGAAATACTGTCCCGCTCTGCTGAGCACGCCAAGCTATTTAGAGGCCAATTTGGCCTTCTCTTCCAAGTGACCACGAAACTGCACGTCACTCGATATGTCGACGCCGAGGATTCCGATACTGGCTGAGGCAACAAGGGTAGTATCTTGAAACTGAGGAGATACGACAAAGAGGTTCTTTTTAGCGGTAAACGCGCAAGCTTGTGTCTTCTGGGGATTAAACTGGACTAGATTTAGTCGACCCCAATCTGAGACTTTGTCCAGCAAAGTCTCGACTTCAGACACAAGTTTGTTCCGGTACTCGGCGACGTTTTCCCGAGAAATATTGGCACGGCCGGTGTATAGAGCATCACCAGTGCTGTCATCCGCATAACAATGAATGCTACCGGTTTGCA
Organism: Parnassius mnemosyne; assembly: GCA_963668995.1. NCBI lineage: Eukaryota > Metazoa > Arthropoda > Insecta > Lepidoptera > Papilionidae > Parnassius > Parnassius mnemosyne. The sequence goes on from CAVLGL010000081.1 coordinate 8,157,543, forward strand.
ACATATCATTCATAGGCAGAAGAAATAGCGTTGGTGATAGCACACAGCCTTGTGGAACACCAGCGTTAATAGGTTTGTAGTCGGAGCATGCACCGTCTACAACGACCTTGATGCTCCGATCTGCAAGAAAGCTAGTGATCCAATTGCATAATTTCTCGGGAAGCCCATAGGAAGGGAGCTTCGAAAGAAGCGCTTTGTGCCGAACCCGATCGAAGGCCTTCGCAATGCCCATACTAACGGTCAATGCCTCCCCCTTGGACTCTACTGCCTCCGCCCATCTGTGGGTTAAGTAGACCAGAAGATCACCAGCTGATCGACCCCGACGAAAACCGTATTGGCGGTCACTAATCAGCTGTTGATCCTCAACCGCATGAGGTGGCAGTTTATAACGGATTCCATTATTTTGGAGAACAAGGGGGTGATGGCGATAGGCCTGTAGTTGGACGGGTCTGAGCGGTCGCCTTTTTAAGGGATCGGGTGGACAAAAGCTGTCTTCCATGATTTCGGGACTACGCCTAGGGAGTAGGAGTACCGGAAAAGACGCGTTAGAACGGGTGCCAACTCCGGAGCACACGTCCTCAGCACAATTGGGGGGATTCTGTGTTGTGGATATCCAGGGATAGGAGTGCTCTGCGAATCGAGCGCTGTGAGAACCGCACATCCGGTATGGAGCACTCACACCGCGGGATGGTCGGCAGTGTGTTCCCCCCGTCATTAACAGTCGAGTTGGACGCAAAACGGGAGCCTCAAAGGGTCGGTTTTCTCTTTTGCGTCGTGGGACAGTGAGTCGTCCTCCCTGTGTAGAGATGGTAGTGATGGTTAACAGAAATTCCCTTGGACAGCCTTGGTGAGAGACCAGAATGCACGAGTTCCCGAAGGAAGGCGAACTACTTTCGCGCCAATTCTGCCTCTGTGCTCTGACTTTGTCTTGGCAATAACTCTTTTGAAGGACCTGGAGGCGAAGTTATACTTCTTTTTAAGTATGCTGATGTTTACATCCCGAGTCGCCGAAGCCGCAGTCCAGGCTTGATAACGCTCCTGCTTACTGCGTAATGCAGTCTTACAGGAGCGACCAAACCAAGGCTGAGATCTGCCTCCGATGGCTACCATTGATGATGGAATAAATAGTTCCATTCTCTGTAGCACCACATCAGTGACAGAGTCAGCAACAGCGCTGGGATCATACGGCGAGAAGCAAACCCGCCCCCATGGGTAGGATGCAAAGAAAGACCGCATTCCGTCTCAATCCGCCGACCTGTAATGCCAAACACGGCGGCCCCCCCGAATACGCGGGGCAGCCTAAGCACCCACGCTCAGGAGTGGAATAGTATGGTCGTGGATACTCAGCGAGAGATTCTCCAGGGGTGTTGGTACCCTCCTGGGGTAGTCTATCATGTAATTCCGCTACCATGTTGATGGGGGGGGGGGGGGGGGAATTGGGCCTCCGGTCACCTGCACTCACCAGACGAAACGTGGAAGCAGAGCTTCCACTTCACGCCGGTATTCTGTGAGGTCGTGGTACTAACCCGGCTCGAGCCGGCCCATACGTGCAACAGCAAAAGCCGCTGCGTGGCTCTACCACCGTGTATTTACAAGAGCTGTGTTCATTATAAAATTGCATAGTATTCAATCAATTAAGTCATCTCAATTTAATGTGCCGATTCACCGCGAGAAGTACACCATACCACGGCAGTGAAAGAAACATATTTTAAAGACATTTAATTTCTCAGTTCCCTCAGAAAAATGATCGAATAAGCAATACTTTTACAAATGTAACAATATTTCTTATTATATACGACTTTAATAATATGATCATTGATTTATCAATTACTTAAATGAATTATTAATTATCTCTATCCCCATCTTTATCAATTGGTAAAGTCCATTTTTATGAGTAATTAATTAGTAAATCTGTAAATGTAACATTTAGAAGTTAAAACAGTCTCAAAAATATTCAAAGAGTAAGTAAAACGCTTACGTATATAACTGTAATCTACTACACTATATCCAATTTATTAAAATTAATCTGACGTATTCCGGGCCAATAACTAGAGCCTATCTACGAAGGACACGAACTACCTTTTACTGACTCTAACTTAAATCTATTTCTTCATGCTGTTCTCGAGTAAAAACTGTACCGTTTTTGTTAAAGAAATGACACCCGTGTTATCTTCTTTCAAAAACTTCAGCGACTTGTCGTCTCACTACTGCGTGAATAATCACATTTATAATTTCGAGCAAACATGCAACTATAAATATTATATATTTAGTTCTATGTTATGTATAACAAAATGTGTGGAGCAACATTTGCCTCAACAAGCATGTAATACAAGTAATATATAGCCTCACGTAGATATTCCCCGGCTGGCATTAAATCACGCGTTATTGTGAGACCCGAATAAAACGATATTGTCTTTACTCGGCTATTCTCTGTGTGCCTGTATAACAAATACGGTGCCATAATCTTGTATTTAGCCTAGATTAACATCACTAAAGGAATTGGGTTAATCAAGACTGCAATAAAAAGAAATAGGTATAAACGTTTATTTGTCTATTTTTATTGAATAGGGGTGACACGCGAGCACACATATTATGCTGATTGTAAGTTGATGTGCTTTGGCCTATACACACTTATACCTATTCTTAGCAACTGCATTGTGACCCCTGAGGACTAAAATTGAATGCCTCGTTACTAGTCAAAAGAGTTTCTAGTTCTTTACGCTCACCTCACGAAACATAGGAGTTTTAAGCTTTTTTTTTTTAATTTATTCTTAGAATAATTTAAAATTAAAAATTGTGTACAGCCGACTTCAATATAAGTTATTTAAGAATAATTCAAAACTATTGATCTGACCTTGATCAAATTCATATGGGACCACACGAGAACTATCAGCTTTCATATAAAAAAAGAATCATCGAAATCGGTTCACCCAGTACAAAGTTATGAGGTAACACACATAAAAAAACATACAGTCGGATTAAGTACCGTCTTCTTTTTGGAAGTCGGTAGAAAATAGTATACAAGTAGTTTCTGATATAATAATGTCGCCAAGCTACAGAACAGTTTGTTGGCGAAATTACACTCAAGTCTTTAACCTACTTGACGCTAACCATAATTACAATTTTATTTTAATTATTTTAGTATTTATTTTACAAACAGCAGATTCATAGAAATTAAATTATGTGTGGTAGAGCGTGTTAATATGTAGTGTTATACTAAAGTGTGTTTTTTTAGAGGTATAGAACTTTAAGTTGGCAACACTTTTTTAACTGGCGGCTATCTTGTCAGCTGTCAAGTGATTTATGTTTAGTTTGGTTTGGCATTTCAACATGAATAGACTGACGCCTGAACAACGCTTCCAAATTGTGCAAATTTATTTTGAAAATCATGGTTCTGTTCGAAATACGTATCGCGCATTAAGTCCATTTTACGGTCAACATAATCGTCCATCAGAGCAATTAATTCGATTAACTATGGGACGTTTTCGCGCCACGTTTACTCTAAATTATAATACGCATCCACAGAGATGTCGTACAGTGCGTACAGAAGAAGTCATTACTGCTGTAGAGCATAGGGTAGAGGAAGATCCGAATCAGTCTATCCGCCATCGAGCACAGGAATTGGATATGTGTCCATCCACTTTATGGAAGATTTTGCGGAAAGTTCTTGGTTTGGGTGCTTACAAAATCCAACTCATGCAAGAATTGAAGCCTCGCGATCACCTAGCAAGGCGTAGATTCGGTGAATGGGCCAAAAATAAGATTGCCGACGATCCCAATTTTCAGAAGGGAATTTTGTTTAGCGATGAAGCTCACTTTTGGTTGCATGGATATGTCAATAAACAAAACTGCCGTATTTGGAGTGATGATATTCCTCAAGTGTATGTTGAGACACCGTTACATCCAGAAAAACTGACTGTGTGGTGTGCTTTATGGGCTGGTGAAATAATTGCTCCGTACTTCTTTTAAAACGATGCTGGCCAGAACGTTACAGTCAATGGTGACCGCTATAGAGCGATGATTACTGACTTTTTCGTTCATCAATTGAACAACCATGATGTGCAGGAGTTGTGGTTTCAACAAGACGGCGCAACATGTCACACAGCTCGTGCTACAATTGATTTATTGAAGGAAACGTTCGGTAACCGCATAGTTTCACGTTTCGGACCCATGAATTGGCCTCCAAGATCGTGCGATTTAACGCCGCTTGACTATTTTCTGTGGGGATATGTAAAGTCGCAAGTCTACGCCGATAAGCCCGAAACGATTGACCACTTGGAGGACAACATTCGGCGCGTTATTGCCGATATACGGCTACAAATGTTGGAAAAAGTCATCGAAAATTGGACCTCCAGATTAGACTACGTCCGAGCCAGCCGTGGCGGTCATATGCCAGAAGTCATATTTAAATTATAATGCCAGAAGATTGTCTTTCGAATAAAGTAAATTTCATGTCAATAAAAAAAATCATGTTTGTTTTATTCCATTTCAAAGTTCTATACCTCTAAAAAAACACCCGGCGAAGTAAAGCATCATGAGGAAACATGCATGTCTGAGAAATTAAAAAACATATATCGAAGACATTTAAGCTTGCCATTACGCATTGGGGCAGTGTGGCGAACGTTTCCTCTCATTGAAATCCTCTTAGAAATAAGAGGAGGCCTGTGCACGGCAGTGGGACGTATAGATTTTACTCTTATTCTGTTAGAAGTGACTCATTCAGTGTGAACCATGATATAGCTTTATTAGCCTGTCCTGAAGAGATCACACTCGTAAGGTCTATTGTATGATATACAAACTACATAAAGTTAATTAGAGTTTACAGTCTATATAGTAATATAGTAATAGGCCCATTGCTGGGCACAGGCCGCCTCTCATGTCTTGACGCCTTTTTTTTCATATGACAGACAAACCTACAGTCCACCTGATGGTAAGTGGCTACTGCAGTCCATTGACACCTGCAGCCAACTTTAAACCAAGAAAGCTACAGATTGCGTTTTCACCTCTGAGGACTAAGATGGAATCCCTCACGGCCGGAACACCGACACCTGCTTTTGGCCAGACTCCCAGTAAATCTGGTATTTGAAATATTTCAACTCTTCAGACATGTAGGCTTCCTTACAATCATTTCTTTCACAAATTATATCAAGCATTTAAAACTGTGATTAACAAATTTTATTGGTGCACCGAAATAACCCAAGCTGGGGCGCTTAAAGGATAAGCACTCACCGTAAATTTTACGGTACGTGCGCTAACTACTTAGCTGAGTTTTTTTTTAAATAAATATATGAATTCTACCAGGTGATAGGTCTCTTTTTCTGCCTATAAGTCGGTCTGGGTTTCTACCACCTGACAGCATTCAGTCAAGAAGGCGAGGCAGTATAAAGTCCTCCAGCTCGAATTTCTGTTACGGCAGCTAGTTTCAACGGAGATTACACAGAATTATAGTTCACGAGTGTATGAGCAAACACAGGTGCACTTTTTATTCCCTCACTCTCATTCTACGATTGGACGACAATTCGTCACAACAGAAATCAGGCGCAGGACCAAAAGTTTGACGTGCTTTGAAGCACGAGGAAAACCCAATTACTGATATAAATTTGGCCTTACCCGGGATCTCGTGATTAGCAGCGGCGCTTACGGTCACTAGATCTTACCTTTGTCCTCAGAGGTAGGGTGACAAACGAGCACACAGTCCACCTGATGGTAAGTGGTTGCTGTGAGCCATAGACATCTACATTTATCCTCAATAAAGACACAAAATACAGATGCGTCGTCACCCGTGAGGACAAAGATGGAATGCCTCTTTTCCAGTAAAATGGGTCTCCGGTTCTCTACACTCACCATACGAAACAAAGCAGTGTCAGGCTGCACTTTTACGCTTGTATTCTGTGAGAGCGTGGTCCATTCGTGCTACAACTATACTACTAATATACCTGCAGCATGGCTCTACCACGATTAAGTAGTGATGGTTAACAAAAATTCCCTTGAACAGCCTTGGCGAGAGACCTGAATGCACGGGTTCCCGTAGGAAGGCGAACTAATTTCTCGCCAATTCTGCCAATGTGCTCATACTTTGCTTTGGCAATTACTTTTTTGAAGGACCTGGAGGCGAAGTTATATTTCTTTTTAAGAATGCTGGTGTTTACATCCCGAGCCACCGAAGCCTCAGCCCAAGCCCGATAACACTCCTGCTTACAGCGTAATTTAGTCTTACAGGAGCGACTAAACGAAGGCTGAGATCTGCCACCGATGGGTACCACAGATGATGTAATAAATAGTTCCATTCCCTGTAGCACCACATCAATGACAGAGTCAGCAACAGCGCTGGGATCATCCGGGAAAAAGCGAATCCACCCCCATGGGTAGGATGCAAAGAAAGTCCGCATTCCGTCCCAATCCGCCGACCTGTAATGCCAAATACGGCGGCAGCCTGCAGAACGCAACCGCGTGGGGAGCGTGAGTGGCACCACACTCCGGATATGTATACATCTTAATAAGGTATTTTAACAAGTTCATACAATTAAAGCCCCTAATTTTTTGCACTAACTACAAGTCAGTAATACAGACGTATGGTTACAATAAAATAAATGTATCCCGGGTCTCATGACTGGCAAAATAAATACAATGCCACATCACTAGGCATGCTACATTAGGCGCTAAATGAAAACGCCACGATGGATGCCCTTACCCAACCAACGTCGAAACTAGGTCGCCGCGAGTCTTACAAATACATTACTGAAATAAGACGAACGATTTCTATAATTAATGTTACAGAACACTTAGATAGGGGCATAAAGTTCAAGAGAAGTGAATAGTTGTTATTTGAAGTTCAGTTAATTGTGTACAAGAAACTTAATCTGACAATTATAATTGTGGTTAATAGTATATTTTACTTGATTTTCTCGTGCACCGCCCCTCACACCCCCGTGTAGTGGCGGCTAAGAATAGCTATTACCCCATATCTTCCCGTGGGTGTCGTAAGAGGCGACAGAGGGAAGCAGGGACAGAAGGTGGGCAGCAGCAACTTTCTGATAACAGCAAAACAACAATAAAAAACTGCGGTTGCCAACCCGCTCGCCAAGCGTGGCAATATATGGCAATATATCCCCCATGTTGAAAGTTACGAAGAGACGGCCCCAACTCCCCGGCGGGGCCACTATTCCTGGCTACGGTGGCGACCATAGTAACGGTGGGGCAGGGGGTGCTAAGAATCTCCGATGGAGGTTCGGTTGTCACCTACGACGACTCGACCTGGCAACATATAATGCACGCACCCTGAGGACTGACAAGAAGATCCTAGAGCTGAAAGAAGAGATAGACAAGTTGCGCTGGAATATCATAGCTTATTTGAGGTCTGAAGAGAGGGCAGACACGGTAATCCTCGAATCCGGCAACTTGTTATATCACCGGGAGGGCGACCATCTGTCCCAAGGAGGTGTCGGATTTATCGTCCACAAGTCTCTCGTTAACAACGTTGTAAAAATTGGGAGTGTGTCAACAAAGTTTTCGTACTTTATACTCAAAATCACCAAACTGTATTCGCTGAAGGTCATACAGGTTTATGCACCAACCTCGGCACATCCCGATGAGGAAGTGAAGGAAATGTATGAGGATATATCTAGAGTAATGCATTCCTCCAAAACCCACTATACGGTGTTAATGGGAGACTTCAATTCAAAACTAGGCGATGAACTGAAGGAACCCAAGGGTCCAGCAGCTAGCTGACTTCATAGAGAAAAGGGGACTCTTTAAGATGAATTATTTTTCGAAACCGAAGACGTCTTTCTTCTAAAACCTAGATGTCTATGGACCTTTATTGTGCCAGTTCCTTTTTGAGAGGTTGGATTTAATAACAGAGAAAACGGTATCAAGTAATCGGATTAAATAGAATACCAGCACAAAATAGCAGAATAATGCTGCTGTGTTTAGGATGGTGAGTGTAGAGAAGCGGAAACCATTTTTACTGGAAACGAGGCAATCCATCTTAGTCCTCAGGGGTGAAAACGCATCTGCATTTTGATTCTTAATCGAGGATAGATGTAGAAGTCCATGGGTCATAGCATCCACTTACCATAATGTGAACTATGTGCTCGTTTGTCACTCTTATTCTATAAAAAAAAATACTATGTCAACTTAAAAGTAAAAATATTAAAAAATAATTCTAGTTTTCACTAATTTAATTCATCTATCTTTTTTGAATGAATGAAAATGAAAAAACGAGATGAATATAATTTTTTTTATCAATGTCATAAATTCACATAATGAACACAATAATAGCAAGGAAACAAAGGAGGCTTGCATTTACGAATATAATATTATAAAGCCCGGCTTTGAGCAATCACCGTGTGCATACACATACGTATCTTTACAAAAGACTAGGCTGTTTGTCGAGGTTACGGACAAAAGAGGGGCAAAGTTATTATGTATAATAAAATGAATTAGGTATATAATTTATATTAAACATTATTTTAATTGGTAAGGAATATTTGATATATATTAAATGAAGAAGTCTTAATATTATCTTTATAGCTTCTACACGCATCTACTATTTACAAAATCTCGATTTTTATTTAAGCGAAACATGAAAATTTACATTTACTGCCACAGGAATTTAAAATTTGTGCTATGTTTACACTAAGTAGGTTATTCTGAGCTAATATTCATCGAAATCAAACAATTAGTTTTAGAGAAACTAGCAATAAAAATTGCTATGGAGGGATAACAGAGATACGCTACGCTCCGCCCCAACTATGCTCCACCCCGATAATCGTTGGCCCTTCTGTTAGTGATCGAGCAACTTCTGGAAAACTTAACCGATTGAGGTCATATTCACACAAAATATTTGTTTTGTCGGGGCGATATTTCACAACTATGCTAGGGATCGGATTAGTAGCGCAATGTTCAAGTTTCAAACACATTCTATTTGTTATATAATTATGTTGTTTTAGTATAAAAAAATAATATCACAAAATCTAGATCCGATGGGTAGTGCTATAGTCGAGTTATTAATAAAGTTCTTGTAATTGTGTAGATAACATTGCAAATAGTCCGACGTGAATTTGGAGTAAAACTCATGACGCTACCAACTAATGTTTACTACTAAATATAAACTATGAAGACCCATAACAAGCGAACACAATATAATGCGCTGCGCGCCTACACAAGAATATATAATATTAAAATAATATAAAGTATGACTTATTTTAACAAAAGAAAAAAAATACAGCATGGCAACAAAACAACTTAAGAAAAATAAGAATAAAGTATATAAAACTTATTAAAGATTATTTTAAGTAAAGATTATTAGAACCGGAGACCCTTTTTACTGGACCAGAGGCATTCTATCTTAGTCCTCATGGCTGACAACGTATCTGCATCTTATTTCGCAAACGATGATAGATGTAGATGTCTATGGGCCACAGCAACCACTTACCATCAGGTGGACTGTGTGCTCATTTGTCACACTTATTTTATAAAAAAAAAAAACTTGGAATAAACTATAATAAAGATCAAAAAATATATCACCACACTTTTTCAATGTACGCTGGCGGAATTCATACGTTCTCGGAACTTTTTTTAACAAAATGATAAATGAATATACTGCAGTTTCAGTAACACTAGCACGGATCAAACTCCAGTTGATCGTAAAGTATAAAGCGAAAACTCTACCCTGAACAACATAATTCTAAACAGACTTTTAAATAATTTAGTAAAAATTATGAAGTGCTATTCCAATTACTTTTTCTGAATACAACATTCAGGTTTTGTGTTAAGGTTAAATAAAGTCAACGTCTGAGTGACAAGGTCTTGTGTGAAAGGCAACAAGGAGACTCGGTATCAATAAGACTAAAGTTGGGTAGATGAACAAAAATCTAATCCTATTTGACGCTGGCGCTCGGGTAGCTCAAACAAATCTCCGTGACCGCACGTCGGCGCCGCTCACATACTGTGTATAAACGTTTACCTAAGTGCGCCTCTTTGCACGTTAAATACGGGCTGTTGAATCAGACATACCAGCAGAATTTTATAACAGAATTGTTACAGTAATTCCACACCTAGACGCGAAGCGAGAGAGGTTCGGCTCAACTGTCGACTTGACAAAGTCACTCTGCCCGTTCTCATTAAATTCGGTATTTTTTAAAATTCAGTAATACACTAATTTATAAAATTATAAATAAAACAGGGATGGAAAAAAATCATGATTTTTTTATTTATTTGATTTTTTTTGTATGTTTTGAAATTCACAAGTTGGTAACACTTTTTGAAATGTAGGACTAAAAGTTTATGAATACAATGTATGAGACTGATCAAGTGTAAAATAATGAATACTATATTAATTACAGTTCATATCATAAGTGTGAATTTCTAAAAAAAAATTTTGTTTCATTTTACTAAGTTTATGAGACTGACAGACCTCATCGGTACAGTCTTTGTTGATTTTCAAAAGTTTATGAGACTACTGTAGTAAAATAATAAGAATAACATAAAACAATAAAATATTTTACTTATTTTAAGCCATGATTTCATTTCCTGCCCGTTACATTAATTTATACATGGTGATTTAAATCAATGTTTTTTTTTAATCAAAATCAAGCCAATTAAATCAGGCAACCCTGAAATAAAATGTAAAAAGTCCGATAAAAATAATTATATCGTCGTCGCTAGTAGTTAGTCTGTGGTAAAAAATTACGTTTCCAAAATAAACTGTCAACGGATTATACGCAATAACTTTTTTTTTGAATGCTGGAAATATTTTGGAGTATCACGACAAAACTTTCGTGTTTACAACATACAATTTCACAGTTGCTGTGCTAGTTGCAAAATATGTTATATAGTATAGTTAAAGAATTACTATTTAGAAGACAAAATAAATTCAGTTATGATGCTTTGAAATGTTGCCAATATTTTAACAATAGATGTGGTCTATTAATTTTAATACTAATGTAGAAAATCGGAAATAAATATATTAGTTGTATTAACGAATTCTAACTTTTATAGTACACAAGGGATAACCGTTCCTACTTTAGCAATGGATTTTATTACAAAAGTCACTGCATCAATAGAATCTTAGTGGTCGGATAAGTCGACCCCTATTTAAGTCAAACCGGCCTAGCGCAATGACACGGAAACTGCGTTGATCTTCACTGATAAGCAAAACAACGCTGTTATTACAAATCACAGTAGAGCGTTATATATTTTGATATTTATTTCTTTATTCACTAGTTACAAAAAATATCTTATAATAAAGCAACATTGACCTTATCACCTCACTATAACTTTAAGTAAAGAGCTAATACAAATCCAAATTTAAATGAGGTAAACAAAATTACATTTCGAATTATGACCATAGTGCTACAGAAAAGTTAATGTTGTACCCTTCGTAGTAGTTTGCACTGTATTAATTGATTTACCCTTAAATTCGATAGAACTTAAAAACATGTCCAAGTCAACGAACATAAAATATACAATATGTAAAAAATGTATTCACTAGTTAATATATCGGTATAATAAATATAAAATATATCGGTATCTATATGCCCAATCCGCTCCGAATTAGGCGCAAATACATTATCAAACACATCATATTAATGTAATTGCCAATTTCGTCGTAGTAAGTGGTATAAGCAGTTTTTAATTATTTTGTGTTGTTGTACTGCAGTCGCCTGCACCTCCTCCACCATCAACGGGATGATATGGGGTAGTGGAATTCCTTCCGCCGCAACTACATTGCGCAAACAAGCCATTTATTATATATTTATAATTATAACTGTATAATAACACTTGAATCAGTAAAAACGGAAACGAACCGTATATTAAACAAAGTTTATAGAAAAAAAAAGATGGCTATTTTTCTTTATTCTACTAAACAGGGCAGTATTGAGAATATTGTTAAGGTCAAATTCCATCGCAAATTGTTTAAACATTAGCATAGCTTGTCATATTTACTCTTGATAAAGTTTAACTAAGTATACATACTTCCTAGGATCTATCAACGTATTTACAAAGTAAAAAGGAAACGTTAAAAAAAAGCGTGATGTCATACGTAGAAATATTTTCATTATTTATTTCTCTTTGCTCCATTTCGTCTAAGAAAAACAGTATCCGAGAAAATACTGCAGATGTTATATTATACGAACAAAAAAGATAACGTATCTAATACATTTACTTATATTTTTTTATACTCTGTTCGCACTAGTATTGTTGTTAAAGGTGTTTCTAATAGAGATTAGTACCTGGGCGGCCAAGCTTGAGTGACGTGATGATCTGAGACGTGGTCCTAACACTGCTGGCCGTATGAGGAAACTCGAGCTCGCTCAGCGAGCTATGGAGAGGCTTGTCGGTATGATAGACTTAAAAATGAGAATATGCGCAGTAGAGTCAGAGTAACCGACATAGCCCAACGGCATAAACGACATAACCCAACGTATGCTGAAATGGTACCCATTGCAATACTGAAGTGGCAATGGGCGGGCCACATAGTTCGAAGAACTGAAAACCGATGAGAAAGAAGGATTCTCTAGTGGCAGCCTCGTACCGGTAGGCGAAGTGTAGGGTGCCCCCCCCCCCCATTAGGGGGAGTGACGACCTGGTAAGACATGCAGGAAATCAATGAATGCAGGTGGCTAAGGACCATGATGTGTAGCGTTTTTCGGGGGTGACCTATGTTTAACAGTGGAATTATGAAGGGCTGTAATAATGATGACGATAATAACCAAGCTTAGCTTTAAAAAAATCTCAGCGATGAAATCTATCTACAAAAACTTGGAACGTAAAACATTATTTATCTATTTATTTAATTCTACAAAATATATTCATTTTATAACATCCGACGATACAAAATAAACTTGCAAATGTTTTTTAATATCTAAATACAAAGTATTACACCCACAACGTTACAGCCATTTACGAGAATCCAATTATATAATGTAACAGGTTGTTTTTATTTCTTAACTACTCGTAAGATTATAATATAATAGTGTAACGAGCTGTATTCATTTATTTCAAGCATTCAATAATTCAATAATATTCAAGCAATACCTGGAAGAAAACACACCGGTGAAATAACAGGATATGTTTAGTGTCGGTATTTAGTGTGTTTTGAGTTCCTACACTTAGACATACATAACTAATAGGTGAAAGGAGCGGTAAACTCAACTTTATTAAATTCTGTTTTACATATAATATTAAGTACTTCAACACTTAGAATATATTTCATATAAATTTTAAGCTCAGCCTGGAGCGGGTTATGTAAGAGTTCTTAAGATAACAGCTATCTTCCCACAATGATCCTATATTCATAAATTAGTTAAGCTACCTTATTAAACGAAAATCTTAAATAAATTTTTTAAGAATAATTAAACCATTACCACGAATAACTCAACCAACCTCTTGTTCATTATACGAAGTCTAGCAGAATGTTGTTCCTTGCAGAACTAACTCCTATATAAGTTTCATAATGCAAAGTCTAGATACATAATTCATACAAAATACTTTAGAAATTTATAATAAGTTCTAGGTGTTATAGGCAAAAAATCCAACTATTTAGATAATTATAATCAATCATTTTTGTCAATTTATCAAGAAATTAAGGTTGAAATCCTGTTCAACTGTAAAGGACAACTGATGTTATTAAAACTATGCAACTGATAACAATGTAAACGGTTACAAAATTTAGATTAAACTGACCGCAACAGGACTTGAGAAATCTATTTGTTAAAATAAAAACTGGCATTACTCTAGTTTTCAGCAGAAAGCAAACCAAGGAAGTTAGCACATAGCAGAAGCCTTTGTCATGACAATAAATACTATAACTGAAATACTCATGAAATCACCTAAATATAGTGCACGGGAGAATAATTCCTTATAGCGCAAGCAAAACTAAATAAACTAAAGCATAGCTAGCATAAATGCTATTAAGCACTGATGCCGAAACTTAGCCGATTCGATCAGCTAAAGACCGCTTTCAATCATTCAATTCAGATTGTGATGATAAACGAAGTGGAGCAAAGTCAAAGGTACGAGACCTCTGGTTCTGCCAACAACGCCAATTTGATAGCCAAGCGTAGCGATTAAGTCTAATCCTCCCTATAAAGGGACGTGTCCATGTTCAGTGGACTGTTAAGGGTTGATGACGAAGACCACTAAACTGTAATCTAGATACTTTCGATCTACATTCACAAAGGGGCTCGGTTGCAACGTAAACTGGATTAAACTAGATTGCAATTTTCAATTACTTGGAATTGAGTTCTCCACGTGGAGGGATCTGAGTAATTCGCTTTTCACTGTTGATTGCCGCCTATCAAGGACCGCTGAGTTAGAACTAAAATAGCGTAACTATTGACTTTAATTATTACATCTATACAAATAAATAAAATTAAGGTTGTTTGTAATGTCAACATATACGGTACTTATAACACACAATCATATCATCTGAATTAATCTAAGACACTAATAAATTTAACAAAAAAAATACTTTATCCTAATCAGCAAATATGTTTTACTGGAAGTAAAGCCTTGTTATTTTTTTTATAGAACCAAGGGTGACAAATGCATACAGTCCACCTATTGCTTGAAGTAGATGCTGCGGGCCAAAGACACCTTCATTTATATCCATACTATGTAAAACTACGAGTATGAAGCGTATACTGAATTTGCGCAAATTATACGACCTTACGGTATACCTAAAACATAATGACCTCTTCAGCGAGCGCTAATTAAGTTTTCGCCAAAATCGGTCAACTAGAGGCCACTCACATATGGGACAAGGTCTTTGAGAATAATGGGGAAGCACTAACACTGTTTCACTTGACGTGTCGAAATCCTTTGACAAGGTTTGGCACGCTAGCCTTTTGGGCAAGCTTCCGGCGTACGGCTTATCCATGGTATGATCGACTGGGTGAAAAAGTTCTTAAGTGAAAGGCTTCTTCATGTCGTCGTCGAGGACTGCTCTTCCGATCTTATGGCATTTAACCTTGGAATTTCTCAGAGGTCCGTTCTTTCCGCAACTCTTCTTAGTGAGCGAACAATCGGTCGGCAGGTCTCTGTTGTCGATATTCAATCGAACCAAACAGATTGCTTCGTCTTTAGTAATACGTAAAGCAAAGGAGTAATCTGCCGGCGTTGTTCTTTTCATTCGATTATCTAGAACATTGGGCATCTAGAACTTCATGACCACTTACCATACTTAGGTCGGATTGTAGTCAAGCACTGGTTATAAGTAAAAAAACAAGCTCAAAAATCTTATTTAGTTAAATAAAAATCTATATCACACTAGCTGGTACCCGGCGCGTTGCTGCCACAGAAAAAATAATTGTCGAAATATCGTTTTCAAACAACTTCAAAAAAGAAGGAGTTTCTTAATTCCAACCATATTGATATTAAACATAATATATAAATTATACCAACGTAAAATAGCAACTTAACGCTGCTGTGTTTCGTATGGTGAGTGTAGAGAACCGGAGACCCTTTTTACTGGAAATGAGGCATTCCATCTTAGTCCTCACGGGTGACAACGCATCTGCATTTTGATTTTTAATAGAGGATAGATGTAGATGTCTATGGGGCGCAGCAAACAACCACTTACAATCAGGTGGACTGTGTGCTCGTTTGTCACCCTTATCCTATAAAAAAAAATTCGTCAGAATCTTTTTTTTATGTATGTTCACCGATTACTCAGAAGCGTGAACAGATTTGGAAAATCCTCTTTTGTTTCAAAGAGTATACTTCCCAGGTGGTCCTATTTAAATTTTATCGAAATGGGTCGAAGGGTTTTAAAAAAATAAACAATAAATTATATTCATATTGAAGTCGTTTGTACAGAATTTTATATTTACCATTTGTAAATTTGGAAGAGTTATATTATTTAATTATGAATGATAATATTTTCATTCACTGCTGGCCGGATGAGGAAGCTCAAGGTCGTTCAGCGAGCTATGGAGAGGGCTATGCTCGGAGTTTCTCTGCGTGATAAACTTAGAAATGAGGATATCCGCAGTAGAACCAGAGTGACCGACATAGTCCAACGGATTAGTAAGCTAAAGTGGCAGTGGGCCGGCCATATATCTCGAAGAACCGACAACCGATGGGGAAAAAAGTTCTCGAGTGGCAGCCTCGTACCGGCAGGCGAAGTGTAGGGCGTCCCCCCACTTCACACACATGAGTGACGACCTGGTAAGATGTGCAGGAAGTCGATGGATGCAGGTGGTTCAGGACCGTGCTTTGTGGCATTCCTTGGGGGAGGCCTATGTTCAGCAGTGGACTTGTGAAGGGCTGTAATGATGATGATGATGATATTTTCACTGAAGTTGATATTTTCACTGAAATTTCAAATACATTTGTTGATACGATACGTGCGTCATCGACTGTAAATTAATTGTGCTATGTCTATAACCTTCGCACAAGCTCAAGCAATAAGTTTAGATAAAGATCAACATTTCGTGAACCTTTTGAGGGAAATTTTTAATTTTGTTATTTAGAAAGTCCTCTTATACATTATCAAATACGTTAATTCTAAAATAATGCTGAAACTATCATAAACACCAGTTTGATTGATTGGTTAGAAAGTTTTGTTGACCCATCTAAGGACTGTCGTTGTATTAAATAAACTTGCAACATTAAATAAACAACAATGATTAAATCAGACAAGCAGGAAAGAACAAACGAAAACTCCATACCCAAGAAGGCGATAAGTACAAATAAAAGCTAAAAAACAAAGACTTTCTATGTGTTTACAAGGAACTCTTTGCTAAATAACACAAAGGCGATTTTATTTAGTATACTTATCTTTTTCTTTCATATTAAATACATAATTTATTTCTTGTCGGAACAAAAAATGATTTATTAACGTAATAATTTTAGCACATACATATTTGTAGACGGCAAACAAACAACACGAGGGGAATCTCCTCCTAATGCTATGAAATATGTTCAGAAACCGATGACGTTTGTAACCCCTACTTGAAAGTGTTTGCAATAAAGGATAAATCAATATGACGTGTTCGTAAAAGACTTTGAAGAGTAGAAAACATAGCTCTTTTCTTACTTTATACAACCACCATTAATATATATTTTTAATAATATCTTTGAGGTAAGACCACAAAGTCATTTCTTTACTCATGTGGTAAGACCATACTATACGTTATCTATGTATATGCTACTACTATCTATATATATTTTTTTATTATTTCGATTGTTATTCAATGCTAATTTCAACAATGTCACGAACATTTTTGACATTTTCAATCACTGGGTACTTATTTGATTCTTAATGCGGAGGAATTTTTGTGTGGTGTCCCTCACACTAGGCATATGGGTCGGTGTGTATAGAGACGAGGGAAAATATTCAAAAAGTTACAAATTAGTTTATATTTGTGTTCTATTTAATAGATGTAGTCTGCCAGTGAATTTTGAAGATATACAATTGCCTTTAGTTGGTCTAATTCTCCAGTAATATATTCAATATTTTTATTATTTCTTTATTTATTATATATGGTTTCTATTAGAGGCGCCATTTTTAATTTATTTTAATTTTTATTATTTTTTTATTATAGCGGCAACAGAAATACACATTCTGTGAAAATTTCAATAGTCTGCCTATTACGAATCATGAGATACAGGCCGCTAACAGACAGACAGACGGACGGACAGACGGACGGATAGCGGAGGCTTAGTAATAGGGTCCCGTTGGATACACTTTGGGTACGAAACCCTAAAAAGAAATAAGCTCGTTTCTTGATGGTCCAGAATAGTAGCCGGTGGTAAATGAATCCAAAAAGACGCCCTGCGAGGAAGAAAACTCAAAGTAAATAGCACAGTTGATAAAGTTGTCTAATATCACAACAAGGTTTAATATTTATTTTAAATAAAAAATAATTCTTAAGGAGACGGAGAAATATTGAATTACAGAATTAAGGACAAATAGTTCGTTTATACTCATAGATACTGGAGAGATAAATGGATGTGTGTAGTAAACACTACACTATATGATGATAAGCTTATTCATTTTTTTAAATCGGTAACACTATGATTACTCCTGTACGCGGAGACGTTGCACATACACTAATTCCACGTGGACAAACATCCAGACCCGGAACAATTATTCGTAGGCCATACTAGCGCTTGTTCCGCGTGGGATTAGGTTGCGCAGTCCGCAGGGTTGTAATCAAACGTCCAGTCCCTGCGCTAGCGAGCTATAAAAATGTGCAGTCAATGCGTATAATATATAATACGAAAATTACAACAACTCCTTATTGCTTTGGAGACTCCACTCCAACATGCTTTGGAGAACTTTCGAAAAATGCGCCAAACACATGCATTACTTGGAAAATTTTCCATATTCATTACATTGGGGTTGGTGAAATCATAGATACGGTAACCGCGCATTGGTATACTGCTGCCTATCACCAGTCTGCGTTCTTGCATGATTACCCCAATCAATCAGTTGGTTGCTCAACGAGAGGTTGGCAAGTGGAAAAAAGTTGCTTCGTAACCCTATGTGACATTTAATTAGTAAAAGAAGACATTACATAGGCTACTTAAAAAAAGCAAAGGTAAGAATGTTCTGACATCGAACGATATTTTTAAATTAAAGTTAAAATCGAACAAAGAAAACGTCAGAGCATTACAGTAAACTGTAAATAAAGACCGCAAAATCCTAGATGCAATAACTTCGTGAGCATTTTCTTTTCTATGCCAAGAAATACGGTTAATATTTTTAGTATAAAGTTAAGTTCTGGTTAATACAATAACACTAAAACTTGTGGTATTTAAGAAATATAAACAAGTTTATAAGTCAATATTATATATACTTTAGGATAGATTTAGGATATATCTATACAAATAAATAAAATTGGAGTGTCTGTTTGTAATATCAAAAAAACGACTTTTTACTAAATACATATGAAAGTGTATACGGTACTTAAAACAAAAACAAAATTTTTAAAATTTTGGTCCGTCTGTCTGTCTGTTTGTTCCGGCTAATATCCGTAGTGACTGGACCGATTTTGACGGGACTTTCACTGACAGATAACTGATGTTATAAGGAGTAACTTAGGCTACTTATATTTTAGAAAAAGAATTAGGGTTCCGCGCAAAAAAAAAATAAAACCCTAAATTGAACGCGGGCGAAGTCGCGGGGAACAGCTAGTTTCAAAATAAAATCGTACAACTTTTGTTGTACAATTAATACACAAAATTAATTTACTTCAATACTTTTTTAATAAAAGTTCCTGAAAATTTGGATAAATTCAATTTATTTTAATATACTTAGTCCGCCGTGGTAGCTCGGAGGCTGAGCTCTCGCCGTAGATTTCAAAGTAGAGTTTGATCGCCGCCGGCAACAATGAACGATTTTAATTGATTATTATATGAACAATTTTATTTGCAATTTTAAATACTGTGTTACTGTTTTTGAAAGAAAAGGGGGAATCTCCCGCTAGGCAAGGTGTTAAGCCCGGGGAGCGCCAAACGCTCCGAGTAGTAGTTCGAAACTGTCCTATATAATATACTATTTTACTTCGGAACTTTGATAGCGCGATTTAGGCTTCGATGTATTTTCGCTTGTGTCGCGACGGCAGCGCCGCCACATCACACACTTGCCACTAGTATGTTTCATTAAACATCCGATAGGCGCACACCTATATAATTGGTGACCCCGACGTGATATGAACACGCAACAGATGTGGCGGCGCTGTCGTCGCGCCACACTGTGTATACGGAGGCGAAGGAATACATCATGAGTTAACTAGATGTCTAAGAAATAAGAATTTCGAGGAACATGCAAGGAAGCAACGCTGGAATAACTGCTCTATATGCCTCTTAGAAATTAAAAAAGAGACTTGTGTCCAGCAGTGAGACATATTGATTGCAACTTTACTTTTAACTTTATAGTGTTAAAACAAATATAAAAATATGAATTTACTTAATCCCGCATAACCCCAACAAATTCCGACATATACGACGGATTTGTAAGCTGAAGTGATGGGCCGAAGCTCGAAGATCCTGCAGTTGGTGTTAAGAAAAGGTCTCGCATGGCAAATTCATATCGGCAATCGCAAGATAAGGTAGCCTCAATGTTAGATGGGTGGAATTATTTGCCAGCATCCGACTTTCCATCTGATTATACTGTGTATGTCTTCAAGGCAAGATTCAAGGCACCACTAACCATCACCTGATTTAAAAAAACAAGCACAATAATAGTCAAAAAAGAAGCCAATAGATGTAGGTGGATGTGGCTAAGAATCAGATCTGTGCTTTAAGTGAGGCTTTGTAACAATGATAAGGAATTACCTTATTTAGGCATACAGTTTATCTATTTCATACATGTTATTATAAAACAGAAAACTCATGGCACTTCAACCTTCTTTTTTAAAGTTGTTCAAGGCGCTTGATGAGAATAGAATAGAAGCCATACAACAATTTTTTTTTATTTTGTCGCGCATCACGTGAAAACAGTATAGCCAAATTAATTAGATTATCTTTATTGCGTAGAATTTAGACGAACATGAAATCACAACCAAGTTCTATTTCAAGCAATCGAGTATATCCAACGTTACAGCGTGAGCTCTTACTGAAATTTATAAGAAGTTATGAATAAGATTAAATTAAATTTAAATTAAGATTTAATTTAAGAAAATTTTACTTTGAGAAAAACGAAATTTAGAACATAAGAAGTGATTGAAGTTATAAAATTAAGTTTTTATCAAATTTGTTAACATCAGAGGGAATGTAGGGATAAAAGTAGAAAAATCCCGAAAGTTTATATAAAAGGACTTGGAAAGTTAATATATCAGGAGTATGATAATGTGTACGAAAGAGAGAGATGGGATGAAATAGGTAAATAGTATACGAACCAAATCGAATATTGTATAGTTTGAGTAAGAGGGAAAGAATATATTATGTGTAATGGCGAAAAAGTGTTTTATGTCATCGTACAGGAATACCAAGTGTTGGTTAGCCAATCGCTTTCTTAGCGTCTATAGCGGCTAGTATTTACATCTTCGTAGTGATTGGGTTGGTCTGATTTTTGACCACTTTCAAAATATTCGAATAACCGGAAGCTTTTTACTACGCTCATCGAACGGGCAACAAATGGGGTAAAAAGGTTCTCAAGAGGCATTTCTGTACCGGTGAACGGTGTGTATCATAGCGATCCTCCACTAAATAACTACCAGGTAAGACATGCACGAAGTTAATAAATGCAGGTGATTCAGGATCATGGATTGTATTTTGTGCCATTACGGGGGTAGAGCTATGTTCAAAAATCTCGAGTTGAGTTGTAACTTGTAATTAACAACTTTATGATTAAAAATTATGAAAATGAAAATGACAAATATTAATAACATTTATCTCAACGCGTTTCACTACTTATGTTTAGTGAAATTTAATCGTAAATGTCTACTTTAACAAAGGTTTATTTTGTCAAATAAATCTTTAGTAATTTCCGATATCTATGGCGCCAACTGGCAATTCCAGCAGCAATAAATCACAAACTACTGAGCGGAAAGTTTTCAAGCATTATGCCAAGAGAATATCATAGTGTGAAGCAACACAGTTCTGATTCTACAACTTTACGACGATAGGAAAGTCATAGAACAGGTATAGTAAAGGGATTCAAATATACTTGTAAGAAACCTGGAGTTATATATTTAAATAAGAATCGTTATACACCCTTTTTATCGGAACACTATCGAAACATGTTCTAACTTTTAAGATGTTAAGAAGTAACAGTACGGTTCCCAAGCCTCCCGGATTGCCCGGGAGACTCCTTTAATAATGGTTAATCTCCCGACCTCCCGGAGTGGAATAATTTCTCCGGTTTTTCTAAAAATTATACGCATCCTTCGCTCGCACGTGTCGCTACTCACTCGCGTTGCGGTCACACACAACAACGCGCGCCGCTGCTGGTGTAAATCTGTTCGTCTCGCCAGACGGTACTTCCGCAACATCACAAATATTAAATGCTGCTCGAAAGCAAAGTAAATAAAATTTAAATATTAATAAATGATTGAAGTTATCTTTCAATCCCCCCCCCCCCCCAACCTCCCCCACTCTGTCACAAAATCAAGTCGTCGATGTTATAATGAGTTATACTTATTTCTATGAATAGCGAAACTACAACAACACAGCTACCGGCCCCGACATGGAACCTGAATATCTCGTATTATGAAAGCGGTATTTTGAAACCGGTAAATTGATTCTCACGATTTTGCAAAGGTTCCTGAAATACTGGAAAGGAACCGGTACTTATTGGTACGAAGCTAGAAACAAAAACGGAAACCCAAATAACAACCGCTTTTTAGCACGTTATTTGATAGTATGGTGAGATCACACACAATGTTTCCACTGGAAACCGTATTAAAGAAAACCTTTCAATAAACCACAATGAGTGAAACCGCCGTAAAACACCTAGTGAAAATATATTAATAATAGAATAAACTACATCGAATTCACATTTATGGCGTTCAGTGTTACTTCATACGGCCAACATCGAAGGACCACGTCTCACATCCATATATCATCTCTCGCAACACGCACTG
The DNA here is from genome assembly GCA_963668995.1 of Parnassius mnemosyne. Lineage (NCBI taxonomy): Eukaryota > Metazoa > Arthropoda > Insecta > Lepidoptera > Papilionidae > Parnassius > Parnassius mnemosyne. The sequence goes on from CAVLGL010000081.1 coordinate 8,180,081, forward strand.
GTTGTGAAATCCAATAAGGAAGAAAGGTTCTCGAACTGCAGCCCGAGCAGCGAAGTGTAAGTAAGAAAATATATATAGTATGATGGACTGATGGATTCTGGTTGTTCGAAGTGTAGGGCGACCCCCCACTAAATGGAGTGACGACCTGGTAAGATTTGCAAAAAGTCAATGGATGCAGATGACTCAGGACCGTGCTTTGTGGCATTCCGTGGGGGTGGCCTGTGTTCAATAGTGCACTTTTTAAGAGCTGTAATAATGATGATGATGATGAGTTGCTTCAGCTGATGCTGTTTGTTATGCAGTTCATTCATTACGTCTTTATAATCATGAATATTTACGTAACAAAATAGAAATTAAAGTATAATATCTATGCTATATAAGTTGTACAACATGTGAAGAGAAGTTACACGACATAATCACGCAAGTTATGGGAGATAGTGTGCTTGTAAACTGTAAATCGTTTCCATTTCGTCCGTTTTGATAACATAATCAACATAAAATATTATTAACAACAATATGTTTATAAATTTTAGAGAACAAATATTTCTAAATGCATATAGAATCTAACTAAAATAACTATTCATATCAAGATATATTAGAATCATTTATTCTTACAGCAACTGCACTATTGGACGTGAACTGCAGGTTGTGCGACACTACAAGCTAAAGCACTCACTAACACTCGAAGATTGTCAGTACTTATAATGTAAATTCTGCCCATTAGAATTAAATTTTGCTAATCCCTTTTTGCTCATATGGTTGTTTAGCGGATGTTCCTAGGATTACCATTATAGCTTTTGAATTGCTTTGTTTCATGGTACGAATAATATTTAATAAGCACACCAAAGTGCCAAGTTTGTGAGTTACTTTGGTTCTTTTAAGAGCTTTACGGCTCAGTGGTGCAGTCTCATTAAGTTTCGAATCTCCGCGGAACAAGGATTTGTATGTGTCACAAAAAATTGTTCTCGGCCTGGATATGTCTCCTTTTTTATTTATGTATGTAAACTGCCTGGAGATAATACAGGAGATAATTTTAATGTGGAGACAAATTTTTTTTAAAGAAAATAAAATTAAATATGTTGCCGTAGTATTACAGCCATATATTCTTTCATCGTACGATTAATATTAAAGAAGCACGCTAATTTTCCTTCGATTCTTACTTACCAAAACGCTACGATGTAAATACAAACCATCGAAAAAAACACCCAAATACAAACAAAAAAATGTCAAATAAAATGTATGAAAATTTATGCACATAATTCGACTGAAAGCAGTAAAATATTTGACATATTATAACCAGTAAACGAGTAAGCCTACAAATTGGAGCTCTATCGAATAATTTTTCAGATAAAACGGACTATTTTTTTTTGTACACATTATTAATTAGATTAGTATTATAAATACTTAACAGGTGGCGGTTTGTCACGCACGAGTTGACCCTGAGCGGGTATTACGTCGCGTTAAATCGTAAGTTCATTACTATTCAAACTACCGCAACGTAACTTTATCCGAATTAATCTAGGCATACGAGTGGTGGCATGTGATCATTATATTTTACTAGCTGACCCGGCAAACGTTGTTTTGCCATGTACAATATTTCTATGAAATATTTTTTTAGTTTTATAAATCGCGATTAAAAAACAGGGGTTGATCGTAGAAGGTTGAAAATTTGAAGTTTTATGTATTTTTCAATGCTAAATCAAAATAAAAATAAAAAATGTAGTCAAAAAAAATTTAGGGGTGGGTCACCCTTATCATTTAGGGGTTTGAAAAATAGCTGTTGGCCGATTCTCAGACCTACCCGATATGCACACAAAATTTCATACAAATCGGTTCAGCCCTTTCGGAGGAGTTTGGTAACAAACACCGCGATACGAGAATTTTATATATTAGATAATATACATGTATATTAAGAGTTCTCAAGGTAGTAAAATAAGCAAAGTTTATGATATTACAACAGAAAAAGTTGGAAAGAATGTTTATTCTAAGGAGTTAAATTCAAGACCTATAAGTGTTTGCCAAATCTCTAATCAAGAGCTAAATCCACCTCATCAGTTCGAATACTGAAATAATAAGGACGTCAAAGAATGTAAGTATCGTATCTCTAGCGAGAAGTAGCTGCTTGTAAGAATCATGCCTTGAGCATTATTTATCGCACTTGGATTCGTTTAAGTCGAAATGTGTAATTAATATTTTTTTTATATAATAAGGGAGGCAAACGTGCACACAGTCCACCTGATGGTAAGTGGTTGCAGTAGCCCATATCTTTGAACATCTATCCTCGAATACGAATCAAAATGCAGATGCATTGTCACCCGTGAGGAGGTAAATACAGGTTACTAAGTAACCTAGCTAGGATACTCAGGATTCTACCCATTTCAAATTGGTCCTCATGATGTATTGTATATTGATATATTGTACCTATTTGTAAAAAGTATGTAAATGGTTGCTGTGGCCCATTGACATCTACATCTATCTTCGTTTGCGAATTAAAATGCAGATACGTTGTCACCCGTGAGGACTGAGATTGAATGCTTCGTTTCCAGTAAAAAGGGTTTCCGGTTCTCTACACTCACATATGTAAGGATCGTGACACTTGGCGATCTGTTCTCTCTGGCTACCCCGTCAGGGATTGTGCGTGAAGATAAGTAAGTAAGTACACTCACCATACGAAACACAGCAGCGTTAAGCTGCTATTTTACGCTAGTATTCGGTGAGAGCGTGGTCTTTCCCGGTCGTGCCGACCCATTCGTGCTTCAACTATACAAGTACTCTACCGCGTATAGACTACTACTAACTATTCTTGTATATCTTTCACCCGCCAACTCAATCGGTGGATATCTCTGCTTGTACCAAGTTCTTTTAAGAAGCAACAAATTTAGGTAAAGTTCCATTATAAGATTTGGAGGATTTTTATTGAGATATTTAACAGGGAACAGTGACACCTGTCGGTGAATACTCTTAACTAAATTAAATATAGCGTCGGTAAATCGAAAATTGTGTAATAAATATTACTCTATACTTTTACAGATTTGAAACGGTCGGACATAAATTACTAAACAGTTTAGACACGAAGAGTTAGAGTAAACCTATTTCCAGCAGTGAGACGTGTAATTGAACCTGTTTTAAAAGCAAATTCTCAAGCTGTGCATAGAATATCTAAAAATGTTTATAAGTGATAGTTAATAAACATAATTAGTAAACCACCTCTTCAGGCAGACTAAGACTAGATAAAGTAATTTGGTAGAGTCAAACTGCAGCGCAATTTGGGTCGGTTTATTCGAGGAAGGACGACGCACTCACAGAACACTAGCGTAAAATAGCAGCACAATTCTGTTGTGCTTTTTAGACTGAGTGTAGGGAATCGGAGATCCGATTTACTGGTAACGTACTTTACTAATGGTTAACGCATCTGAATTTTAATTCTTAATCGTCGATAGATGAAGACTTCAATGGTCCACGACGCCCACTTATTACTAGGTAAATAATGAGTAAATAAATAAATCAACAAATTAATGTTTGTTTGCTCATTTTTATTAAGTGCGCGGGACAAGTGAAAATTGGTGATATATGACTGATAGGACAATACGAGTACATATAAGCGTTTGATATTATATTTTAGTGAATAATCATTATAGCTTAGAGTTTTATCTCATAATTTTATAGTAGAATTAGTTTTACGTTATGTATTGAATTTATAATAGTTACATAGAAATGTATAAATTTAATATATAGAAAACAACACAACTGTCACGCGACTCAGCAAGATAATTACATAGCATCGTACCTTGCTCTCTCGCGCCTCGCTCCGATTGGTCGTTACCATTCCCCCGTCGTTTGTACTGTATTTGTCGACCTAGCCTAGGTCATATAAAAAGGAGGCCATTTCCGTCATTCGACGCACAGCTGACCGAGCACCCGTCCACGTACGGGTATTCCTCAGTCAGTTCAGTCGAGGAATAAAACGTCAGTCCCGTCCCGTCTCGCCTCAGCTAGCGCCGCCGCCCCCGTGCGGTTGTGTTAGCTGTCCACGCTCACCATCCCCGTACGGTGAGTGCCCTCCCGCCTCAGCTAGCGCCGCCGCCCCCGTGCGGGTGTATTAGCTGTCAGCGCTCACCGTCCCCGTACGGTGAGTGCCTTCCCGTCGCAGCTAGCGCCGCCGCCCCCGTGCGGTTGTGTTAGCTGTCCGCGCTCACCGTCCCCGTACAGTGAGTGCGTTCCCGTCTCCGCTAACGCCACCGCCCCCATGCGGTTGTGTTAGGTGCGCACGTTCACCGTTCCTGTACGGTGAGTGCCCTCCCGCCTCAGCTAGCGCCGCCGCCCCCGTGTGGGTGTATTAGCTGTCAGCGCTCACCGTCCCCGTACGGTGAGTGCCTTCCCGTCGCAGCTAGCGCCGCCGCCCCCGTGCGGTTGTGTTAGCTGTCCGCGCTCACCGTCCCCGTACAGTGAGTGCGTTCCCGTCTCCGCTAACGCCACCGCCCCCATGCAGTTGTGTTAGGTGCGCACGTTCACCGTTCCTGTACGGTGAGTGCCTTCCCGCCTACGCTAGCGCCGCCGCTTCCATGCGGTTGTGTTAGGTGCCCGCGTTCACCGTCCCTGTACGGTGAGTGCCTACGCTAGCGCCGCCGCCCCCGTGCGGTTGCGTTAGCTGTCCGCGCTTACCGTCCCCCTTACGGTGAGTGCATTCTCGCTCATACACGACTCCCACATCATCATTCCGCTAGCACCGCCACCCCCGTGCGGCTGTGTTAGTTATCCCGCGCTCAGTCCCCGACGGTGTGTGCCCCGCGCTCCCCTTTCCTAAGGGGCATCGCTTCCGATGCAGCAAAGAGGCCATACAGGCCAGAGCCAGTTCCACAGGTGGTGTTTAGTGGCTAGGCACTTCATAGTGAGACCCACATAACCACGCAGCCGGCTGCGAGGTATACTATGAGCATTCACCACCTCCCTCCCCCGCTCCCGGAAGGTAGCTCCTTGCTTTGGGCGCAAAAAAAAAGTCGTTCGACACAGTAGGCGCGGCGGCTAGCTACCTCGGAAGAAACTTTTCAAATATACAAGGAAGAAGATCTCAGTGGTTTTATTCCCCACCAACCCAGCACACAATTGTGCCTGTAAGGCATATTAAATTGTATAAAACACTTGATAATTTAAAATTTAGTTTTCCTTTGCAAACGCAAAAACATATTTAGTTAAAATATAACAAAAAAGTTAATACAAGATCGGTTCTAAATGAATCGGGAAGAATTATTAAGAATAACCAAATTAGTTTTATATTAGAGGACATTGCATAAGTACGAGTACAATATTATTTAAAATAAATTTTAATGAGTGATAGGACTCTTATTCTGCCTAGCAGAGCGTCTGTTTAGGTAGGTAGCATCCTTTAACTAACACGTTTCTTCCACCAAGCAGAAAAGTATGCACTGTTGTGTTTCGCTATGTGAGGTAAGAAGGCACATGAAGGTGTTATCACAGGCTGTGAGACACTGCATCTTAATGTTCTGCACAATGTACAGAATATTACTGCATATTGTTACTAGCCTTATCAACCAACGTACTTGCTTTATTATTATCTTTATTTTAAATTACTTCGTTGGATAATTCAAGCAATACAATCTTAAAGAAATTTTTACAGCTGAAATGACCGCATTAGAAGAGAGTTGCCCACATTTCTAATAAAAATACAAGCAAGTGAAGTCACTCTACATAGCGTAAAAATAATGTCCTCCAGACCTAATTTCGGTCACGGCAGCCAGTCTCTACGGGGACTAGCCATCTGCACAGGACAGGATTATAGTGCCCGAGTGTATGTGCAAACACAGGTGCACTCTCTAATCCCTCACTCTCATAGTCCGATGGGACGGTGTCTGACAAGACCGGAAGCAGATCAGGCGCAGAACCCAAGGCTTCGATCGCCTGCAAAAAGAGCGTCAACCTGGCTTCGGGCTGCTACTGAGAATTTGTTCAGAGAAAAACCCAATAATTGATTTTAGCCCGACTTGGGATTCGAACTCGGGACCTCATGAACAGCAACCGCATTTACGACCACTAGACCAACACCACAATCATAGCTTAGTTTTGAACTATAATGACACCATTCCATGCTCCTCAAAATAGTCATTTAAACTATAGTAAACTTTAGTGCATAAACACTTTATAGTCTAAGTTTTAATTATCATTCGGAAAGGCTTAAATAGTAGTAGTAGTAGTATCACATCATATTTTCACAAAATCTTTACTATCAAGATCATTTCAGATACATGGCAATCATTCATTGAGTCTGATTTCAAAGTTTTAATACCTTTTAAGCCATAATGTAATGGTATAATAAAACCTGGATAAGCCCCCTCCCCGTACTCTCCCCCCTTCAACTAATTTCGCAACTTTACGATCAAAGGCGCCGTAAAGTAGTCTCTACGTTTCAGACGATTTATTTTTGTGACGTAAGTAGTGAGAATATTAAATGTAGAGGGTTAATTCGATTTTAAAACATTATTATAACGCTTTTAAATTTCGTACGCCATTCGAGTGATTTAAGTAATAAAATTAGGTTTTAAAATATTAAGATTATTATTATTCTAGAAGTTCTGATATGGTATAAATTCTACTGTATAAATAAATAAGTTAATTAATTAAGTATAAGTGTAAAATAAAAGTCACACTCGCAGTGGGTATAACATAGCTTATGAAATATAGCAGCTTATAACTTGAATAGAAAATTTTAAAAACCGTCGAAACAAAAAAAGCTGATGATCTTCAAACAGCTGAACCGATTTTCATAAAACATGTCTTAGAACCATCGCTAGAAAAACGGTTTTTAAATTTAAAAAAAAAACGCACCCAATATGGTTCACCTGTTTAAGAGCTACGGTGCCACAGATAGACAGACAGACAGACACACATAGCGGTCAAACTTATAACACCTCTTTCTTGCGTCGGGGGTTAAAAATGAGTAAGAGTAGGGACAAATTGTTCCCACGTACGCATTGTATGCGATGCAACACTCCTTGCTAATGTGAATCTCACTTGATCTACGTATGAAACGTAAGTTTGGCGTCAGACACTTTTCGCTTCTTAGCGGACGCACGAGTAGAAGTTTATACCATGTTTTCTTATTTAAATAAAACTAGTTTTATTTACATCAGAAAACATTTATCCTGTTTATATCATTTTTTCTATTTGTTTATAATGTGATACGCGTAAGTTCTAGGAACGCACTGGTCGTAGGCTTAGCTAAAAAATATCGATATATCGAAATATCGAAAACATAACGATTTCTTATATTTATGCGAACACTACACATTTAAATAAAACTAGTTTTCACGGATTTAATCGCGTATATTACGTTTGACGTTTCGGGCACTTTACAGCAACTGTGGTCACAGGGGGGACTGAGGTGTTCGACATCCCAATGTCATAGTTATCACGGCTAGCTCCAGATTAAAATTATGAATTTTTGTTCAGTTCAGTCCCCCCCGTGACCATGGGTGCTGTTAAGTGCTCGAAACGTCAGCTTCGCCACTGCGCCACTGAACCGTCAATTTTCTATAAGCACCTTTTAAAATAATTCTCGAAACGAAATGGGGTGACGGATTCTCATATCCCGCCACCACAAGGCAAACGTCCGTGGATGTTAATAACTAGTATTAATATTTGCCAGATAATAATATTAAAATTGTAGTCAGCTAACATAAAGGAAAAAACAATTAACGTTACCGTTAACGCCTATTAAGGTCCACTTTCAACAGTGGCTTCTACCATAGATTGACTCATAGGGGGATATTTGCCATAGTTGCCACGCTTGGAAAGCGGGTTGGTAACCGAATTACCGAAAATCGATTACGAAGAGGCTGCTGCCCATCTTCTGATTTGTATCCGTCTGTACGCCTCTTACGGTGCGTCCACATTAGGTATATAACATAACATGTTTCAGTGATGTGTAGGCTGAATGTTATAAAACGTGTTATATAAACGACGAACGACAATGTCATATAACATTGTTATATTGCATTGTTATTCTAATGTGTACAGTATTGTTATATGTTGCAATGTTGAAAAACAATGTTACATAATTTGGACGTGTTATAAAACAAAAGTTACACAACATGTTACTTAATCTGTACGCACCCTTTCAACACCCAAGTGATGATGGATAGTGGATATTCTTACAGCGCCACTACACAGGTAAAAGGAAAAAACATACATACTTATTATAAAGTAAAGTTTAACCGGTAATTAATAATTTCATATTAATTTTGTCGAAATAAATCACATGTACATCTTTTAAGTTTAAGTCCCCCGTGACCACGGGTGCTGGAAAGCACCCGAAACGTCGGGAATATAAAAAATAAGTTAATATACGCGATAAAATCCGTAAAATTAGTTTTATTTAAAAATGTGTAGTGTTCGCGTAAATATAAGAAATCATCACATGTACATCGTCAAGCCTTCACAATAAAGAACTCCAAATGTAATTTAGTCAGTATTCTCAGGGGAAGTAATAAGTCTTGTGTGCGTCGTTCTTCTCGTAATCGTATGAAAGTCGTGAAAAAGAGACATCGTATTTATTTCAGTTCTCAGAATTAATAAATATCAAATTTTCCATTTTATCTATGTCGTTGTTTTATGCTCACGTTCATTTTACTAGATTGACGACAATCTTAGATATAAGTGCGAACGAAGATTTTATTAATTTCTTTTGAATGTAAATTTCATTTTTACATTCAAAAGAAAGTAGGATATATTATTATTTATTTAGAAACAGCGTGTAGTGGCGGAGTAAGAATAGCTACTAATTACTATATATCACCCCGTGGGTGTCGTAAGAGGCGACAGAGGGAAACAAATAGAGGAGATGGGCTGCAGCGTCTTCCTAGGACTAAAAATAAAAAAAACTATGGTTTCCAACCCGCTTGGCAAGCGTGCCAACTATGGAGGATATCACCCCTATGAGGCAATCTATGGGAGAGGCCTATGTTCAGCAGTGGACTTTAATAGGCTGTAACGGTAACGGATTTAGAAACGAAGAACGGCTTTAGTAGATGCCTCGAAATATGACCTCTACAAAAGTTTATCATTTAATTAGTTTGCTTTAATATTAGAATGCTGCGAATACTGTGTACGAGGGGATTTTTACGGGCGGATGAATGTGATGAAGGTTGATCAAAGTCCCCTGCTAGACATAGGCCTCCACCACAGATTCCCTTACAGGCGTGATATTTATATAGTTGCCACGCTTGGCAGGCGGGTTGGCAATCGCAGTTTATTTAATACTCTTCGAACACCCACGGAATGATATGGTGTAGTGGATTCTCTTACGAATCCACTAACGGCTATCTTATAAATATATACAAATTAATAAAATTGAAGTGTCTGTTTGTAATGTCAAAATAACAATTTTTTACTAAATGCACATGAAAGTATATACGGTACTTATAACAATAATACAAATTTTAAAGTTTTTGTCTGTCTGTCTGTCTGTCTGTTTGTTCCGGCTAATCTCAGAAACGGCTGGACCGATTTCGACGGGACTTTCATTGACAAATAGCTGGTGTTATAAGAAGTAACTTAGGCTACTTGTATTTTAGAAAAAGAGTTAGGGTTCCGCGCAACATAACTAAAACCCTAAACTACACGCGGGCGAAGTCGCGAGGAACAGCTAGTATTTTAATAATATTACTAACTGGTAATTATTTCTTCTTGAATAAAATATGAACAAACATAAATTTTTACATATTAAGAAGATTTGCTTCTTTCTCGTAGCAATGACGCTGATTTAAGTAATGTAACTCTTTTGTTTCAACATTTTTTCCTTATAAGACACAAGGAATAAATATCAGATTTTAAGCATGACCGCGTTTGTGACGGTTCTTTAATATTAATATGCAGAGAAATTTTCTTCTTGCCTCAGCCAGTATCGGTATCCTCGGAGTCGACATATCGAGTGACGTGCAGTTTCGTGGTCACTTGGAAGAGAAGGCCAAATTGGCCTCTAAAAAGCTTGGCGTGCTCAGCAGAGCGGGACAGTATTTCATGCCGGCACACCGCCTGCAACTTTACAAGGCGCAGGTTCGGCCTCACATGGAATACTGTTCCCATCTCTGGGCAGGGGCTCCCCAGTGCCAGCTCCTTCCACTTGACCACATCCAGCGCAGAGCGGCTCGAATCGTCGACGACCGAGCCCTTTCCGATCGGCTCGATTCATTGGCACTGCGAAGAGATGTTGCATCTCTTTGCATTTTCTTTCGCATCTACCATGGGGAGTGCTCTGAGGAATTGTTCGGATTAATCCCAGCCGCCAAATTTCACGAACGCACATCGCGGCAGAACTCCCGATACCATCCACACCATCTGGATGATTGGCGGTCCACCACTGTGCGATTTAGAAGATGTTTTCTTCCTCGCACAACTTCCTTGTGGAATAGTTTACCATCAGGGATTTTTCCGGACCGATACGACTTAGGGACCTTCAAGAAAAGAGCCTACTCCTTTTTAAAAGGCCGGCAACGCATCTGCAATTCCCCTGGTGTTGCGGTTGTTCATGGGCGGCGGTAGTCACTTACCATCAGGTGAGCCGCATGCTCGTTTGCCCCCTCTCCTATAAAAAAAAAAAATAAAAAAAAAAAATTTTCTTAACACAACAATATTAGAAATTTATATTTTCAGACTTTTTACAAGATACCAGAATCGAAATTAATCGTTCAGACGCTGTCAGTCAGATGTTACATGATAGCAAGATTAGTATTGACTAAAGATATTTAATGAAATGTCTTCAAGCAGCGTTTAACCTTGAATGATGCGCAAAATGGCAAATCAGTGTAGTTTAAATCTATTCATAACGTATATGTATATCACAATGCACACGCCCGAATGCTCTCTGTGGTTTCGTGTGGATACACTCGCAAATACATTCAATAAATTAATTACATTTACAATTTGCATATAGCTTGCATTTTAGATATCATTCATGTAATTTAGTTTTATTAAGTGCATATTGCATCAAGCCGAAGACCAGGCTAAGAGGCGCGTCTTAGTCTCTACCTACCAGCAGTGGACTGCCGTAGATTGATGATGATGAAAGTTTATTAATAGAATCAGACGTTACTTTGCGGAACTCTATTATATTAAAGACGTTAAATATTAATTAGTTAATTAAAGTATTAAGTCGATCTTCGCTAATTAATTTTTAACATTTTTAATGATGAAAGTGTTTATTTACGACTGTTTCAAACATGTATCACTTCGTTTGTCAAAGCATACAATAATAACATACCTTTAGCACCATACCAGGTATGTAATTTTTTAAATAATAGCGATTACGAAAGAATTGAAATTAGGTTTTGTAAGACATAAAAGAATGGCGCTAATTTGTAACAAATTGACGAAAAAAAAATTAAAAACCAGTAAATGACTTCATGTAAAGTTAATACCTGTAGCATACGCCGGCTCGAGGTCGTCTTCGTCATCGGTGTGGTGTCTACTGGAAGCATGGGAGTGGGAGTGGTGCGCAACACCCACGTGCACTGGCTGTATCGGCTGCTCGTAGTGTTTATGGTGGTCGACGTACACTCGATGGTGATGCGGACATGGCGTCGGCGGTATATAGTCCGCTAACGTCCCACCGCGAGTCAGCGTGGAACCGGCACTCAACGTACCACCGCCCGAACAAGACGCTAACGCACTGCGCACTGAACCTAAGTCCAGCGACGGTCTTCGCGACAATTCACCGAAACCTTCACCGAAAAGAGCACTCGCTGGCACCGCGTGTCTCACTTCGTGTTGGTGATGGGAGTGGCCTCCATTAGATGAAGAGTGAGGGGAGGCGGAGTGGTCGCGGCTATCGCGCGACGTGGACGCGGTATGAATGATGCTCTCATCATGTGTTTCCATCACTTCACGGGCCGTTGGCGGGTTCGGGTGCGAGTGAACCACTGAGGTCCCCGCTCGTCGAGGGCTCCGACCACGGTCAGGTAGGACCGAAGAAGCAGACCAATAACCCCACGCCATTTTGAATTCTTACACTTGTCACTTTAAAATTTACGAAGAACACGTGATATACGTGGGAAGGTATATGTAATTAGACTATAAAGACAGGATGTTTAAAAATGGACAGAGTTAGAATATGTGGATGAAGGAGCGGGCGTGCTGGGGCGAAGTTAATTATAAGGATGTTGGTTATCTAGGCGTTAATAATGAACCTTGTATCTCCCTTGACCGTAATAAGCCGAGTAGCAGAAACAAGATGGCATGAGAGCTGAACGCTAGTTTGTTAATTATACAAGGATTTTTACAAAAATAAAGATATACATAATAAATGAAGTTTCGAAGTAGTTGCTTTAAAATACATGTTTGAAGCCCATTTTCAGTAACCATGTTATTTTTTTTTATTTCTTTTAAAAACGTTACCCCCACACTAGGGTCTTCTCCTGTGTCGTGGAGGCAGTTTACAAACATAAATTGCACAATTTATTTATTTATAACAATTAACGTAGATAATAAAAGAAAAAGAAAAGTCTACAAAAGTCACCTGGCGGGTAAGGTGAAAGAGGATCCTGTAATTTCTGAAAGAGCAATTAAAGTGGAACAGAGAACCGTCAATGAGAGAAATTGATAGTCTTTACATATTTACGTGGCAGAGCCATGCTGCAGCTATATTAGTAGTATAGTTGTAGGACGAATGGGTTGGCTCGACCGGGGAAGGATCACGATCTCACAGAATACCAACGTAAAACAGCAGCTTAACACTGCTGTGTTTCGTATGGCGAGTGTAGAGAACGGATTAAGATGGAATGCCTCTTTTTACTGGAAAAGAGGCATTCCATCTTAATCCTTATGGGTGACAACGCATCTGCATTTTGATTCGCAAACGAGGATAGATGTAGATGTCTATGGGCCACAGCAACCACTGACCATCATGTGGACTGTGCGCTCGTTTGTCACCTATAAAAAAATATGTATGTACGATATACGAGTATTTTACGATTCTTCCCGATGTTTTAATTCACTGTAACATCTTAACGGCTCTAACGATAATTAACATTTCAAATCAACTACAATCGCTTTTTAATTATATTAAAAAAATATATAATAACCTAATACATAAAAACTTGTACGTTCACCGTGTGGAGGCGACGTAAGTGAATCCTCATTTCATCGCGAGGGGGAGGAAGGAAGAAGCGACTATGCTATTTTTATAGAACGCTGATAAACAAGCTGGTTCACTTGTCCACGGTGTGTGACCACCGCCGCTCCTGAACATCTGCAAAAACCCGAGGAATTGTGGGTGCTTTGCCGGCCTTGAAAAGTTAGCAGGCGCTTTTCTCGAAGGTCCTTAAGTCTCGGCCCGGAAAAGCCGCTGGCGGCAGTAAATTACCCAATAATAAATTAAAATACCATTAGGATCTCATGACTTCCGACAGATAGAAGTGAAACCCTTACTTTGAATTACAATGGGAAAATTTGACATTATAGCAAATACTCCTCACAACAGAAAATAACAATTATCTGGTATACTTTTACGGACTCATGTTGAATGGTTAGTTAAATTTTTTATCATTTCCTTGAAGAAGTTAAAAAATGCGCGCTTTGACCAATACTATTTCAACATTCGGTTTTAGCAAATAAGAAATTCATTTAGAATATTAATTTTAAGGGATGTTTTCATAGTGGCGACGAGGCCCATTTCATAAGTCATTGCATTGATAAGATCGCGTCGCGGTCAAATAATTCGGGGCTCATTCAGTGCGGCCGGGAATGGCTCAATGACACGGAAACTGCGTTGATACACAGCGATAAACAAGAGACCGGCTCGTCTGTATTCACTGACATAATCTAGGCAGTGCTTCCGCGTCATACACAACTGAAACCGTTTTCATTCATTTATTTCTATAAGTGATCTAATGTTAATTGTAAAACTTTTACTATATATTGGATCTTGAATATATAATACACTATTATAAGCAAGTAAAGTAAAAGATGTTAGCAGCCTAAATGAAGCCTAAGGCACACTCTCATTTGTGGGAGGGTTTTGGAGTAGGGAATTCGCCGCGCTGGTTTAATAAAAGACAGACTTCAAGTTTTTTTTAATGTGTGAGACATGGAAGGTAATTTGCAATGTTTTCCCTCACCGCGAAACACGTGATAAATCAGCAATTAAAATTGTTATCAACAATCTCATTGGTGCCGTAGAGGAAATAACTATGTTTTCTCACGTACAACGAAATTTATAATGCAAGCACTTGTCACGTAGTCAAATAAAAAGAAACCTATTTTGAATTAGATAAAAAATATTTTTATGGTAATTTCCAAGCAATTCCTATAATTCGAAGTAATCACAATGTGTTAAGGCCAAAATAAATAATTATTATTATAGCAGGGCCGTAATAAAACCTCAATATATAGCGCGAAAGTTAATATTAAAAGGTGTCGAGGTAGACCGAGACTAACGTTCGAAGACCATGTGAGCAAATTGCTCGAAGAGGGTAGGGTCAAAAGTACTCGGATACTTAGACGTGCATGCATGAAGAAGATAATGAATCTGAAAGAAGCGAAAGAGGTATGTAAGGATCGTGACACTTGGCGATCTGTTCTCTCTGGCTACCCCGTCAGGGATAGTGCGTGAAGATAAATAAGTAAGTATTTAAATAAAAAAGAAAACTATTGTCAGAGAATGAGTAGAATATAAATGAGATAAGTAGAAGTTTACCATCATTAACTTCACTTACTCGAAACCACCACTGTTAATAATGATATTTATTATTATTAACAGTGGTGTATTTATAATAAATTTTGTTGACATTATTCAGACCTCAGTTGACTTTGTTTTTGCTTTCAACTCATATAACTTTCTAAAGAAAGGAGACGAGAAAAAATCTAAGATAACAAATAATTACTACTTAAAGAAAATATCTACTTCTTAGAGTACGAAACTTAAGCAATTAAACAAAACGTTTTATAAATAATGTTATTGAAAACTTTGAATGCAGTACCATTATTTTGTTTTTCGATTTCACAACCATGCCTTACCCCATAAAACAAATATTACTGTGTCTAGAACATAAGATTTACTTGGTTACTACATATGCGAATGCCCGGAATCGATTTATGGAAATTAACCGCTCAAAAAAAGGAAATTGGAAATAAGACATTGAGTGAAAGGGAAACGGCGAAGGAGGTCCGATTGAAGGAGGAGTAATGTTCTGAAAATTAATCAATTTGCATTATTACATTTATGAGAATGAATTGAATGTAAGCTATTTTTTGAATAAACAGGTATTAAAGAGTTACATTTAATACGAGATACATCTGTGTAGATTTGCTTTCGATGGTTATGGGGGGGGGGGGGGGGGGGGGGCTTGTTAGATGATGGCAATTTTTTTTACAATGACGAGAGCTATACTCGGGGTTTCTCTGCGCGAAATTAAGATATGCACAGTAGAACCAGTGACCGGCTTAGCCCAAAGGATTAATAAGCTGAAGTGACAAAGGGCCGACCATATAGCTTGAAGAACGGACATCCGATGGAGAAAAAAGGTTCGCCAGTGGCAGCCTCGTACTGGAAGGCAAAGTGTAGGACATCCCCCAACTAAATGGAGTGACGACCTGGTAAGACCTGCAGGAAGTCGATGTATGCAGGTGGCTCAGGACCGTGCTTTGTGGCATTCCTTGGGAGAGGCAGTGGACTTGTGAATGGCTGTAATGATGATGACGATGATTACTATCGTCTACACATGAAGAAACTTGTATCAAAACGAAGTCCTTACGAATAATTTGAAATAAATTTAAACTTATACTTCGGATATATTTCAAGCGTTGTGATAAAATTCAGCCACGAGATAAATTTGTCGGCGAACTCAATAGTGTCCATAAAAAAGGGGCGGTGAAAGTTAATTCAAATATTCTTCCAAATTTGTAATTCCTTCAACGCTAAGCATCTTTACTTAGGGAAAGAATCCATTAGAGGCGATTAAAAACTTTTTTACGCTAAGAATATGATAATATTTAAATTATTAAGTAAAGTAAGTAAAATTTAATGGCAGAAATATTTAAATAAAAATTAGTAATTTTTATTAAAATATAACCACCTACATTTTGTATTTTTTGGTAGTTTAATTATAGTTTGCACTGTTACATTGTACGAATAGCCCAAACCAAATTTATATTAAACTATAGATAAGTCAAAATAAGTGAATATAAAATTCTTGAGATAATAAAGTTCTTCTTAAACCGTAAGATATTTAACAATTTCAAGTTCCAACACAAAAAAGTAATCATCTATAGACCAATGTCTTTTTAACAAACGGCCATGTGCGAGTAGAACTTGAGCATGAAGGGTTCCGTACCATCGTAAAACAAGTTTCTAGTAGGGGAGGCCCCTTTAATTTTTTATTTCTTTTTATTTTTATTATTTATGGTTATAGCGGCTCGAGAAATACATATTCTGTGACAATTTCAACTGTCTAACTATTACGGATCATGAGATACAGCCCGCTGACAGACAGACAGACGGACGGACGGACGGATAGCGGACGCTTAATAGTAGGATCCCATTGGTTACCCTTCGGGTACGGAATCCTAAAATGGAAAGAAGCCTTGTTGATTTATATGTTTTGTAATACTCTTAAAGCGGAAGTTCATTGGGTGCCTCATACAAGTATATGCACAACAAGCGCTGCAGCATATACTGTAAAAAAGATTAGAAGTCCGACTGGTGTTTGGAGATACTCGTAAGGCTAGTTTCTTTTTGATTTTTAAATTATAAATGTATTAACTTTACTCGCGAAATTAAATGTATATTTAAATATATAAAAGATCTATTAATAAAAAAAATATACATTCTGTAGTCAAGCTAGTAATACCAGTTACTCGGGTCTACAGAGTCAGTCGTTTGTTATGGGGCAACGTATACGCTTTTACAACAAATTTTGCATAGGTGGTAGAGCGAAGTGGCAACTATATTATGGTTGAAGCTCAAATGAGCCGGCTAAACTGGATAAGGACTACGCTCTTACAGAATACCTGCGTAAAAAAGCAGCTTAATTTCGTTGTGTTTCATAGGGTGAAGTGTTAAGAGTTGAGACCCTTTTAGATAATGATACTTTCCTTTTAGTCCTCAAGGGTGACAACGTATCTGCATTTTTAATTTTTAATCGTTAATAGATGTAGATGCCTATGAGCCACAGCATCCACTTACCATCAGGTGGACTGTGTGCTCGCTTGTCACTATGATTCTATAAAAGAAAGTCTCAGAAAATATACAAGGTATGTTCATAACCAAGTTTAATTTTTTTTATCGAAGACTGTATAAAAAGGTTTTAATACAATTGAATACTATATGATTTAAAATAAATAACTGCTAGGAATAAGTTGCGCTTCCAAGCTGTTTATTAAATGTTTTTGTAATAAGTTTTTCAACCTGTGTCAATTGAAAAATTAATTGCACGTTGAGAAATATTACAATGAAAAAAAGTCTATAGTCTAGGTACTCTCCGAACCAGTTGTAAATGTACAAATATAGACTTCCAAGAAGTATTATTTACAATCTATAATGTATAAAAAATTCTATTGCTATTAAACTTATGAACAGTTTTGAATGCATGATATGTGTACGTAAGTACCTACGTAAGTCTAAAAACCTATTTATCTTTTAAGCTTACAACATTATTATTAATCTCCTATATATTACTATGTATTTACTGTTTACATTTATACTGCATTTGACTAAGAGGAAGTAGTAGTTGCTTAGAAGATAGTGCTCGTTCAGAAGTTTCATAGCACGCAAGAAACACGAGTTCAATCCCTGCAATCGCCAATGAAATCTCTTTTCTCAAACATTTCTTCATTGGGGCAGTGCGGCGGAGTCTGTCTCTTCTAAACTATTTCAGAAATATAAAGGAGGGTTGTGGGACGTACATACGCTGTGATTTTACTTTTTTGTAATATGAAAACTTTTGTAAAATGCAGTGTGCAAATATAGTTTAAAAGTAGCTAGAAAAATGTTTTCGTATGATTGGAAAAGAAAATAGTTTGAACCAAAAGAAATGGAACAACACCGTACACGGTAACCTACAAACATAAACACGCTATCGTGAACTTTTTCTCGGCGCGCTGTTTTAAGGTCAACCAGCACTCGCGTTATAGGGTTAAAAGACCGCGCCCGCGGTCGCGGATTACCCCATTAGACGGGAGCCACTCCTGCCTCGGTAATTTGGACACTATTTACTTCGCACGCAGTTTCGCCACTACAATAAATACGGTGTGATCGATACAGATGTGTTTGATATTATTTTACAGGGTGTCAAAGGAGATTCGGTTCATTAACGCGACTTACGCAACGTGATAGGTCGCGGAGGTGAGACGTGACAAGACTCAGACAGCGTGACACGACTCGAGCGGCGTGATGCGTGTCGGAGCTTTCGGCGAACGCGTGGCCGCCGGTCTGTACCGCGACAGCGAGTGCGGCGGGCGGCGGCCGGAGTCGCACTGGACGCCACCCCCGCACGCCGCGCAGGCGCGGTGCCCCACCCCCGATTGATGTAATATTTATCTTGGATTAAGAACTGAATAAGACACGACATGCCGCGACATCTAAACTAACGTCCACTTATCAAAGCTTAATACTTTTCAAACTATTCTAGTTTCGAAATTTATGTTTAAATTGGCTAGAATTATAATATACTCGTAGTAATTTAATAATAAAGTTAAAAATGTGGTTTGTAGATTTGATTAAGGCTGGGAGGCTCGGTCGGATCAATCGGGCGCGGTTCGTGTGCGTTCGGGCGCGATCGACGATGACGTCACAGCGGACGCACGCGCGCCGACAGGTGGGCGCAATGCGCCGCGCCTATCATCTGATTATGACGTTACCTATTAGATTCAGCTGCGACCGCGACGGCTGCAAATTGGTTGCACCGATTTCATCGCCGGTGATTAAGGTGCCATGTAATATAGGGTTCGTATTTGCTAATCTATAAACACTATTTTAATTTTTTAGCTTTTTTTCCCTAAATTTCAGCATCATGTAGTTTATATATGTCTTAATAATATAATAATAGGTCGGGAAAAAGTTTCTTCGTATTTTGTTTGTTTAAAATTGAAGAAAAATCTCTTAAGCTGTTGTATCTGGCTGATTTTAATATTAATACATGTATAGGACATTAAGAGAAAGAAATTAAAAAGTAAAAAAAAAAAACACTTTCTCGCCATTTTCCAATTGTTTTTCTGTCCGCTATGAGTGAATCTAAAAAAGAAATTCGATACATTCTGAAATCTTATTACAAAAAAGGGAAAAATGCGACTCAAGCCGCGAAAAAAATTTGTGACGCTTATAGACCTAATACAATGTTAGTAAGAGTAGCACAAAGTTGATTCACGTGTTTTCAGTCCGAGAGTTTTGATGTCAAAGATGCAGCCCGCCCTGATACGGATAAAGTCGACGCTATTTTTGAAAAAGTGGAGTAATATCGGCATATTAGTAGTTACGAGATAGCCGAGGAATTGAGGATAGACCACATTACAGTTTTGACCTTGCACCCTCATATTTTCACCCGTTTCGGTCTCTTCAGAATTCTTTGGGTAGTGTTAGGTTAACATTAAGAGAGGACTGTAAAAACTACGTGTTGCATTTTTTGATAAAAAATCCGAAGATTTCTACAGGAACGGGATTATATCACTACCTACAAGATGGCAATAAGTTATTGAACAAAATGTCTGATATATATTATAATTAAATGTAATTAAACTTTGAAGATAAAAATTGTCTTGAATTTGTAAAATACGAAGAAACTTTTTCCCCGACCTTTTAATATCAATAAGACGAACCATAGCAGAAAATCCATCCAATATGTC
This sequence comes from Parnassius mnemosyne, assembly GCA_963668995.1. NCBI lineage: Eukaryota > Metazoa > Arthropoda > Insecta > Lepidoptera > Papilionidae > Parnassius > Parnassius mnemosyne. The sequence continues at coordinate 8,199,926 of CAVLGL010000081.1, forward strand.
GATCGTCAATTGTACAGGCTAAAAAATAAACTTTGAGAAAAAAGTTCTTTTTAAGAAAAATTTTATAGAATAGAAAACAGTATAATAATTTCCACACAACAGCTTCAGTAGTCGGTGCTGTGACATGTGCTCAGTTCGTGTTCTCAGCTAATTTATTTTTAGTTCTATGAAGGCGGTATTTACTTTTTATGAAAAGTTTAATATTTTGAACCTTTTAAGTGGACTAAGGAATATCACGTCAATTTACCACGTGCTCGGCATTGAGGAAAACATTGTGAGGAAACATGTTAGACATGTGCCATTCATTCATTTCTAGTAACCCGATCATTCCAATGGATCATTTCGAGATTCAGTACTCTCTGATCTGTGAGACCCGCTCGATAATGTCGGTCGTCGGACATTACTACACTTTTTGGTCGTATGTTCTGGCAATCGTTTGATCCGGAACGTTCATAAAATGTAATGTAATTCAAATAGTCGTATCACGATTGACACATGTCTACTGCATGTCAGAAAAATAAGAAAAAAAATCGGTTGTCTGTAAAGTCGGTTTACTGACGATAGTTAAACGTGACAACGTCATAAGAAATATTTAATATCGAAAGAATCATTATCTTTATCGCCGCAATTATCGTTGCTATAAACAATCGACACCACATTCACTTTTCACTGCACTTCATACTTGACGAAAACATGTAAATGTATTATTGTATAGCAGCTGTCCATGCGGACATGCCGAACGCGGAGGCCGATTGTGCCTCTTTGTCGCTCGTTCCGCGCTCTCGCTTGCACTTTAAATGGAACGCCTCAGAGCGAGGGAACGCCGCATGAGTCATGTTTTTTCGTGCGTGCAACCAGCTTCATCGAATTATAAGACGTTGTCACGTCAAAAATGCGGAGACGTGAACTTCGTTAACACGCATTGGGGCAGCGGGTCTTTGCCCTAATACCCTCTCAGAAATAAGAGGAGGCCTGTACCCAGCAATGGGACGTATATAGGCTGTAACTTTAACTTTTAAAGAATATCAAGAGCTAGTTACAAAAAAGAACTTCATTCCCTATTTTCCCACCGTAAGGGGCGAAATGTTTTTTCAAATTTATTTGATTGATATACTTGAAGTATAACCTATCAAATACAAAATGATCGTTGAAATCATTTCACAGTTGACGCAAATATCGCTTAAAGATACTTAAAATGTATTAGCTAAGATCCGTTTAATAAAATAAAATGCTGTGCCTTACCTAGTTTGAAGAGCACCTCCCGTCCTCACTCAATTGCGTGCACTATCGCCGTCACAACTAATCTCAATACCACTACACAAGGAAAGACTGTTTTCTCGGGCGCTATAATTTGAACTCACTTGTATGGACTACTTGGTATTACTGTATAGTCAACTGTTTCAGGACACATTCTTCAGAAAAATTATATCCAGGTCTTGAAAATAGCTGATGACGACTCAAGCATCCAGCTAAATAAATCATACAACAAATGCGATAAAACACAGTCATAAAAATTATATGGCGAACCAAATAATATATTAGTACAGTAATAGAATATATTTATTATATATTGATTCCTCGTGTATATTGCCTCGTTAAAACTTCATAAACAAACAACAACAAAAGTTAATACCATCCAGGGCTGGAGAGAATCAAATTTTAAAATTAACGCGTCGCCGTGCCGCCTGCCCGCCGCGATCGGGACGTTTATAGCCCGTATCAATTTTGAGATCGGTCTAAAACTGTCAAATGTTTTGAGTTCTTTCACTGGAGCGATGATGTAAAGGAATGTAACAAACAAAAAAAAATACAACGAAACAGACATATCACTCCTCGATTTAATATAACGTTTATTGTCCATATTACTAATATAAACATTTGTAATTCTTTTCTCGAATTAAATAGGAAAATAAAGTTAATTAATAGAATCAGGCGTTACTTTGCTGAAATCTATTAAATTAAAGTTAGTAAAAATTGAGCGGATGTAGGCAAAATTACTTTTACCAACTTTAAGGAACACATTAATTGGATACGGGCCGCTTCCATTGTAGGGAAGGATTTGCCTTGATCGTCACACTTGACAGGCGAATCGACGATCGCAGTACCAAGCAAACACCTTTGAAGATGCTTCCCGTCGCTAGGCTGGGTATCTTACGCCTTTTTGTTATTGTAAATATTTTTACTTTTATCCTCGACTGGGTAAGCGACGAATGAGAAATGAAAATGCACTGTCATCCCTACGATTCTCGTCAACATACGAGACACAGCTATATTATGATTCATTTTCATTTTGGTACACTTGTGCGAGCCTAGTTGTGCGAGCAAAAAATTCGTGCTGTGGGCAAAATACACTGCCGTATAATAACTATTTATTTTTATAAGATAAGGGTAACAAATGAGTACACAATCCACCTAATGGTAAGTGGTTGCTGTGGCCCGTATACATCTACTGCGTTGTCACCCGTGAGGACCAAGATGGAATGCCTCGTTTCCAGTAAATAAGGTGGGTCTCCGGTTCTATACACTCTCTACGTCTCTACTCACCATACGAAACACAGCAGCATTGAGATGCTATTTTACGCTGGTATTCTGTGAGAGCGTGGTCCTTCCCCGGTCGAGCCGATCCATTCATGCTACAACCATACTAATAATATAGCTGAAGCATGACTCTACCATATCTTATAAAAACGATGTTTGACTGACGACATATCTCTATCACTATTTTGTGTTGAATAAAGAACCCGTAATATTACTTAGTTTGACTGTAAATTCATGTATAAAGTCCCTCAAGATTATATGGTTTCGTTTGAATAAATCTTCGATGATACCCATTCGTAGCGGATTCGTAACGATTGCTCGATCTAAGCAGCCGTAGACGTGCTACGAATTCTACGGAGGACGCCTACGTGCTACGACCGTTGCGGCTCTACAGTACTCTACCCGTTTACCTTTTACTTTCTGCTTTTACATGTTTATGCAATACGTGCTTCAACTTATAAAACGGAAGTTATCGAATAGAAGCGTGGTATTTTAAATAAGCATCGATTAAAATATATTTATACTGCAATTGCAAAACAAGGAATCAGAAAGTCCTCGGGTTTAAGCATGCCTAACTGAATTAAATTATATAATTTTAATTAATTCCTTGTTGTGCAAGGAGCAACACAATATATATTTTCTGGGTCATTATTTAACTAATCATAACATGTTGATAATTTCTTATCATCATCATCATTACAGCCTTTCATAAGTCCACTGCTGAACACAGGCCTCCCCCAAGGAATGCCACAAAGCACGCTCCTGAGCCACCTGCATCCATCGACTTCCTGCATATCTTACCAGGTCGTCACTCCATCTCGTAGGGGTCGCCCTACACTTCACCTACCGGTACGAGGCTGACACTCTAGAACCTTTCTTCCCCATCGGTTGTCGGTTCTTCGAGCTATATGGCCGGCCCACTGCCACTTCAGCTTACTAATCCATTGGGCTATGTCGGTTACTCTGGTTCTACTGCGGATATACTCATTTCTAAGTTTATCACGCAGAGAAACCCCGAGCATAGCTCAATAATATAATTTAAAATAATATATAATTTCTTATGTTCACTACTAATTGGCAAAATATATTTTACAATTTTTTTATATTATTATTTATACTCTTAATAACATGACATTAGTAAGAATATAAATTCTTCTTCTTTTTAACAGAAGTCCACGGCTGGATATACTGAGCGTCCATTATGAAAAATGTGCCTCTAAATGTAAAATATCCTTGACTAGTGATTAAGACAGGATATTTTACATCTAGTATTCTAGTATACCTCTATTTAAGTACCTACGCAATAAAAGTGATAAAACTCGTAAAGTTTTTTTTTTAATTTGAATAATTGGCTTTGACTTTTTCAATAAACCATTACAATACTCACGTCGGAATGACCAGAGTTGCCAACATCTATACAAAGAAATAAAATTGAAGTGTTTGTTTGTAATGTTAAAATAACAGCTTTATACTAAATGCATATGAATGTATATACGGTACTTATAACAAAAACACAATTTTTAAAATTTTTGTCTATCTGTCTGTCGGTCTGTCTGTCTATCTGTCTGTCTGTTCCGGCTAATCTCCGAAACAGCTGGACCGATTTCGACGGGACTTTCACTGGCAGATAGCTGATGTTCTAAGGAGTTACTTAGGATACTTATATTTGAGAAAAATAATTAGGGTTCTAAGCAATATAATTAAAACCCTAAATTACACGTGGGCGAAGTCGCGGGGAACAGCTAGTAGTAAATAAATAAAGAAAAAAAAGCATAAGAACGAAAATGTTTAATAGTTGAATAAATAGAATAACGTACATATTTTATAGGTCATGAAAACTTTTATCGAACAAACTACAACATGGTGAACTAGTTGAATGTTAATAGAAATATGAATAAGCGCCTTATTCGAAGTGACAACACAGCTATGCAAAATAAAACTCAATGGAAGTAAGAAACGCGCACAAAAGCTGAATTGCTTTTGTGTTCTGCGTTGCTGAGTTACAGAAACTACTAAACTAATATTTCTATAAGAGATTCTAGTAAGAAACAGAAAAAGTAAATTGTAAACAAAAGGAACACAAAATATGAATATCCGAATGGGTGTTCAAGGAAGAAAGAAATTCCAACAGTAATCAGCTTTGTTACTTTCTCATACAAAGAATCGATCTGTGCGAAAAATAAATGTAGGGGCAGACATTCAAAACACTGAACTATCTAAAATTCTAAGATTACGAATATGATATGGCAAATGAAATTAACCAATAGAACAACTTTAATCCAAAACGTATTATACATTATACAATAATATATTCTATAAACTCATAACCAAAGCTCTACTTTTCCCACATAATATTAAGTTCTCAGTAAAATATTAATCTTTTCAAATTATCTAACGGTGGTGAAGGGTGTTTTTCACGACTAACCAAGTTCTAAAACCCGTCCTATTAGCAATTAATCAGACGTCGTCGATTTCTTTGAGCGTTTTCAGTTTAGCTAATGTAAGGTGAGTAACATAAAAAGAAAGCGAATAAAACCCTTTTAGCATGTTGATGTAACCTACGTGCTTAAGTTTCAAAAATTTAGCTTGAGTTTTAAGTATGTTATGAGGTTTAAAAATTATACGTTTTATATTTTATCTAACAAAGTTGTTTCACTTACACAGTGAACGATACATAATGAAGAGCCGTGGAATCTCTAGGGAAAATAACTACCGTAAAAATTTTGAAGTCCGTGACCAAAGAAAGTTTGATTAACGTCGGCGCAAATGAAGTTGTTGATTGGAAATTCTGTGGTGATTTAAACGAAATCAGCAGTGAAGAAAAACATCTTGCGAAAAACGGCATAATATCTGAGAGAATAAAAGAATATATTTGCCTTTAAACAGCGCGTCGAAAATTAGCTACGAAAGGGTCTGGGAATTTAACGAGTGACGCGTCACAATAACGCACAATAGTAGTTGTGTTATGTTTTATTTTTCTAATGTGATAGAGCCACGCCACAGCGATTATAGCTGTAGCACGCATGGGTCAGCTAGACTGGAGAAGTTTGCACAGAATACCAGCCTAAAATAGCAGTATAATGCTGCTATTCTTCTATAGAAAATTTAAGATAAAGGATAGATAAAGGATCTTTTAAATTGAAACAGCCAAGTAATTCATTTGCATAACTCTAACACGACTATTTATTTATGTTTTTTGTGGAACAAATAGGTTGATTTACTCAGGGACAAAAGAAGGGAAAAAATACTTCCATTTAGATTTGTGGCTTTGTGACCAAGCCATGTGTAAAGGATTTAAACCAATCCGATTTAGACAAATTAAATGGAGGATCGCAAGTGCCCCGAAAACGCTTCAATCAAAATGTTTGCGGTGTGAAGACGCGCCGCAGTCTGATTACTGGTCTACTTATAGTAATATAAGCGAAAGCGGATAATTAAAGAGATTAAGTAAATTGTAAGAAATGGAATTTATTCTTATATATACGTACATTACACAACTATACATACAACTGTCATTAGTGTTGTATCATATTTTTGTTTATGGTTTTAGTAGAAAAGTTTGGTTATTTCGAGAGCTATAGAGAGGGCTATGCTAGGAGTAAGTCTGCGTGATAGACTAAGAAATGAGGATATCCGCAATAGAACCAGAATAACCGATATATTCCAATACCACGGCCATATAACTCGAAGAACCGACAAACTATGGAGAAGACAGTTTTTCTAGTAGTAGCACCGTTCCGGTAAGAGAAATGTAGACACCTAATCAGGCTTTAAAGTATGGCCTCTTTGGAAAGCATTCGACAGGCTGTACCTTGTGACATCATGACAAACACGCTTTTGTGTTAAGAGTATTCTCAGTGGTGCTCGCTCAATTGGTATGGGAAACACGCCCGTACGTCACACGCTCCACGCAGCGCTTTCTATTGAAGCCTTAAGCTTAGCGTAAGCCTTGTGGAAAATGTAAGGCGCGGCGTGCTATTTAGCGGCACTTTCGGCGTACAAATGAAAGGCTCTCAGGACAATGTTTTTATGTATGTAAAAGAACGTGTATATGATATACTCATTGAACGCTCTGAGACGTACAGTTTTACGTAAATTACACTTATTAAAGTATTATGTAGTAAGTTTAAGCCCGAGAGCTATAACGCGTGTTGCAAACAACTAAGTGTCGGCGACACTTCTAGTACGTAGTGCATATTACTTCAATGGTAACACTTTCGTGTTTTTTTAACTCGCGGGTACCGGCAAGTATCTTGCTAACTTTTAGTATTGAAATTTTTTTTTTTATAGGATCGGGTGACAAACGAGCACACAGTCCACCTGATGGTAAGTGGTTACTGTGACCCATAGACATCTACATCTATCCTCAATAAAGACTCAAGATGCAGATGCGTTGTCACCCGTGAGGACTAAGATGGAATGCCTCTTTGCCAGTAAAAAGGGTCTCCGGTTCTCTACACTCACCATACGAAACACAGCAGCGTTAAGCTGCTATTTTACGCTGGTTTTCTGTGAGAGCGTGGTCCTTCCCCGGTCGAGCCGACCCATTCGTGCTACAACCATAATATAGCTGCAGCATGGCTCTACCACGTATAAATCTCATATATATATATATATATATATATATCATCATTCATCATCATTACAGCCCTTCACAAGTCCACTGCTGAACATAGGCCTCCCCCAAAGAATGCCACAAAGCACGGTCCTGAGCCACCTGCATCCATCGACTTCCTGCATGTTTTACCAGGTCGTCACTCCATCTCGTGGGGGGACGCCCTACACTTCGCCTACCGGTACGAGGCTGCCACTCGAGAACCTTTCTTCCCCATCGGTTGTCGGTTCTTCGAGCTATATGGCCGGCCCACTGCCACTTCAGCTTACTAATCCGTTGGGCTATGTCGGTCACTCTGGTTCTACTGCGGATATCCTCATTTCTAAGTTTATCACGCAGAGAAACTCCGAGCATAGCCCTCTCCATAGCTCGCTGAGCGACCTTGAGCTTCCTCATACGGCCAGCAGTGAAGGACCACGTCTCAGTTCCGTAAGTCATCACTGGCAACACGCACTGGTTGTACAATTTCGTTTTAAGGTTTTGAGGTGTGTCTGACGAGAAGATGTGTCGTAGCTTCCCGAACGCTGCCCAGCCGAGTTGAATCCGTCGATTGACCTCTCGGTCGAAGTTGGACTTACCTAGTCGGACTATTTGTCCCAGGTAAACATACTCGTCAACAACTTCGAGCTTAGTGCTCCCAACAACTACCGGCATAGGTGTGACATGGACATTAAACATGATCTTTGTTTTGTCCATGTTCATCTTAAGACCTATCCGTTGGGAAACACTATTGAGGTCATTGAGCATAGTGCTTAGGTCCTCCAGCGATTCTGCCATAAGGACTATATCGTCGGCAAATCGAGAATTTTAAAAAAAGAGATTTTCACCTATGTACTGACTCATCACGATAACTCTGGAACCATAGTGCCTAGAAACTTCAAATTTGGTAGGAATATTCCTAGGGGTCAATGGGTCAGCATTTTACGAAATTCCACCCGCCAGGTGGGTTGTGGGGGCGTGAAGTAAAAAAAATCTCATTTTCAAACTATAGCTCTTATAGGTATAAAATTTGGCCAGAATATCCTTTTTGGCATGTTAAAAATAACCAAGAACGGATTTTATGAAATTCTACCCACTAATGGCAGTGCAGGAGTGTTAAAAATAAAAATAAAATTGCACTTTTAATGTCGCTTTCCGCCGTCTGTATGCTTAGATCTTTTAAACTATAAGACGTAACATATTTTGATGGGGTTTTCATCAATAGACAGAATGATTCAGAGGCAATTATCAATGTATAATTATACATATAATTCTTCTGTTCGTGTGTATGTAACTGACTTCAACTTAACGGCTGGACAAAATTTGATGAAATTTTGTGTGTGTGATTAAGTTGATTCGACCAGAATCACCGTGCGAAGCCGGGGCGGATCACTAGTGTAGTATATAAGAATTATATTTTATTTTATTGAAATACTTTTTTATTTAAAATCATATGCAAAATAACCACACTGACAACGGAAAGCAGCGTCAAGAGTCGACGTCTGGTAATGCAACAATACCAAGCTTGACGATAACAACATATCTTTTTATTTTATGAAAGAGGGCCATGTTCAGACTGAAAGGCAGAAAGCATAATTTTTCGGACTTATAAGGGTGCCTGCTGCTCACAAATCGCTATCGGGATGTATTCCGCTCTTGCTTATTACTGTATGTTTAGTACTAAAATTCAGTTCTATTCAGGCGAACCACTTTCGCGCTCCAATTGCTGCGCCATTGTTACATGGAATAGTATATCCTTATTCGATACCATGCCGTTCCTGATATACAAATGTACGTAGATATATTGTCTATGAATCTTGATCGAGATCGACCTATCGTCGCTCGTTTATTAGTGATCATGTATATTTGTTTATGTAAGGCGCAGAAATATTTATTTTATAGAGGTAATGGTAACAAACGATCACGCAGTTCATATGTTAATCTATAGACGGCAAAGATCAAAGACATCTTCATGTATCCTCGATTACGAATCAAAGTGCAGAAACGCTAAAAACCTTAAGGACTTTAATTAAACGCCTCACCATCAATAAAAAGTGTCCCTCCCTGCCAAACTGGTTCGTATCATTCACGGCCAAATATAGCAGCATTGTGTTTCTAATTCATGCTGGTATTTGTTGTATGTAACTCCAATAATGAATAATTATAGCCTACTATGATCGACCGTACAAATTATTCATTCTTGGGGTGAAGCGCAACGCACCCCTTTTATCCTCGACTACGATGTAATTTTAGCAATATTTATTAATATTACCTCTTAAGCTAACCGTCCGATTTCGCAAATACTTAGCACATATAATAATCTACGTAGTGTGAACGGAGGTGCATTAATTGATTTCACGTCTCTAGCTATTTTCATTGAAATACACATATATGTGCATTTGTATGTAAAACAACAACAAAAGAACAGAAGAATTTTTATTTTCATTACTTTTTGGCCGTCAATTCCGTCAGTTATTTTATAACATCCACATTAGGAGAGGTCAATGATCTTAAGCAGCGACAGGTTAGAGCTAAATTTTCCTCAAATACCTTCTAGGATTCATATATTTACAAATTGCAATAACTAAACATGTCACAACTACAATTTAAACATCTTCTTTTACACTCGTACACGGAAAATGTTTTAAATATTCGGCCGCAAAAATATGGAATGATTTGCCACCAACCTTAAAAGAAAACTATAATATTACATTTGCAACATTTAAAAAAAAGGATGAAAAGGAGTTATTTCATAAACAGAAGTCTTTTTAGGCCGAATGGCTGTATGTTAATTCTGTAATAAAGTATTTTTATTTACTCGTAACACATATAGACTGTAAAGAGGGTTACCACTAACATATAATTAAGTACGATGTGCGTGCGACGAAAATATACTCAAAACAGCAGGGACTGACTGAAAACCAGTGCTGAGCATAATGCCTAGCCAATACTGAGCCTGTGCCCGTTGCCTCACATACATTATAATCGTATACTTAGTAATAGTAGTTAACCTGTTAATTGTGAATGTTAATTTTTTTTTATAGAATTTATAAGTCTAACTATTTTCATGTGAATTGTTTTGTGTGTCTTACTTTGTTTTCATTTGTAAACTTATTATTATGTGACAATAAATATTTATTATTATATTATTATTAAAATATAAATCACAGTTGAGGATCCCTTCAACTGGGCTTGATACGTGAACACTAAACAAACGAAGCGGCAAAATATAACGAGGTGTCAAAACCACGCAAGAATTCACCTCTACACACGTTAACAGAACTTATTCTGACTTTTGGAATGACATAATATTTAAAAATAATATAACCTACTGGTACCAGAATATTACCTCTAAAAATAATTAAAATGAACGGAAATCAATTTTATATTTAGTACATATAGTTTTCAAGAAGTCTGATTTTGGATTTGATTACAATATTTTAGATTAAGATGTTTAATTTACATCAATTCTTATTCTAAAAATATTATTTAAATTTAACACCAATATGGTAAATTGCAAAAATAACATCCTTTTTTTTTCAACGTATTTTGATAATTTTATTACCGATGTTCTGTTGCTGTGCGATAGATAAATAGGAAACTCGTACTTTAACAAATTTCGTACGAGGAAAATTTTTAGTTTTGATACCAACGAAATGCATTTGCCTCGTTGTCCGAAAAAGGAAACAGATACCTATCAGCCTGTCAGGCCCCGCCGTTCGTAATGAAAATGAATTATTGTGAGTGCATACTAAACCTAGTAATTAAGAGCTTGTATTGCACCTGCTCCCGTGCAGGCGCACAAGCTCTAAAATTATAGTTGTTAGAAGATTTAGTAAAATGTTTTTAGTTAACAGAACATCTCTTTACTTTTAGATTATCGTTTTTTTTTATCTTATCATTGATATATCTATCTTATAGAAATGCCATCTATGTAATTCATAGAGATGTAATCGGCACGATCGCCACATCACATCACATTACACGTGGCAGAGCCATGCTGCAGCTATATTAATAGTATAGTTGTAACACGAATGGGTCGGCTCGACCGGGGACGGACCACGCTCTCACAGAATACCAGCGTAAAATAGCAGCTTAATGTTGCTGTGTTTCGTATGGTGAGTGAAGAGAACCGGAGACCCATTTTACTGGAAAAGAGGCATTTCATCTCAGTCTTCACGGGTGACAACGCATCTGCATTTTGATTCGCTAACGAAGATAGATGTAGATGTCTATGGGCCACAGCAACCACTTAGCATCAGATGGACTGCGTGCTCGTTTGTCACCCTTATTCTATTAAAAAAAAATCTATTTAACGTTATAATGAGCTAATGAGCTGCGATGCTCATCACATTTTTTATTACCAAAGAATTAATAATATATATTTAATATATATTGATATTGATGATGATGATTTATAAAACTCAATTGCTGTCCATCAGTCTCCCGAAAACTCGTAAAATGACTCGACCGATTTTGATGAAATTTTGTGTGTGTGTTTGAAAGCGACCTGGATGGTTTATATTCATAGTTGTTAGTTGGATGTTACACGTGATCTTTGTTGTGTCCATGTTTATCTTAAGTAACAGTATATACACATTGAATTAAGTGTACTTAATGTATTATATTTGAATGGACTAACATAGACTTCAAAAATAGTATACGTATCTGGTTTGGCTTTTAATGTAGAACCTAAAACCGGCTTCTTAGAACACTGACCGAAGTATTAAATATACTAAGATTAACTTTGTCTTAATATTTTCAATAAGTGGCGAATGCAACAGACAATATTGTTCTTGTAATCAAGATACAGAAAATAAGTACAATGTTGAATGTAAGGATACAAAGACGGCATAACGGTAACAATGTTACCGAGTAAAATACGAAGCTAAGTTTCGTATACAATTAACCAGGAAAAAAAAGCTGGGCTGGGACGGCTGCGCTCATTAAAACTTCCTCATTAAGGACCTAGGAGAACATTAACGCCTTTAGTACCTCAGCTAAATAACTATTTTCCTTCGACTAAACAACAATTTCTAAATATATTTTTTGTTGTAATAATATAACATTATATGAGCACCACCGGGAATATATTAAAGATTAACAGAGTATTTTTGTTATTTTTAAGAAAAACTAGCTGAGGTTTCAAACTAGTTGAGTTATCTGATAAAATAGATTTTGTAACATATACCGGTGTTGCAAAATCTATTTTATAAGATAACTTCCCAAACAGGCGTACAAAAACTTACCGCAGTTTCATCAGTTTCAACGCATTCAGAAGAGTGATATAGAAATATAGAGAAGGCAAAAAAAAAACACAAACAAATATTCATATTTTTTGTTAGAAACCCTCGCGGGCGCGTACTAAGGTTATCAAAGTTTCATCGTATTCGGATAAACGGTATAGGAACGCATAAAAGTCAAACAGACAAACATTTATTTTTATATACATTTGGCATTATTACTTCAAAGTTGTAGTATTATAACTTCAAGTATGACAGTGGTAGAGCCACGGGGCAGCTTTTGCTGTCGCACGGATGGGCCGGCTCGAACGGGGGTGGTACCACGACCTCACAGAAAACCAGCGTGAAGTAGAGGTTTGCCTCTGCGTTTCGTTTGGTGAGTGAAGGTGGCCGGAGGCCCTTTTTACTGGAAATGAGACATTCCATCTTAGTCCTCACGGGTGACAACGCATCTACATTTTGATTTGTAATAGAAGATAGATGTAGATGTCTATACTTACCATCAGGTAGACTGTGTGCTCGTTTGTCACCCTTAGCCTATAAAAAAAAAGTTAAAAATAACAAAATACTAATTACTTAATTTACTAGGCGGTAGGACTTTAAAAAAATACCGGCCAAGTTCGAGTCGGACTCGCGCACCGAGGGTTCCGAACAAATCCGTAGGTATATAAGTTTAAATTTATTAAAAATATTTTTATTATATGATGTAACTAAAAATTTATACTTTTCGCAATTTTTCCTTTATCTGTGCTATACTACGTTGCTTCGTACCAAATTTTAAGATTCTGAGTTCACGGGATGTACCTTGTAGGTTTTGATTCCCTTGCGAATGTCGAAAATTTGCGGCATAAACGGCTGTATCTTTTGATTGCTTTGGCTTAGAAGTTTGATTTTTTCACAGCTCTAAGGGACAGTAGCCATGAGTATTTGATAAGAATTTCAGCTTGATACCTCCACGCGTTCCTGAGAAAAACGGTCTTGACAGACAGACGGACAACAAAGTGATCCGTTTTTTCCTTTAGAGGTACGGAACCCTAAGAAGGAGTAAAGAGTGCAAGACCTTCAGTTGGTCATCCCCCTGTTGGAATGTGTTGATAGATATCAGTAAGTAGATCAAGACAAAGTCACCCTCTATTAGATTTTAACCCATTTAAGAATATTATTTTTCACTACATAATATATGCATATGAATAAAATATATTATGGATTACCTCATATCGTAGATATTCTTAATTATTGCGGCAACTTACCTGCAAAAAAAATAACATTAGCTTATAGAGTGAAATAGTAAAATATTAAAAAAGCCAGATCTCAGTCATTCAGTTCAGACGCTAGCTAATCAGCTAAGGGATAATTAAATATTGTTATTTATTTTGTAAAAAATAATCCGTGTAGTGTTAGTGTCAGAATATCCACTACCCTATATCTTTCCATGGGTGTCGTAAAAGGCGACAGACGGAAATTGAAGCAGATGATGGGCAGCAGCACCTTCCTGATACAATAAAAGATAAAAAAAGTTACAGCCTATATAGATCCCACTGCTGGGGCACAGGTCTCCTCTCACTTCTGAGAGGGTTTTAGGGCAAGGAAATGTCCGCCGCGCTGCCCCAATGCGTATTGGCGAACTGCACATGTCTTCGTAATATTTTTTTTCTTATTTCTCAGATATACAGGTTTCCTCACGATGTTTTCCTTCGCCGCCGAGCACGTGAAAAATTAGCACTTAAAATTGCAATCAACAATTTCATTGGTGCCGGTGGGGATCGAACCCGGGTTGCTTACATACTGTGAAACTTACAACGAGCGCTAACCATTTGACCTACCACGGCTCACCTCCTGATAAAATAGAAAATAATAAAAAAACTGCAGTTGACAACTTGCTCGCCTAGCATCTCAACTATGGGAAAATCCCCCTATGAGGCAATCTATATGAGAGGCCTATGTTCGGCAGTGGACTTTTATAGGCTGTAATGGATAGATGGATTTTGTAAATATAGAGATTGAAAATCAGGTCGGATCAGATGTGTTGCAAGGTTTATGAAATAAATATAAGATAACAATATGATTTACTCGAATACTACACATAGAACAAAGCTAATTTTACCAAAAGGTCGTTTAATTATATTTTTTTTAATTACCGATGTATCGGGCAAGATCTAAGATAAATGATCACGATAGTACTCGTAGAATTTGATTTCACTGTTGGCCGAACATATAATATTGAACACTTAAAACATATTGTAACTTATCATAATTTTGTATCATAGCAAAATCTAAACAAACAAAACTATCTTTACAAAGTGACTAGCAACCTTTTAGTTAATATCTCACTCTAACATAACCTATTTTAAGTGCTCAATCAAGCACACCTGTCGCTCTCCCAACAATCCACTCGAGAGCCAACATTAAGTCCAATGCATTCTATGACGAACAAAACGAAGTACAATAGAAATATTCGTTCTACTTTTATACAAATTAAAACATTAATCGAAGAATAATTTAAACCTCATCAACATGATAACAGCCAATCTAAAGTCCACAGCTGAACATAGATTGGCCCAAAGATTAGCTCATAGATGTCACGCTTGATAGGCGGGTTTGAACCGCAGTTATTTATAATATTGAGTTATCAGGAAAATACGGCTGTCCATCTCCTGTTTCAGTTTCCCTCAATCGCTACTTACGGCACCAACGGGATGATATAATATGAGTTGTATTATGTACGTGTGTTGTGATTCCAATTTTAATCTTTGGCGAGGGATCCATTTTTCCTATTATTTTATGCAATTGAAGGCAGCGAAGGCATTTTCCTGTCTACGTTTTAGTCAATGAAGTTTACTATAAGTTTTTTTTTTTTACTTAAATATCGTCAACATCGTTGTTAGTTCATAAACAGTTCCCTGCCTTTCGGTAATCATAAGCCTCGTTTTCCTGTCTTCCATAAATTTGTAATCCCAAATCATTTGGAGCCCAATGGATTTTTTTATAGAATATGGGGCAAACGACCATGCGGCTAACCTGATGATAAGTAACTACCGCCGCCCGTGAACAACTGCAGCACCAGGGGCATTGCAGGTGCGTTGCCGGCCTTTTGGAAAGAGGTAAGTTTTTTTTTGAAGATCCCTAAGTCGTAACGATCCGGAAAATTCGTCGGTGGTAAGCTATTCCACAGAGGGGTCGTACGAGGATGAAAACTCTTAAAACGCACAGTGGTGGACCGCCAAGCATTCAGATAGAGTGGATGGTATCCGAACAATTCCTAACAGCACTCTTCGTGGTAGATACGATAGAAAATGCAAAGAAATGCAACATATCTTCGCAGCGCCAGTGAATCGAGTCGATCGGAGAGGACTCGGTCAAGTGGCAGGAGTTGGCACCGGCACCGCCCAGAGGCCGAACCTGCGCCTTGTAAAGTTGCAGGCGATTAGCCGGCATGAAATACTGTCCCACTCTGCTGAGCACGCCAAGCTTTTTAGAGGCCACTTTGGCCTTCTCTTCCGAGTGAGCACGAAACTGCGCATCATTCGATATGCCGAGGATTCAGATATTGACTGAGGCAACAAGAGGAGTGCCTTAAAAATAAGAAGATTCGACAAAGGGGTTCTTTTTAGCGGTAAACGCGCAAACTGATGTCTTCTGGGGATTGAACTGACCTAGATTTCAGTCGCCCTCAATTCGAGACTTTGTTCAGCAAAAACTCGACTTCGGACACAAGTTAAGGGGTTAACTAGAATTTTCTAGCATATATGTCGTAGCCCAATACCGGTTAAAAATTGAATGGCTTACTTTGAGACTTACTTTTATTTCCCTTTTACTTTGAAACCTAGCATTCAATTACATGACAAAGGCTTGTGTTATTTTTATTAGAATTATATTTAACTAACAGGGTAGCCGCCCAGTTTCCTGGCTGAAATAACCCTTAAACTTAAATAGATGATTGAAACGCATAATATTACAGATAGTATTACCTGGTATCAGTTAAGTTTTTGGGCTTCTATACCGAAAGGGTAAAATGGAATTCTACTAACGTCACTCTATCTGTGTGTCTATTCTTATGTTACCTAATTAAATATGTAGTTTTAAAAAGTTATGTGCTTTTTATCTATCAATAACAGCCAACCATAAATCATGGTTGTCTGCAAGAAAATACTCTATTAAATCAGTTTGGGCACTTAGCTACAGTGAATGTAGGAAACTGTACGAACATTTTAAGGTAAATATTTCTAAAAGAGATTCGTCGGTTGATGTCAAGAGAATAATAAATTAACTTGAAAAGTTCCATTGAAAATACGTAATGCAATTGGTTCCAGAGAGGCAATGACTAGAAGAGTAGTCTTATATCAAACTAGTGGTTGCCTTATGGTCGAAATTTCACCGCTATTAATTTTACTTTTAGGTTTGTATATTGAGCAAGCTGTATACCACTTTTAATATGACCCAATAGACACAATACACACAAATATCTAATTATACACAATATAAAATAGAACGCTTTTTGCCTTCACATACTCTAAACACTCTACTGAAAAAGGAACATTTGATATCACACAACGCACAGCTTATTCAGTCAATCTGCGAGTAATTATTTGTTGGCAAAATTACAAAATTCTTTGGCGATAATCTCTACCATTTGCGACTGTTTGACCACAGAATATTAAGTGTCTGATATTGACCTTTGAGTTATAAAATACATAATATGCTTGTTCTTACTCTGAGACAGTGGCTGTATGAACGTAAACAAAGTATGCTTTATTTTATTTCATTTAATGTAATTGTAACACATATTATAAATTTTTTTTTTTCTGCATATAAACCTTTAAAATGCCAAATCTCATACCGCTCAATGCGTACAATATGTTTAAAAAGGAGTAGAATGATTTCCCTATACGTATATAGATTAAAGAAGGTTGCTTCGGAGATATCTAATCTATTCTATACATATAATAAATCTGTAGAAAAATTGTGTGTTCACGATTCACGCAAAAACTACCGAACTAATTTCCGTGAAATTTTGTATGTAGGTAGTAAATGACCGTGTATAACGTATAGGCTATTTTTATTCGCTTACGGAGGAGTAAAAAAAGTGGTTATGTTTTTTCTTTCTTTTTTTAAAGTTTATTGTCATTATGGTTGCTGATGGTTCTTTCAGTCCTAAAGAAGATTTAGGTGAACGTATAATAAATCTATAGAAAAGTGTCTGTGTGAAAATGAAATGATGCATCGTACAACCAGGGCAGAATAACGTCTGCCGGGCCAGCTAGTAAGTAATAAATTAAAACAATAAGCCGATAGTTTATAACACTCAAACATCAAATTATTGTATTGCCATCAAATCATAACAGATCTGCAACTTTTCTTATTATTCAGACGTCCGGAATAAGAGTGTAAACTGAACTCATTAAATTCTATTACATTCACACATAGGATACATACTTATAAGTCAAGATGATATAAAGCATGTTTCAACAAAAGTTTAGTCAAACAATAACTTCTTAAAAGATGTTATTAAATATTTCGTGTTGTTTAATTATAAGACTCGGCTGATTTATTAGCTTTAAAAATATTTGATTCGGCCTTGAATTTCAATAAATATGCGAAAAGATGAATATTTCATAAAAGTAATATTACTGTTACATTAAAATTATAAACTTTTCAGATTTTCCAGACGATCGAATGAAAACAAAAAAAAAATGTTGTGCGACTTAAATCTAGTATTTCCTTCAGCAATTCTATACATACAAACCTATCACCTTCTATAATATATGCGTGGTAGAGCCATGCTGCTGCTATATTATGGTTATAGCACGAATGGGTCGGCTTGACCGGGGATGGATCACGCTCTCACAGAATACCAGCGTAAAATAGCAGCTTAACGCTGCTGTGTTTCGTATGGTGAGTGTAGAGAACCGGAGACCCTTTTTACAGGAAACAAGGCACTCCATCTTAGTGCTCACGGGTGACAACGCATCTGCACTTTGATTCGTAATCAAAGATAGATGTAGATGTCTATGGGCCACAGCAACCACTTAACATCAGATGGACTGTGTGCTCGTTTGTTACGAGTACCTTTATCCTATAAAAAAAATACTGTGCCCAGGTAAAATCTGTACATTGAATATTTTTTGAAAATTTTAATTGTGTCATACTTCTTTATCGATGAAGAATCCAAAACAATTTCTAAGTTTTTTTCTAAGTTCTATCAATTTCTGTTTCTTGAGCACTAAAAAATTACTGGATGAATTTTGAGGAATCTTTGAATGGTTATAGCTAATAACGGTCAAGTGTCATCTGCCAGTTGCGCCAATTAATAAGAAGAGTATTAAAGTTGGCAAAAAATTACTTCGCGTACATCTGCTCGATAAAATAAAATGATGTGTCTTACCTAGTTTGAAGAGCACCTCCCGCCCTCCCTCAATCGCGTGCACTACACCTGATTCTATTAATTATAATAAGAAGAGTATTTTTATATAAGAAATTTATATTTATGTACCTTTGATTTACAAAACCATAACATAGCATGCCAATGGTTTAAACATTCTTTAACTCGAAAATGACACAGTTATCCAATTAAACTGCGCGGAGATTTGGCACACTGTACCTATAATACACAAGATCACGCTTGTACATAGTATCTATTAAACTACAGGCACAAGCATAACGGCACACCGTAGATACTCGAATACACATAAGCCGACGTCGTCGACGGTTGCCTTATTAACTTATCCCGTTGAATTTTTAAAGGGTTTATCTGAGCCAGGGCTCCATTTCACTTACTTATCTTAAAAAAGTCGGTGTGCTTATAACACTATTGAGAAACCTAAGCCCGTCAAAGTTACGTGTGTAATGACACCCTACTTAAGAAGACGTCTCGGAAGCGTAAAGTAATAATGGCGGTCGTCCTTACGTAGTTTGTTGCCAAGAAATATGTCTTTATCCCTCGAATCCCACTCATACCAAACTATATTCCTTTCTGCTTTAAGCGATTGCTATTTTCTGTGAGCCTCTGATCTGTGCAAGGACAATTAATAAAGCACAGGACAGAAGGCGGTAGCGTTTTTATGTACAATCCAGTCAACTTGACGAACAATATCCAGTATTTATTTCATCATCATTCATTTCATAATGCTGCTGCCCCTTCATTTTCAGTTTCCCTTTATGGCCTCTTATGGCACCAACGGGATGATATGGGGTAGTGGATTCTTTTGCCAACCACTACCTGACAAATATCTAATCATAAAAACACTGAAAAAAATATTCGACTTCACAACAAGATACTTTAAAATATTATTTTTGTTTCTTGACGTTTCGAGCGCTTTGCAGCACTCATAGTTCCACAGCGGCTATGGAAACCGCGTCTATATCTCAACGACCGAGCGAAACTTGCCCACAGTCGTGTGTGTGTGAGCATGCGTGTGAGATGGGTCACAGACACAATTGGCTAAATCTATAAACAGGCTTCCATTAAAACATGTTACAAGCCACCGAATATTAGTCAGTTGTTACATAAGTATTAGTCAAGTAACACTACATATTCTACAAGATACAATAGTGTTATCACACAAAATATTTATTTAAAATTTGCGTAAATCTAATGAGAAAAAATATAGCATAAATAGATAAAAATATAGATAAGCGAAGAAAGTATAGCCAACGTGAAATGTAAACGCTTCAAGAAATCTGAAGAATTTTAACGAGTTGATGATATAATATAACAATTTGATGTAAATTTGATAAAGATATTATAATATTTTTAATAACGGGGGATTCGTTGTTACGAGGGTGGATTGAAAAGTACTCGGCCTAACCAAGAAAATAAACACATACTAAATCAGTTATATTTTTATTTGTCTACATAATCACCATCAAGTTCAATACACTTTTGCCACCTCCCCTTCCAAGCATTTAGACCGTTGAAAAAAAATTATTCTTCCTTAGAGTCAAAATATGCGTCTACAGCTGCTTTGACCTCGTCGTTTGTCGAAAATCTTTGACCTCCCAAGTGCTTTTTTAGGTTAGGGAACAGAAAGAAGTCTGATGGTGCCAGATCAGGTGAATACGGCGGATGCGGTAACAGTTCAAAGCCACAGTTGTGCATTTCAGCCATTGACTGTACTGACGTGTGAACACGGGCGTTATCTTGATGAAACAGGACTTTTCTTCTGAGCATTCCTCGACGTTTTTCTTTTATTTCCTCTCGTAAACGACGTAGTAAGGTGCAGTAGTAATCAGAGTTTATATTCTGACCCCTTTCAAGATAATCAATCATAATCACACCTTTCGAGTCCCAGAATACTGAAGCCATCACCTTATTTGCCGACAAAATCGACTTAGCCTTTTTAGGGGGTGGTGAACCAGGTCTTCTCCACTGTTTTGATTGTTGTTTTGTTTCCGGTGTACAGTAATGAACCCATGTTTCATCCATAGTAACAAAACGATTCAAAAAATCATCTGCATCGGCTTCAAATAACTCCAAACAGTCGCGTGAAATAGTCAATCGCGTCCTTTTTTGTTCAACTGAAAGCAGTCGCGGAACCCACCTCGCAGACACCTTGTGGAAATCCAAATCGTTGATAAGAGATGCCTATAATCTCGGCTATCTCTCTAATTTTTAATCTGCGGTCTCCCATTATTAAATCAAGTACTTTTTTAATATTTTCGTTAGTAGTTGACGTCGAAGGCCTTCCAGAGCGGGGTTCATCTTTCACACTCTCTCTACCACGCTTAAATTCTGCTATCCATTTTTTGACGGATGAATATGACAGAGCACAATCGCCTAATGTACTGACCATGTCATCATGGATGGCTTTTGATGATAGCCCCTTCTTATGGAGGTACTTAATGACGGCACGCTGCTCGATTTGCTCCATTCGCGGAAATTATGTCCGATTACTTTGTTAGTAAATTTATAAAATCACAACTAATTATCGCACACGTTTCGAACTTCACACAATGAACTAGTCTGAACTGAACTAAATAATGTGGATAGATTCGATTTTTAGAATTGAATGAATCTGTGTTAGGCCGAGTACTTTTCAATCCACCCTCGTACATCAGATTTGACGGAACAAAAATCCTCGCAAAAAAAACACCGATTCCTACCAAGGTGATTCGTAAGGCTATTGAAATTAAACAACATCCTAGTATGAATAGAAAAGATACAAGAGTTTCGACTGGAAAACACTATAATTGCCTTCGTGCATATGCCTACTAAGAACCTTATGTTTTATTTTATTTTAGATAGCCACACCAGAACACATATGAATTACATATATTAACTTGCTTAAGTGCCTTTAAAATTTTAATAAACAGCACCAATAAACTTCCAATAGTTCTTCGGTGAAAGATAAGTACATACATACATAGATACATATAATCACGCCTCTTTCCCGTGGGGATAGGCAGAGACCAGTTCTTTCCACTTGCTACGATCCTTGCATACTTGTTTTGCTTCGTCCACTTTCATTATTCCCTTCATACATGCTCTACGGTTTAGGGTACTCTTGACCTGGCCTTTTTTCAAGACGTCCCTGATTTGGTCTAGAAATGTCCGCCTAGGTCTACCCCTTCCAACACTTTCATTCACACTCGTCTTATACACTTTTTTCGTCAATCGTTCTTCATTCATTCTCTCGACATGGTCAAACCATCTCAGCATACCTTTCTCAATTTTTGTCACTACATCTTCTTTCAGACCACAACGTTTCCTTATCTCACTATTTCTTAGCCTGTCACTTAGTTTAACTCCTATCATACTTCTTAATGCTCTCATCTCAACTGCATTTATTCTGCTTTCATGTTTCTTCTGCCATACCCAAGTTTCATTTCCGTACATGAGTGTTGGAACCAACACCCCCTCATGCACAGCCAAACGAGCCTTGTTAGACACCTCCCGACTGCCCATAAAGGAGTGCAAAGCTCCATTCACCATGTTTCCTGCATTCACTCTTCTTTCGATATCACTCTCACACTTTCCATCTCTTGTAAACTTTGAACCCAGATACACAAACTCTTTCACCTGTTCAATTTGTTCATCTTCAATCACAATGTTGCAGTCTGTCACTGCCTCATCTTTTTCAAACACCATCACTTTCGTCTTCCTTACATTCATCTTCATTCCCTTTCTAACAAAAGCTCCACTCATAGCAGTTACCATCTCCTGCAACTCCTCGGCCGAAGACGCAAGTAATACTTGGTCATCAGCATAGAGAAAACATTTGACGAGTAACTCATTCATTCTCAACCCACTTTCATTCTCTTTTAAATCTGTCAAACAATTGTCCATGAACAGATTAAACAGCCACGGTGACGCTACACATCCCTGTCTAACACCTTTTTCGATATTAAACCATTCAGTGTATGCCCCGTTTATCCTTACACAAGCACTAGAATCCCTATAAAGAGATTGCATTGCTCGTATGAGGATACTGCTCACACCGTTCACGGACAGTGCTGACCACAATTCATTCCTCACCACTCTATCATAGGCCTTTTCTAGATCTACGAACGCGCAGTAGACTTTCTTGTTTTTAGCCAAATACTTTTCGGCTATGCACCGCAAGGAAAAGACCTGATCCGTACATCCCATTCCCTTTCTAAATCCCGCTTGTGCATCCCATACTTTCTTGTCTGTTTCATTCACAATCCTTTCAATCAACACTTTCGCATACAATTTACCGAAAGATAAGTCCAATCTCTTAATAAAATCATATATTTTAAATGAAATAATTTTAATGTTTCTTCATAAAAACATTAAACCTAATACGTTATATGGGTAAATATGAAATGGAGTTTCGTTTACAATTAACCGAAGAAGCGGAGCCGGGCCGACTCCGCTCATTAAAAGTTCTCCATTACCTCGAACAGCGGCGCGTCGCTCGTGTCTAAATATTTTTTGACTTTGTACAAACATTGTAACTTACAGCAGCAAAACATAAATAGAAACTTCTGCGAGAGCGTTTTATATTTTTGTAAGGAAAGTTTTATAATTTTGTATATCACAAAATTTTAATTTCCTTTTATTTATTTATTTGGTTCTCCATCGAATGTTACACTAAAACTTAGACTTAATTCTAAAGACAGTAATATAAACTAAGTGCACATTTAATAATAGGTGAACACCGCAGGCTTTGTGCTCACAGCTCAACGTTATTAGAAACTAAAAAAAAAACTAAAAAATATTACTATTAAGCAATATTAACAAATTGATAAATTTTGTGCCGAAAAACGTTACATTTGGTTATATTTATATAATGTTTGTTTTCTATATTGATACTAGCTGCCACTGCGATCCTCAGTTCGCTTGACAAGCGTTCTCCTTACAATGGGAGAGATCTTTTACGGGCTGATGTAGAAGAGTTCGTTATACAAGAAGAATAAAGTCATTCGTAATGATACGGCTGTTACGCTAGAAGAATAAAGTCATTCGTAATGATACGGCTGTTACGCTTGGTATGCTTTTATGATACTCAATATAATAATGTTCTCTTGACCGAAATACGGTCAAGACCAATCGGAACGGAAACTAGCCATCTGCGTAGGACAGGATTATAGTACACGAGTGTTTGCGCAAACGCAGGTGTACTCTCTATTCCATCATTCTTATAGTTTTGACGGCTACGTGGCGCAGTGGCTTAGCAATGAGTTGCTGCGCTGGGGGCCGCGGGTTCGAATCCCGGGTTGTTTCGGGTCTGGATGTTTGTCCTTGTGTAATTTATGTTCGTAAACTGCCTCCACGATGCAGGAGAAAATCCTAGTGTGGGGGTAACCTTTTTAAAAAATAAAAAAGTAAAATAAAAGTCCGATGGGACGACAATCCGACACGACCGGAGAAATATCAAGTGGAGGACCAACGGCTTTACGTAATTTCCGAGGCACGGTGGTGAAACACCACCAACTTATTGACTTCAAACTGCTACTGAGAATTTCTTGACAAAAAAACATCATAATATGTGTAAAATTACTGAAATGACAAAAGAAAAAAACTCACAGAAAACCAGCGTAAAATAGCAGCTTAACGCTGCTGTGTTTCGTATGGTGAGTGTAGAGAACCCGAGACCCTTTTTACTGGCAAAGAGGCATTCCATCTTAGTCCTCACGGGTGACAACGCATCTGCATCTTGAGTCTTTATTGAGGATAGATGTAGATGTCTATGGGTCACAGTAACCACTTACCATCAGGTGGACTGTGTGCTCGTTTGTCACCCGATCCTATAAAAAAAAAGAACATACAGCCCACTATTAGTAAGTGGCTATTGATAAACATGGACACCTGCAGCCAATTTCAAACAGAAGTATACACATGCGTCGTAACTTGTAAGGACTACGATAGAATGCCTTACAGCCTGTAATTATACTGACTCCTTTTATATCGAATTTATTAAATGTGTATATATATTTATATATATATATATATGTAATCGTTGTTACTAAGGTGCCTGTTTTAAGCAACTCTATCTTATGTTATACATCACACATATCTCAAAACCTTAAAACGAAATTGTACAACCAGTGCGTGTTGCCAGTGATGACTTACGGATCTGAGACGTGGTCCTTCACTGCTGGCCGTATGAGGAAGCTCAAGGTCGCTCAGCGAGCTATGGAGAGGGCTATGCTCGGGGTGTTTCTGCGTGATAAACTTAGAAATGAGGATATCCGCAGTAGAACCAGAGTAACCGACATAGCCCAACGGGTTAGTAAGCTGATGTGGCAGTGGGCCGGCCATATAGCTCGAAGAACCAACAACCGATGGAGAAGAAAGGTTCTTGAGTGGCAGCCTCGTACCGGTAGGCGAAGTGTAGGGCGACCCGCCACTAGATGGAGTGACGACCTGGTAAGACACGCAGTAAGTCGATGGATGCAGGTGGCTCAGGACCGTGCTTTGTGGCATTCCTTGGGGGAGGCCTATTTTCAGCAGTGGACTTATGAAAGGCTGTAATGATGATGATGATGATGATGATCTATGTTATGTATCTATATCATTTTTCGCAAATTAATGTGATTCAAAGTTTCCAACCCAAAGAGTGACAAACTAAAACCAAACCGACTAAAGTTAATCTATTGCAACTTAAAATGTTTGCACCTAGATTATGTTTCACAATTTTAATCTACGAATTGTATTTAGTGTTGCTACACAAAGGCGAAGAGCTTTTGAAGCCCTGAACGTAAAGAAATCGCCTCAAACGCTGACACCTGTACTGCAGTAATTTACGTCATTACGTCTGACGAGCGCACGTTGATGTCTCGGGAAATAATAAATGAACGCGTGAAAAAGCGGCGAGCAAAGAGCTTGCCTCCAAGCTCAAAGATAACTGCACGCGCTACAGTTTAAACAAAATTATGTTCTTTTTTGTAAATTATCGTCACAAAAATCAACAAGTGTTGTTTTTGTGGAAGAATTAAAAATTCGAACACATTGCAAACTAACTGTAAGTTTTTTTTTTAAGACTAATCCACACGCGTTTTCACAAGATCTGCGTGAAATTGCAAATCAGTGAGCTAGGAAAAAATCCACCAACATGATTACTTCATTTTACCAGCTCCGCTAAAAGCAGCTTTGGCAGAAAAGTATATATACCAGAGTTCTTTGTATAAACAAAACAAGCGACAGATGTGTACTAGGGACGCGGGAAGCGTGGCGTGCGAACAATGTTTGGGAAAGGTGTGTGTAGGGCGGTGTGGCTAAGTGCGCTTCTACACTACCAGTACACTTATTCGCACAGCATTATTAAAAATAGTTCACTATGCATCCTTGCACTGCTCAGCTTCCCCGTACAGCTTTTATGGCAAGAAGACGAATTATCTGGACCTCGCTCATGATGTGACCGATATGTAGAGTAGCCGTCCGATCGAAGTAATTTTTGTAGATGTTTCTGTAAATTAATCAATCCCGAGCACCCTCTCGGGTAACCTGGCAACTGGGACAATCGTTTCCTAGCTCCGCTATGCCTCCTCTCACATCTCTGGTGGAAACGCAGCCTTTACCTCCCTTTCGAACAATTATTATCATCCCACAGTCGCGGCATGGTTAAATCCAGTAGTGTTCACTGACAGTCGAGGCGACGTCAAGGTATATTTGAAGTGAGCACTCGCACTGCTCGTTTGTATATTTGACTGCGCAACTCTGCACATCAGCTACACTCACCACGAACTTTCAGTAAGCAGTTTTCAAAAGAAAATACGAGGTATATAAGATACGGAAATGATAGGTATAAATTTTATTTATTGAATTAGATTTTCGAAGCAAAACGTTCGGGTAGAACGTAGAAAAAATGAAAAATTCTCGGCTAAGATAAATTAATTTATCTTCACGCACAATCCCTGACGGGGTAGCCAGAGAGAACAGATCGCCAAGTGTCACGATCCTTACATATCTCTTTCGCCTCTTTCAGATTCATTATCTTCTTCATACATGCACGTCTAGGTATCCGAGTACTTTTGACCCTACCCTCTTCGAGCAATTTGCTCACATGGTCTTCGAAAGTTAGTCTCGGTCTACCTCGACACCTTTTAATATTAACTTTCGCGCTATATATTTTCTTCACCATTCGGTCTTCACTCATTCGCTCAACGTGCCCAAACCACCGAAGCACGCCCTTATCAATTTTTGTGATAAGGTCATCTTTCAAACCTGCCATATTGCGAATCTCTTCGTTTCGCTTTCGGTCGGCCATAGTAACGCCGCACATTTTACGAAGAGATCGCATCTCCACTGCATTCAACTTACTTTTATGCTTCTTCTGGCATACCCAGGTTTCGCTGCCATATAACAAAGTCGGTACCAACACTGCGTTATGTATTGCAAGGCGTGCACTCTTCGCTACGCCTTGCCTTTTGACTAACGCAGTCAGGGCACCATTGACTTTGTTCCCGGCAGCGACACGCCTGTCCACATCTAAATCACATCTTCCATCCCGGCTAAAAGCACTCCCCAAGTATACGATTTCATTTACCTGTTCTAGACATTCCTGATTTATCCATATTTCACACTTCGTTCTCTCTTCGTCCCTTTCAAATACCAGAACCTTAGTTTTATTAGCATTCAAACGGAGACCTTTAATTTCACATTCCTCTTTCATACACGTGACTAATGCCTGCAGTTCTGCCTCTGATGGTGCAATAAGCACTGCATCATCAGCATACAGCAGACAATTTACTTTTATGTCACCCAATTTCACACCCAAACAGCTATCTTTCATCTTTTGTAAACAGCTGTCGAGATACAGTATGAACAGCCAGGAAGACATGACACAACCCTGTTTTACGCCCGTTTGGACGCTAAACATGGGTGACAGGTCATGCCCTACCCGCACACAGGCTTTACAGTCACAGTAAAGAGACTGCACAGCCCTTAGCAATCGGCCATCCACACCATACCCCGGCAACAGTTCCCACATTTTCTTCCTTACAACCTTATCAAATGCTTTCTCAAGATCCACAAAAGCACAGAAAATCTTCTGGTTAACAGCCAGAAGCTTTTCCGTGATCATACGGAGAGAAAACATTTGATCCGTGCATCCTCTTCCAGGTCTAAATCCGCATTGTGCCTCCCATAGAAATCTTTCCGATTTCTCTTGCATCCTACGTGTCAAAACCTTCGAGTAAACTTTACTTGCTAAACTGGTCAAGCTGATCGCCCGATAGCACCCGCAGTCAAAATGTGAACCTTTACCTTTATATAAAGGCACAATGACTGCGGATCGCCAATCATCCGGGACATCCCCCGTCCGCCAGCACAAATTGCACAGCAGATGAAAGCTGTCCCAGACGCGAGGCCCACCATACTTGACCATTTCAGCAGTAACTCTGTCTAGTCCCGCAGCCTTACCACATTTCAAACTTCGAATCGCACGTTCAATCTCTTTCATACTGATGACCTCAGTGTCATCGAGGTCCGGGTCTGGCGTGCCAGTCACGGCGTCATCCCCGGATCCCTCACTAAGATCATCACACGCATACATTTCTCTATAAAATTCGCTCCATCGCTGCATGACGTCCGATTTTTCTGAGAGGACGTCATTAGTTCTCGAAAGCACTTTGCTCATTCTTAAGGCCGTCGCACCACTTCGGGTCCTTCCAACCTCTTTCCAGAAGAGTTTGGAGTTCTCCTTAAAGTTGTGCGACAACCTTTCATCCGCTTCCATTCTACACCTTTCACGCACTTCCTCAATCAATGCTTTCGTGTGAACTTTCTGCAGCTTATATCTTTCTTTCATCTTCTCTCTCATATCCTTATCATTACTAGAGGCCAAGTAGTCTAACCATGCTTTCTTCTTCTTCTTTACAGCTTCTTTCACTTCATCATTCCACCATGCATCTCTTCTTTTACTACTGCCTCTTTTTATTGTCCCACACACTTCTTCCGCTGCACTTACCATTCCATCCCTAAGGTTCTGCCATGTTCTTTCTACACATTCGTTTCTGCCATCGATGGTGTCAAGCTTTTCGGCTACCCTCGCATGATATTTGTCCCTAGTATCCGTTTCCTGAAGCTTCCAGCTTCGGATGCGACAGACCGACTGTGGTTCTGTCACTGTCGTCCGGTAGCGCCAACCCGCGAACAGACCCCTAAATCTAGTAATCACTAGATAGTGATCCGTTCCCAGGTCAGCACCCCTGAACACTCGCGTATCCATAACCTGTTTTCGCAGTCGGTCATCCACCAGGAACAAATCGATCATACTTCTCTCATTCTTTCTTTCTCTAGTATACATATGGATTTTCTTGTGATTAAACATAGTGTTTGTCACAAGAAGACCCTTTTCCTTGCATACCGCCAGTATAAGCTTGCCAGCATCATTAACCCTTTTATCGCCAAACTTTCCAAGTACCGACTCGTACCCTGGTCGAGCGGTACCAACCCATCCATTCAAATCACCACATACAACAATCCTTTCGTTTCCCCTAGCCAAATCTAGAACTTCTCTTACATTCTCCCAAAACTCCTCCAGCTCAGCCCTGGACGACGAAGCCACCGGCGCATAAACAGCCAAAAGGAATAACTTCGTCAGTCCCAATTTAAAGCGAACCCAGAGAAGTCTTGAGTTCACAAACTTATATTCAGTCATAACATCGACCAACCGAGAAGACAGCAGCACCCCCACTCCCTGGCAGGCGTTCTCGCTCTCCGGGACTCCGGACCATAGAGCTAACGCCCCGCCAGGGAGCTCTTCAGTACCACTGCCCTTCCGTTTGGTCTCCGACATACACACGACATCTAATTCTCTTTCTTTCATTATTTCGATCAACTCATTCGTCTTATCTCTCATGCCTCCTCTAACATTCCACGTGCCAACTCTGCACTCCGTCCTCCACCTTCCGCCGTGTCGGGCTGTGCGTGACGGGTGGCGGTCCCCATCGCCGCTTTGCGCGCTGCATTCCACACCAACGGGGACGAGCTGGTGTGCGTCGCCTTGGGGGGACGCCCTAACCCTCGTTGACATGGGTGCGCAGCTGAGTAGAATTGCAGCCCTGAAAAGGGCTGGCAGGGGTCGCGACGAGCACGCTTCTACAATGACCAATGAAAATTAATTGAGGGAGACACTAAAAAGAAAATAAAATCTATAAAATAGCTACGCTAATTGGAGATCCCACCGCGTGATTACTACGCCCATCTGTTTTAGATACAAAAAAAAAAAACTAGAAATTAGTTATATCAGACAGATGTATTAAGATACGCTAATCCGAGATCCGACCGCGCGATTTCTCCGCCCATATCTTTTTTAATGGAAATACGAGTACATTTTAATGAACAAATGTTTATAACGAAAAGTTTTACTGGGTTTCCTAACATAATTTGGCGGCAACTTTAATGAATAAACTATATTTAACAAATTGTTTGTGAACAATTTTCACTAGATTTTTAGAAAAGTTAACAGTGATATCTCAAAAAATGTATACAGAATTTAGAAATGTTTGGGTTGCTTTTTACTATTCACAACCTTTAGTAACCTTTAGGTAGTGTTTGCTGATTTACCAAGTGTAAATAGGCGTCTGCCTGTTAAAATTATATACATAACATATTTTAATGAGTTATGTATCAAATATTATTTATTAAAATACTACATCTAGGGACCCATTTAAATACATACAAAAAATCTTTTTAAATTTTATACGTGGTAGAGCCATGCTGCAGCTATATTAATAGTATAGTTGTAGCACGAATAGGTGGGCTCGACCGGGGAAGGACCACGCTCTCACAGAATACTAGCTTAAAAAAGCTGCATAATGCTGCTGTGTTTCGTATGATGAGTGAAGAGAACCGGAGACCTAACTGGAAACTAGGCATTCCATCTTAATTCTCACGGAATGACAACACATGTGCTTTTTTATAGAGGATAAATGTAGATGTTTATGAGCCACAGCATCCACTTACCATCAGGTGGAATGTAAGTTTGTTACCTTAATAAAAAAAACTTAAGGCTAATTCTTTTTTCCACACGGGTAGAGTTGCCTATAAAAAGGATAGGATATGGATTCCTCACCATAAATAAGGGTTGCCTGCTATAAAAGGTACGCAAGAGCGAGGTTCACCTTGACGTGGCTCACCGTCCATCAGACACGGATGCCTTCTTTATCCTAGGTGAATTTTAAAATTACCATTAAATACAATCAAATACGAAGCCCAACCCTAGTTGCAATTCGTTAAGTGTATGTTCGTTGTGGTCAAGCATGCATATCACAATTTTTAAGCCGCTCACGTGACCCCGCACTTAAAATTTCAATTAACAATTTCAGTGGTGCTGGCAGTGAACAAATTGCATTTTGTTTTCGTGTTGTGAAATTTAAAGCGAACTCGCCGCCCCTGTGCTACCACGTTATAGTGGGGAAGGTTTGGCAATTAACTGTAATAATATAATGATTTCTTATATTTACGCGAATACTACACATTAAATGAAACTACGGATTTTATCGCGTTTAATTTTAACTTTTAATTACCGACGTTTTACGGCATTGGTTGACACGGCATAGGCAAGAATTTTACATAACTATTGAAACTGGTTCCGACTGCTTAGCGAACGATTAATGCATTTCAGCCTATCAGAAGTCCACGGCTGGAAATAGGCGTCCCCCGTAGATTGACTTATTTCTCATAATATATGATATGGAATAGCCATATGAAAAACGGATTGGCAACGGCAGTTTTCTGCCGACTTCCAAAAAGGAGACGGTTCTCAATTCGACGCGTATGTTTTTTTTATGTGTGTTACCTCGTAACTTTTTACTGGGTGGACCGATTTTATGATTCTTTTTTTATATGAAAGCTGATACTTCTCGTGTGGTCTCATATGAATTTGATCATGGTCAGACCAATAGTTTTTGAGTTATTTGAGTTATTCTTAATAACTTATATAGAAGTCGGCTGTACAAATTTTTTTAATTTAAATTATAATTATTAATTATACGATGCTGCTGCAAATCTCCTGTTTTATTTCTCTCTATCGCTTCTTAGGGACACGGACGGCTTAATATGACCTTATTCTCATTTCAAGGAATCTTGTAAATTGTATATTCTATACACAAGTGTAAAAATTCGAGTTTAATTAGCGATTTATGTAATTGTAGACGCACCGACTACGGGAAAAGTCTATAGGGATATTCCACCGATAGTTTATCAATATTGTTGTTAGTAACAGTGTTTCTTTTAGCCTATTACTTTTATTTGACTTTAGGCATTTCAAATGTACGAGTACAATATTGAATAATTAGTACTATTTAAAATAATAAATAAGTATTTTTTACGGATTTTATCGCGTATATTACTCACTCGCGTATGTCACTACATCAGATTTGATAGACCACAAATCCTCGCTTAAAAACACCGAGTCCTTCCAAGGGTGATTCGAGAGGCTTTTGAAATCAAAAAAAAAAAACATCCTAACTTCAATAGAAAATATGGTTGGGCTGATGGAATCTGCTTGGAATCATATAATTAATAAAATTAAATCCCAAACCAAACATACAACTGCAAAACTTCAAGATACTATAAGATCATACTGCGCAGATCGGAACAATAATTAATAATTTGAATCTGAAGGTAGCAGTGGTTAACTATGATATTGGGAGGTCGAACACCTTATTTAACCCCATGACTATAGGAGCTGTAAAGTGCTCGAAACGTCGGGAATATAAAATAAGTTAATATACGCGATAAAATCCGTAAAACTAGTTTTATTTCAAATGTGCAGTGTTCCCGTAAACATGAAATGAATAAGTTTTGCGATTATTTTCTATACGAGAAAAATTAAAAACTATTGCGGCACGACAAAAATTACGACCGAGAAAAGATTTCAAGTATAGTACAACAACGTAATATACAATCAAAGTGTGATTCAACGCTGGTGCATCTTAATATAATAATGCATGTACTTAAAATTATTAAATAATTATTAAATAACTGATTTTGTAACAAAATTTTTAAGTGTAATTAATGAGAAGTTAAAAGGCTATTTTAATTTATTTTATTTTATTACAACAACGCAACATACAATTAAAGCGTGATTCACCGCTGGTGCATCTAGATTGCAGTTTTTTCCAATAAGTTGAATAAAAAATAATGAAATATATTGAAAATGAAAACCGGTTATGTATTTAACTAAATTAAATATTAAATTTAGTCTATATTTAATTTTGAGGTGTATGTGTTACTGTGCATGCTGTCGTCGCGAATAATAATAGCGACAGTTTGAACTTGTTGCTAGTGTTTGTGTATGTTAGTGTGCGCTATGTTGATGATTTGATCAATTAATAAATGAGAGTAATAGACCAATAAAAGCTTAATGTTTTAAACAGTAATTTAAAAAACACGACTGCCTTAACTGAAAAAATACGTTTCTCTCCCTTTTTTGTATTTGCAGGTGAAATATATAAATATTATATATAGCCTACATCAATCCCACAATTGAGACAAATCTCACGACACCTCATATGTTAAAATTCAGCCGTTTAGGCTACGGGGCGTGCCAAAGAAAAAGATATATATATATACATACTCTCGAAAAACATTACTCTCTTCCTGGGGCACTCGGGTAATAACGTGGTCTGTTTCGTCTTATACGTTTTTGTGGGAGCACATGACCAACGACGCATCGTAGAGGGTGACAAGATCGAGCATGCATTTCATAAAAAGTGTGACAAAATTCAAATAATTAAAACTTCTTCTTTATATTCATCATCGTCATCATCTTTAAAGCCCATCAAGGTCCACGCTTTAAGCTGTTGACGAGTATCTCTAGATAATGCTTAGGACGAATTTTCTGACCAGATAAGTCCAACTTTGACCTAGAGGTCAATCGACGGATTTAACTCGGGTGGGTAGGTCGAGAGAGAAGACAGACATATCTTCTCATTGCTTATACCTTAAAACTTAAAATAGCAGAAGAGCAGAGGCATCTTACTGATAACATCTCAAAAAAAAAACGGTAGAAACTATGGCAAATATGAAACGAAGCAATTATTTTGATGATATACCGCAGGTTTTCAGGATTGGAACACCTGTAGCAGAGCATTCGCGTACAAAGATCACGTGTTTGTCATGATGTCTGTAGTAACAACTACCATGTGACAAATATATTGCATAAACTATTTCATCATGTTGTAACGATGGTATAGAATATTAATAAACACAATTTCATGACAAAATTTTAAGGCGGAATTTCAATTCCAATTAAGAGGGGAGCTGAGCCGGTTCGACTGCGCTCATTAAAACTTATTCATTATCACGTCCCGCGGGGAACTCCGACGCGCTGCCGTTTTTGCTACCACATAGCAACTATATTCAAATTAAATAAAAATCTGTAAATATTTGAACACTAATCTGAGGGCGTTATTTTCAGTATAGCTAATGTGTCAAGGTCAGCAAATTTAAGCGATTTATTTTATGAACGTGTTACTAAGTGTCACTGTCTCGTAGTAGTGTGGGGGGAATTTGTTAATTTATTCTTATAAATGTATACCTAACCAATACCTGATGCTATCTGCTGATCTACGGTCAAGGTTCTGACGACTACATGATGTCGGAAACATTAAAATGTCGATTATTTTATAAACAAACTGACAGACCAACTTATGGTTATTGGCTTCTTCAACCCATAGGCACCTGCAACCTACTTTAAACAAAAAAAGGCTACAAATGCGTAGTCATCCTTGAGGACTTTGATGGAATACCTCACAGGCAGTAGTGAAAGTTAAAGAAAAATAAAAACAATAACATTCAATAAGAAGCCATATTAAAAAAAATATTCTATTCTATTCTATTTTATTATATCCTGTAAACTTTCATTATATACCTTTTAAACTGAAACAATAGAGCAGGCACTACCGTTTGGCGGCAGGTATTCCACGTCGAATCGCATAGAATAGAATAGAATAGAATATTTTTTATTAAATATAGATCACATGTGTAATTCTTATTGAAAGTCATTTTTTACTTTACCACTGGTTCGAAAAAACCTCTGTCCTGGGAAGAACCAGCAAGAAAACCAGCGGTACTTTTTTTTAAAAGCAAATTTTACATTAATGGTTTATTAACAAACTATATAAGTACAAAATTTATTTTAAAAACTGCTTGGAAGCAACCACCTCATTCCCAGGGATTATTATCAACCATGTATTCATTTATACTATAATAACTCTTTTTGTACAGTTTCAACTTAACAAAACATTTAAACTTGGTGATAGAGATATTGAACTTGGTAACATAAACTAGTAATATGTTGGTTTCAGATCTGCACTCGAGTAGCATTTCTTCTAGGTAGTGTTTGCTGATTTATATTTAAAAAATAATTTGTCAGTGAAAGTAGAAACAATGTGACTCAATTTTGAGTTTCTTTAAGCTCAAGTCCAATTCTAGTAAAAGATTGTTCATGATGAAATTGCATCAAAATTAACTATCTTTAAAAAACGTTACCCCCCATACAATGACGTCATGGTAATTAGTAGAGTCACGCTGCCATCTTATTCCGGTATCATTCGGTTAAAATGGATAAGGAACATGCCCACAAGGAATACGAGTACAAAATAGCGGCTTCACTACGAGAACTATCTATAAAGACATCAAATATCGTGAGCCATGATGAAGTAGTAACATAATTTACAGATCTAAGCCAGTGAAATGACCATGCCCGAAATCTCTAAGCCCTTGTGAATATTGAGTCGTTCGATTCGGGATGCGTCATCGTTATCGATGGGCGCATATTAAAGTGTCGGGCTACTGAGATCATTAGTCACAGAAATAGGTCGTTCTGTTGTAATATTTCATATTTATAAGAAACTGTTTTCTTTTTTATAAGTTATGGTAATAAATGAGCACAAGTTCACCAGATATTAAGTGAATGCTACGGACCATAGATACTTCCATCGATCTTCTTTATAAGAGGATTTAGATGGAATACCTAAATATGCTACCAGTTAAAACGGTCCCGAGCTCATCATCCACCATACGAAACACAGCGACAATATGCTTATTTACGTTGGTATTCTGTGAGATGGTGGTCCTCCTGGTCGGGCCGAACCGTTAGTACTGCTACTGCGTCAATAATAAAGCTTTAGCGTGGCTCTACATCTAGCTGTACAATTTCTATTTGTTTACATACCAAAATTATTCACTTATAATTTCTTAGTAAATAATTATTCATATTGCAAAACAGTCAAGACTCCAGTTAAAGTAAAGTTACAACCTATATACGTCCCACAGCTGGGCACAGTGCTTATCTTTTTTCTGAGAGTGTTTAGGGCAAGGAATTGCCATCTGCGCTGCCTCTATGCGTCTTGGCGAACTTCACAATGTCTTCGAAATATTTTTTTCTTATTTCTCAGACATGCAGGTTTCCTCGCGATGTTTTCCTTCACTGTCGTGCACGTGGTAAATCAGCACTTAAAATTGCAATTTACAATTTCATTGGTGCCGGGGCTCGAACCCGGGTTGCTCGCTTACTGTGAAATTTACAGCGAGCACTTAGCCCCTGAGTCACCACGGCTCTTACAGACAAGAAACTAGTTAACCGTCACAAATATCAATCATAGCTACTTGACTTAATCACCCTTCTAAAAGGGATACATGTTTAGTATTTCGTTATAGTTCATTGTACACAAGAATAAACACACTAATAGCTACCAAAGGACCGTAGAGCAGACAACAGTCCATCCAAACATCAAAACGCAAAGATCTAATGAACACTGCATTGAAACGATAAGAGACTAGAGGGGACGTTTTCTTTTCAAAATTTTTTTGCTAGCCCATATGCTGTATACTGCTGGACATGAACGGCTATCGACTTGCTTCGCCGGCTGATTGAAGATCGCATTTCTAAATGTTTATGCTTTGATGCTCCAGTCGCAGCTTTGGATATTTTAAATCTGGTATATATACGAGATAGTTATTATGCCAACTATTTATATTATATATATATTTGCCTCTCATAATACTCGCGGTAGGACAACCAGGGGACAAAAGGGGTGATAGGGTTTATATAGATATATGTGTATATATATGTATATAAGATAATGTATATATTTAATGTATTTAAGTAGATTTATGTATGTGTACGTCTGTATTAATATATTATGATATATGTATAGAATACCTTCTATATATATAGAAGATATATATATATAGAAGATATATATATATATATATATATATATATATATATATATATATTCTGGTTTATTCGAACTTCGTCACTTTTTTTTTCATTATTAGTTTACACTACCTCCCATATGTTTATCTCTGCTTAGCCCAATGGTTGACTGGGAGAGAATGCCTTAAGGCATTAAGTCCGCCATATGTACGATTTTTCTTTCGTGCATAAAAGAATAAATAAATAAAAAAAATATAGAGTAAGGATGAAAAACGAGCACACAGTCCACCTAATGGTAAATGGATGTTGTGGCCCATAGACATCTACATTTATCCTCGATTAAGAATAATATGCAGATGCGTTGTTACCCCTGATGACTAAGATAGAATGCCTTGTTTCTAGTAAAAAGGGTCTCCGGCTTTCTATACTCACCATATGAAACGCAGTAGCACTAGGCTGCTATTTAAGCTGGTATTCTGTAAGAACGTGGTCCTACCCCGGTCGAGCCAACCCATTCGTGCTACAACCATAATATAGCTGCAGCTCTACTTCTGCCACCAAACGGCAAACAGGACAGTCATTCAACGTCAAAACGCGCCACAGTACAATGAAAACCAGTCGTTACTAATGAAACATGTTGCTTGGACTATTAGATGACCCGAGAACTAATGTACAGTAACGAAGCTAGTAATATTAATGACGCAACCTACGGTTCTCGACACTATTGACGTTTAAAGTATTCACGAAGAATGCTCTTGAATATGAAAGCAATCACCGAGACATCCGAAGCAGCTTAGCGCGCGTTCCGATGCCGCTCGCGAACTGATCATTTTTCTTAGCGAAGAGAAAATATACGCTTCGGGTCGAGATATGACTCGCAATTCATATTCGCATCCCTCCACTGGCATTTTTAAAATTGGTAAGCGATTTCCAAGACTTAAGACTTAAACTAAGTTGCTTTAAAAAATAAAACGATTGGGATTCTTATTGGCAATAAGCCGAAACGTTTCTTCAATTTATCTCTTCGATATTGTAATAAGTAGTTAAGCAAATCATTCGATTTTTATAAAATAAGGGAGTAAGTAAATGATGAGCCTTTAGACGTCTACATATATCCGCGGTAAAGATTCAAAATGCTTTTGCGTTGTCACCCGTGACAAGATGGAATGCAGTAAAAAGGGTATCCGGTTCTCTACACTCACCATATGAAACATACATACATACATACATATAATCACACCTCTTTCCCGTAGGGGTAGGCAGAGACCAGTTCTTTCCACTTGCTACGATCCTTACATACTTGTTTTGCTTCGTCCACTTTCATTATTCCCTTCATACATGCTCTACGGTTTAGGGTACTCTTGACCTGGCCTTTTTTCAAGACGTGCCTGATTTGGTCTAGAAATGTCCGCCTAGGTCTACCCCTTCCAACACTTTCATTCACACTCGCCTTATACACTTTTTTCGTCAATCGTTCTTCATTCTTTCTCTCGACATGGCCATACCATCTTAGCATACTTTTCTCAATTTTTGTCACTACATCTTCTTTCAGAACACAACGTTTCCTTATCTCACTATTTCTTATCCTGTCACTCAGTTTAACTCCTATCATATTTCTTAATGCTCTCATCTCAACTGCATTTATTCTGCTTTCATGTTTCTTCTGCCATACCCAAGTTTCACTTCCGTACATGAGTGTCGGAACCAACACCCCCTCATGCACAGCCAAACGAGCCTTGTTAGACACCTTCCGACTGCTCATAAAGGAGTGAAAAGCTCCATTCACCATATAAAACAAAACGACATTATTCTGCTATTTCACGCTGGTATTCTGTGGTGCTTCCCCGATCGAGCCGGCCCAAGCGTGCTACCACCATGTTATAGCTGCAGCATGGCTCTACTCGTAAAATAATAGATTTTTATTGAATCCACGGAACAAGATTGGATAGCTATACGATCATAGATAAAAATAAATGGCAACTATGGCAAAAATCCTCTTATGAGACAATCTATAGGGGGGGCGGGGGGGCTATGTTCAGCAGTGGAAATTGAACGGCTCTAACGATAAATAAAAAGAATTTATAAACAAAAAAAAATCGATTTCTTTTAATGATATTTCTATTATTAACATATATTGGTGAATATATAAGTAAATTAAAATACAACTGAACTAATAATCAAAATACTTAAAAATCTAACCTAAATGAAAACCAATACGTTACTGATTTGACTTCTTAATGCCGACTGGACAATCAACGCTGTGAATAGGATAACCGAATTTAATCACTGGAAGTTTCGAAACCTAAATCGCATCAGTATGGGAAATTGGCACTCGGGCAGCCGAACTTTAGAGTACCTTGGAGAGTTTAAATTGACTAATACATATAGATACAAAGTATGCCACCCTCGGAGACGTCACGTCCGTCTACGAGGTAGAGCCCAAAGAGCGGTCGGTCCACGTTTATCCTAAAAATATAGATTTAGATAGAAAAATCGTGAAAGAAGTGATAAGTGGCTAGACCATCACCTACACGATCACAAACTCACTCCTTTATGTCTATTGTTATAAGTCCCACATAAACAGGAGATCTATAAGCCCTACATCAGGACCAACAGGACTACCTGATCATCACTCACGCTTTCGAACACTTGACCTTCGATCAGCCCATAATAGACTGATTTTTTTAAGAAAACGTTACCTCCACACTAGGATTTTCGCCTCTCTCGTGGCAGTTTACAATACATAAATTTCACAAAGACAAACGTTCGGACCCAGAACAATTATTTGTAGTCCTCTAAATTTTAACATCTCTCAAAATTAATGCAAGCCTAAATACGCTGTATATATTGACAGTTGCTTTAAAAAGGTCTACATTGCCCTTGAAGCTTAAAACTTCCTAGTACACGAGCAAACAGTTAAATACCCACCATGACTAATAAACTCTCTTGACTAAAATTTTGAACATGAGTTAACTACAAAGAGACAATTGAAAATTCACGAGGTGCGGTGAAGGAAAACTGGAACAGGAAACATGCATGTCTAAAAAATAAAAATATTTTGAGAATATGCCATGTAGTTGCACCGTCCACAACCGCATCCCATCCCGTGGGAGTCGTAATAGACGACA
Source organism: Parnassius mnemosyne (assembly GCA_963668995.1). NCBI lineage: Eukaryota > Metazoa > Arthropoda > Insecta > Lepidoptera > Papilionidae > Parnassius > Parnassius mnemosyne. The sequence continues at coordinate 8,240,004 of CAVLGL010000081.1, forward strand.
GATGTAAATGGAACACGAGGTATGGATGGCCAACATCGTCGTCATAACAGCTCAAAATAATAACGAACATACGTGAGTGTCATGGAACACTCGGTTGGAACGAAGTTCCTTTGGTAGTTTATTATTATTGAGAAACGTATTATATTATTAATTAATAAATACAAATAAATTAATTACTAGCGTTATTAAAATAGAATTTCTTTCATGGCAAGACAAGAAAAAGTGCGAGGGAGATGGACATTATTCCATCTCGCTTGCACTATAGAAAGGGGGTCGTGACGGAAAAATCTTACACGTTTACTCGCCTAGCCCCTATCCGTCAAATTCGTACCGTGCGATAAGGAACTTCTTTCCAAAAACACTGGAGTTACTAAGCATGGTCACTGTGGCAGGTCTCCTCCTTATGAGGCAATCAATGGGATTGGCCTTTTTTCAGAAATAGAATTTTGACAGGCTGTAATGAATGGATGAATGAATTAATGTAAAGTCCTCCAACTCAGTAATTATAAAGGCCTATGCTTATGTAGTGGGATATAAGCTGTCGTCTTACTTATTACTTTTATAACTTAATTATAAACATAACATCGGCGGTATTTATTACGACTATAATCTATAATTACTACGTATATGACTGCCAATGTTTGCCAATTGACTACGGAATCCTAAATATAAAAGCGGCTGGCTAATAAAGCATTCAGAACACGCGTCACTACGGAAGTCGCATCAGCGAGTTACATGTTCACGTATGTACATTTAGTCGAAGCTTGTTAGTAAAGTGAAACGCGCTCCTGAAGAGGTACGTTGTGCTTTTAAAAGATAGTCATAAATTATGTTGTAAGTTATACAATATTTTCTAAATCAAACATATTTTTGACACAACTTTTATTTTCAATTCGAAGATAGAACACACGCGGAAATAATCATCGCAGACAAAGGGAATTGAAATAGGAGAAGTGCAGCAGTGTCTTCTTTAAAATGATAAAAACTGTGGATACCAACCTGCCTGCCAAACGTAACTACTATAGTAATTATTTCCGCTATGAGGTAATCCTTGGGGGAGACCTATGTTCAGCAGTGGAATTTTGACAGGCTGTAATAACTTGATGATAAATGAAATAACCGGCCAAGTGCAAATCGGACTCCTGCATGAAGGGTTCCGTACCGTCGTAATACACGTTTCTAGTAGGGGGCACCCCTTCCTTTTTATGTTTATTTTTATAATTTCAACTGTCTACATATTACGGGTTCATGAGATACAGCCCGCTGACAGACAGATAGATAGACGGACGGACGGACGGTCGGACAGCGGAGGCTTAGTAATAGAGCCCCGTTGGTTAACCTTCGGGTACGGAACCCTAAACATGAGCCGTGGTAGCTCAGGGGATAAGCGCTCGCTGTAAATTTCACAGTACACGAGCAACCCAGGTTCGAACCCCGCCAGCACCAATGAAATTGTTAATTGCAATTGTAAGTACTGATTTACAACGTGCTCGGCGGTGAACATCGTGAGGAAACCTGCACGTCTGAGAAATGAGACAAAAAATATATTTCGAAGACATGTGAAGTTCGCCAACACGCATTGAGGCAGCGCGGCGGAAATTTTCTTGCCCTAAAATCTTCTCAGAAATGAGAGGAGACCTGTGCCAAACAGTGGGACGTATATAAAGGCTGTAACTAACTTACTAAAAAAATAACCAACGATATACTTTAGATAATTATCGCGACAATAGAACTAACAGTCCACTTGATGGAAGAATCGACATCATCGAAAAAAAATATTTATTTATTTAACACCAACAAGACATACACTAACACTTTTTTTGTAGGATAAGGGTAACAAACGAGCATACAGTCCACCTGATGGTAAGTGATTGCTGTGGCCCATAGACATCTAGATCTATCCTCGATTACGAATCAAAGTGCAGATGCGTTGTCACCCATGACGACTGAGATGGAATGCCTCGTTTCCAGTAAAAAGGGTCTCCGGTTCTCTACACTCACCATAAGAAACAGAGTAGCGTTAAACTGCTATTTATACGCTGGTATTCTGTGAGAGCGTGGCCGTTCCCCGGTCGAGCCGAGCCATTCGTGCTACAACTATACCAGTAATATAGCTGCAGCTTGGCTCTACCACGTACAAAAAAATATAAAACTGAGAGTAAAGATTTAACAAAACTATACTAGCATATCAAAATTAAAATTATGATATGATTATGCATCATCAAATTAATATTTTTTAATGGAACAAATGTATCCAATGCGAATATAAAATTCAAATACAAAGTTTTTTCTTAATCTTTTGATCAAGTCTAAAGGTCTTTACGATCTCGTTAAAGATCGCGTGGGTATGGGCGATGTTCGCAATGATTGATGCAACGTTACGTTAGATGATAAAAGTTAAGGTAACAGTCATCTTAGATCTCATTTTAATGAGTTAACTTCGAAAACAGATGGTTTTTTCGGATCTGTGTCGTAATAGTCTCTTGTCACTGACATTGCAACTCCCTTTTTTATTTTTGAATAATTTATTTATTAGAATAGAAATACAAGTGATAGAATAAATTTATTCTATTTCTTCGTCGATAAAATACATCCTGAGTATTAGACAATGTCTGTTCTATTGACGGGTTAGGAGCACGAGGGTCTAAATTGAATGAACTATTATGCGGATTTGGAAAGTTTAAAAGTACCATGGATTCTACTGGAGTACACAACGGAAATACGAGTACGTAACTTTTTGCAACTTTCAGCCCACGACAATTCCACTGCTGAACATGGGCCTCCGTCAAGGAATGCCACCTGCATCTATCGACGTTTCTACAGACATGCCTTCGAATAATAAAAATAAAACCTTACGCTTTCGCGTTCATAAACAACAAAAATTTACTGCATTCGCTACTTAAATTTCAGCAAAACATTGAGCACATCTATTAGAGATTTTTTAATCCAGTTTGTTTTTAATGTGTCTATTTATAACAAAATGAAGGGTCGTAAATTTCTTTTACAAATACTAGTTTTAATAGCATTAGCATTTTAACTGGATCAACCCTTCAGCAATAATTATTTGGAAAACGTTGAAACGTTTAGAACTTCAGGCTGTATCTATGAAAATTTACGCTGGCAATATCGTTTAATAGCATAGACAAATGGCGTCTTTTAATATAATCAGGGTAACAATCGAGCATACAGTTCTCCTGATGGTAAGTGGATGCTATGACATCTATGCTGGATTAAGGATCAAAATTCAAATGTGTTGTCACCCTTGAGGACTTAGTTGGAATGTCTCCTTTTCATTTAAAAAAGATCTGCGGTTCTTTACACTCACCATACGAAACATAGTTGCATTAAGCTGCTATTTCACGCTAGTATTCTGTGATCCTTCCCCGGTCGAGCTGACCCATTCGTGTTGCAACCATAATGTAAGTGCAGTGACTCTACCACGTAATTCTTATTCTTATGGTATTATTATTATAAGTATGTACTCATATCAATGCAACAACTATATAAATACCAAAGAACACAAAAACATCGATACAGCATTATATAAATCATATATACATTATTATAGTTTGAACCATGGCGAGTGAAAGCCCTACTAAATTACGGTTCACCCCACGACCTCAAAGTAAAAAAATAAAATTACAACACGGTAGATATGGAACTGTGATCAAAGCTGGAAATGGAAAAACCCGGTACGTTTGCTTTGTTTTTCGAACCGCGATACGGTAGTAATTTAACTTTTGGTTGAAAAGCTTGCCTCGCCCGTATCGTATATGAGGGCAGTCTTGCAAAATAAAAATGAATGAAATGTTTGAATAGAGATATCTTGAACTATGCAGTAGATATCATGTTATTATGCAGTTACTTTTTCAGATGGTAAAATTATGAAATTTTACCATGCATTTTTAGACCACCTTAATTCGAATAAAATATAATTCACAATGGAGTTAGAGGCAAATAATTCTTTAGCTTTCCTATATGTTTTAGTCATCTGAAATCCTGATAACACTATTGGCCATACTGTGTATAGGAAAAAGACCCGTACCAATCGATATTTAAATGGTGAATCTCGCCATCATCCATCACAGTTAACTACCGTGAGAAAATCTTTGTATTAGAGAGCACAAAGGATCTGTGACAGAAAACATCTGGCAACCGAGCTTTAGCGAGTCAAGCAAGTATTGCACGACAACAAGCTTCAGGTCCCGCGCCTACATCACAGTGACCGAGTGAAGCCGGCCACAGTCGAGCGTGTGCCTGCTGTACTACCATACGTCAGAGGACTCACATACAAGGTTAGCTATATCTTGAAGCGAGCTTCCATTAAAACAAACTACACGCTGCCGAAGAAGACTAGTCAATTTGTATCATCCGTCAAATGTAATTTGTTGCAGGAGTGTACAAGTTTGATTGCGAATGTGGTCTCTCTAACATCTTACATAAAACAAAAAGATTTATAAAAACCCGCGAGAAAGAACATATAGTTGACGTGAATCAACGACGCTCTGGAAAGTCTGCCGTCTGTGAACATGTTCAAGACCGTCCCCGCCAATACATCAGATTTCATAGACCACAAATCCTCGCAAAAGAACACCGATTCCGACTAAGAATAGGTACCGTAATTTCAATAGAGAGAGATACTATAAGCTCGTTCTACGTAGATCGGACAAAAAACGAATATTCAAAATTCAGGTTTTAGTCGGGCTAACTATGACATCGGGTCGTCAAATATCTCAGCCCTCCCCCGAACATGGGCGCTGAAAAGCATCTTAAATCTCTTTTCAATTACAACAATTACGTTTACAGTTTTCGAGTTTTTTAAATTACTGTTTCTTAATATATGTATATCCTCATATAGCTCCGAAAACCCAATTCCGTAGAAATGAAGATAAATTTATTTTATCCGTTGAATAGTATAAATCAGAATATTAACAAGTTTCGTTATCATTATCTAAATTTATCATATAAATATCGAGTGTAAGTTTCCTAATCTTTCCCATAGTAAATAATAACTAACCTGCCATAACAATTTAATTCAGTAAGCATATTTTTCCTCAATATTTTAATTTAAACTTTCAGGGGAAGCACCTTAACATATTAATACATATAAAAAAAACATAAGTGAGTGTCACGCGGTGAACACTCGGTTGGAACGAAGTAACTTTCGTAGTACATTATTATTGATAAACGTATTATATTATTGATTAACAAAATACAAATAAATGAATTACTAGCGCCTGTTAAAATTAAGTGTCATTTAAAATAAAATAATATTTCTTTCATGGCAAGATAAGGAAAAGTGCGAGGGAGTTGGACATTATTCCATCTCGTTTATTAGGTTATAATAATTATAGTTTTGTTTAATTTTATCCGACTTGAAGAATCGGTTCTTAATTTATTAAATGTTATTGCTTTTAGTAAATAAATAAATGGTGTTTGTACAGGTGAAACCTTCATTAGTGCAAGTTCGATGAAGTGTTTCTGAATATTACACATATTAACGTCAAATTTCAATCACAGGAATCCTCATAGAAAATGAAAAGATTGAAAAATATCAAAAGGGCGGGTGTTAAATATACAAGAGCAACAAGTCATTAATCTACTTGTTAAGTTTAATGGAGGCGCTATTAACAGAGAGGGCGGTGTCGTTATAGTTTTATTTATGGCAGCAGAACGGCACTAGTGCGGCCACAGTCCACTGGTGACTAATGTATGAACACTATTACGATTTTAGCAACAGTAAATAAACCGAGGTCAAATGTAATGCTTTGGGTACAAATGTTTTTACTTGGTTTTTACTAGCAAAGCGTACACCTTACTGTACACTGTCTTGTGAATTTTTTAAATAAAACTAGTCGCGTTCGAAGTTACAATCCACCTGATGGAAAGTGGCAGCTGCACGTCGAGCCAACTTTATACAAAGAGGCCTACAGATGCGTTGTCACCTCTGAGGATTAAGATGGAATGCCTGTAACTATACTAACTCTCTATTTTCTTCACACCGGAACACTAATGTGAAGCACTGTTTTCCATTACCATTACTGTCTCTAAAAGTCCACTGCTGAACACAGGCCTCCCCTATAGATTGCTTCATAGGGGGGATTTCGCCATAATTGACACGCTTGGTAGGCAAGTTGGCGACCGCAGTTTTTTTATAATTTTTAGTTATAAGGAAGACGCTGCTGCCCATCTCCTGCATTGTTTCCCTCTGTCGCGTCTTACGACAACCACGGTACGATATGGGGTAGTGGATAGTCTTACATCGCCACTACACGGCCATTCATACCTAATAAAAATATTTTAATTTGTATATACGTATATTTATAACTTTGCTACCGTTACCATTATAAACTATCATTTTTTTATTGCCTCGTTGGAGGAATATTTACCATAGTTGCCATTCTTTTCAAGCAGATTGGCAACCGTAGTTTTTTTTTTAGTTGTTAGGAAGTGTATTAGGAAGACGCCGCGGCCAATCTCCTGGTTTGTTTCCCTGGGGTAGTGGGTAGTCTTACATCGCCACTACACGGCCATTCATACCTAATAAAGAAATATTTTAATTTGTATATACACATGTTTATAACTTTGCTACCGTTACCGTAATAACCTATAACTTTATTTTGCCTCGTTGGAGGGGTTTTTTATTCTTTTTTAGCTGTTAGAAAGTGTATTAGGAACATACTGCTGCCCATTTTCTAGTTTGTTTCCCTTAATCGCCTCTTACGACACCCACGGAACACGGATATTCTTAAACCGCCACTACACAGTACGCAGTATCATTTTATATTTTAATCTGTTTAAGTAAATATATATTTTCATTTTACTAATAAATAGAATAGATTAGAATATTTTTTTAATTTAATATAGATTACATGTAATTCTTATTGAGTCATTTTTTTTTACTTTACAGCTGGTTCGGAAAAAACCTCTGTCCTGTGGAAAAGCAGCAAGAAACCAAGCGGGACTTTTTTTAAAGTAAATTATACAATATAAAAGGTGACAAACTATTTACAAAATTTATTTAGAAACAGCTTGGAAGAGACCACCTCATTCCCAGGGGTTATTATCAACCATGTATTCATTTATATTATAATAACCCTTTATATACAGTTTTAGTTTAATAAAATATTTAAACTTGGTAATAGAGAGACCTAGTATATTTTCTGGGACTTTGTTATAATAGCGTATATATTGCTCCATGAAATTGCCTCACTCCCCAATGACTTTTACGTTTACGTTTCCTTACGTCCGAGGTTCGACCTTATGTTAAGTGAAGAGTGCGACAGGGTCCTAGTTGTGAACACGTCAGTTAGCCTAAAAATGGTTTTTGATTTCTGACTAATAAATCCTAAATAGTTAAAATGTCAGGGAAAACCCCGTTTCCCCGGATTTGTCCTAGTTTTAAGGGTGTCCGGGTGCTGGCCGAAAAGGGATTATAGGCGGCGGCAAACATTTCGACTACTAGCTTAATGTGTTATAAATTAAAATTTTATAATTAATTGGTCTTTCAAAGTTCCAAATTATTTTTGTTACCAAATTACCTCAGAAATAGAAAATTTTAAAGTTTATTACTAAAACGGCGTAATTATTTAAGTATTTCATCTGTTTGCCTGTAGATTGATATTGTTAAACATTGCTAAATAAAACTGAAAGCAAACTTTATTAATGAATAATAAATGAATACGATGATTTTGTTTTGTTCAAAAAATAAACATTTCAAGACTATCCTATTAATGATCGAGATTTCAACTAAATTTACGGTATTATAGAAATTTTTGTCCAGCATTGGCAATCAAGGTGATAGCAAACCGAGGAGAGACAGAAGTTGGCAAACAATTAAAATCCCGCGCAATAAAAACAGTTAAAGCAAACGCGGGACCGAGACGCCTCAACAACATAAGCAAACAAGTCTAACCGTCCGTCGATTCATTCTACAGCAGAATCAGTATGAACTAAAGAGTGCAGATTTTGTGCAGACACTGTTAATAATATGGTTAAAACGTGCTTTTTGTAGAGCCTTTCAGCAGGATTTGGCGGCGCGATTAATTTTTCTTTTCTTCCATAATATACTATTTTTTGATAAACGTACTTTTAAAATAAAAACACTCTGTGTAGTGGAAATTTATTTGTTGTAACTTCTAATTTATAGTATCATGCTATGCGGATATGTTGTGTTCCGTATCAAAATAGACATATGGGCTAAAGTTGTTCCCCCACACTGAAAATCGCATGAGTTGTAGATATGCATTCAATAGTTTCGCGATGAGTAATGCCTCCCATTCCCGTAGACGCTTTATAAATAAATTAGAATGTAAAATGTATGTACGCAATATTTGTGAACGCTCGTAGTCACATTTATCTGTTGAAAGTGATATGTTACACAATATTTCTGAAAATACAACCTTTTATTTAAAAAAAACAAAAGCATGAAATTAAGTGTGCGCTGTCTCGCCTGCGGGCAAGCCGCGGACTGGTTGACCCATTTGGTGTAGGAATCATCTACATCGCATTCGGGTCAAACAAAGATGTAATCACACACCCATTATCACATTAATTCTTGATTCATTCATTCATTACAAACCTATCAAAAGTTGCTGAACATAAGCCTCCCTCATATAGATTACCACATAGAGGTGATATTATAATACTAAAAATATTTGGTAGAGATTAATTTTTCTCGATGCCACCATACGTAAGACTAGATTGATCAATCTAATGACGTACATTATTTTATATGGCACATATATTATGAGATAACTCAATGAGAATGTGCCACAGAGCCATCAAATAAGCAAAAGAACCAAAGTAACTTACAAACTAAGCACATTGGCATGCTTCTTCAATATTGTTCGTACCATGAAATAAAACAATTCCAAAAGCTCAGCGGCACTCAGCGCTGCAACTCATTGCCAAACCACTGCGCCACGGAGCCATCAAATAAATAAAGTATAAAGTAGTCACTAGTCAAGATAAAATCGGCAAATGAAATTAAACTGAATACTACCACAGATTAAATAATGTTACTATGTAAATAATACGTTGTAATATAAAAATTATAAGATATTACGTAGAAACACATAAACCGTCTTCTTCATTACATCGTAAGGGGGTGATCTACAAGAGAGGCGACAACAATATTTATGCGATATGCAAAGAGAAATTTATCTCATGGGCCATTAAACCACAGTTGGCAAACAATAAACCTGAGCGATAATAAACGTTATTTGCATAATGTTAATATACGACCAAAACATATTTTCATTATATTTGAATTCATAGTTATTTAACGCGCCTGGTTCGTTATTCGCTTCAACTATAATACGTGCTTTCTTTAAAATGCAATTAAAAACATTTGATAAAAATTTATTGAAAAAAAAAATTCATTTTGAATAAATTTTCATCATTTCATTAAATTTTTAGAAATAAATTTTAAAAATACATTTTTTAGTAAAAGGTTATCGGTCTCCTCATCTCGTGAAGAAACCTGAAAAAACGCATTTGGAATTCGCTTTCGTAATAACTACATCTTTCAGACTGATTTCAATGTGGGTTGTCTTAAAGGAATAAAGGAAAATGAAAAAAGCTTTTGATGCGCTTAGACAATGTGATTTACCATATGGGGTTTCATCACCACTTGCAACCACGTGGTAAAAAAATTTAATGGTGCAATATCCGCAAAATATTGAATACCTATAACTATCATTTTTTATAGGATAAGGGCGACAAACGAGCACACAGTCCACCTTATGGTAAGTGGTTGCTGTGGCCCATAGACATCTACATCTATCTTGGATTACGAATCAAAGTGCAGATGCGTTGTCACCCGTGAGGACTAAGAAGGAATGCCTCGATTCCAGTAAAAAGGGTCTCCGGTTCTCTACACTCACCATACGAAACACAGCAGCGTTAAGCTGCTATTTTACGCTGGTATTCTGTGAGAGCGTGGTCCTTCCTCGGTCGAGCCGACCCATTCGTGTTTTTTTTTAATAGGAATAGGGTGACAAACGAGCACACAGTCCACCTGATGGTAAGTGGTTGCTGTGACCCATAGACATCTACATTTATCCTCGTTTGCGAATCAAATGCAGATGCGTGGTCACTCGTGAGGACTAAGTTGGAATGCCTCTTTTCCAGTAAAAAGGGTCTCCGGTACTCTACACTCACCACACGAAACATAGCAGTGTTAAAATGCTATTTTACGCTGGTATCCTGTGAGAGCGTGGTCTTTCCCCGATCGAGCCGACCCATTCGTGCTACAACTATACTACTAATATAGCTGCAGCATGGCTCTACCACATATAAAATATTGTGATCACGTAGAATAATCCATCATCTCATTTCATTTTAGGCACAAGGATGGTCCTTTTGGTGCCGGTAACATTTGATCTCGATCGGCTAAGAGAACCCAATGAATTATCCGAATAATGGCGCTTAAATTAAATTTGAAAGTATTTTTTAAAGTCAACAGAATTATGGTTAAGACCACATCAATAACAATATTTCCAAGCAAAGTAGCAGCTATAGAGAGCAACTGCCTAGAATAAGGTAAATAGGGTAATGTAGAGCGTTATGTGAACGGCGAACAATCTTGTTTACGGCACTACGTCACATTTAGAAATAAACATTTTTCACAACACAAAATGATATAAATAAAGAGGCATTATGTTTGATAAACAACTTTTAACAAACACGTTAAAATATTGTCATTGCCTAGTTAGCTTTATGTCTTTATTAAGTTTTATTTTGTACAATGAATAATAACAATGAGCTAATAAATGATTTTTTATAGAATAAGAAAATGACAAACAAGCACACAGTTCATCTGATGGTGAGTGGACGCTGCGGCCCATAGACGTAAATGTATATCTATCCTCGATTAAGAATCAAAATACAGATACGTTGTCACCCCTGAGGACTAAGATTAAATGCCTCCTTATCAGTAAAAAGGGTCGCTTGGTCTCTACCTCACCATACGAAACACAGCAGTAATTTCACGCTGGTATTTTTTGAGCGTAGCCTTAGCCAGTCGAGCCGAGCCATTCGTGCTGCAACCATAATATAGCTGCAGCATGATTCTACCACGTAATTAAAATGTAGTAATACCATTCTCGCTCAACGTCAGGTTAAGATTATTTCACGCCAATATTATACCAGGTGTACGGGGAAATATGCAAAAATATTCTCCAAGCGTCCGCATCAACTGTAAGAGTGGTAAGCGATTGATTGATAGCTAAGGCTTTGGCGATCGGCTGATGACAAAATGTCAAACCAAAAATGCTAACCACAAATTACAGACTTTATTTTATATAACTAAGAGTAACAAACACAGGTAAGTGAATACCTACGTCTTTTCGTAAATTAAGAAATACGATGACTATAAAAAGTGGGCTCGAGGCTAGTCATCGGAAGCGGCAGCATCAGCATGCTTGTTGGCTTTGTGCTCACTGCTAGGAGAGCGCGGTGAATATTATAAGAACTCCAATTTAAGCATGTCACCTGGTGCACTGGTGTTTTTTCATATATAGAATAAGACCTGACCACCTGGTGGTAAGTGGATGCTGTGGCCCATAGACATCTAAATTTATCCTAGATTAAGAATCAAAATGCAGATATTTTATCACCCTTGAGGACTAAAATGTAATGACGTAGAGATAAAAAGATTTTTTTAATAAACCTTACCTCCACATTAGGATTTTCTCCTGTATCGTGGGGGCAGTTTACTTACATAAATTTTATAAGTATAAGCATCCAGACCCGGAACAATTATTTGTAGGCATATACTTGTTCCGTGCGAGATTCGAACCCGCGGCCCCCAGCGCTGCAACTCATTGCTAAGCCACTGCGCCACTAAGCCGTCATGTATGTATGTTTTAAGACGGCGCCGTCAAATGAAGTGAAGACTATATAATTATTCTCTATCATCAGCCCGTAAAAGCCTACTGCTGCACATAGGTATGTATGTTGTATGGAGGATACGTATCAAGTCAAGCGATATTATACCAAATTACTAATATATTTACTGTCGATTTTTGTTAGCGGTACAATTTACAATTTTAAGCACGAATGAAACTAGTTTTTACGGATTTCATCGCGTTTATTTATAAACTCGGTAAAACCAATTTCATTACATGTGTGGTGTTCGGGTAAATATAAGAAATTATTTATTTTTATGATTTTGTTTAGAAAAATTTAAATAAATTTTGTTAGCACATAAAGTCACACATCGAAATTTCCATTTTGCAATTTCGAACATCGCATCTTTAATTTAGTAAGTGCATGTTAAATATTTCTATAACCTACGTATCGCCGAGAAAAAAGGACAAACAAAGAGGTGATTCCATGATTGTTTCATGTTTTAATACAACGTCGGAACACACACGCCATTAACTTTATAAAATCAGAGTTACTTAATTATATCCAGTTTTAATTCCATAATGCAGTGGCAATATGTATGTTTGAAACCGCAATTCGAGCAATAGCTACTGCATTGGCAATATTGCGACGATAGAACTTTGGCGAACACAGTTATCAAAAGTTATTTTGTGTGCTACTGCTGTTATTACTACAATTATAATAGCATGCGATATTTTTTTTTCTCTTACATGTTTTTAATATTGTTAAAATACAACAAGAACATACTGGCCATATATCATATTACAAAGCCTCGTTCAGGTTCACACTATGCAGGTTGTAATGACATGGACAAAAAGGTTTTAGGGCCTACGCGGAAGGACTATTCCTAACTTGACTAATCCGCAAAGAACGAAAGTCCGTATCCAAGAAAAAAGCTGGGTCGCTCTCAAAATTTGCTCATCGCCAACTGAAATTCACTGTGTAAGTCATGGCAGGTTAGTTGTGTAATGTCGGGGATTACCGCGTACTTTAGTTCGGTCCGGTCTATGTCTGCAGTTCCTTGGGAGACTTTTTGTAAGCGGTTGTTTTAGTCGCTACAGTGCGTGATGTAGTCATGAGTTGTCTATACTGAGGGACAAAAAGTCACGCTGGTGCCTGCCCTTAGTCTGCACAGTCCCGTGCACATACTAATCTAAGATTTATTTTAGAATGTGTAATAGAAATATTAAATATTTTACTTAATTATAACATTTAACAAAAAGTAAAAACCAACTTAATACAAAATAAGTTATTTATTTGCTACCCTTAGGGGTGAAATTTTATCTTCAAATTTATATGGGACCACTTTTGAAGTATAACAACCTATTTAATTAAAAAAACATGCGTGAGTGTCGTGGAACACTCGGATGGAACAAAGTTCCTTTCGTAGTATATTATTATTGATAAACGTATTATATTATTGATTAACAAATACAAACAAATAAATAAAATAAATAAAATTTTTTGCACACTATGACGCAAGGGGTAGTGAAGAAAAATACTTAAATTTTTCGTCGCCTAGCAACCATCCGCCAAACCCGTACCGTCCGATAAAGAACTTCGTTCCAAAAGAATAATCAAAACTGGTTCAAAATGTGCGAAGACATCGCGTAACATACATACCTCCTAACATACATCCTTTTTGAAGACGGTTAAAAATATCAAATACAATTTTATTTGCTTATGTGTAATAATTTACCTTACAACTAGGCACCATTTTTAAATAAGCACTGGGCTGCCACCCCTGAGGACCACACTCACCATACGAAGCACAACAGCATGAAGCTGCTATTTTACGCTGGTATTCTGTGAGAAATTGTTACTCGGTCGAGCCGACCGAGGAACAATTACCACCATAATATAGCTGCATCGTTCCTCACCCCGCATGTGATGAAACCAAATTCAAATCCCGTATGCAACAATGCAATTGTTAACCGCTATTTAAGTTTCTATTTACTACCTGCTCAGCGATAAGATAAAATTGCGAGGAAGCCTTGAATGATGAAAAAATTTTCGTAGGCAAGTGAAACGCGAATTGGGATTTTATACGTGGTAGAGCCGTGCTGCAGCTATATTATGGTTGTAGCACGAATGGGTCGGCTCGACCGGGGAAGGACCACGCTCTCACAGAATACCAGCGTAAAATAGCAGCTTGACGCTGCTGTGTTTCGTATGGTGTGTGTGGAGAACTGAAGACCCTTTTTACTGGAAACGATACGTTCCATCTTAGTCCTCACGAGTAACAATGCATCTGCATTTTGATTCTTAATCGAAGATAGATGTAGATGTCTATGGGCCACAGCAACCACTTACCATCAGGTGGATTGTGTGCTCGTTTGTCACCCTTATCCTATAAAAAAAAAAACAACGTGCTCGTTGGAATAAGAGGAAACGTGTGCTCAGTGGTGGTTTGTAAAAGATCTTTAAAGTAGTCATTCCCAAATCCCTTCATTCAATTTAGTTAAAACATACAAAAAGTTATTTGTCATTTCCAATATAAATGTTCGTTACACTGCTGTATCGAAACTTAAGTTTTAAATGCAACCGCGGCGAGACCTGGCAGACTAAATTACAACTCTACCGCTGAAATAGCAAAAAGTGCAACAAACGCCCCGTCCATTTCCCGTTTTGATCGGGCTTCTATATTTAGTTGGCAGGATACGGCGGTCAAACTGTAACGATAAATTCCTTTGTCAATTATAATAACGTTTTCTATTTTTCACTCAGTCGCGCTTCTATTTTCTATATCTTCTTAATACACAACAGCATGTTATTTTACTTATAATTTGTTGTAAAGTAAATTTGGTAAGAACATAAATTCAAAGCGAAATAATACTAACTATTTATTAGCATTTTATTATTTTTATTTTAAATGCCCAATAACCGATTTTTATTTTAATAAAAATACTGTGTTGTAAAAACTATCGCCTTGTTATGGCATGAAAATACTATATAGATCAGAATATAAGCTCCCGCCTTAAAATTTGTACGCGAGCAAACTAAGTTCGATCCCCGCCGGCACCACTAAATTAATTTAAGTGCTGTTTCAAAACGCAGGAATACATTTACCAAGAGTGTTGACCATGTTTTTCAATCCGTGTTTAGGACATTATTACTTACCACAGGAGTTTCTGGATACTATAGTAGTACCTATTGTTAAGAACAGGGCGGGATACATAGCGGACAAGTGTAATTACATACCTCTTTCGCTCTTTCGATCGATTCGACTCTGATAGCTAAACTATTTGACAGTGTGCTCGACTCTCGCCTCAGTGAATACATAAAGTTAAATGACTCAGTTTGGTTTTCACGCAGGACTATCCACTGAGAGTACCATTTAAGCATTGAACCGTTTCCTGGACCATTCAAAAGCCTTTGACGTTACTACAGTGTCCTGTGGGAAAAGCAATATTATGTTTGTTGTATGACAAGCAAAGAAATATTTTTATAGGATTAGGGTGACAAGCGAGCACACAGTCCACCTGATGGTAAGTGGTTGCTGTTGCCCAGAAAAATCTACATTTATCTTCGATTAAGAATCAAAATACAGATGCGTTGTCACCCGTGAGGACTAAGATGGAATGCCTCGTTTCAGTAAAATGGGGCTCCGGTTCTCTACACTCACCATACGACATACAGCAGCGCAAATCTGTTATTTTACGCTGGTATTCTGTGAGAGCGTGGTCCTTCTCTGGTCGAGCCGACCCATTCCTGATAAAACTATACTACTAATATAGCTGCAGCATGACTCTACCACGTAAACATTTTAATTTAAAAAAATTGTAAGGTGGTTAATGTATGGTCTGACCCTATAAACTTGAGTACTGTGTGAGGTAGGGAGGTCTTACACACTTGTTATTTGACATTTAGATGGAGTCATTCGAAATGACTTGAGCTACGCAGACGACAAGGTGCTGCTGAGCCCGTCTATTTGTGGAATACGAAAGTTGCTTTCCATTAGTGAGGATAAAGGTGAGCAGCATGGATTAAAGTGAACTGTTGGTTTTCGGAGGTAGAAATAAAAGTCCAACATAAGTCCCTCCAGTAAAGCTGAACGGTTTACTTTTACAGAGAGTAAGTCATTTTAAATATCTGGGTCACATTGTTACAGAAGATTTAAATGATGCCTAGATATCGAAAGGGAACGCAGAGCGGTAGCTGTGAGTGTGTGTGGTGTTAATATGGTAGCTTGAAAATTACACTGTTCAAGGCTTACTGCCAATCATTATACACCAGCAGCCTTTGGGCCAATCATACCCAAAGGTCACGCAATATTGATATATAACCCTGCGTATCCAATATAACAATACCTTCAGGTTATTGTTGGGGCTTCCATTTTGTTGTAGTGCTTCAGGCATATTCGTCGATGCGCATACTGACGACTATATAATATAATAACTACTTTGCGATCATGAATAAAATAGAGGAGTCAATGATACGCAGAGTGAGAGGAAGCTCGAGTAGTATACTGAAGGTTTTTGCGGAGAAGCAAGATGGCCCAACCCTGGGTAGGTTTGTCAAACTACATGTACTACATCATCATCATCATCGTCACCATTACAGCCCTTCACATAGTTCTATAGGTTCTATAGGTATCCCTCAAGGAATGCCTTCGCCGTACACTTGGCCTACCTGTACGAGAACATAGTTTTTTAAGTTTATTTTTATCACTAACTTGCTATGGGCCTACGATGCCTAAAAATAAAACATTTTTATTTTTATGAAACCTACGGGTATGATATGATACCTTAACATTTAGGGGACATTTAATATCCCATCCTTGCTCTAAAACACTTTTAGGAAATAACGTCTGGAACCAGTAGTTGGACGTAAGTTGGCTGTTATTTTACTTAACTTTTACTTTCAAGAGTAATAGTTTACGTACACATTATGAAAAAAAACCGACTGTTTAAAGCGACCTTTACAGAGACAGCGAAATGCGTAAGCCAATGGCCTCGGTGGAAAACGTTCAGCGTCTTTCCGTCCGTCCGTCGCTAAGGTATTTTCAAAACAGCAGTGCATGCACTGCTGCTTTTTTATCCTGAAGGGTGTTGAGCCAGTGTAATTACAGGCTGTAATTACAGAATCACAGTCTGTTATTACACTGGCTAACTGGTTAAGGACGAAGTTCCTTAGTGGTGACAAGCATTTGTACCCTTCTTTGTTTATTGTAATGATGGCTTCAGGTGTCCTTTTGCTAAAGTAGCTGCTTACAACGCTTATTTTAGGTGTACTGTCATTACTTTAGTCACAAAGTTTTATAAAGAAACACTACCGGACAAGGGAAAGTTTGCATTAAGAGTCAGACAGTAATGGATTCTTACTTTGGTCTGAATAGCCACTTTGTGCCGCAAATATAGTCACAAATTACATTTGTATAATACACATATATTCTTATATACGTCAAGAAAGAAATCCAATTCATAACTAGAAAATAATCTTCAATTACCATCAACTGAAAAAGACTTACTTATTACACAATCATAACACACACGGAAATCGAAAATTATAGCCACTTGATTGCTATTGTACGGACAACAATGAATTTATTATTCATACATAAAGCGAAGCGACCGTGGTAGCTCAGAGACTAAGAGTTTGCCGTTAATTTTACAGTACGCGAACTAACTGGGTTTATTCCCCGTCGTCATTGCTGAAATAGTTGTTGCAATTTCAAGTACTAATTTGCAAGTGGTTGGCGATGAAGGACCAAATCATGACGAATATTGCATGCGTAAGGAATAAAATAGAATATAATATTTTATTCAATATAAACTCAATAAAAAACTTAATGTAAGTCAATTTTATTTAGATATTTAATATTATCTAGTGGTTACTGTAAACTTTCGAAAACATACGAAGTTTGTCAAAACGTACTGGAGGTGAAGGACATATCGCCCCATGACCCCATAACTTTATTATTTTACTTTTTACAGCCGTTTGTCAGTAGTCAGAGCTTCGATCGTATAAGCAGGGTGAATCGCGTTCAGGTGAAGTGAGGATTCAGTATAATTTTTACACTCTCTTAACACCACTGCAATGAGAACCTCTGGGATAAACTCGATTCTTCCGAGACAAAAAAATTGCATTTTTATATTGTTTAGACTTTAAGTAGAACGAACGCTACTTGAAGCCTAAACAATATAACAAAACTAAAACTAATCACTAAACCAGAAGAGGAGGCAACATACTAACATGTAAAAAAGTTTTTTTTTTTAATTCTTATTGTAAAATCTAAAACATGACTTAGGAAAAACACTCATTTCAAAAGTCGAGGCGAAGTCAAGGAGGAGTGTAGTCGGATTTAGGATGCAGTCGATGGACAGTCACGCAATAAAATATGATTAATTCATAGAGAGGTATGTTACTTAATGAATAAGAACAATCCAATTAGGCTGATCGGGTATTTACTTCCGTTATATTCATAGTAAAGAGCGCATCAAAGCTCCGCACCGCATGCCCATACTACATAAGCATTGAATTTTAACCACAGGTGGAGGGAGCGAATTGATTTTTACTTTTGCAACACGATACTTTGAAAATTTTACATCATCATTCGAGCACTAAACTATCAATTTTTTTATAGGAGAGGCGGCAAACAAGCATACGGCTCTCCTGATGGTCAGTGATTACCGCCGCCCACGAACAACTGCAACACTAAGCGAATTGCAGGTGCGTTGTCACCCGTGAGGACTAAGATGTAATGCCTCATTTCCAGTAAAAAAGGTCTCCGGTTCTCTACACTTACCTTATGAAACACAGCAGCGTTAAGTTAATAGAGGATAGATATAGATGGCTATGGGCCGCAGCAACCTCTTACCATCAGGTGGACTGTGTGCTCGTTTGTCACCCTTATCCTATAAAAAAAATGCAAAGGGATACAACATCTCTTCGCCAGTGAATCGAGCCGATTGGAAAGGACTCGGTGTGAACTCACTCAAGTGGAAGGAGCTGGTACTGTGGAGCTCCATCCCAGAGATGGGAACAGTATTCCATGTGAGGCCGAACCTGCGCCTTATAAAGTTGCAGACGGTGTACCGGCATGAAATACTGTCCCGCTCTGCTGATCATGCCAAGTTTTTTAGAGGCCACGCCACTTTTTATATTAAACAAATTTCATTTGAAATTTTATACGCTAATAAGATCTTTATTTTATCAGTTAAAATTGCGATATAAATTGGTGAAAGACCATCCAGAGAAGGCTAAAAGTTTATAGAACGGTTTTGGAGGGTAGCATACTTAGTTGACCGGCGACCCAGAGTGGTAAGCATAGAGAAAACTCCCAAGTAATGCAGAAAGCTCGCACATTTCAAAAAAAAAATTATATAGGACGGGTGAAAACGGGCTCACAGTCCGCTTGATGGTAAGTGGTTGCGGTGAGCCATAGACATCTGCATTTAGCCTCAATAAAGAATCACCCGTGAGCACTAAGATGGAATGCCTCTTTTCCAATAGAATGGGTCTCTTACTTGACACTGCTGTGTTTCGTAAGGTAAGTGTAGAGAAACCCTCACCATACGAAACACAGCAGTGTCAAGCTGCCATTTTACGTTGGTATTCTGTGAGAGCGCGGTCCTTCCCCGATCGGGCCGACCTATTCGTGATACACCTATAATACTAATATAGTTGCAGCGTGGCTCTACCAAGTATTAATATTAAACCAAATCTATTCATTGGATGATATAGGTACCTTATTGCATGCCTTAAGCGAAGAGAGGTATGTTCTACTATCGCCTAAAAATTAAGATTCCAACGTTTTATCGAATGAAATCGTATCTAGCAATCATATTATACATATAAATGATATAAAAAGCACATTGATAGAAAGATAAATGATTGCTAAACTTATAAATATTTTTTTTAAATCGATTAATTGCTATTTTTAAATAAAAAACGGGGTTTTAGTGGCTTATGGTGTGGATTTATCATGTCCCCAAGGCGATGATAACTTTTGAAAATATCAATTGTTTTTTTTTTTTTTTTTTTTTTTTAATTTATTTCGAAACCAACAGCGTTCTAATTAGTTAACATTAAACAATATTATTCTTATAATAAAGGCCAATAACAGGTTTCCTTTAATTACTAAGGCATAACATACTACGGTCGTAATGATTAGTATCAGTTGGTATACATTCAATTTTACACTTATAACATTAAATGTTTGCATCTGTTCCCTTAGGCAATATGCACATTTGACAAGTCTCATACACAAATTCATAAACATATGTACATGCACACTAATAAAATCAGTAACAGCACACACTGCTCAACGGTACCAAACAAATAAACACGAATACACACATGTTACTTTTTATACACAAGATTAGCAGTATATTATTATTATTTTTACTCTACTATAAATTATGTTATGTTATGTTATTTTATTTAGGTTCTAGCTTTAGTTTTAAGATTTTCAATAGCTAAGCGCCTAAAAGCGTTCTTACTGTAGTTAAAGATATCAATTTCTCTAAAGAATTCATTGTAAACACTGGGTAGACGCGAGAGGGGTGCATTACGCGCGTAATTAGTACCAGCGCGCGGTACACTTAACAGGGGCGGCGGGCGGCGCGTGGCGCGGCGGGCACGTTGTAAAGGTACGTTAAGCCCCACGCTCGTAACTAGCTCGGGGCAATCAATGCGTCCGTGCACTATATCGTACAGCAGGCATACATCCACTAGTTTACGTCTATCTTCAAGGGTAAGTAAGTTAAATCGGTCACAGTTCTCTTGGTAGGTTGGTAAGGCTGGTTTATATACGCGATAATTAAGATGCTTGATAAATATTTTCTGTACGCGCTCTAGACGATTTATGTAAATAGCGTATTGGGGGGACCAGACCGGGCAGGCATATTCAACGACACTGCGGACATAAGCATTATATAAGGCATTCAAGGTACTTAGATTTTTAAAAGGTTTGCATGACCTAATGACAAATCCTAGATTTTTGAAAGCTTTGGCCGCTATTTTGTTAACATGGTCAGACAAAAGCATTTTACTATCGAAGTATACGCCAAGATCTCTCACAATCGATGTTCTACGAATTGGTATTCCATTAAAGTTGTAGCAGTACAATATTGGGTTAGGTTTTCTCGTGAAAGTAATGCACTCACATTTATTAATGTTAACTGTTATATTATTCTCTAAGTAATAATTTAATAAAGTGTCTAAGTCAAGTTGCATTTTAAAACAGTCCTCTACACTTTGAATCTTGATGAATATTTTTTTATCATCGGCGTACATTAAATGTTGTGTAAATGTAAAACAATTGATGATATCGTAGACATAAGCATCATAAAATAAAGGTCCTAAATGGGAACCCTGGGGTATACCCGTAGGTATGTCGATGAAGTCCGATCTGTATCCCCCCAGCACCACAGCTTGCGACCTGTTATGTAAGTACGACTCGATCCACCTGAGCAGATCCCCGTGAATACCCAACATCTGAAGTTTTCTCAAAAGAATGACGTGGTCCACACGATCGAAAGCTTTTTCAAAATCGGTGTAGACCACGTCAATTTGCCCTCCGCCATCCATATTTGATAGTACATAGTTGGAAAAGCACGCGAGATTTGTGACAGTGGAGCGTTGTCTGAGAAATCCGTGCTGGGCATCTGGTAGGCCTTTACTTATAACAGGATATATGGTATCAAAAACTATTTTTTCGAAGACTTTACAAATTGTATTTAATATTGAGATCCCCCTGTAGTTTTCAATTTTACTTTTGCTACCTTTCTTATGTATAGGCACCACGTGCGCTTTTTTCCAAATTCTAGGAAAGACTCCCTCGCGGAGTGAAATATTAAATATAAGGGCTATAGGTGTGCAGACAGTCTTTGCACAGTTACGCCAGAATAATGGTGGAATATTATCACACCCAGCTCCCTTTGAGATGTCTAGGAGATTTAATTTTTTCTCGACCAGAGACTCCTCAACATGGATTTTGGAAATGGCGTCACCAACTATGCTATCACGCTCAATTTCTGTAGACCCAATGGATGGGACTCCGAAAACGTTTTTGAAGAAATCGTTAAATGCATCACATATGTCTCTCCCATTGGATACTGTATTTTCACGGTATGACATTTGTTTGGGATAGTTAGATCCTCCGCGCATAGATTTTATATAAGTCCAAAATGCCTTTGGTGTATATTTAATAGATTTTTCTGCCTGTTTTGTAAAATTTTTGAAGCATTGGTCAGTCACGCGTTGTTGTCGTTTACGTAGAAATGAAAATTCATCATAATCTAAATAATTGCCGTATTTTTTCCATCTTTTATGTGCTTTCGATTTTTCTTTTATTATTTTTATTAGAGCTTGGTTGTACCAGAATGGATAAGTATAATTGCCATGTGTTGTTTTATAAGGAATATGTTTTGTGATTATGTTATTAATTGTGTCATAAAAAATATTACAAGCATCTTCAGCTCCGCACGAGCCCAACAAAGATAGCCAATCGATGTTATCAAGCGCTTGATTTATTTTATCATAATTGCCTCTATGGAAGTTATGCTTAGGGAGTGATGCTTCAACTAGAGGAGTTAATGTGATATCTAAGACCTCTATTACAAGAGGTGGGTGGGCCCGGTCAATGTTAACTAGGGGTGAAGTGCAGTTAGTGATTTCCAATGGAAGATCGGAAAATGCTAGGTCTAATGTATTGCCAGCGTGGTTTATTATGGTGTTATATTGTTTTAACCCTAGAAAACTCAATTCTTCTGTCAGTCTGATTCCAGCATCCCGCACGTCCACGTTACAACCACTTGTATGCACAGGGCCATCCCTGTGCCACGATATACATGGCAAATTGAAGTCGCCCATCACTAAAAAATGTCCCTGTGTACCATTTGTGCCCATTATACTTGTAAGAGTTTGCAGTAGGCATTCTATATCACCCGGAATACGCTCCGAGTCAGGTGGAATATAAATCACGCTAATACATAGGTCAGCAGCGGCCGCAAGCGCACGCGCCGGCACCGACACCGTCACAATCTCCGTGCGTGGCTCGAAGCCCGCAACGACCGCATCGGCGATTACGCAGCGCGTCGCGCCCAGTCCGCAGCGTATCAGTATCATAACACCTCCTCCAATTTTTTTACAACTTAAGTCAGGATCACGGTCATGGCGAAACACGTCATATCTGTTATCGCAAAATTCCCTATCGAAAATCCCATCATGCAACCAGGTTTCTGTTATTACAATAATGTCATACTCATTGCACAAAATTTGATGCCGCAGTTGTAAACATTTGGTTCTCAGTCCGCGGGCATTTTGATAGTAAATAGATAAATCTTTCCCTGATTTGTTATATTGGACCGCCATTTTAAACATGTATTAATTTAATAAATTGTAACTGTCTTATAAGTATACCGGAAACAAATATGAAAATTAATAACAACCACGGATATGTATTGGTAATATTATGTTTACGAGTATTAAGTATGTTTCTATTACTTGTTGCATAATGAGATTTACGTTCGCACACGCTAAACATACCATTTCTGCAGAATAACAGTAACGAATAAAGATTGTCTTTTATATTATAAGACTTTACGTGTGCTTGTGATAGAATATTGAAGTGTTTACTTACTGAGCGTAATGTACTACTAATATGCGGTAAGCGCACCATTTCGCGAGCAAGTTGGCGGTATTGTAAAATAAAAATGTTACTGGTGCAGAACGCCGAGCACCCAATGCCAATACTTGTAATTAGTTGTGATTGCGTAGTACTTTGCTCATTAGAAACAATGATGAGAGACGTTATTTGATATGCCATTATGTGCTCATAGATATTACAGGTCCTCATAAGTTCAAAAAAGACATGTGCATAAAAAAAACTAGTCTTAGACTTTACTAGTTTGTTACAGTGAGCCAAAAAGTTCATACTTTGTGTGTTTCGGTACCTGCCATTTAATCGACAAATCACTATAAAGTTGCAGTGCACTATGCGAAAGGGAGAAGGCACAAATGCAAAAGTACAATATATAACAGTAATTAGTTCGATCACAGAGTAGACTATCTTCAGAGAAAATATGGACAAAAACGTTTCTTCAATTAACACAGTATTTTGGAAAGCAATTAAATTATATATTCTTATATTATTACGGTTAAGATAAAGATTAGTAATCATTAACAAACCATAGACACCAAAACCAATAAGGAAAAATAGTAACATTATAAAAACGTCATCAGCTATTGTTTGGTGATAATTTTCTTGAGATCCTCCTCGTCGAAAATTTGTAGGCCAGGAGATGTATCGTTTCTTCGTACGAAAATTCTTCCGTTTTTTGTCCAGACGAACTGGTACTGATTCAATTTAGCAAAATCTTTGCACTTTTTTAGGAGCTGCTTATTGTGAGAGGTTAAGTGCTCGTTAATAAAAATTGGTCTGCTTTCACCTGCTAGCCCAATGTCCTCAGTGCTTAGACGATTTTTACGCGATAGAGATATTAGGTTATCTTTCAGGAGTCTTGATTTCATTTTGGCAATAATCACCCTCGATCGACCTGGCAATTTTACTTTTGGAGATACTCTGTTAACCTGCAGAATGTCATTTATATTGATTGCAACTCCGATGTGTTTACATATTTTGAAGATGGTATCATTTAGGTCCTCGTTGATTGATTCTGGTATGCCGACAAGTTCCACATTTAGCAGTCGGTCACGTTGTTCATTAATGTTCATTTGTCGATTTAATTGTTGATTTTGTAGTTTGAGATTATTAATTTCCGATTTGAGGTTGTCGGTTTTCTTTGTGTGCTCAGATAGGACTTCAATCTTTTTGGTGGTTTCATCATGCCAGTCAGAGTTAAACTGCACTGATTTTTGAAGTGTGATTATATCTTTTTGCATTTCGGATTGTTGTGCACTGAGTACTGCGACACTTGCTTTTACTTCTGTATATTCCTTCCGAGCATTTTTTATCTCTGTCTTCAATTCCATAGAATCTTCTTTTAATTTTGTTAGATCTTTTTTAATTATATCATTTAATGTGTGGTTTATTTGTGAAAGATTTTTATCAAACTCTGTTTTCCAGCTATCCATTTTTTTAAATATAGTATCCGTAAATGTTTGGAACGATTCTGTGATATCATGATCGTTCTTTCGCTTTCTTATGCTTATATTCGATAAATCTGGATCAGAATCGTGACGCTTATTAGGAGGTGAGCGTTGCATTTTGCGGAAGGATTTCTCTGAACTCCAGCTACTCTGTGTTATGCGAGTGAGATGCAATAATAACCGGAGGGCAACTTCACTGCGAAGGACACACAACACGGCACGTAACCACTGACACTAGCAATGATAAATAAACTCTATTGTAATTGCAATAATTATGATTTTAGAATGAAACTACTTATTTAAAATGATTTAATTTTAACTAAACGGTACGACACGTCCGTATGCGCCGCGACTCGAAACGCGAAATGTTTTTGTTAGTTGTTTAACTCAATCTATTTTTTAATCACTTCATCTATCATGTGGGAAGCCACTGAATGTAAATAGCAGTGTAATTTTGTTTTGCTTAGCTATAATTAATATTTTTCGGCTCCAAAATGGGGAAATTTTCGTTGATTTGGTAGCCTTGTATGTAAATTATTTCTGTAAATAGGGAGCTACAGCCACAGAGTAGTTTACTCACTCACTCAGTTCGGTGTCAGTCGCCAGTTCCTGGTATATAGTGTATTATCTATGTCAGTTGCCGTCGTGAGTGGACATTGTTTCGGTTGTTTGCAGTGACTCAAAAAGATCGCTGTACAAATACACAATATTCGAATAAAGAGATTTTTTTATTACAATATTTTAAAAGTACAGAATAAATAATAGTAGTACGTACTAAAAGTAAGTAGTATCAATTTTTTTGTTAAGGGTGACATTTTCATGGTTTTCGAGGGTGTTGAAACTGATAGGGTTATCGAAATGTAAATCCAAGATGGCGGCTGCAATAGGTATAAATTTTTTCATCATGGGTGTCATTTTTATGGTTTTCGAGAGAGTTGAAGCCGATAGTGCTGTCGAAATGTAAATCCAAGGTGGCGGCTGCAATAGGTATCAATTTTTTCATCATGGGTGTCATTTTCATGGGTTTCGAGGGTGTTGAAGCCGATAGTGCTCTCGAAATGTAAATCCAAGGTGGCGGCTGAAGTAGGTACTAATTTTTTAATCATGGGTGTAATTTTTATGGTTTTCGAGGGTGTCGAAGCCGATAGTGCTGTCGAAATGTATATCCAAGATGGCGGCTGCAATAGATATCAATTTTTTCATCATGGGTGACATTTTCATGGTTTTCGAGGGTGTTGAAACCGATAGGGTTATCGAAATGTAAATCCAAGATGGCGGCTGCAATAGGTATAAATTTTTCATCATGGGTGTCATTTTTATGGTTTTCGAGAGAGTTGAAGCCGATAGTGCTGTCGAAATGTAAATCCAAGGTGGCGGCTGCAATAGGTATCAATTTTTTCATCATGGGTGTTATTTTCATGGGTTTCGACGGTGTTGAAGCCGATAGTGCTGTCGAAATGTAAGTCCAAGATGGCGGCTGAAGTAGGTGCCAATTTTTTCATCATGGGTGTCATTTTCATGATTTTCGAGGGTGTTGAAGCCGATAGTGCTGTCGAAACGTATTTAAACTACTTTAAAAAATTCCGTATAATCATGTTATACGTAATTTTTTTTAATGCGCTTAAGGCATGCCCAATTGTATTTACCAATTTTTTTATTTTTATTTTATTGCAACGTGAATATAATACGTCACATCTTCCCATGGGTGCCGTAGAAGGCAACTATAAAATGAAACAAGAAAGGTCTTATGGTTTCCGATAAATGGCGGTATGACCATCTTTTTCCGCCAAATATGTCTTAAATGCGAGACATTCAGTACAGCGATCATCAGTTCGCCTGCCAAGCGTGATGATTAAGGCTACTCGTTCGTAAAACGGAAGAGGAATGTGATTTTTTTATAGAATAAGCGTGACAAACTAGCCTATCTATCTGACGGTAAGTGGATTCTGAACTACAAACCTCTTCATCTATCCTCGATTAAGAATCTTAATGCAACTGCTTTGTCACCCCTGAGGACTAAGATATAATGCTCCGTTTCCAGTAAATATGTTCTCCGGTTCTCTTCACTTACCACAGCAACATTAAGTTGCTATTTAACGCTGGTATACTGTGAGAGCGTGGTTCATCACCGACTGAGCCGACCCATGCGCGTTACAACCATAATATAGCTACAGCATGGCTCTACAACTTAAAATATATAATGATTTTATTTTTTATTCCATAATATGATTGGATACGTTCCTAAAAAGGACTACAGCAGTGAATTCAAAACGCCGATATGGCAAAACTTGTTTCACAACATGGCCTTTGTAATTTTATACCCAGATCAAAGTTGTTTGTACATATTTGTGCGACTGCCTTACGATGTGAGTCGTTGATTTGGTCGTGAAATTTGATGGGCACATAAATGAGCGCAGAGTGGAGTCAAGAGTTATTGCCTGATTTATAGCCTAATCCAACACTAACTGCGCTACGGTTCGGCGACGATGTATAAGAGATATAAATAACAATTTTGAGAACAGTTTATTTGTAAAGGCAAACATACGGTTGAATATTCCTTAAAATACCGTATGTTTAAACTAAAATAAAGTTGCGCCTATATACGTCTCACTGCTGGGCACAGGTGTACTCTCATTTCTGAGAAGGTTTTAGGGGAAGCAATTTGGCCCAATGCGTGTTGGCGGACTTCACATGTCATTTTTTTTAGACTTTCAGGTTTCCCCGCGATGTTTTAGTTACCGTCGAACACGTGGTAAAACAGCACTTAAATTTGCATAAAATTTCATTGATGACAGCGGAGATCGAACCTAAGTTGCCCACGGACTGTGAAATTTACAGATAGCGCATAAACCCTGAGTTGCCAAGGATCTTTGGCCTAATTCAAATACATTACATCTGTATAATAATTAGTTATTTATAGAACGTAACGTTTACGTGATATAGCAACTGTAACTAATAATATTAACAAATAATATCCCCTTTTCAGGCCTCCCCTAAGGAATGGCACAAACGGTCCTGAGCCACCTTCATTCGTCGATCTCCTACCAGGTCGTCACTCCATCTGGCAGGGAATCCTCTTAGTTTACAATTTTACAATTGGTATATTAACTAAACTTTAATTACAAACTAGCGACTCGCCCCGGATTCCTCTGGCTTGGATCCACTAATGTGGCATTTAACTTTAAGATAAAATACTTTACAGTTTTTTTCTAGATAAAATAATGCCTACATTTGCCAATAATATGCCAAAAATATGCCTAATAGCATTGCTCTACATATTCGTGGTTTTGCATCACAATAGTTTCAGCCATTAAAATGATTAGTCCGGCCAGGCGTCAGACAGAGACTGACAAAACGACAAAAAAATTAAAAATGGTTATTTGTATCATAATGACCCCTAAACTCAATAAAAGACTGTTATTTTGTTTTGTATTTTCAATTTTATCTATAAATATAGATATAGATATAATTTAAGTAGATATAATTTTTACCTTAATATGAAAGCAATAATTCAAAATGTCAGTGATCTTTTGGGTTTTGATAGATGACGGTATAACAATTTCTCGCTGGGCGTAAAGTACTCAAACCGCAACAATGTTCGAGACGTCTGATACCGCGACCTTCAATCGCAGAAGCCCATGTCAGGTAATGAACCTTTACGGGTTAATGATTAAGTAAAACACAATTTGCACAAATATAATGATTTCCAACTGGGGATCGAACCCCTCGACAGAGGTAACCACAGCGCTCCTTTAATACCTATTAATAGCAAAAGCAATGTTAAGCAACGTTAGCATTTAATTAAAAAGGGTTCTCTATTGGCTTAAAGACTGAATTATCTAATGGATGCTTCACTGCTGCTAATAAATTTTGTCCCGACACTGTAAAGGCAGTAAAAACATATTTGTAGCACTGCAGCGAGAAGTAACGAGTTAGAGCTGGCCATTATCGCCGGTTGAAATACAAACTAGTTTTGAGGATATCTACTCCTAAAGTAAATTTCACTAAAGTTTATCAAAAAAACTAAAAAAAATTACGGCAGCCTGTATAGTAGGTACCACAATTTTAAAATTATGTTCTTTTTCATATTTCTAAGAATTTATGGTTTGTATACGTATAGTAATAATAGTTCTGTGGTTGCGAACAAAGCCTCTTCAAAATATTGACTAAGACGACGACGACGAGACGACCGTGTAGTATAGGCGGAGGTGATTCCATCATAACCTGACTTACTTCATACCTCCGCAAATCAGCAAGAGTGGAATGATTTCCAGGGTCTAGTCTTTTTGTCCGTAGGCTTTGTTACACTAAGACAGTGTGATTTACCATCGAGAGCTACATCACAACTTGCCACCAGGTGGGATTTTAATCAAGCACTGGCATAAAATAAGTAACAAATCACGCCATATTGATCATAAATGGCTTTACACAGTATTGTTTACATCAGACACCCAAAGTAGCTACGGCCACCAGCATAGAAGTTGCGAGAAGTCATACTGCGATCGTTAATTTATTAGCCAAGCGTAAAACAATTAAGACAAATCCTCCTTACAACGAAAGAAGTCCATGTCCAGACGTGGACTTTTAGGGGCTAAAAAGAAAAAATAATATGATTATAAAACCAAGCCCAAATGCGGTTATCATTGATCTAGTGTTCTAGTTTCTTTATACTGCACAAATACTCTCAGTTCTGCAGGAACTAAACTCCATGGTAGATTGTAACTCTAATGATTATGAAATAAGTATTAAGCTACTATACTATGAGAGCGTGTTCCTTCCCCGGTCGAGTCGACCTATGCGTGCTACATCTATAATTAGGTGCAGTGTGTCTCTACTACGTATATGTTGATATATGACATAAGTTTTTTTTTTTACTTATTATAAGGCAGTGCTTGACCACATTCCCACCTCCTAGTGGTAAGTGGTGATACAGCCCCAATTGGTAAATCGCACTGTCTTAGCGTAACAAAAACCTATTCACTCTTGCCTTGAAGACACCCAGATTGTATTCGTAAGGAAAGATAGACGCCGGCAAATTATTCTACTCGTTTGCTGTACGCATTACAAAAGACGAAGCAAGCCGTTTGGTTCTGATGCGTGGAATATTGACAACAAAGGGAAGACCCACCGACCGCCTGGTTGTCCGATATTGGAAAGGAGAGGGAGGAATTAAAGCGTGTAATTCCTGTGCATGCATTGCAGTTCCTTAAATCATTACTATAGATACAGCGTTCTTCCATTAATTTAAAATAAAATTTGTTACATCCTTTTGATAATGAAATTGTAGCTTACGAGTATATAAGTTAATGACCGGCACATAGCACACACTCAATGGCACACGTCATTGTGAGTGAACGTGTGAAGTGTTTTTTTTAAATACTATTGGATATATCGCTGGAGCGTTGAGATTTAATTTTCACGTTACTTCGTTTTTGTTATTAATATAAAATTAACCTACATTTCTTAAACCGAAGAACTAGAGACCCATTTTTACCAAAAACGACTCATTCCATCCTAGTCATCAGGGATGACAACTCATTCTGCATTTTGATTTTTAATCGAGGATAGATGTCTAACATTTGTTCACTGCACTAGTCGTTTGTCACCCTTATTCTATAAAAAAAAAAACTTGGCATCCGTTCAAATCTCAACTTTTTATCGGTGATGTCACAACCCAGGTCGTCGTTTGTACCGAACTTGGTTCCTTTTTCACATTTAAGTTTTTACTATAAATTGTTATAACACCATCTGGTTATGTCGCGTGCAAAGCGTGGCGAATACGGCAAATCCTCATAACAATAGAAAAGACCTGTATCCAGGGCTGGACAGTTTCCGGGCTGATAAAGTTAAGGAGAAGATAGAGAAAACAGCCATAATGAATAGTAATGCTACAAAAGCAAATCTGGCAAACTTTGAAAAGTCAAGGATAAGCATAAACTAAAATGTACTCATTACAATCTGTTTTTACAGGGTTCCGTAAACAAAAAGGAGAAACAGAACCCTTACCTTACTTCGTGGTCCAGCCGTCTGTCATGACCCTTTTCCCAAAAACGGATAGAAAGGAAAAAGAAAAGGATAGAAATTTATAGAGGTGTAAAAAACATAAGCACCTATGTCAGAGCTAACATAAGATACGACCATTTATGTCACAACGTATTTTGATACACGCAAACTCATTCATAAAAATTTAAAGGGTCTTTCGCGTTGGAATCGTGAAATTTGACAAGAAGCAAGTGCAGCATAATTTAAAAAAAAAGGAACGAAAATAGTTAATTTAAGGTAATATC
Organism: Parnassius mnemosyne; assembly: GCA_963668995.1. NCBI lineage: Eukaryota > Metazoa > Arthropoda > Insecta > Lepidoptera > Papilionidae > Parnassius > Parnassius mnemosyne. The sequence continues at coordinate 8,271,239 of CAVLGL010000081.1, forward strand.
AGATAAAAAATATTTTTTGCGATTACAAACTTACATTGCAGTTAGAGCATTGACCGTGTATGACCGATGTATGTTAGGGATTCCTTGCTGCAAGGTTAAGATTGTCCTTCAATCAAATTTACCTTTTTTTAAAGCAATGTTCGCTGCTTACCTTACTTAAAGTTCCCGAGTTTGGTGAACAATCTACATTCATAATTAAATTTATACGGAAACTTCAGGGCGCGAGATCTACTAGCACTTGACCGGTTTTTTTTTTCATTGTAATTCTCACTACTCACAACATTCAGAAAAACCATTCCACGTCCTCGATTGCTCACTTACCTGAAACAATAAAAAGAAATGTTTGATAATAACAATTTGGCCAAAATATTTACAAAACATTTCTAGAATTCAGACCGTTTCCAACGCAATTACGGTACATAGCAGCAGTCAAAGAACATATTCTAGACACATTTCTCTTTTATATTCATTCAAAATAAATACTCATAAAATTTTTGATTTATTTATACAAATGCATTAAAATTATAACTCGATAATTTAAGAAAAATCAAACAAACAAACAAACAACAAACAAAGGATTGGAAACTAATTTCATCGCACACATCACTATAGTACTTAATCTTATTCAAACTAGTAATATATAATCTTGAAGACATTTTGAGACTAATCGAAAGAACAGAATTTTTATAAGAATTCAGAAAATATGAATTTATTAAAATAGTATTTTAATAAAATCATATTTTGAAATATCAGCCATGTAACATCAGATCTAGTGTCACTTAGCATAAAAGATTACCCTGAATCAGATCTCCCTTTAATATAAGATAGAAAAGATAGACGTCGGCACGACGTTGAGATTTACACAATTTGCTTAAAAGGTGATAGAGGGAGACCTGCAAATTGAATAAAAAAGAAATGTCACATATAAGAAACAAGATATTTTTAAAAAGCACGTCTGGCAATACACAATTCTGTGTTAGTCCCCCTTAGTACCTTAATGTATAATAGAAAGTTGGGTGTGTCAGACAAAGAGTTGGGTGTGTCAGATGAAGCATACAAGTAAAAATAATGGTGGCTGTAGAAATGAGGTCATTAAAAAGTATATATATAACTCTCAATCGTAGGGTGAGAAACTGTGTGTTTAGAGAAAAGTGTGGCTTGCAAGATGATGCACACCAGGATTAAGAAATGATTGCTTATGTGGTGTGAATCGTACAAAGAACAAATTAAGAAGAGTGGCAAAAGCAAATTTATGCTACAGAAGTGAGTGGCCGAGTCGGCATGGGTCGCCCTAGACGGAAGTGTATTGACAAAATTGGCGATATACATATTAATGTGAAGGAAGCGAGAAAGGTATGGTTAGGATTGTGCCATACATGTATCTAATCTCTGTATATCACTTTGGTGATGGGCGATAGAGTTTATATGAAGATTTATTTAGTAAATTGCTTACTTTAATAATCCTAAAATTTACATCTATGTACTAATACGTGAAGACAAAACTTTGTACCTCTTTTTAAGCATATTGCGCGTTCGGACTAGTGTTAGAATTGGCATCGTTAAAGTTTATACGGAGAATGAGCGCAGAAAGCTAATTTTTTATATAATATGTATTACAAATTTACAAATAAATAAAATAATTAACATTTATTGCTTACGGTCGTAATGTCAATGACAAATACTTACTCTGTCGTTTGTTTACGTTCTTAGTGCATAGTGAAACAGTCGCACAGAGCAAACAGTATAAAATCACTGTTTTAGCATAGAGATTGTCGTCAAAGAATTTTAAAATGTTTCTATAAAGTAATTAATGACAGATTGACCGAATGCTGCTGTGCATTTTGTGTGATCTCAAGTGTTCCTTTTTATTAATAGCCAATAAAGTTTTCTTTTGTTGTGTTTTATATACTGATTTGCAGTTGAAAGTGAAATACAGGTTAATATACAAACTTAAATGTTTAATGAATTACGGTCGTCGTCAATTCTACTGTATGCTTGGGTTGGGATTTAATTTTATTAATTATTAATTAAATCCCAACACAATCCATACAAGTGCAAGACCTCAAGATACTGTAAGTTCATACTGCGTAGATCGTAACAAAAATTAATAATTTTTAATCTGAAGGTAGCCGTGGTTAACTATGACATTGGGACGTCAAACACCTCAGTGGCCATGGGTGCTGTAAAGTACTCGAAACATCGGGAATATAAAATAAGCTAATATACGCGATAAAATCCGTATCCGTAACATAATCATTCTTCGTTTAAAGGACATAGCACAAATGCGAACATCAAGAATGTGGTCTAATTTAAATGTACATCAAGCATAAATTTAATAAGGAAATAAACAATAATAACCACAACAAAAGAAAAGCAGGACTATAAAAACTACATTTTTTTTTAATAAATTACGACACAAAAAAACTTTCGACTTAATGCCCGCCTCGCCGATACATAGCTAGTATTTAACAAATCAAAATCGTGGTTTTTGCGTAAATTATTAAAATTATTCAATCTAAGTATGCAATATATAACAAGTAGTATAACATAAATATCAATGAAACATTCTTTCACTAAATTAAACTTAGGTCCGTAACGTACCTTCGTAATGCCATTCTATATTTTAACCGGGCAATAACTGGGCAGTCTCCCCATTTTGTAGTTTCAGACAGAGTTATAAATACGTGTTCATTGCTTACAGTGAGCCGGTCAGTGAATTTACTAACAAAAGGCCAACGGCTAAGCAACTGAAGCGAAGCTCGCTTGTGGTTCATCAATCGCTAAAAATGAATTTGAGAACTAGCCTTATATAATATTCTTAGTAGCTGATGTCTATTGTCTAGGTTTGGCGAATATTTCTGTACCAACAACTGATGTTTCAATCTGTTTATAAACAGAAATTGGCAGGCCCGAATAAATAATTCAGTAAAGTGCTGAAGAAAATATATTCGTTCTTTCTTTGGTTTCAACTGGTTCATCTAAATGCTTTAGGGAATGATTCCTTATCGTATTTTTATTGAGATGCAGCAGTGGCGACACTCGCTTTTATTACACATTCTGGTATAAGCCCAAGGTTGCTGCAAATTAACTGCATCAAAATGGTGAACTAATATCTTTAACTAGTTTTACTACCTATGACTACGTAGATTCAAACATAATTTTTATGTTGTGTACGCGTAAATTTATCTTGTTCTATTTTCGTTAAAATCATACTAAAATAATGTAACAAATAGGGACTTAATTTTTCAGTAAACACGATCCTATTATCTTGCGTACAAAGTATGGAGGAACTGCCATAATCGCTACGCTCAGGGAATGATTACCACTATTGGATTAAAATAGATTTATTTAATTAATTAAATGTTATTAAATTTATTGAAAGTTATTTTAAAATTTAATTTACCACTAGTTCTGGAAAACACCATTAAGAAAGCTAACGGAACAGTGTACAATTATGTATTGTTTTACAATTAATTAATTATACAAATCAAGTTGGAAATAGCTTGGTAGTGGTCTAAGGTAACAAGTATCATATAAATGCGTACTATTGGAATGTAACGGCCTCTCCTCATTTCGCAGAAAATAATAGAGCAAAGAGTAAAGATACTCGTACTCTGTAGAATTTATTGCTTATTAGTATTTTTAGAGATAAGGCAAAGAAAATAAAAAGAGATAAATATCGTAGAAGTGACAAGATAGGGCTCCTTTTTGTCTAGGATTCCGTCTAGGTAGGCATCTTACCTTTTTCTGCCGCCAAATAGTATAAAGATGGAACGCCTCAAAGCAGTATAATTACATGTTTTGAGGCATTCCATCTTAGTACTCAGATATGACAAGGCATCTGTAACCTTTTTTTGTTTGAAGTTGGTTGGAGGTGTCCATAGGCTGCAGTGACCACTTACCATCACGTGGACTGTAAGTTCGCTTTTCACTAGTTTTATAAAAAAAGTGAGGGCAGAAATCCAAACCTTCAGTCGTTTAAGCACTATAAACACAGCTATGTGCTAATTGATTCCGTCAAAGTTAATCAATCCTTTATTTTGTTTATCGTAATTCTGTTCTTGTGAAGCCGGCTATTCTTGTAGCGTGTAGTGTTGGTGGTGTTCAATTCTGGTGTTATGATAATATATATATATATACACGACGTGATTGTGATTGTGACTGACACATTACGACCTGGTTGAATAGTAACGCGCGCTAATACATTTTAATTTTTTATTGTTTTGCAAAAACTTCGAAAAAAGTTATAAAGATCGATGTATCGTCCAGAGTTAAAATAAGTTATATTGTTAAATTGATCCCTTTCCTTCCTCATTTACACTACATACACTCAACAATTCATATATGTAGGTATCTTTATACAACGATGCTCTCGCTCAGCGGACATTTCCATAATATTCAAATTTCAATCATTTTTGATTGTCTTTGTGAATCAAGAAATAGTTTTTATATACCTAAAGTCCTACATTGTCCTGTATTTCTGGAAATACGACGCTCATGTTTAAATAAATGTTAGTAACTGTACGGACCATAAAATGTTGTTGTAACTGTAACTGTAAATGTTTAATATATATAGCTTTAACAAAATATACAAGCTTTTCAAAAATTTCTAACTACAAATTATTTTTATTATTGGGTAACCAGAAAAGCAAGTAAACATAAAACCATATTTCAGTGTCTGTAAAAATGTCATAAATCTTCTTTAATATAAACTCCGTTTGTGAACAAGTTTCAGAGTTTTAGCACATTACGTCGCCGCATATCGCTGTAACATTTTCATTATTCGTTAAAAGTGCTTTAAATTTTTTCGTTTCTATCTTAAGCTTTAGGTACCTACTTAATATTTGCACTAAACTGGAAGTAAAAATGAAAATGTGTGGCGAGAGACAAATGACAGGTGGGCATTCAGGGTTAAACACATTGGGAGGGGCCACCAGGATCTATAGGAGCCGTGGTAGCTCAGATGGTGAGCGCTCGCTGTAAATTTCACAGTACGCGAGCACTCCCGGTTCGATCCGTGCCGGCAACAATGAAATTGTTAATTGCAATCTTAAGTGCTGATTTACCGCATGCTCGGCGGTGAAGGAAAACATCGTGAGGAAACCTGCATGTCTAAGAAATAAGAAAAAAATATTTCGAACACATGTGAAGTTCGCCAACACGCATTGGGGCAATGCGGCGGACACTTCCTTACCCTAAAACCCTCTCATAAATGAGAGAAGGCCTGTGCTCAGCAGAAAGATTTATATAAGCTGTAACTTTAACTTTAACCAGGATCTCAAGGCAGAGACCACCCAAGTACCAGATAGCAAGACGAAATAGTTACGATTGCAGGAAAAGCTTGGCATATCACCGCAAAGAATAGACAGGTTTAGCTTTCTTAAGAGGAGACTTTTACCCAAAGGGTATGCGTACGGAAGTAATTATTTTGTCACTATAATTGATTAATATAACATATTCTTATTACACTTCGGGGTATTCGAAAAAGTGTGGCCACTCATGCTTTTTGTCTTTTTGAGAACCTATATGTATATCATTATCATCAGCATCATCATCATTACATGCACTACTGATCATAGACTTCTCCAATGAAGGCCAGAAGGCACTGTCCTTTACCACCTGTATCCATCGACTTCCTGGAATTTACCAGGTCATCACTCCGTCCACGAGTGTGGCGAGCCGCTACCGGTATAAGGCTGCTCTCGACTCGAGAATATTTCATCCCTATCAGTTGCTTTCATACCAATCGGTTGTCTTCGAGCTGTATTGTTCGGCTCATTGCCACTTTTGCTTACTGACCCGTATATTTTACTCGTAATTCTCAAATAATCTTATTATTCCAATTTTACTGTACAGTTCATGCTGCTTTGGAACGCTTTTTCCGTTAGTATCAAGAAATCTACAAATAAGAACTCTTCAAATATTAAATGAAACTAGTTATTTTAAGAATTTTATAGCGTTAAATAAATTAAACTTTTTGTATACCTGACGTTTCCAGTACTGTGCAGCACTCATAGTCACGGGCAGTGGGGGGCCGAGATGTTCAACTTCCCAATATTATAGTTAAGCGCAGTTATCTAATAACCTCAAATTTATATATTTCGGTCTGAGCTATGCAGAAAGAATTTATAGTATAATCATCAAATCTGATTTAATGACAGGGGTGATCCTGTACTTGATCACAAACTGCAGATTTCACGGTGTGTCGATTCTTCATATAAGCTATATGTTTTTGTATGCGGGTTTTTATTGACATTTTATTTTGTAAAATATTAGCTTTAAATGATATTTTATACAATAGACAGCTAGACAAATTCTATCTGATTAATTCGACTTTTATTCTATCTCCTTTTTTATTCATTACTGATATTTTGTGTATGTTTCGTAGATAATGCACGTAATATATCTATATTTTACTAAATTTTATTTTGTGTTCATCTTATTTAGTAAACTATTTGCAGTTTGTCAAATTACACAGAGTGGTAGAGAATGCTATGAAGCATATTAATTTTGTAACCGTAAACACAAAGTCAACATTAAATAAAGATTAAAGTACCGAGGATCAAAAGTTGAAAACTGGCTTTTATATACTTCGCCTTCTCCATTAGCCAATTACGTATCTAAATACTAAAAACATAACTATAATTTATTACGTCATACACCGGGGATCATTGGATAAAAAGCATGCTATATCTAATGAATGCATTTAATTAATTAATCTTTGGGTTATATGGATAAGTGTGTTAACCTAATTAATACCCGTCTTAGAGACATTATCGTTAAGTGATATTACCAGTTAAATGATTGCTTAACTTAGCATTGCGACTCTACGCTTCGAGTAACAAAATCAGTTCTAACTATTTGAATGCAGTTGTAGTCGTAACTAAGTAAGCAGATTGATTTATTGACTTCTAAGTCTAAGGTACTAAGTTCGAATCTCATAACAAGAGCCTGAATGTTTTGCGATTGTCTCACTGTCGTTAACACTGCCTACCCTCAATGTTATGTTAAAGTGTATGGATAGAACGTACGCGTATCTCTATTTGTATGCTTCAGGCACAAAAAATATCAAAACAAATGACAAATATAACTTTGCTTGGAATTATTCTGAAATTGTCGCCGTAGTTCTAGTCAAAATCTAGTCTAGTCTAAGGCTCACAGAATCCACTTACCATCAGGTGCACTTAGTGCTCGTTTGTGACTCATCTATAAAAATAAATAAAATTGAAGTGTCTGTAATATCAAAACAACAGCTTTACAGTATATACGGTACATATAACAAAACACAAAATTTTTAAAATTTTTGTCTGTTAGTTCCGTCTAATCTTCGAAATGGCTTGACCTATTTTTATGAGACTTTTACTGGCATATAGCTACTATTATAAGGGGTAACTTAGGCTACTTTAATTTTAGAATAATAATTAGGGTTCCGCACAAAAAAATTAAAAATTTAAATTACACGCGGGCGAAGTCGCGGGGAACAGCTAGTATTCTATAAAAAAAAATGCTTAATTCAGAACAAATTATTCCAAACAAACGGTAAGCTTACTATTTAGTAGTACTGTTGCCAACTTGACTCTGTAAGCATAAGATCATCGCAAAATAATAATTCTATTAGATTTTTACATTTACAAAGTAAACTTATCTCGACGAGTATAAATGAATTAATTACATTAAGAGCCACGCTCGGACGAATTACGTTAATTAATAAATCAGTACAATCGGTTTTCCTTCATCAAGTACTCTTGTAACTATTCAACAGTAATTAAAATCATAAGCTCAAGTTTCATTAAAACTGAAATTTATAATGAGAATTTATTCATCATCAGCTTATAAATAATCTAATAGGCAAAAACACAAACCTCTCCAAAGTTGTGACAATATTTTTACATTAGTAAGACTAATAAGGTATAATACATAGGATATGTAATAATAAAATATGTATATAAAGAAGGTACAATAGGCGGTCATATCGCGGTTTTAAAGCGATATTTTCCAGACAATTTTTCTTACGCAAATAAAACTGTTATTCAAAGAGACTAAAGACGACTGAAGAAAAAGGGGTCGCTAATTCTTTTTTTCGATCTCATCCAAGATTTTAAACTGAATTTGCATATTAGTGCATCTTTTCAAGTTGGTATTTATAAGACTAAAGTTTTCAATCATAAAACTCAATGACTATCTTCTTCTCTATACCTAGTCAGGTCATAAATTCTGTCACATGTTTAATATAAAATAATTGAAACAAGTTTATTCATTATGTAACCATTTATATACCAAAATGAACTTAACAAAACATAGATTCTTATGACACTAAAGTTTATTCAAAATGACCTCCGTGATTTTGAATACAGGCCTTCAATCTGCGCGGCCAGTCGTATATCGCAGCACGAACGAGGTCCATGTCAATATCGGCGGCTGCCTTAATCAAGGATGTCTTAAGTGACTCCAAATTGGGATGAGGCTTTGAGCACGCCTTTTCCTCCAAGTGCTGCCATATCTTGTGATCTAACGGATTCAAATCTGGACTGGAGGAAACCCAGTCTTCGTGCCGGATGAAGTCGATTTCACGCGCCGCCAGCCAGTCTTGTGTGCTCTTCGCTCTATGAGCTGACGCCGAATCTTGTTGGAATACCCACTGCCTGTTATTGAACATGGTATGAGAAACAGGTTCCACAAGGTTCGTCAGGACTGTATTTTGATACACAACTGCATTCGTTTTTACACCTTTCTCACAAAAATGTACCTCTGTTAAGCCCCAATAAGAAACTCCCAACCATATCATGAGCGAGGATGGAAAATGACCTCGTTGGACGCGCGGAATACGGTTGCCCGCTTTTTCACTACTGTGTGCGTCACCTACACACCGTACACCTTATCATTTTGTTTGTTGTAGCTCTCTTCTACGGTAAAACGGTTTTTTCATCCGATAAAAGAATTCCCCGATATTTTTTTCCCGCGTACCGCTTCAAGTCCATTAGACGAGTAATCAAACGGTGTCCTGTTTTTCTTCGATATGCCCGAAGCCCTAAGTCTTCATTTAACACCCTTTTCACCGTGGTTCTGCTTAACCCCATCTGAAGGGCCAACAGTTTCTGCTTACGTTTGGGATTTCTTTGAATTCGCGCCTTCACAGCTTTTATCACTGCTGGAGTCCTAACAGACCGAGGGCGACCACTTCTTGACCTGTCATCTACACTAGAGTCTTCATTGTATCGTTTGATGGTACGATAAACGAATCTTTTGGTTATATTCAAATTTTTCAGTATGTCAAAAATTTGAATTGGCGCGTAACTGCAACGATGCAACGCAATAACTGCAACACGGTCTTCTTTAAGCGTCCACTCCATATTTAAAAATTAGTAAAATTCTAAAAAGTATACAGTTTTATTTTCATGAACAATTCGAAATTCGAATTCAATAAACTTTTTTGTGGCCAGCATTCTAAAAGAAAAGTTTTTACTGTGTGACAATATTTATGACCTGACTAGGTAATATAAAAATGAATCGCTGAATGTGTTGCTAAGCTCAAATCTCGAGAGCAGCTGAACGGATTATGCTAATTCTTTTTTTATAATATTCCTTGAAGTACGAAGATGGTTCTTACGGAGAGAAAAAATTTAAAAATTGCCTGAAAAAGTCTAAAAAAAACACTTTTCTATATTCTCATACAAAAGATTCGTAATAATACTTAAAAGTCAATTTGAACTTTAATACCATACCATAAAGTTTAAGTGTTAGTGGAGGGGTTCCGGAAAGGCAAAACAATTTAGTGACGTTAATATCATTTAAATATTAATGTCAATATTTGTCAACAGTGTTTTATAATTTTTATTTTTTGACATAGTTGTTGACTTATCAAATTTCTTTTTTTTTTTTTTATCTTAGTAGCTGACCCGGTGTCCCGAATAGCAGAATAAGTATTAAAAAAAATAATTAAAGGATCGACTGTTGGGCGGTACTAAGTTCGCCGGGTCAGCTAGTATAATATAAAAATGAATCGCTGAATGTGTTGCTAAGCGCAAATCGCGAGAGTAGCTGAACCGATTTCGCTAATTCTTTTTTTATAATATTCCTTGAAGTACGAAGATGGTTCTTACAGAGAGAAAATTTTAAAAAATTGCCTGAAAACGTCTAAAAACAACACTTTTATATATTCCCATACAAAAGATTCGTAATAATACTTAAAAGTCAATTTGAACTTTAATACCATACCATAAACTTTGTGTTAGTGGGGGGGGTTCCGGGAAGGCAAAACAATTGAGTGACGTTAGTATCGTATAAATATTAATGTCAATATTTGTCAATATTTATAAGATGGTACCATTACTCAAAAACAAAATTAGGGTTCCGCGCAAAAAAAAATGATATCTATGAAATCGTAGTAAATACCACGCGGGCGAAGTCGCGGGGCACAGCTAGTAATAATTAATATCGATAGAGAAAAACAAACCAGGAAATGGATAGCAGCTTCTTCCTAGTAACAACTACAAAAACTGCGGTTGCCAACCCACCTGCCATGCTTGGCAACTATGACAAATATCCTCCATGAAGCAATTTATGAAGGAAGTCTATTCTATTCGGCAGTGGACTTTTGATTGGCTGTAACGATAATGTATTTATATATACTTACTATGAAAATTTTAGGTGAGCGCTTATCCCTGAGAAGCCACGGTTATTAATATGTTCTTACTGAGTAATCTGACTGAGTAATCTCTATATATAAAAATTAACTGCTGTCCGTTAGTTTCGCTAAAACTTGAAACTAATTTTTTTATATGTATTTAAGTGGGTCCCTAGATGGTTTAGATTTACAACTGGACCCAGTAGGTGGCGCTGTTGTCATGATTCAAAAATCACCCATGCGATTCCGGTGCGGAACGCTAGTAATTGAATAATATCAAAATGTTTTCAAGTTATTTACCTTAATATATACATACCTTCAAACAATCAAAACAAAAAATCCTACCCAGGAAATAATAAAGAATAGAAAATACAATTTAATGCTCCAAAAAATTGCTAGCTCTTTATCAATAGTCAGTGGACAATGGCGTGTTAACGGCACGAGTGCGCCAAGCAATCCAACAATGGCCTTTTATCGCCGGGTTCGAACAATTTTAATCGACGAGAATTTGTCTCGAAATCCTTATCTTTAATGTCACAACGTTTAAGATTTTAAATACGCCTATTCTCTTTGCAAATTAATAGAGATAAAAAAAATTGATGACCGAAGGGAAATCCCCTCGATGACCGAAGGCTGATATTAGCTTAAGCCAAAACTAACTGGGAATAAATAATTAAAAATTAAACAAGCGAATCGTGTGACGATAGCTCAGAGGTTTAAGCGTTTGTCATAAATTTCACAGCACGCTAGAAATTCGGGTGTTGTCACCCTGCAACAATGAAATTGTAAATTGCATTATTAAGCACTGTTTCCACGTACGATCAGGTGGACAGTGCTCGTTTGTCACTTCTATTCTATTAAAAAAAAATTGCTCAAGAAATGAGAGGAGGTCCGTGCCCAGCCGTGGGACATGTATAATTGAAACTATTATTTTAAAGTAAAGAGATTCTAGGTCATAAAATGTAATTTCTAATAAATGAAAAGCACAATAATGGCAATTAGAAAAAATAGGTAATCATTTAATATCGTTCTTCTCTCTCTTATATTATAAAAATGGACGTGACAGGAAATAAGATTACACAAATGCCTATGAGATTTGCTGAATATACGTGTAGAGAAAATATAATAGAAATACGAATTAAGGAAAATAACAAGCAGTAAGTAGATCGAAATTACCAAACATACGAAAAATTTGCAACTGAATATTGTAATGGAGTGTATTCTGAATATCTAAATGGAAATTGGAGTATATTGCAATGGAATGTAATTAAAAGCCGGCTCGATTAGCGAAAGCGGTAAAGAAACCGTACAGAAGCAAAGCTTCTAAGAAGCTGTCAAAATTTTTACCTATTTTGGTAGGATTGGCACATGAGGATAAAATTAAATAACAAAACGTTTATCAGCTTTTATTATATAGAGATATAATAACATATAATATTTTTTAAAACTACTTTTTCTATATATTTTACTTTTATAATTTTTGTTCTTCAACAATTTGTTGTGCCTATTAATTAAATGGTCAATTATAATCTTATGTATTTTAAATAATTTATTAAAAATCACTCACATGGCATAACAAATATACAATCTTGCACGCGTTTTATAATATTTCAATACTAATATTTACAATATTTCTTTCGAGATTAAAATATTCGCGAATTTTTTGTTCAAGCAATTCATACATTTATTTCAGATACATTCTCACATTGGATGGAACTCGAATAAGCACCGTCGTTTTGTTGGCAAGTTGAGTATAGGAAAAGCATTTCCAAGTAAATATTTTACAGTTCTTTTTTTATAAAACTTAACACAGGATTTTTCCTCAAAGTGGTCCTCACACATATGTTGTTGTTTTTTTTTATAATCAAAAAGTTTTAAAAGATCTTCTCGTCCGACAGCTTTTCAACAATCTTGTCGTATGAAATTATAATTAAAAAATTAACCTATGTTTTTAATTTATAAACGTAATTATTGAATTGAATTGAACATTATTATTGAATTGAACATTATAAAAAGAACTATTCAATCACTTATAGGTAATTAGGTACTTTTACGTTTTCTTTCAATGTTGAGGTATATGTATGAGGTATGTATCTGCTACATTAAAAATAATCAATTATAGTTTAGTTACTACTACTTACCTAGTGGAGTCTTTGGAATGATTAAAAATAATATACATATTTTTATTTGTTCTATTATAGTTCACCATAGATAAGCTAATGTTGTTCACACAAACAGTACAGTAAACCATACGAGTATTTACCCTTTCTTATATTTCATTTGATACTAATAATTATTATCTATACAAATAAATAAAATTAAAGTGTCTATTTGTAATATCAAAATTACAGCTTTTTACTAATTGCATATGAAAGTATATACGGTAATTATAACAAAAACACAATTTTTTAAATTTTGGCTGTATGTCTGTCTGTTTGTTCCGGCTAATCTCCGAAACGGCTGGACCGATTTTGACGGGACTTTCGCTGGCAGGTAGCTGATTTCACAAGGAGTAACTTAGGCTACTTTTATTTTAGAAAAAGAATTAAGGTTCCGCGCAAAAACATAAAAACCCTAACACGCGAGCAAAGTCGCGGGGAACAGCTAGTTTAAAAATAAAATTTGACACTTATTATTCTTTACATAACCCTGAATTTGAGCACTGGTCGAGCCGGTTTAGAGCAGTTTCTCTCTGTACATGACGACGCACGCACACACGCGCGTCTACTTTATATTTTATAATAGTGTAACTATCATAGCGCGGTTGTGTGAAACTTTGCCTCTGTACGGTACGGTTCCTTTACTCATGTGGTACTGGTTATGTTTGTCCTGACACGTATAATTAGCAATTTATGTCATGAACGTAATCAACTCTTAAATAAAGAAGAAATTCTGAGGTAAAATTCGCAGTTTTCATTTTAAAAAAAATCTAATAAAATTGGATTAATCTAATTATGAAAGGGGGCCCATCAGTTCAGTCTTTATGAACTCATAGAAATTTTAATTAAAAATGAGGGTAAAGTAACAGCCAACTTAATTTCCACTTCTGTAATTATAGAGCAAGAAAGAAAAGTTTGCCGCGCAACACTTGATACATATATACGAATAATTTTTTTTTTTAAAGGGAATCTTTGGTTTAGAAAAAAGATGGACTAAATGTATTGATTTGTTAGGAGACTATGTAGAAAAATAAATTATTATTTTAACTTTAATTACCGTGTTTTATTTTCATTATCATTACTTTTGGACCACCCCTCGTAATAAGAAAATAATCAATCATACAGTTTTATACGTTTCAAGCAGCTTTGAATCAACTTAAAACTTGCCGCTTTTAACCTGAAAGTTACCTATAGTCTACTATCAGCTGTATGCTGTATGCATTACGGTAAGTTTATATTCAATATAGATTACAAATAATAGTAATTAGTCATAAAAAATTACCACTAGTTCTAAAAGAGCCTTGTCCAGTGTAAAACTTGCAGGAAACAGCGGGAATAGGGTATTTTACACCATGTAAAAAAATCAATAAATATATATTTATGATGGATTTTATATAGAAATATTGATTTCTATTTATAAAAATGCATTATAAATTTTATATTTCAATTTAAAGAATATTATTTTATCTGTGCCTCAAATGTTCACAACGCTGTGGATTGAGTTGAGTTGGTTGGAGTTGAGTTTTATTTCGAATTTTATTGAAAAGACATCATGGAAGACGGATTCGTAAAAGCAGAAAGTACTAATATTTATTCTGTTAATTCGAATTCGTTTAACAGAAATTAAAACATGCAATAATCTTTATGACATTTAAAATCAAAGCAAGTTTATTATTTCGCTTTTAGCACTTTTTGTTATATTTTTTGTATACGTGGTAGAGCCATGCTGCAGCTACGAGTATATTATGGTTGTAGCACGAATGGGTCGGCTCGACCGGGGAAGGACCACGCTCTCACAGAATACCAGCGTAAAATAGCAGCTTAGCGCTGCTGTGTTTCGTATGGTGAGTGTAGAGAACCGGAGACCCTTTTTACTGGAAACGAGGGATTCCGTCTTAGTCCTCACGGGTGACAACGCATCTGCATTTTAATTCGTAATCGAAGATAGATGTAGATGTCTATGGGCCACAGCAATCACTTACCATCAGGTAGACTGTGTGCTCGTTTGTCACCCTTATCCTATAAAAATATTTTTTGTACAAACCATGTCATTATTCCCATATAATAGAATAAAGCACGAATTAAGTAAAAGACTGCACTGCACTTGCAATGTTTGTTTTGTATAAACGATAGTTAAATATAAGTCATACTTACATCAAAGTGATCTTCACAGAAGAATGGTTTAGATTTTGTATACAATGCCTTCGGGTCTCTTCTCGCCAGTTTTAACCAAGTATTTCTCATATTTAAATCAGTTGGCAATTGCAGCCATAGCTTTCCCGGCGTTCATATGTATCGTATTTTTGCATTCAGACACAACACAACAATGATTTAGATGATAACTCATTATTAAACATCCAAAAATATCTTATTCCTTTGCAAAATCGAAAAAATTCTAGGGCAGTGACGTCACGAGTTGAACAGCATGGCGGCTAGCGTTTTCATGTGAAAATTTAAGACGATAGATTAGACGTAATTTTTATGGCACTATTAGGTATTAAAAAAATTATATAAAAATTATAGTGTTTCATTATCACTCTGGGATTCATTTAAAACATTTTTTCAAAATGGGTGTAATACCCGATTAAATTTTAATAATATTTTACAATTATCACACGGTTAAATATAAAACGCTTAGTAACAGCATATTAGCGGTCACCTCATTCTCAGGGGTCATTATTAATTATGAATTCTTTAATATTATAACAACCCTTTTCTGTGTAGTTTTTGTTTAATATTTTTTAATAGATAGAGCCAACCTATTTTCTATATAGTGGCGGCGTAAAAATATCGACAAAACCATACCATGCCATAAGTGCCGTGGGAGGTAACAGGGTAAAACTAAAATAGCAAATAGGCAGCACTATCTACTTAATAGCAAATAAAAACGTTCTACGACCTTTAAAGCGCATTGTCTCATGCAGGAATTACTGACTCTTTAGAGTTGAGTAAATGAAAAAGTTACGTTAAAAGACTAGGAAAAATTTAGAACAAGTGAGAGTTTACTTTGTTAATAGATACTATGTATCAATACAGGGTTGATAAAACAAAGAACGATGGAAACAAGCGATCGAAAGGAGGAAATAAACAATAGCCGTAAAGTTTCTTTTTAGATTGATCAAACATTGAAAATATAAATGCAATTATGAAACATTCGAAGGCAATAAATGATCGTCCGCTGTAAATGGCCATTCTAGTTGTTCGTAAATTTATGTTCAGCTCGGCGCGAGCACAGAATAAGTATTTATGGAGCTGTGTTTATATTTATCTAGAAGGAGTAAACTCAACAGTTTTTAAGGGAGTTAAAAAATAACGAGAAGGTTATATACTCAACGCGTATGTTTGTTATGTATATTCACAGATTTCTTGGAAACGGCTTAACCGATTTGAATAATTCATTTTAAACTGAATAGCATTACACTTTATGTGTGATCTATATGAATTCAAAGAAAATATGCCGTCCCTAAGGGTGAAAAAATAGGGAATGAAGATTTTAATGTACGTATTTAAACGACATTCTAATAATTACCTTGAACTCCTTGAACTTGTGATATTCCTCAGGCCTCAGGATAAATAAATAAACATTGAATAAAAAGCAGCACCGACTTCTGAAATTAAAAGTAAATACTTCCACATAATAACTTCTCAAGTCTTAGCTTTACTCGTAATTCTTCGGTTCACTATCGATTCAACAAACAAAACTTTGATAATTTTCGTCGAAAAAAAAAAGGGTTTTCATTTAATTTTATTCATAATATTTTTGTAAGTGCCTTCTGCGGGCCATAAACACTTGCAACCAAATACGAACGGTAAAGGATAGAGGTAAGTTGACATAGTACGATTTGAGATTTGCGTGGAGAACTCTTACTAGTAGCATTATTCTTCCGCTAATAGGAGTGAGTGAGTGGTTGTGTATGTCTGGTTTATCTTTTACAGACAGTGCTTTTACAAACTTTAAATTTAAAACACTATTACAGCGTTTGATAGCGGTATTTCGATAATGCTTTCCTTACTCAACATGGTCTCTTTAATGAATACTTTGAAACACGTTCACTTAAAATTGTCTTGTACAGATTATACACAAGAGGAGACAGAACTCTAAACGAATACAAACAAAGGACAATGACAGAAAAATAATTGCGTCTAGAAATAAGTTACATATCAGTAATAATAATAATAAAAGTGATATGGTTGAAAAGAAGTCTCTTACAAAAAACTTCGTACAATAATACATTATCTTAATCAGAGTAATATGTAACAATTCCATTTAATGTTATGGCAACACTAGCTAAAACAAAATGTCAAAGTTTTTTTACTGGCTTTACGGCTCTGGGTTCTAGCCCTTCTTAGAATGTCACCGGTGATGTATCTTTTCAAGCTACTTCAAAAAGGAGGAGGCACTCAATTCGACTGTATGTTTTTTATGTGTTACCTCATAACTGTTTTCTCGGTGAACCGATTTCGATGATTATTTCAAAGCTGGTGTTTCTCATTTAGTCCCATATAAATTTGATCAAGGTCTGACCAGTAGTTTTTGAGTTATCCTTAATTTTTTTTAAATTGTACAAAATGTTTAATTTTATTTATCTAGTGTAGTGGTGCTGGGATTAGTGCTGAAGGGGATAGTGCACGCAATTCAGGGAGATCGGGAGGTGCTCTTCAAACTAAGTAAAATTAAGTAACACTCATCATTTTATTTCATTACGCGAATCTAAGCAAATTCATATTTTACAACTTTAATCGCTAATTTTTAATAAACAAATGTGAAATAAGCATTAAAAAAGTTTACGTTTTAATACACAGAATCCAAAATGTAGGTTTATGATATTTTCCCACGAATTATTATAACGGAGCGGAGCGCGCTCTCGTACAATATTCAGTTCGTTGAATGATACCACAACTCTTGAATTATGTAGCTTACCCGCCGCTCAGTAATCGTTAACTTTTACTTATTCAATGTGCTCTAACATAACGAAATAAAACACAGGCAAATGTGTTAACATTTTTACATTTAACTCCGTAACCGTAACTACGATATCTGCAGCAGAACATCTGCTGGGGATATCGTAGTTGTGAATAGAATAGAATCATTTTTATTCAATATAGATTACATACAAGAATACATAATATGGAAAGTCATTTAAGCTTTACCACTGATTCGGAAAAAAACTCTTTTCTGGGAAGAATCAGCAAAAAACCAGCACGCCTTTAAAAAAAGTTTACAATATAATATTTTTTTACAATTAGTATGAAAACATTTAGAAACATCATGGTAGTGACCACCTCATTCCCAGGGGTTATTATTACCAATCATGTACAAACCCTCATTAAACTACTTTTGATTAATGATTTCTTATATTTACGCGAACACTACAAATTGATTAAAACTACTCTTAAACTTCCAACAACCATGGTCCCCCGTGACTATGGTTGCTGGAAGTTTAAGAGTAAAAGCAACCGAAACGTCGGGAATATAAAATAAGTTAATTAAACGCGATAAAATCCGTAAAAGAGTAGTTTTATTCAATATTTTTGATTAGATTACTTATCTTCACGCACAATCCCTGACGGGGTAGCCAGAGAGAACAGATCGCCAAGTGTCACGATCCTTACATACCTCTTTCGCTTCTTTCAGATTCATTATCTTCTTCATACATGCACGTCTTGGTATCCGAGTACTCTTGACCCTACCCTCTTCGAGCAATTTGCTCACATGGTCTTCGAAAGTTAGTCTCGGTCTACCTCGACACCTTTTAATATTAACTTTCGCGCTATATATTTTCTTCACCATTCGGTCTTCACTCATTCGCTCAACGTGCCCAAACCACCGAAGCACGCCCTTATCAATTTTTGTGATAAGGTCATCTTTCAAACCTGCCATATTGCGAATCTCTTCGTTTCGCTTTCGGTCGGCCATGGTAACGCCGCACATTTTACGAAGAGATCGCATCTCCACTGCATTCAACTTGCTTTTATGCTTCTTCTGGCATACCCAGGTTTCGCTGCCATATAACAAAGTCGGTACCAACACTGCGTTATGTATTGCAAGGCGTGCACTCTTCACTACGCCTTGCCTTTTGACTAACGCAGTCAGGGCACCATAGACTTTGGTCCCGGCAGCGACACGCCTGTCCACATCTAAATCACATCTTCCATCCCGGCTAAAAGCACTCCCCAAGTATACAATTTTTGATTAGTGAAAATTTAAAATGTTTTAATAGATGTAAAGAAAATGTATTTCTTTAGTATTTTGTCTGTGTGTTTTATCTGTATCCGTGGAGTGTAGATAGAACCTGTGAAAGAACGTATTGACTGTATTGACTGTTGAGCAATGATAAGACCCCTGTGGAAAATTATAACTTAAGTTGATTAAAAACAGAATTGTTACAAAGGGAATTGACATATTAAGGAATAAACTATAAATTTATGACTTGTGACTTATTAAAAGCGTATGAATAGGATATGAAAGGAATACTTAGTTAAAAGCGTATTACATTGTCCCATGAAGGAATTAGTGACTCTTTGGAGTCGAGGAACTAGTATAACTAACTTGTGCATGTTCCTAGTATTTACAGAACGTACATCACTGTTTTTTCAATAAAACTAGTTTTTGTTTTTAAAAGCTTTTATTTAACTTGAAATGTATGTTTGTTAGGATCAAATCTTGCAACTGAATTTTAAAGCAGTTATACTCAACCGATTGAGCTGAAATTTATAACATATATGTATGTTTAGTTTGAATGAAAATACATGGTTAACTAAGAGACGACATACTAAATCCAATATGGCGGACGGCTCAAGATGGCTGTCTAGTGATCTGTTGACTCGTATGATATGGGTATCAAATGATAGGGTTTGCTGAGAATACGAAAATAAAATGAGGTCACTCTAAATCCAATATGGTGGAAAGCCAAAGATAGTGGACTAAGTTTTTGACTTTTAACTGAAAAGAATACAAAAATAAACTACTGGTAAATCCAATTGTGCATGCCCTAAGCGCATTAAAAAATTAAGTATAACATGATTATACGTAATTTTTTTAAAGTAGTTTTCGTCGTTTTCACTTATAACCTTATTATTATAGTGCCAATTTTCTCATAATTTTGTCGAACTTCAATTTAAAAAAATTTGGGAAATCCAAAAGTGCTCAACTCATAATGCTCATATGATCATCATATCATCATTCAGGTCACTGCATAAAGTGCAAGACGTATTTATGTATAAATATACTTAAATATATATATCCTACTTACTTTTAGTACGTAGTACTATTATTTATTCTGTGCTTTTAAAATGTTGTAATAAAAATTGTGTTATATATATATGTATGAAATTTGTTTTTTTTTAATATTTTGTATTTGTACAGCGATCCTTTTGAGCCGCTGCAAACAACCGAAACAGTATCCACTCACGACGGCGTTTGATGCCGAAGTGAGAGTGACTGAAGTGAGTGAGTGAGGCAGTCTATTTAGTAAAAGAAATTATTACAAGGCTGCTAAAACACCGAAAATTTTCGGATTTCTACGCCAAAAAAATTTTTTACTAAACAAAAGAAAATTTACATTCCATGGCTTCTCACATGATAGATGAAGAGATTAAAAAATAAATTGAATTAAGCAATTGATATTTTCAAAAGTTATCGTGTTTACCACTCCATGCATAATTGATAAATCTACACCATAAGCCACTAAAACCACTTTTTTATGTCAAAATAGCAATTAATCGATTTAAAAATGTATTAATAAGTTCAACAATCATTTATCTTTCTGACAATGTGCTTTTTATATCATTTATATGTTCAATATGATTGTCAGATACGATTTTATAAGACAAAACATTGGTATCTTGATTTTTAGGCGCTAGTAGAACATACCTACGCGCTTTGCGCTTAAGGTATGCAATAAAATAAAGTCATTCTAAATCCAATATGGTGGACTGCCAAAGACTATGTTTTTTTATTCACCCCCATGGTATAAATTTCAAATAAAAGGATTCGCTTATAAGAATACGAATAAAATGACATCCGCATTCAGCTCTTCGAGAAGATGGTGTACTACTACCCGACTAAACAATAAGACTTAGCGGCGTTGCGTCTTAACTACACTCTGGACAAATTCTAGCGGTAGTGAAAAAAATTCAAAATGGCGGAAAACAAGATGGCCGCCACGCCAATTTTAAAGAGTTATAACTTGGCAAAGGTTAGGGATAGTTTGGTGGTGCTCGTACAAATGTTTGTAGGCTTGTAGGGACCGACAAAGATCAACTGCTGGCGATAAAAAAATCAAGTCAATGAAGTATTAAATTAAATTAACAGGCTTAAAAACATGTCTAGCAATAACTAAAAAATAAAAATAAATTAATAGAGAAAAACAATATTTTATTGCAATGCTCAAAAAGAAGAAAATAAACTTTAAACTAAATCAAACCCATCAATTTATTACATTACACAATTTATAAAACGATATAAAAGCTTGTCGCGAGATTTACCTGTACAAAAAGGATTATTTTTTTTCATTTTTTTAAAAATGTTTTTTTTTTCTAGTAATATATTGTGTACATACATTAAATTTTCGTAAATATTCTACTAAGATATTGCCCTCTTCTTTCAATCACAAGGAAATCCCGACTTATAGAGAAAATCGCTTTCAGTGCCGTAATAGAGTTCTGCAAACAAGGAAACCCGCCCTATACCAATTTGGAAGAAATGTCGCATTAATGTTGATTCGATATATTTAAGCCTTACGCAATCCAGAACTGGTCCCGTATTCGTTCCCGGATATTAAAAAAGAGGCTCAGGAAAAATATTAGAACGATAAAATAAACACGGTTGTTTTCGCTATTTATGTCACGAGTCAATCGTTTTCGTTCGGTACAAAGAATAAATAACTTTTTAAAAGATCTGATGGTAATGTATTCTAAAAATGTTCAAATAATAATAATTTACACTTTTAGCTTTATTTTTATTATAATTTAGCTTTATTGCACAACTAAGCTATTACATGTTGATGTGTAATGTCTTCCTTATCCGATTTCGAAGACAGCGCCCATTCCAAATTTCCAAATAATGTCGGGAAATAATAATAATAATAATTTGCTAACTCTGAGAGCCTAGACTAGGGTTGCTAACTCTGAGAGCATTCCGAGGCTGAAACATACCGATACCTTGGTATGTCACAAAATATAGGTATTGATAAGGTGGGCATGAAACAATCAGTTTGCGATCTGTTTTTTGCGCGCTTGATCAAAGTGCTTAACAGCCTTTTATCCGGTGTGAATAAGACACACGCATATAACGGTTTTTTTATAGGATAAGGGTGACAAACGAGCACACAGTCCTCCTGATGGTAAGTGGTTGCTGCGGCCCATAGACATCTACATCTATCCTCTATTACAAATCAAAATATAGATACGTTGTCACCCGTGAGGACTAAGATGGAATGCCTCATTTCCAGTAAAAAGGGCCTCCGGCCACCTGCACTCACCAAACGAAACGCAGAGATAAACCTCTACTTCACGCTGGGTTTCTGTGAGGTCGTGGTACCACCCCGGTTCGAGCCGGCCCATCCGTGTGACAGCAAAAGCTGTCGCGTGGCTCTACTACTGTTGGGCCATGCCTGTCCTCATGTATGCCTTTGGTATACTCAGGTTGACTCAAACTGGATAGAAAAGTCGGCACTACCATGACGTCCCATACGATACACCATCTAAGATCGTCTATAATGAAACGTGGTAGAAGTGGCTTTTTAATCGCGCTCACCATGCATAATCTCGAAGCGTGCAGCCTCCGTAATTACTTCCTGACGAGATCGGAGGATTCATTCTGTAAGGACGTCATTTCTTGTGATAAAGTGCTTACCCCTCTATCTTTAGGCAATGAGCAATGGTAAGACCCAGCAGTACAAAGCATTTCCGACGGGAAGACAACAGTGGTAGGTGGTTTAACAGTGCCACGCGGCAGCTTTTGCTGTCGCACGGGCCGGCTCGAACCGGTGTGGTACCACGACCTCACAGAATACCAGCGTGAAGTAGACGTTTACCTCCGCGTTTCGCTTGGTGAGTGTAGGTGGCCGGAGGCCCTTTTTACTGGAAATGAGGCATTCCATCTTAGTCCTCACGGGTGACAACGCATCTGCATTTTAATTCGCAAACGAGGATAGATGTAGATGTCTATGGGCCGCAGCAACCACTTACCATCAGGTGGACTGTGTGCTCGTTTGTCACCCTTATCCTATAAAAAAAATAGACCATATGGAAGAAGGAGCTCCACGGTAGGTTCTACAAGGCTCTACATGAGCTTTTCGTAGATACAGTGACCTCCCTCCACTGCCTTACATTTCGGTGACCTCTTTGCGGAAACCGAGGGTTTTGTCTGTGCGATACAGGATTAGGTTATTAAGACCAACAACTATCGGAAATACATCCTAAAGGATGGCACCGTCGACATCGAACTTGTCGCTATCCCGGTGAATCACATAGGCATGTTATCTCCGGTTGTTCGGTGCTTTCTAGCTCTGATTATTTGCTCAGTCACAGCCTAGTAGCCAGGATTCTACAGCAGAAGCTCGCTCTGATATACGGTTTCGTGGATCGGAAACTGCCTTATTATAAGTACTTACCGAAAGCCGTACTCGAAAGTGACCGCGCCAGGCTCGACTCGGACCGAGCCATCATCACAGACCGGACTATCCTTCCTTACGAATAAGCCTGATATTGTGCTGGTAGATCTGGCACAGTCAAGGATATTTTTGGTCGACATAACCATTCCGTATGACGAGAACCTCGTGAAAGCCGAAGCAGATAAGAAGACAAAATATCCAGAATAGGTCCAGACCTGGCTCACGAGGTGACCGACATGTGGGGTGGTCTGCCGATCGAAATTATACCTATAGTCTGCGAATGGGCTAATTCCGGTCAGCCTCTCGGATTATCTGAGGCAACTGGGACCGTGACGGACCGCTCCGAGCTCAAATGCAGAACGCGCTGCTCCGCGTTATGCATTTGCGATGCGGACGGTGTCTCGATACTGCCCGCAGACTCCGCCGGTTTCTTTCCCTTTCCCCCTAACCCTCAGCCGTTTGATCTCCCCTGCCGAGGGCTTCCATCTGGTTGGGTCTTTATTTATTCATGTAATTTTTATTTATTTATGTTAGTATATTTAATATATACTTATGTATATTTGTCATTTCCTTTTATATATTTATTCAGCCCAACCAGATGAGAATACTTTATGGATGCCCCATAATGTCCTGATCAGATATATTTCGGTCACGGTGGCCATCTGCGCAGAACAGGTTTATAGTGGCCGAGTGTATGCGCAAGCACAAGTACACTCTCTATTCCCTCACTCTCATATTCCAATGGGAGGGTAATCAGACACGACAGGAGAGAGAGCAGGCACAGGTCCATCGGCTTTACGTGCTTTGCTAGGCACGGGAATGAAACACCGCCAACTTCCTAACTTCAGGCTACTACTGAGTTTTTCTTGTCAGAAAAATCCAATAATTGATTTTGACTCCGATTTTGATTCGAACCCCAACAACATCTTCAGTCGCGTTTAAGACCACGAGACGATAAAGACAGTAAAGTATCAAATGCGCGGTGTACAAAGCGATGTAAATGTATTTAAAAAAAAAACGACCAAGTGCGAGTCGGACTCGCGCACCTAGGGTTCCGAACAAATCCGTAGGTATATAAGTTTAAAATTATTAAAAATATTTTTATTATATGATGTAACTAAAAATTTGTGCTTTTCGCAATTTTTCCTTCATCTGTGCTATAATACGTTGCTTAGTACCAAATTTTATGATTCTGAGTTCACGGGAAGTACCCTGTAGCTTTTCAGCTTGATACCTCCACGCGTTCCTGAGAAAAAGGGTGTTAACAGACAGACAGACGGACAGCAAAGTGATCCTATAAGGGTTCCGTTTTTTCCTTTTGAGGTACGGAATCCTAACAAACAAAATATTTACGTAATGTATTGTAATTTTCTATTTTATTAAAACAACATCAACGGATTGTATTTTACGTTCGTTACGAGAACCTTCTGTTTAAATAGAAACGATCGTATAATAATTGGACTGTGGATAAACGAGTTTCAATAAAATGTTACAACTGTGAATACTAAACGTAACTGTTAATTAAGTTTTTAGCTAATTCAAATAATTTTGAGTTTATTTATCGTTGTTTTAACTTTATTTATAATTAATGACTTCTTAGTGTTCACTGACGAAATTAAATAGCCTAAAGAAATCAGTCTGTGAAAAAATGGAATCATTTTATTGTATGCCTGTCAGTCACAAACTATTTTTCACAGACTATTTCACATAAATATAGACAAAGGACTGAAAATTTAAATTTTCGATTTAATTTTTTTAGTTAAAATAAAATGTAGAAAAATATGTTTCCATAGTTGCCGCGCTTGGCAAGCAACTGCAGCTTTTTATGATTTTGGATTGCTATCAGGAAAAAGTTGACGTGATGTATTCTAAAATTATTTGCTTTATAAAACTCAAATTTAATAGCGCGATAAACTTTTGTGAACAATACAATGAAGAAAAAAGGTTTCTTTCAATTTATTTCATATATTAATTTAATATATTTAGTTTACTACCTCTTATATATATATATATATGTATATATATATATATAAGGGAGGAAACTAGCATGCGGATCTGATGGTAAATAACTAACGTCCATGTACAACTGCAACACTAGGCTGACATATATATACGATAAGGAAATTGTATAAGGAAATAAATAACTACAATACTAATACTACTACAAAACACTAAAACTAGAAGAAAAACAAAAGAATAAAATTTTCCACTTATTAGCTTCTGAAGCCGGTTTTTACTTTATATAAAAAGTTAAAAGTCTCTTCTACGTATTTCACTCTTGAGCCGAGACATGCTTCGATTCCCTACAGAGTTAATTTTTAAAATCGGCGTAGTACGTGTTCTATTACCTATTTAATTATGTTCTTAACACAAAGTTTAAATACACAGATTTCTATTTTTCTCCGCTTTACGGTAAAATGGGGCGTAATATGAGTACGAGTTTAAATATTCATTCTAGAAATTTTCAAGACTTGAGCTTAGGATAAATAAACGCATTTTGTGTTATGGTACCAAGACTCATACGTTATACTCTTAATATAATGGAATAGAATAGAGTCATTTTTATTCAATATATATAATACTTATTGAGTAATTTTTTACTTTTACCACTGGTTCAGAAAAAACCTCTGTCTTGGGAAGAACCAGCAAGAAACCCAGCGGGACTTTTTTTTTTCAAAGCACAATTCAGAATATTATTTTATACAATAATTGTTATGAAAACATGTAGAAACAGCATGGTAGCGATCGCCTCATTCCCAGGGTTTATTAACAATGATGTACTCTTTAGTAGTATAATAACCTTAACTAGACAATTTTCGCTTAATAAATATTTTAAACCTTTTGATAGATAAGGTCTGCGAGGTAATGAACCTTTAATACGACATTATAAATAAATATTATTCCACTCTCAGTACCTTTACTACTACTAACCTCTGAGTTAGTCTATACAAATAAATAAAATTGAAGTGTCTGTTTGTAATGTTAAAATAACAGCTTTTTACTAAATGTACCTATATGAATGTATATACGGTACTTATAACAAAAACACAATTTTTAAAATTTTTGTCTGTCTGTCTGACTGTCTGTCTGTCTGTTTGTTCCGGCTAATCTCCGAAACGGCTGGACCGATTTCGACGGGACTTTAACTGGCAGATAGCTGATGTTCTATGGAGTAACTTAAGCTACTTAGATTTGAGAAAAAGAATTTGGGTCCTGAGCAATATAATTAAAACCCTAAATGACACGCGGGCGAAGTCGCGGGGAACAGTTAGTTTCAAATAAAGTTTGATAACAAAAGCGTGTATAGTCGTGAGTATGTATCAAAACCCTTAATTCAATAGCGTTCTTGCGGTCCGGTGTAAATTTATCACTGTCGGGTAAACAACCACCCGCTGTCCTTAATTGATTTAGGTCTTGGATATAGTCAAGTTACAGCGTAATATGAAATTTATAGCGAACGTGGCGAACGATTTTATACGTGGTAGAGCCAAGTTTCAGCTATACTAAGGTTGTAGCACAAATTGGTAAGCTCGACCGAGGAAGAAACACGCTCTCACAGAATACGAGGGAAAAATAGCAGCTTAACGCTGCTGTGTTTCATATGGTGAATGTAGAGAATCTGAAACCCTTTTTACTGGAAACTAGGCTTTCCATCTTAGTCTTCAGGAGTGACAACGCATCTGCATTTGGATTCTTAATCGAGGATAAATGTAGATGTCTAATGGCCACAGTATTAACTTACTATCTGGTGGACTGTATGCTCGTTTGTCAAGCTTCTTTTATAAAAAAAAGTACGCTTAAACCCTTAGGTATCACGGTATATGTTAATATCAAAACTCAAGATTAAATTGACCAAATGAATTCAAAACACGTTCAAATATATTTAACCTTTAGTGGAAAAATAATAACATAAAAGTTTCGATCAGATTCTTCTCAAACAATGGTGGAACGCCCAAACGTCCCACTGGTAAGATCACTCTCTAGATTGCACCGATTGAAGCGTACGCCGTGAAAGCGGCCATGTTGGTCGGTGTCTGAGGTTAGGTAAATTGCTTGATGTTGGTAATTAGTCCAAAGTACCTGCTAATGGATAAGTCAAGACGTTTAGTCTCAATGGAAGGACCAACATTAATGACCTTATTCCAAAGTATATATTGGTATTGAATTTTCCTTTACATTTATATAATAAAGGTTGCAACAAAGTGGGGAACGATATTAAGCTATTCTCCGACAATAACTTCTATGATAACCCCCATTAACCCTAGCTGTAGTAATCTAGTTTATATCAAAGTTATAATACAGTTACTAACATAAATAAAGTTTAGATTAAAATACAGAGCTAAATAAGTATTCTAATTTTATTTGAAATTATCCCAAATTGAATGTTATTTATGGGCAACAACGTTTTTGCCTCCCGATCGACCCTTATTCGTGTGCGTGCGTATTAAAATCAGTTAAAATAATGCATTACCACGCATTTTGAATTTAAAAGATAGAAAGGACAGAATTATTGAGATTTTTTTTAAATTAATATATCTTCACCATTTGCTTATATTACTTATTCTGAACCTTCCCTGCAAATTTGGCCGGTTATTGCAAAATAATCCTGTATAATGTACTCGAATTAACAAAACTTTAAACAATTTTTGAACTGATTGCTAAATGTTGCAGTAACATACATTTTACTCAACACTCCACTTTAAAATTAATAATAATGTCCTCCTGACCGAATTGTAGTCACAGCGACCAGTCTCAACAGAGACTAGCCAACTGAGCCGGACAAAGTGCACTCTATTGCCTCCTTTTCACTATCCGATGATACGTCATTCTGAAACAACCGGAGAGAGCCTGCGCCTGACAGGATCAACGAGCTGGTACTAAGAATTTCTTGTTAGATAAACGCAGTAACTGATTTTGGCCCGACCCCAGATTCGAACCCAGGAACACATGATCCGTAGTCGTACTTTCGAAACATAGACCAACAACGCCGTCAGTTGGCTCGAGTCGACGATGAAGTCAACTTTATTTACTCAAACACAAAGTAACATGCCCTTTTAAGTAAGTTAACATTAACGAGATTAAAGTTTTATGTACGTCTACAGCTTAAAGAATGGAGTTGACATATCTAATACATAGTTAAAGAGCTCTCTCGTAAATTGGAATTCAGCCGTCTTATCTACGTGAAATACGGTCATCTTGATACGTCAAACCTAAATGAAATGTCGCCTCGACACAAAGCGACGAGACACGACGCGCTTTGTCTTTGAGGCGTCGCAGCGAATTAAGAGTTATTGCGACGGAACATAAAACGAGAGATAATGATAAATTATTACAAATTACGTTTGGATTACAGCTGTTTTAATAACGGTAGTTTTCTGTATACGTGTAACGTTTAGTTTTGCAAAACGTTTGGCTATATTAAGTACTAAGTGAGTATAAAGCATCTCTCAAAGCATAGTTATTTAAAAAAAATTGTGTGTAGAATTTTGTTTAATTTTGAGGTGAAACATCTATTGGTGCATCTTGGCAGCAAAACCGACTCATATGCCGTGGAGGGCAAACGGCATGACGCACTCTTATGCCATCATGCTCCCATTACACCACCGCTCTCGATCCTCTGTTATATGCACGTATACTATTACACTTTTCTACCGACTTCAAAAAGGAGCCGGTACTCAATTCGACTGTATGTTCTTTTCTGCCGACTTCCAAAAATGAGACGGTACTCAATTCCAGTATATGTTTTTTTTATGTGTGTTACCTCATAACTTTGTACTGGGGGAACCGATTTCGATGATTCTTTTTTTATATGAAAGCTGATAGTTCTCGTGTGGTCCCATATGAATTTGATCAAGGTCAGACCAATGGTTATTGAGTTATTCTTAAATAACGTATATTGAAGTCGCTTATATTAAAAGTCGGCTGTACAAAATTTTTAATTTTAAATTATTATGTGTGTCACCTCACATCTTTTTACTGGGTGAACCGATTTCGATGATTCTTTTTTATTTCAAAGCTGGTGCTTCACATGTGATCCCATATAAATTTAATCAAGGTCTGGCCAATATTTTTTGAGTTATCTTAATAATTTATATTGAAGTCGGTTGTACAAATATTTTAATTATTAATTATTGTACTCCATATTTCTTTATATTATGATGTTTTACATCTGCCGGGCGTCCCGTGAAGACCAATATTATGAATAATAGGGTCTATTCGACGGCACTTTGAAACGCAGCCACTGCTTCCTCAGCGTCCATAAAACGTTTTCCTCGAAATTTTTCCTTTATTTTCGGAAATAAATAAAAATCGCACGATGCGTGGTCGGGGCTATAGGGCGAGTGAGCCGGTAATTCCACGTCTGACGTCGCCAAGTAGTCGATTCTTTGCTTGGCGGTGTGCGACGAGACGTTGTCGTGGTGAAGGAGGATCCTACTGCGAGGTCGTTTCTCCCGAACTTTTTCAAGACAAGTGGCAAACAATTGTTAGTGTACCAATCTGCAGTAACTGTTTTTCGATCCTCTAAAACAATTGTTGCGTAATGACCTGTCCTTCCGAAGAACGAGGCCACCATCTTTTTTCCTACGCTTCGACCTCTCTTCACTTTAGTTGGCAACTCCTCGGAAGGAAACACGCAGACATCAGACTGTCTCTTAGTTTCAAGATCATAACAATGAATCCAGCTTTCGTCACATGTAAGTATGTCGAACACAGCATTTGAGTCAACTCCGTTAAATCTTTGAACCATTTCACGACACCCATCAACACGACGTTTTTGGGCCTCTGTCAAATTGTGAGGTATCCTCCGGGCACAAAGCTTCCTGACCGCTAAATGTTCATGGAGGATTTTGTGCACCTGACTCATTCCGATGCCTAAGCAGATCATTATCAGCAGTTTCAGACAAATCTGCTGATAAGTCACTCTTTTGTCAGTCTCTATCATACGCCGCACAACACTGATGTTACCATCAGTCGTCTCCGTAGAAGGCCGTCCCTCACACAGATCATCGGTGAGATTAGTGCGACCAAGTTTAAACTCATTTAACCAGTTGTATACGTAGTATAGTGGCACGAGATGGAGCTTCATCGTCAAAGGCCAATCGAAGTCTATCATAACTTTCTTGTTGACTTAAATGACATTGAAAGTCATAAAAAATCATCATTCATCATCATTACAACCCTTCTTTCGTACTATGGTGTCAAGAACACAGCGCTTAAACTCATTATTTCATATTTAAGTAATAGAATGCAGAAAGTTATTATCAATGGTAAAAGTTCTTCCGGGTCACCTGTACTAATGGGTGGCCCTCAGGGCTCCATTTTCGGCCCATTCCTATTTCTAGTGTATATTAATGACTTACCTTCTATTGTAGGGGATAATCATGATATAGAATTATTTGCTGATGATACTTCCTTGATTTTTAAACTTAAACGTCAATCATTTAAATGTGACGAAGTGAATAACGCTATATCAAAATTAGTGGATTGGTTTAACGTTAATAATCTACATTTAAACGGAAATAAAACGAAATGTATTAAATTTACAACAACGAATGTTAAAAATCTGAGTACCAATGTGTTTTTAAATGGGAAAGCACTGAGCCCTATTGAATCCACTGTTTTTCTTGGCATCACTCTCGACTCAAAGCTTCAGTGGGGCCCCCATATGTCCAAACTAGCAAGCAGACTAAGTTCTGCAGCCTATGCTGTAAAAAAGATTAGAGGTCTCACTAGTGTCGAGACAGCTAGGTTAGTTTATTTCAGTTATTTCCATAGCATAATGTCTTATGGGATTTTGCTGTGGGGAAATGCGGCTGATTCTGAAACTATTTTTGTTTTACAGAAGAGGGTCACTAGAGCTATTTACAACCTAAAACCGAGAGAGACTCTTAGAGATAAATTTAAAGAAATAAATATATTAACTTTGGCCTCTCAGTATATTTACGAAAATTTAATGTATGTTCACAAAAACAAAGGTAGTTTTAGTAAAAAAAGTGATGTACATTCTGTAAACACTAGGAACAAACACAAGTTAGTGATACCAGTTTCTCGACTCCACAGAGTCAGTAATTCATTCATGGGGCAATGTATACGCACACAACAGAGTCCCGGAAAGTGTACAGGCTCTCTCTATTACCAAGTTTAAATGTTTTGTTGAGTTGAAACTGTATAAAAAGGGTTATTATAGTATAATTGAATACATGGTTGATAATAACCTCTGGGAATGAGGTGGTCGCTTCCAAACTGTTTCTAAAATAAATTTTGTATCTACCAATCATTAATGTAAAATATGCTTTTAAAAAAAAGTTCCGCTAGGTGTCTTGCTGGTTCTTCCCAGGACAGAGGTTTTTTTTCGAACTAGTGGTAAAGTAAAAAATGACTTTCAATAAGAATTACACATGTGATCTATATTGGATAAAAAATTATTCTATTCTATCCCATTCTATATATTGTTATATAAGTCCACTGCTGAACATAGGCCTCCCCCAAGCAATGCCACAAAGCACGTTCCTGAGCCACCTGCATCCATTGACTTCCTGCATGTCTTAACAGGTTGTCACTCCATCTAGTGGGGGCCCTACACTTCGCCTACAATGCTAGAGATCTATATCTAGAGCCATTAAAAATCATTGTACGAAAATTTTCTCGCGTAAAATTCATGCTAACGTGACACGGATAATTTTCAATTTGCCGCCAAATCGTAAAGAAATGACAAATTAATAAAATACATACACAATATTGGCAAAGAGTTCCATTTTCAAAATTTGAACTTATTTTTTTATTATATACTTAGTTTACAAGTGGCCAGTTCTAAAAACTTTCAGTGTCGCCCTCGTATTAGTAGTACGAGTACTTTCTTCTCTTAAAATTGAGAACTACATTGAAACAGTACATGTATGTACATATTTTTCCAATGGCTACCTCCAGATTAAAATTATTAATTTGTATTGTAAAGTGCTGGAACCGTCGGGAATATAAAATAAGTAAATATACGCGATAAAATCCGTAAAACTAGTTTTATTTAAATATGTAGAGTTCACGTAAACATAAGAAATCATAGTGCAAGTAAAATAAATGTTTAATATGCAATTTTTTTTTAAATTACTTGCAACGAGGAAATTGCTGAGAACATAAAAATAATTGCTTAACAGTGTTGTCTCAACCAAAGCACTGTTATTTCCTAAAATTGTAACATGCTTCTCTGTTATCTTTATAAACGCCCTGTAATAATATACATGTATGTGTATGAAATCTAAAGTCATTTAAAACTTTATTTTCGATGAAAAGCTATATTTTACAGGAAGATAGAAGATGCGGGAACGTGATGCGATCAAGATCGCTGACTGCAACTGTTGCATTTCCAAATTGAGTTTACCTTAAAAGATTTATGGGAGTTTTATAGCGCGACGTTTTATGCAATTCTATGGATGTTACAATATAAGCGCCGAGTTTAAAAGGTATTGTAATATAAAATAAAATGTTGTTTTTATTTGATGTAATAAAATGGGTGATTAAACGTATATGAAGAATAAATTTTAAAATTATGAT
This sequence comes from Parnassius mnemosyne, assembly GCA_963668995.1. Classification (NCBI taxonomy): domain Eukaryota; kingdom Metazoa; phylum Arthropoda; class Insecta; order Lepidoptera; family Papilionidae; genus Parnassius; species Parnassius mnemosyne. The sequence goes on from CAVLGL010000081.1 coordinate 8,304,187, forward strand.
CGTGGAAAAATAACACTCTAGTTGAATAATTGAACTTTAAAAAACATAAAACCAACTCCATAAACATAAAAATATACATAGTTCTGAAGTCGGTGCAAGTCTTAACATAGGTAGTATATCGAATAATAGAAGCCCCGAAATATTAATTAATATTATGTGTGACTAAATTTATTTCGTTTTTTTAAATGGCTTTACTTTTCTTTTAAAAAGTTTAATAATTTTACCTTTATGGGTGAACTAAGGAATGTCACAAATTCAAGGTAATACTATTATATATATATATATATATATATATATATATATATATATATATATATATATATATATATATATATACTGTATTTTTTCATTATTAAATAGATATAATATATATGTATTTGTCTCATTAATATGACACCAACACAGTAATAACAGCATTTACATAGACATATGTGAGTGTGTGTATAACTGTATTTATGTATGTCGTCAGTACGGGTATATATGTATGTAGTGTGTGTATGTATGTATGTACAATGTATGTTATGAAGGTAATATTTGTATTTTAATTAATATGTTATGATTTAGTATCTATTAGTGCTTACAGATTTTATTTTATATTGTATTGAATTTCATTTATAGTGTTATATTTGGTTATTTACTTTGTGGATAACTGTTATTGGCTTTTTAGTGTATAATAACTTAAGTAAAAATGTTTTATGTGTTAATAAGCCTTTGTTATTCGGAATTTAAAAAAATCGTCCCTATTTTTCCATCCTTGTTATTTTCTTTAAATGTAAATGTGACTACCCTCAAACAACAATCTATTTAATAAAAGAAGAATATTAGATCTTAGATCTTATAATGATTCAACCGTTCCCGAGAAATCACATATTAAGAAAAACATTCGGGTCGAAGTTAATTATAGTATAGTAAGTACTTGTTTTTGGAACTCAGATAATAATCTACCATTATCAACTCGTGTCGCTTTGTAAATACATACTACGTATGGATCAAGATTATAAAAAAATACCTAAAAGGAAGGACGGTGTTAAAAACACTAAATAGTGTTTAATTACATGTATCCATTCAAATCAAAGTGCGATTTCGATAAAACTAGCCGGTCAAAAGTCGTACAAAAAATAAATATTAAGTATAATATATTCGTGGCGTAATACAAGCGAACCTTATTCGATTTTATCTGAACCAGTACAAGTTTGTGTGATTCCAATTCTGCCAAGTTCATCTGGACCCATCTACTAACCTATTTCTGCTGGCAAATAGCAGTGCTTGATCTGCTGTGTTCAACTTAATGCTAAAACGGCGGCTCCGTGGCGCAGCGGCTTAACTTGAGTTGCGGAGCTGAGGCCACGGGTTCGATACCGCAGGGAACAAGTATTCTTATACGCTAAAAGTAATTGTTTCGGATCCGGATGTTTGTCCTTGTGCGATTTATTTTTGTAAACTGCCTCCACGATACAGGGTCCTAGTGTGGGGGTATTCTCTGCCTGTCAACTATACATTCAATCTTGGTCCTCAAAGGTGACAACTTGACAACGCATCACAATAGCATCATTTGCTTGAAGTTGGTTACAGGTGTCATTCTACTGACTGCAGTAGCCATTTACGTTCACTTATCACGAAATTTAAACAAATGTTTGATCTATATAAGTGCTAGAACTGAGTCTGAATCTTTGAGATATCAAAATTTTTCAGTATGTTTATCATATGTCCTTTTTATAAAAGATTTTATAAAAATTTACTTCGCAAATATCCGCGTTATAAAATAAAATGATGTGTCTTACCTAGTATGAGTTATTTTATTTTACACATCATTTTATTTTATAACGCGGATATTTGCGAAGTAAATTTTTGTAAAATCTTTTATATAATGGATTTCCGCAAAGTAACGCCTGATTCTATTAATTATATATGTCCTTTTTAAAATTCCGTCCGATACACATATCAATCGTTTAAAACAAAATTATTATTGAATAAAAAAAAAACTTTAGTAAAAGTATTTTCACCTTCAGTAAATGCCCTGGATATATTTCGTTGTCACTTACCTGTAACAATAAATCAAAACATTACACACAAATGAATGTATTGTAACCATTGAAACTCCCTAATCGCACGTCGACTTATAAAATCTAAAGTTCATTAAAAACAAATCAAATTTCATTGATCGTAACAAAGCCAACTGGCTTTGTGGCTTATGGCGTACTTTGTTTACTAGAGTCGCGTGTTTATTCGGAGTCAACACTTGAATAAAAAAAAGAAATCGTTGGTTTTTGAGGTTATTATTTATAGTGATGTGTATTTTTATGTGCACACCTGAAAGCACAAAAAATATTGTGTTTTGCACAAAAGTTAGCGGCAGTTGAAATACGAACATTAAACTCTGACCTCTTGACCACGCAGCTGTCATGGTACCAATTAAATTATACGGAGAAAGCTGAAGTTTTATGTACAGAATTTTACCGTCGGAATTCATACAATCTTTGTTACTGATAAAAAATAAAGAAAGTACGCCAGAAAGGCAAATCAACACTTAAAATTGCATTGGGGTAGTAAGTAGTCACACCCATCATAACTGAAATACGTGATGTGTGTGCTTTATGAACTTTTCAATAGAAAGAATATTTTTTGTTTGAGAATACGAATGACGTTGCTCGAGTTGTAAGTGCGACTGGTAATCATGATCTCAAGTGTTTCCGTCAAGATATTCTCAGTTTTTTTTTTTTTATAGGATAGGATGACAACGAGCACACAGTCCACCTAATGGTAAGTGGTTGCTGTGACACATAGACATCTACATTTATCCTCAATAAAAAATCAAAGTGCAGATGCTTCGCCACCCGTGAGGACCAAGATGGAATGCCTCTCTTCCAGTAAAAAGGGTCTCCGGTTCTCTACACTCACTGTTTAGGCCAAAATCATAATATTTTAAAAACTGGCATCAAGATGCGCGCGCGTCGCAAAAGATATAAAAGAAAGAATGTTCCGAATACATTAAGTTGCGTCGCGGGCGTTTATTACTGACTGATCCGTGAAATGTTATGTGGCAACAATGCTGAATAATATAAGTGCTTAGATTATTTATTGTGTACAAAAATGTCACTATGTCAATTCATTATTTACAAAAATGTCCATTTACACAAAACAGCAATGTCTATGTACACAGAATTTTCTCGCAAAGTATCATAACTCTAAACTTTATGATGAAAAGGAAGAAAGTAAAGTCACAATAATCACTACGCAAAGAAATCCTAAACATAACTTATTATGTTTTCGTAAACAGGCGCTAATGAATATAAACAATTTGACAAGTGCCGCATCAACGTAAAATGACAACTTGTTAATGCAAATAATACACACAAAAAACGTCCGTATAGTATTTGACACATAAGCGCCTTAGTGGTAATTTTTACGTGCATGAATAACGTCAGCAAAAATCCGTACGCGTTTAGTGATACACTTCTTATTTGTTATCTCTATCTGACTTGTGTGGATTATAATTATTTCGCCCGCTCACTCGCCACTCGTGAGTCAATAGTTAAGTTAATCATTGTCTCAGTCTATCTCTCTCGCTCGTGGCTCAATCGCCTCGCAAGCGACTCTTCGCGAGAAATGAGCAAAGAGCAAAGTAATGTTTCACTGTTCCAGATCCAAATGATACATTTGAAACGTTGTTACTGAACCAATCTTTTGTGACACTTCAGTGATTCGGATCAGTGAGTCGTTTCCGTAAAGAGATACACACGCCTATCTTGACCGCCACGGCTTTGTCGACTAGTTTGTATTATTTTGCGACCGCTGGTTTGGTTGCGCACGGCCAGTGTTGTTTGGCCAGTTAGGAAGATTTGGGTCTCTTTAAGACCGCCTCGAATTGAGTTGTCTGTTTGGAGCGTTTGAAGTGATAACGAGGCCCTTTTGTAATGAGTTGAATGATTAACTTACCTTTGTTTGCAAATAATTCACGTCAATTTGTATAGTGATTGCATTTTGAAACGCATTTGCAATATTTAATTTGCTTGTGTGGCCTGTTAATATCGTACGAAAGAATTTTAGCTTGTCGTGCGGAACGCTAACTTTGTGACTCAAGAAGAGACCGCGTTCGTTCCCGTGTTTGTGGCTCTGTGCTGGATGAACCCGGAACTTTGAATATTGAACTTTGATGGACCGTTCATTAGTTGTAACGGGTGTCACGTGTTTGATTACGATTAACGAGGCTTATCCTTGAGTTTGAAGTTAATTAAATGTACAATAAAGTTGATAGATTGAAATAGTGTACAATAAAGTTGATAAACTGAAATAGTGAAATGAAGGCAGAAGTTTTCAATTGGTGATCGCCCCCCCCCCCCCCTTGAGAGATCTCACTTTTGGAGAGAAGCAGCGCTTGTGGATCTGCGGTTCGACTTCAACGGTTAAGTCAGGTTACATTTATATACATTTTCGCATACCACTTTACATACACCTCACTTATCACCTGACTGGTACCATGTGGTCAACCCTACCTCCGGAGACGGTAAGTGCTTGTTTATTTGTCTGCCGTTTTTGAACATTTATCCATAGGCCATTGGGCCCTGTCCTCTGTTGCTCGTCGAGGAGGCTACTATAGGCCCTAGCCCATTCGACATTTGCCGGGGCAGCTAAGGGCGTGAACACTCACCATACGAAACAGCAGCATTAAGCTGCTATTTTACGCTGGTATTCTGTAAGAGCGTGATCCTTCCCCGGTCGAGCCGACCCATTCATGCTACAACTATACTACCAATATAGCTGCAGCATGGCTCTACTACGTATAATACGTATAGTTTAATAAGGACAGAGGGAAATTAGCAGTGTTTCACCTATGTGCCTCTGAAAGCACGTACATCCGTTGGTCCTGCGCCTGATCTCTCCCCGGTCGTGTCGGATTGCCGTGCCATCGGACTATGAGAGTGAGGGAATAGGGAGTGCAGATATGGTTGCGAACACCATCGTGCAATATGATTCTTTCCTGCGCAGATGGCTAGTCTCCGTTCGTTAGTGGCCAAAATTCGCTCTAAAGAACATTATTATAACCTTAACAATAAGCCTCACATAATACAAACACACAATACTGTGTTATAATGACTTTAAATAATTTATTTTAAAAGTTGTTGTTCGAGACAGGTAAACGAACTCATCAAAATTTCTCAGCAGAGTTCTCTTAAAAATTTGATAATTGAACCGTCTAGAGAATCTGGTGGAATCTGCAAGGTCACGGATTCTTCGACTTTAAAATTCCCAGACCAGTGCAATAAATTCTGGCATTTTCTTTTCTACCGAACTTGATGAAGACTTCAAACCTACTCAAAATAAAAATAAAAGGTTTATACTCATCAGTGTTCTGTTATAAATCTAATGTTACAGCCAATATAGATAAGCCCAACTGCTGGACATAGACCTTCGCTCATATGAAGCAGCGGAATAGTATTTCCATCTCTATTATAATCGCTAACATAATATCTAGTAGTTTAAGAGCCAGTGAGTGGCAGACTTACGGTATTTCAATAAGCTTCACTTTTTTTTTTTCAGTTAATCCCCTATACCTGAGGTACATAAAATGGGGACCCTTTAGTTTGACCGGCGGTTAATCCATTGAAAAATCATCCTCCATTTACTTGTATGGGAAGTACCCGAAATAAAAATGTTTTTAAGAATTTATTTCGATTTTCTACGCGTGATTATTATCTATAACTATGCCAAATTACAGATTTGTAGCACCTAGGGTCTCTGAGCAAACCGGACGGACACTAACTGTTAGACCATAGGAAAGATTAGACTTAATCGCAACATCTTGCCCCTTGACACTCCACCGTAACTGGTTTAAATATTTTACGGATGGCGTAAACAAAATTATCTCTCTGCCATCTACCGGAAGCCATGCGATCTTCCTATTCTCAGTCATCTTTTAGAATTTCTTGGTAAGCTTTTGAATTTCTTTCAATTCAACTAGTATAAATTTTTTAACGAGTATTGACAGCTTCTATTTGAAGTCACAGTTCAATTTTATACATGGTAGAGCCATGCTGCAGCTATATTAGTAGTATAGTCGTAGCACGCAATAGTCGGCTCGACCGGAGAAGGACCACGCTCTCACAGAATACCAGCGTAAAATAGCAGCTTAACACTGCTGTGTTTCGTATGGTGAGTGTAGAGAACCGGAGACCCTTTTTACTGGAAACGAGGCATCCCATCTTAGTCCTCACGGGTGACAACGTATCTGCATTTTGATTATTTATTGAGGATAGATGTAGATGTCCATGGGTGTCACTTAGCATCAGGTGGACAGTGTGCTCTTTTGTCACCCTATCCTATAAAAAAGTCAAGTGAAATATATATTTTTAGATATAAAATATACAATTTTATGGTCCGTTTAAAATACGAGGAAATGTCGCAAATAAAACTGAAAACTTAAAGAACCATACAATAAAAAGAGTGGTCTGGTCCTAGAAATGGACGGAACAAATTCTCATCGTTATATTTCTTAGTCGCTGCAGACGTTTTTAAAATAAAATATTTCAAGATTCTAGTAAATCTTCTTGAGAGCTGTGAGAATTTTAAATAAGAATCTGAACGATAGTTTATAGTTATCAATTGGCATATACAAAGAGCAAATAATATAGCAAATGCAACAAATTTGTTTCATTATCATTTTCGCAGCCAATACAAGTCTACTACTGTATCACCTTAATTTATGGGGATTTAAATAATATGCTGATGATGATAAACAAGTGTCCTAAAAGTACTTTTGATTTCACAAGCTATCTAGCTTGTGAATTCAAAATCATTCACAGTAATGCATTAACGTTCGCGATCGGTCCTTGATTAGAATATCCAGCCCGAGCCAAACTACAGTTTAGAGTTGAGAATTATTTAAAATGTCACCGTATTCAGAACTGCTTCTAAGAGAGCAATGAATATGAGGGTTTAATTCGCGTACCCCTGAGTAGTAACCAGAAATAACGGCTTTTATAGTAATCCAGAATAATATCTTACTCAAAATAATGGATAAAATCCGAAAATTAGTTATCGATTCCTGCACGGCTAGCATGGCCTGGGGATAAAAAAAATTATCCTCCGATTATATCCACTGATAAGAGATAAAATTATCTTGTCTTTATGCCAAAGCACTGCAACGGGGAGAAATATATCCCCGTTTGACATAATATATCCCCCGTCTGTAGCGTGGAGCCAAATGAAAGATAAAAAAATTATGCTTTTTTGACGTTTGAAAGGAATAATTTTATCCTCATTGGACATGGGTTTAAGTTTATATTCATACAAAAAATCCATCTAAGTCTATTTTCCATTTTATCTATCACCCTTCGAGCATGGGCACACCGGTGGATAAAACTATGGATAAACATTTCCTCCTTTCCCCGGGGATAAAATTGTCTCCCGGCCATGCTAGCCCTGCTGCTAGACAAAACAAAGATCAAAAGAAAGATGTGCTCAAAACGACACAGAAGTAAAAAAAAAACTGTCGTAACATAGCATTCGAACTGTCATCGGCAACCACTACACGAAATATTACAAAAGGTTTTTGAAGAATCTCCTGAATATTCCTTCGTCGCTACGAAAAAACTATATAATGAGACACCAAAAATGTCCGTTCTCTCGAACAATCGACCCCATTCAACCACTCACGGGATTGCCTACTATTGAAATGTACTACCTTGGGGAAACTACCTGTTAAAATCTTGATAAGTGGCGGTTGAATAGATCATTGTAATGATTGAATATTTTCGGACATGTACTAAAGTGAGCTTTAAAATATAATTCAATAAAAATGAAATTAACTAAACTATCTATTATACCTACTTCCTCATCGATTTTGAATTTTGATAATATATAATATCAATTGTATTACGTGTACATTATATCTGTATAGAACAATATATAAATAACTTTTTATACGTGGTAGAGCCACACTGCAGCTATTTTATTATATAGAATTATATAGACTATTATATCCAAAATGCTTGCTAATTTTCGTGAAAACATCACTAAAATAAACGGTTAATATTAATTAACTTATAAACTTTAAGAGATATATAAGAAAGTTAAGAAACACTTTTAGGCCTCGCAATTTTCCAAAAAAGAAGGTCATGTCAACGATAAAGTGTAATCGTCGTAAGTTTTAATTAAAAATCAATTTACATCACTTTAACTCAATTTTACAACATAACTATGAATGTTAAGGGGTAAGGTGATAAGAAAGACATTTTCACGTATAATTAATGGATGTCTACGTTAGAGTTGAAAGTGATTGTTTGATAATGGTACTTGGTACTCAAAGGCGGCTCTGTGGCGCAATGGCTTAGCAATGAGTTGCTGCGCTGGGGACCGCGGGTTCGTATCCCACACGGAACAAGTATTTGTATGGCCTACAAATAATGGTTCCGGGTCTGGATGTTTGTCCTTGTGCAATTTGTGTTTGTAAACTGCCTCTACGATACAGGAGAAAAACCTCGTGTGGGGGTTACGTTTTTTTTAAATAATTAAAAAAGTCTACTATTACAAATCTACAGATTAAAATAAAACCAATTAATATATTTAATAAACGTTTCGTTTGCCTTCACGACCCTGTCCACAAAGCAAAAATGCTTTAATAAATATTTTTACAACTTGCGAACGGCTTAAAGTTCATTTTAAGTCGTCTTAAGGTCACAAACGATTAGTTTTATATTTTTTCATCTAAAATAAAACGGAACGCAAGAGAAAATGAAACGTTTCTGGAATAGGAATCAGGTATTAGTGGAAACCGAGTCCAAAAAAAAATTTTACGAATAATAATTATCTATCTCAGGCACAAAATTCGCTTGATAAAAAATAAACACGAAACATTTAGGTATGCAGTGAAAATAATTTCAAATACAAAAAAACCTAAAAGCGATATACAATCATTATAGTATAGAAACGAAATTGCCTAGCATCTGCTATTGTACGAATCACGAAGTCGAGTGAAAAGCCGGTAAAGAGCGGCGCGCCTCGGAGCGACAATATATCAATCGAACAGTTAGGAAGGAGTGGCACACTATCGTCGCTTTGTGGAGCGGATTAAAAAAAATTGCCAATTGCGAGTCGGACTCGTGCGTGAAGGGTTCCGTACCATCGTACAAGATTTAGTACTATTTACGCAAAAAAAAACACAAGTTTCTAGTAAGGGAGTCCCTTTTAATTTTTCATTTATTTTCATTATTTATTGTTATAGCGGCAACAAAAATACACATTCTGTGAAAATTTCAACTGTCTACCTATTACGGATCATGAAATACAGCCCACTGACAGACAGACGGACGACAACGGAGGCTTAGTAATAGGGGCCCGTTTTTACACGTCGGATACGGAACCCTAAAAACAATTAATGTCCTCTTCTGTACCTCAAAACTAAACGTAATGAGCATGTGAGTCAAACGGATTTGTGAGATGTTGATATCCTAATTAAAATATCATCATATCTAATAGCACTTACATGTTGTATGATTTTAAAAGAATTTTAATTAATTATTTCCGTATTTAAATTTAATATAACTTTTAAATAGTAATATTAACTGAATAATTATTTAATGATATTTATGATTTTAGAAATAAAAGGCAATTTTATATATTAATATGAGTAACTACTAAGCAGACTTGAGCATGTAAACCTGTATTAATCCATCTTGGAACCTCAAGGTATTTTATACTTCATATAGTTCTTGTGGATTCTCGTAAACTACTAATAATTTTTACGGATTTCATTGCTTAGTGTTTCCGAGTAAGGAATTAATACACCAATATTTCAAATTAAAAGGACAAATGGTTACCTAAAGTATACTCCTTAGCTCCTTACCGGAGAAAAATCTTTCAAGAACAATTTGAAATCGTTAATTTAACGCACTAATTACTAACACCAGTCTACGCATTTGTAATTAACAAATTTGAATGGATTTTCTGCCAGGGCCTCAGTCCGCAGTCTGAGCACGCGAGAAAAATAAGTTATAACTTCTAAGAGCATATAAAGCAAATATTGTTATTTAATTTAAAAAAAAATTAAAAGTTTTATTACTAATTTAAGTTAAATAATTATTAATCATTAACAAATATGTTCTAACAAAGAATAAATCTGTCCTTTATGTTATTACTGAAATAATTTCTCTTATACAATTAAATGCAACAGTCGCATAATTAATAGAGGTACGTGGCGCGTGCGAGCGGATACAGAGCAATTAATCATTTTTTCACGCGCGGTTAAACTCTGACCCACTTTACGCAACGCAACTGTGTATTTTTATTATATAGTCCTAGTTCGTTCCTAAATACCACACAGCACCACAACTGGGCAAAAATAAATTGCTAACTTTATATATATATATATATAATTCTTCTGTCCGTGTTTTTTTTTATAAAAATAGGGCGACAAACAACCAAACTGTCCACCCGAAGGCAAGCGGATGCTGAAGCCCACAGATATCCACACCTATCCAGTATTATTTGTGTATTTATTATTAAAGCTAATGAATACATAAATCTTTCGCGGACCATATTTAAGCTCTGTTCCGCGGACCACTGGTTGGGAATCACTGGCCTACATAACCACAAACTCAATATTCCATTAGATACCTTTTAAAACATGCTAGGCAAGTAACACAGTTAGCACATTATTTTTGTTACTACTACTACCTACCACGACTTATCATACGACTGTGGTACCGAGACGTTTATACTTCATAAGTGAACATTCAAATACTATCAAAAAACTTACTAACAATAACAGATCACAATGTTGCAAGTTCTTATTTTGATCGCTAAAGATTTAAGTGAATGTTAGATTGTATTGCCCTCAGATATTTCTTATTAGAAACCTAATGTATTGTCCTTTATGCTTTTTATGAAAGAGGAAATTCAGTAACACAGTAATTTAATTGATGTGATCGATAATGGTGGTAATATAATTAGTATACATGTATCAGGGGTTAATGAAAAACAAGAGCTATACTGATTATATATATATATATATATATATATATATATATATATATATATATATATATATATATATATATATATATATATATCATGATAGCTCTTGTTTTTCATTAACCCCTGAGGTACTATGGTTCTTTTCCTGATTCTATGAATTTTAAAGGAAATTAATAGAATAAGGCGTTAATTTGCGGAAATCAGAGACACATCATTTTATTTTATAACGCGCATCTTAGTATATTCATTTTTAACATCTTTAATACCATTTTTATGTATGTACAAAAATGTTATAGGTGTGAATAATGGTGTGTATTATTTTGAAAACCTCAAGTCAGAAAACATTTCTAACGAGGTTAATGATACTTTATACGTTTCTGTGCATCTAATTGAAAATATCGTGAGTAAAAATAGCGAGAGATATCCTCAATGTATACAGCAGATGCATTTAAATAACATTTATACGAATAGAATGCATTCAAATAGTCAATAGACTAAAACATAGACCGGCCGCTAGCCACAGCCCCACCGATGTGTCGATGCGATGCACTCACTCAATTGTAACGAAAAAGTTACGACCTAAATCCGACGATGAAAGGGCTCGCTTCAATAGACCGTAGCTCTCCTAGTAAAAAATAGTATATACGACGGCCATTGACAGGGAAACTCCAATATTGTAAAAAACTCCATACTCTTTTTTAACTAGTTCTTATTTATTAAAAATAAAATACAAAAATTTCATCTTCCCAAATTTAATTTACATGAAATTTCGTTTCCTGTAGTATAATCTAGGTAAGAGCAGACTGGTATCCGCCAAACGATATTTTGTGAAAATGATGTAATAAGTCAAAACAGTTAATGGACTTTTTGGATTTTTTTGGAACGAAGTTCCTTATCGCACCGTACGATTATACGTGGTTTTTTTTTTTTTTTTATAGGAGAGGGGGCAAGCGAGCATGCCGCTCACCTGATGGTAAGTGACTACCGCCGCCCATGAACAACCGCAACACCAGGGGAATTGCAGATGCGTTGCCGGCCTTTTAAAAAGGAGTAGGCTCTTTTCTTGAAGGTCCCTAAGTCGTATCGGTCCGGAAAAATCGCTGATGGTAATCGATTCCACAAGGAAGTCGTGCGAGGAAGAAAACATCTTCTAAATCGCACAGTGGTGGACCGCCAATCATCCAGATGGTGTGGATGGTATCGGGAGTTCTGCCGCGATGTGCGTTCATGAAATTTGGCGGCTGGGATTAATCCGAACAATTCCTCAGAGCACTCCCCATGGTAGATGCGAAAGAAAATGCAAAGAGATGCAACATCTCTTCGCAGTGCCAATGAATCGAGCCGATCGGAAAGGGCTCGGTCGTCGACGATTCGAGCCGCTCTGCGCTGGATGCGGTCAAGTGGAAGGAGCTGGCACTGGGGAGCCCCTGCCCAGAGATGGGAACAGTATTCCATGTGAGGCCGAACCTGCGCCTTGTAAAGTTGCAGGCGGTGTGCCGGCATGAAATACTGTCCCGCTCTGCTGAGCACGCCAAGCTTTTTAGAGGCCAATTTGGCCTTCTCTTCCAAGTGACCACGAAACTGCACGTCACTCGATATGTCGACTCCGAGGATACCGATACTGGCTGAGGCAAGAAGGGGAGTGCCTTGAAACTGAGGAGATACGACAAAGGGGTTCTTTTTAGCGGTAAACGCGCAAACTTGTGTCTTCTGAGGATTAAACTGGACTAATATTTATATAGATATTATAATTATAATATCTATATAAATATTATAAATATATAAATATTAAATTATAATAATATTTATATAGATATAGGGTTATAGATGCAGCATGGTAGAGCCATGCTGCATCTATATTATAGCAGTAGCACGAATGGGTCGGCTCGACCGGGGAAGGACCACGCTCTCACAGAATACCAGCGTAAAATAGCAGCTTAACGCTGCTGTGTTTCGTATGGTGAGTGTAGAGAACCGGAGACCCTTTTTACTGGAAACGAGGCATTCCATCTTAGTCCTCACGGGTGACAACGCATCTGCATTTTGACTCTTAATCGAAGATAGATGTAGATGTCTATGGGCCACAGCGACCACTTACCTTCAGGTGGACTGTGTGCTCGTTTGTCACCCTTATCCTAACAAAAAAAAACGATTTTGGCGAATGGGGGCTAGGCGAGAAAAAGTGTAAAATTTTTCCGCCACCACCCCTTTCTATAGTGCGAGCGAGATGGAATAATATCCATTTCCCTCACACTTTTTCTTATCTTGCCATGAAAGAAATATTATTTTAAATGACGCTTCATTTTTAATTTTTTTGAAAAAAAGTTATTTCTTTACCTTCGAATACTGACTCTGATAACGTACTTAACGGGAACCACAGGGTTTTTGTTACACGTTGTATATAAGAGAGGGCAAACGAGCATGCGACTCACCTGATGGTAAGTGACTACCGCTATCCATGAAAAACTGCAACACCAGAGGAATTGCAGAATGAAATTGAGGAAATTTGGAAATGCGGATTAAGGACCTCAGAGGATAATTAATGCAGTTTCTTGTATAAATGCTAACTAATAATTGGGTCGTGAAAGCTATCCGCTCAAAGAAGTTGTTGAAATAGCCTATCCGCTTCGCTAGTCGTAAATTAAACTTTAAGAAAAATTATTATTTATCTTCCACTATAGCTATTCAAGCGTGATTGGACAAATATCAAAACAAACATACTTTATGTTTTTACTTTTTTTTTAATATCTACTTATGATATTTATAAGACAGTAACGACACTATTACTTTGTCGTTAACTTCACCAGTTTCATTCCAAAATTAAAATAGATAGATTTCAATGTTCAAATTAAGAACAGCGAGATTTAATTACCAACTGTAGCTTCCAATTGCGAGTTTAATCATAATTAAAAGGCTTCTGACAATGGCTGGCAGCAGTAATTGAAAATGCAACGCCATTTAAACAATAACCAAGTGTAGCTTAAGCCTCCCAAATTAACTGAAATTTCGTGATCCAAATCCTTTATCCTTTAATAAAAGGGCTACACTATATCTCATACTTTCAGTGAAATTACTAATTCAATGAGAAATTATTGGTGAATAAATGTTAAAAATACTGCAACTTTGTTTTAAAAATAATTTCTATACTCAGTTATACTTTTATCTTTCTGTAGAAGAAAATTACGTACAAACATTCATATTTATAAATAATTATCATACAACTAGTAACTCACTGTGCTAATTTGGCCTAAATACAAGAATCATCAGTTTATAATTTGTTTAACACCGAAAGATTTAAAACAAAACGTGGTTTGTCAATAGTTTCGGGTTAAAATTTTATTTCATGAAGGCAGTCCTCAACCGCGGCGCAGTCTTCGTAAAATTTAACGTTTGATATTAAATTCTATATTTTACATTTTAGTTCGCATCCACGCGACTTTTTTTTACAGGATAGATTGACAAACGAGCACACAGTCCACCAGATGGTAAGTGGTTGCTGTGACCCATAGACATCTACATCTATCCTCAATAAAGAATCAAAATGCAGATGCGTCGTCACCCGTGACGACTAAGATGGTCATTTCCAGTAAAAAGGGTTACTGGTTCTTTACACTCACCATACGAAACACAGCAGCATTAAGCTACTATTCTGTGAGAGCGTGGTCCTTCCCCTGTCGAGCCGACCCATTCGTGCTACAACTGTACTACTAATATAGCTTCAGCATGGCTCTGCCACATACATTTTAATGTAACAGGCTCTAACTTAAACTAAGACTAATATAAACTACTAACCAATAAGACGGAGAGTGCTTTTATAGTGCAGACAAATAACACTTGACACGGACAAAATGCTTAAGGAGGCCTTTTCAATAGACATTACGAAATCAAAGATTATTATAACTAAAACGTCATCATACCTAGTACCACTTACATGTATGATTTTAAGAGAAATAGAAAGAAAGAAAGAAAGTATTAAATATTAATTTCATAAATAAGTTGTATGTAATAATTATTTAATAATAATAATTTTGACTGAATAACTCTAAAATGATATTTAATATTTACGACTTTAGAAATAAAACATCAAATTTATATATTAATGTGAGTAACTAAGCAAGCAGACTTCTAGTATGTAAACTTTTGTAATGTTGTCTCGTAACCTAAAGGTTTTCTATAAGGAGTAACGGGGTTATCCCAGATGAATAAAAGACTAATATTACTTCATATACTTCTAGTGGATTTACGTTAACTAATTACTAATGATTTTTACGGATTACGGATTTTATTGCTAAGTGTGTACGGGTAAAGACATCTTAATTAACACACCAATATTTCAAATTAAGAGGATAATAGGTTAGGTAAATCAGACTCCTTAGCTCCTTACCGTGCGTAACAGCCTCATTGTTAAATTAAACAAATATAAGAGGAAAATCGTTCAAGAACAATTACAAAGACAAACAAAGTTGTTATCAGTCTTGTCGGGGCAACAGCTATTTAACTGCAAACATGAAAGGTACAAATTCAAATATTTCTCTAAATTACTTCTAAAGCAGATAACATAAGTAACTTGTAATCGAGAGGAATTAAAATTTCTACTGACTAAATGACTACTAAATCTTGTGAAAACCTACAAACCAAAACTGAAGGTGTGGAATCATCCCTAAGTACCTACTAAGATCAAATACCTCAGAGTTTTATAGTAATACTACCTTCCAAATCAGAACACAGTGTTGGACGGACAGTTTTGTGGCGATAGTAAATAGGTGAGAGGATAGTACCAACGGCGGCACAAAGGTAAAAGGTAAAAGGAAACCTATCGACCGGAATCCTGGACAAACATTAGTATTATTGCCAAAACTATTATCATTAATTTTTGCAATATTGCAGAATTTAACTGTTATGTCTTTAAAAAATATCTATTGGAAGAATTACGCTTTGAAAATTACTAAATCCCACACATATTAGCGAAGCTGTGGTTCTATTTTAAAACACGACGATGTGAATATTAACGTTATAAGAATAGATGAATGGGATTGTTATGAAATATTGCCACGGCTTTAAGAATGTTATCCCTTACCACAGTTTAAAGAGAGTACCGATCCAAAATACTGCTTATCTTAGAAACAACTAAATTTGAAGTGATAATTAATCGTAATAAAGAGGCATCACAAGCCCACGCAATTTAGATTTATGTAGTAACGTTTACTGGATAGGCCGTGTTTTAAAAGCGAATGAACTACTATTTGAGCCTCTCGGGGTAGGTACCACTCTATTTATTACCTATTTCTGCTGACAAAGAGCAGAGCTTGCTCCGCTGTGCTCACGTCTGAAGAGTATAGAAGCCAGTATAATTGTGCCTATGAGGTATTCCATCTTAGTCCTTAGAAGTGACAACACATCTGTAGCCATCTTTATTTGAACTTGGCTGCAGGTGACCATGCAGTAGCCACTAACCGTCAGATGGACTGTAAACTCGTTCGTCATCACAATCCGCAATACAAAATATAATTCCATATAGCAAGTAGATGAGTTTGTGTATTTGGAATGTGTATTTAGCGGTAGATATTAGACATGGATATTGAACGACGAGTGAACGCAGGAAATAGACTAAATGGGGCTCTACATTCTGTTTAGCAAAATCAGAATGTGTCAAAAAAGACACGTATGGCAATTTACAGTGCTGTGTAAGTCCCTACTTTAATGTATGTTAATGAAAGTTGGAGTGGAAGAAATGCTGTAGGAATGCTGTCAATAACATACTCCATGTTAGGGCTGGAATTCGAATGACAGGGTGAGATATTGTGCGATAAGATAATAAGTGTGGTTTGCACAATGATGTTGTGAACAGGATTAAGAAAGGAATGCTTCAGTAGTTTGGTCGTGTAGAAAGGATGAATGAAGAAAGAGTGACAAAGCAAATTTATGTTGCAGAAGTGAACGGCAGAGTCGGGAAGGGATGCCCTGGGCGAGAGTTTACCCGTCAAAATTGGCGATAAATATATAGAAAATGGGCCAAATCTTAATCCTTAACCGAAGAGCATGTATCGGTAGGTATGCGTAGGGATGTGGAGGAGGCGAGAGAGGTGTGTCAGGATCGTGCCAAATGGAAGTCCCATAGTCTTTGCCAACCCCTCTGGGTGTCAGACGTGAGTGTTTATGTATATGTATTATGTTATGTATTTATTCTGGCTAAAATTCAAATCAAGAACTAAAAACAGACCTCCGAATCCCGCTGTTGTCATAAAAATTATGTATTTTAATTCGCAAACGAGAATGGATGTAGATGTCTATGGGCCACAACAACCACTTACCGTCAGGTGGACTGTGTGCTCGTTTTTCATCCCATCCTATTCAAAAAATGCCTAACGAATACAAAACAACGTTGCACGGTCGAAAAGCTCGCTTCAATCAGAGGTTGTGCTTAACGTATGACAAAGGGGTCATAATGCTACTGCATCGGAAAGTTGACGAACAACGAGTAAATTAAAACGCAAATATTGTTTCAGAAACAGCGAGCCTCTAATTAGCCTCCGCTTGGTAGAAGTTACATAATTACATTATTCACTATTTCAACATCATTCATCAAGGACTAAGAAATAATCATACGAAAATGTTATTCTTCTAAATTATGAACAGAAAACAGTTGAAATAGGTTCACAAATCATTATTTCATCATCATCATCATCACCCTTAAAGCCCTTCACAGTCCAGTGCTAAACATAGGCCTCCCCTAAGGAATGCCACAACTATTATTTATTTATTTAAAAATTCGCCGTTTTTAGCTAACTTCAAAAATGGAGGAGGTATAGAATTTTGTATATTAATGTTAAGCGACATCTCTGTCAATTGTGATCGGATTATGATAATTCTTATTTAATTAAATAGGTTAAATACTTTATGGTTGGTCCCATATAAATTTGGAAAATTTTCCGTTGTAACGGCAAAATAGAGGATAATTTTTTTAAAGTAACTATTTAGACGATATTATGATTCTGATATTCCTTCGTGCACTCAAAAGAGTAAAAAAATAACTTCAAATAAAAAAGTATAAGTTTAAAAAATTGTAGTACTTTTAAGGCTGCTTTTAATTCCTGTTTTTGGCCGTTTTAAAATTGGTTGTTAATAGCCAAATTATTACATTTAGAATCTGAAAAATATATATTTTAGATACATTGTTTTTACTTACGATGTACCCGGTCAATACACGATACAATACAATTTTCTCGATAGAAAAAGTTACCGTACGTAGTTACGTTCAATTTGACAGACCTGCTGCAGGACACAAAGTGAAATAATCAAACACAAAATAAAAAAAAATATGAAAAACGTATAATATCATAGTAATGCGAACACATTACTAGTATAAATTAATGTTAATAAAAGTTAAAAATGTTCACCCGACGGCTTATCGGGCCGGTAATTAGATTTGTTTATAGTACTAACCCACCAATAAATTTCTCTCATGTATTTTTTTTTGGATTTATATTTTTACATATATAATTATTTAATATCATTCTCAGAAATGAGAGGAAGCCAGCGCAAATAAAATTGCGTTCACTGTATGGTGTATTTTTATTATACTTCGATTACTATGATTGGTATTATAAACTAAAGGTGCCTTGAATTAATAAAAATTTATGTGCATACTCTTGGGTTGGGGCCTGTGTTACCCCACGTCTATATTAAACGTGGGGTAACACAGACCCCAACCCAATTTTCTTTATTTTACTAATTCGTAATCGGTAAAGTAGTCTTCATCGTTTTGTGATAAGCTACCGAGTGTAACGTCAACGGAAATTACGAGGCAGTGTTTGATTCCTTTTACACATCCCTCACACATATCCTTCCCTTGTTTTGTATATGCAAAACTTCAGCTCCGCTGAGCCGTTTCTACCAGAACTGCGCTGAGCGAGGCTAGGTAAATGAAGTGATTATATTGGTTCTTAACAAACACATCCCTCGCTACGCATACTCACACATCACTGGTGAACACGCAGCCTTAAACAGTATTTTTTGGAAGCAATGTATAAAAATAAAAATTAGTGATGAAGCTAATACTAATGCGATAACTGTGTATCGGCGAATATCGTAATACATTACGACAATTCGTTATCGTGGTATTTATTGCGATTCATTACGATATATACTTTTACAATAAATCTTGGTTCACGGCTTATTTCTTTCATGAAACACACGGATAAAAGAAATATGCTGAAGGGCGAGAAGAGTTTGTTTATGTTTTAAATGAAAACCTTACAATAATAAACTATGAATATTGAATTAAATATAAATTAAATCGATTTTAAATAAATAACTAAAGTGAAACTCTTTTTACAAATTACGATGTATTCATTATTCGTATCGGTATTATAATAGTTGTATCGTTTCATTACTAGTAAAAATTTAAGAACGTCCACTACCCCATATCGTATCGTGGGTATCGGAAGAGACGACAGAGAGAAACAAACCAGGAGATTGGCAGTAGCGTCTTCCTAATAACAATAACTGTAAGATTTAAAAAAAACTGTGTTTGCCAACCAGCCTGAAAAGCTTGACAATTAGGTATGACAAGTACTCCCCTTATAAGGGATAAGAGAGGCCTATGCTCAGCAATAGATTTTATAGGCTATAATGAGTTATTTTTTCTTTTTTTTAATAGAATAAGGGTGACAAACGAGCGCACAGTCCCCCTGATGGAAAGTGGATGCTGTGGTCCATAGACATTTACATTTATCTTCAATTAAAAATCAAAATGCAGGTGCGTTGTCACCCCTGAAGACTGAGATGGAATGACACGTTTCCAGTAAAAAGGTTCTCCGGTTCTCTACACTCACCATACGAAACACTGTATTCTGTGAAAGCGTGGACCTACCTCGCACGAGCCGACCCATTCATGTTGCAACCACAATATAGCTGCAGCATGGCTCTACCATGCAAAAATTCATCATTTCATCATCAATACAGCCCTTCACAAGTCCACTGCTGAACATAGGCCTCCCCCACGGAACGCCACAAAACACGGTCCCGAGCCACCTGCATCCCTTGACTTCCTGCATGTCTTACCAGGTTGTCACTCCATCTAGTGGGGATACGCCCTGCACTTCGCCTGCCGGTACGAGGCTGCCACTTATGAACCTTTCTTCCTCATCGGTTGTCGGTTTTTCGAGCCATATGGCCGGCCTATTGCCACTTCAGGTTACTAATCAGTTGTGCTATGTCAGTTACTCTGGTTCTACTGCAGATATCCTCGTTTTCAAGAGTATTACGCAGTGAAACCAGAGCATAGCCTTCTCCATAGTTCGATGAGCGACTTTGAGCTTCCACATACGGTCAGCAGTGAAGGACCACGTCTCAGATCCACAGGTCATCACTGGCAGCACGCACTGGTTGTACAATCTCGTTTTCATGTTTTGAGGTATACCTGACGAGAAGATGTGCCAAAATTTCCCGAACACTGCCCAGCCGAGTTGAATCCGTCGATTGACCTCTCGGTCGAAGCTGGACTTACCTAGTCGGACTATTTGTCCCAGATAAACATATTCGTCAACAACTTCGAGCTTAGTGCTCCCAAACAACTACCGGCATAGGTGTGACATGGACGTTACGCATGACTTTTGTTTCGTCCATGTTCATCTTAAGACCTATCTGTTGGGAGACACTATTGGGGTCATTGAGCATAGTGCTTAGGTACTCCAGCGATTCTATACCGTCTATGCCGACTATATCGTCGGCAAATCGAAGGTGAGTGATGTACTCGCCGTTACCGTTAATACCGTATCCTTTCCAGTCCAGTAACTTCTTCCAATGTAGCGGTGAAGAGTTTCGGGGATATAATGTCACCCTGTCTTACATCCCTCTGCAGTTGGATAGGTTTCGTACTCTGGTTCTGTATTCGGATAGCCATCGTAGTCCTACTATACAAACACTTCAGCACTTCGATATACCGACAGTCAATTTGGCACTGCTGAAGGGAACGCCTAAATTTCGACGAAATCAAAGGCTTTCTCATAGTCCACATACGCATGACAAAGTGGCAGATTGTACTCTTCGGTTTTCTGTACAATTTGCCGAAGGGTATGTACTCGTATGTGGTGTATGGTGCTAAAGCCTTTTCGAAACCAGCTTGTTCGGAAGGCTGGAAGTCGTCGAGTCTGCGTGTGAGACGATTCCTAATGACTCTCAAAAACATCACGTAGACGCGACTCAGAAGGGAAATCGGTTTGTAGCTTTTCAAGAAAGCGTTGTCGCCTTTCTTGAAGAACAAGACCACCGCACTTCTTTTCTTTCTTTCAGTTTTTTATTGTTGTTTTGCTGTTATCAGAAAGATGCTACTGCCCATCTTCTGCCTCAGTTCCCTCTGTCGCTTCTTACGACACCCACATGAAGTTATGGTAGTGTGTATTCTTCCCCGCCACTACACGAGGAGTAATGAATGAATAAAACTATATTGTACCACCCACTTACTTATTCACTACTAGCGATCCACGGGTGATTTCGGGATCTCGACAACAGCGCCACCTACCTGGTATAAATGTAAATATATAGCATCCAGGGACTCACTCAAACCAACACCAAAACTGTTATCAAAATCGGTCGAGTCAGTTTCGAGTTTTAGCGAGACTAATGGACACCAATTGATGTTTATATATAGAGATATTGTAAATACATACCCAAGTGTGACACAATTATTCCTTGGCCACAATAATCAAGCACATCATAAGAATTGTATAGACAATTTTTCTATTTGTTTTAATATAAACAATGGGTGAAAGCGCTTATATCTACCGTCATCAGATAACAAATGAACGCATTTCACGCCAGTGCTACCATCAATTAAGTACACAGCAAAACAGAATGTATAGAAAATACGCCGTTCTGATGATAGTAATTGTTCTCAACTATCCCGTACCAGATAACAAAATCTTTATTTATAAATTCAAGCTGAAAAATGATATTAATTTAAAATCATGCCAGCGCTTGTACATGATTCTATCGCATTTTTGATTGGCGATGTAAAAACAGAACTAGCTAGAAAAATTTAACTATTTAGCAATTATAAATAGGATTAGTGATAAGATTTAAAAAAAAGACGTGAATTTTTGTAGAATTAAGAGTGACAACGAACACACAGTAATTCTTTCCACTACATAAATGCCAAGCAATGAACAACTTATGGTCCCCACTCACGGTCAGTTAAACTGACATCGGTTCAACTGATGACTTCAAACAGATTTAATCCAAAAAAATTTCGACACACACCGTCAGTTCAACTGATCATTCCAACTGATCAGTTCAAAGTAGGGCTGTTGATATTTTTAAAATATCGGATTTTCAATATATCGATAATTATAAATATATCAATATCGGAGTTTTATATATGGGATACATAAGCGATATATTGATGCTTATTGCTTAAAAATGATTCACACAGTTTATAATTTAGTATATTTATTAAATAAATTAAATTATAAGTGTATGAAAATGTTAGGTTATAGTTCTTAGTAATTATTTTACTAAGAACTATAAAGCTCACATGTACAGACACTTAATACACATAATCGCATCACTTTGACAAAAATCCACTTCAAACGATTACTTAAACGATAAAACAGGAGCAACCATCCGTCATGGTCAAGCTCCTGCCAAAACTCACAGTAAATAAAGTAGTACTAAGTTTCATAAATTATAGTGATTTTAATATCACAGAGATATACTTTACAAAATTACATTTCTTTTTAAGATAATAAGCAAATAAATGAACTGGGGAAAAATGAAAAACATAATATAGTGCAAATAAAGTATAGTAGATTGAGTCCATCAAGAATTAGGATTTAAGTTTACGATGGTGTTGTAGATTAAAATGATTTAAGTGAAAAAATAAAAAATTAAATTATTTTAAAAAATATATCGACTGTAGATATACGACAGTCGATATATTTTTTAAAATTTCAATATCAAACTTATATTTCAATATATGTCGTCAAAAATATTAGAAATAAATATCGGTATTTCTAAATAATAAAATAGATTTTTCGATATATCGATATTTTATCAACAGTCCTAGTTCAAACATGGGGCGTGGCCGTGGGCGTTTGCTTTGCGTGACTCCTATAAAATATCACTTTATAGGAGACTTATTTAACAGCATTTCCTGACTATTAATATATATCTATACAAATAAATAAAATTGAAGTGTCTATATGTAAAGTCAAAATAATAGTTTTTTACTAAATGCATATGAAAGTACATACGGTACTTATAACTAAAATACAATTTTTAAAATCTTTGTCTATCTTTCTTTCTGTCTGTCGGAGATTAGCCGGAACAAACAGACAGACATGTCTGTTTGTTCCGGCTAATCTCCGAATCGGCTGAACCGATTTTGACGAGACTTTCAGTGGCAGATAACTGATATAATATGGAGGAACTTAGGCTAATTTTAATTTAGAAAAAGAATTAGGGTTCGATTTAAAAAAATTAAAACCCATGAAATCCAATCGTAATAAATTACACGCGGGCAAAGTCGCGGGGAACAGCTAGTTAATAGATAGGAAATGATATTTTTAATTTATAGGAGTCACGGCAACTAAACGCGCACGGCTGCGACTTCATCGATCGAGAAATGAAATCCGTTCCGTATATAGGTATCTAAATAACGTTTCCTCTATATTAACACTTCAAAAGATATTTTTATTCATGATAAGGTCGGTATTAAGACACTTTTAAGAAATGGGTCAGATATTATGATAATTTTACTCATTATGGTAAATTTTATTTATTTAATAAATGTGTTATTTATTTTTATCTGTTTATTAAATTACCTGTCTGTAGAGCGGGCGACACGCCACTGATACTAACTTGCACTCCTGTTATGGTGAACCCAAAAAAATCCGTGGGCATGGGCACATTCTGAAGGTCTTATGATGACCAGATAATGCTTATCGGTTTTTAGTAATGGAAATAGTTAGGATGGCCTAGTTTTCTGCCACTGAGATCCTATATCCACCTTCGGATTGCACCATCAGAAAGGTGAGATCATAACAGTCACCTAAGTCTTTATGAGCCCTTTCAAATGAGTTCAAACACGATCTTTCTATCTAGTGCCACCACTGAGATCTTATATCCACCTTCGGATTGCACCATCAGATAGGTGAGGTCACAGCAGTCAGCTAGGTCTTTATGAGCCCTTTCAAATGAGCTCAAACACGATCGTTCTATCTAGTGCCGCCACTGAGATCCTATATCCACCTTCGGATTACACCATCAGAAAGGTGAGGTCATAACAGTCACCTAGGTCTTTATGAACCCTTTCAAATGAGTTCAAACACGACCGTTCTATCTAGTGTCGTCACTGAGATCCTATACCCACCTTCGGATTGCACCAACATAAAGGTGATATCATCCCAGTCATCTAGTTCTCCATTTACCTATTTGAAAATGAGTCTAAACACGATGGTTCTACGTAGTAGCATCAGTGAGAACCTTTACCCACCTTCTGAGTCCACCGTAAGGAAGGTGACATCATTACCATCACCTTGGTCTCCATCCTCTGTCAAACCAACTTCTCTAAATATATATGACGGCTCCGTGGCGCAGTGGCTTAGCAATGAATTGCGGCGCGGGTTCGAATCCCGCACGGAACAAGTACTTGTATGGCCTACAAATGATTGTTCCGGGTCTGGATGTTTGTCCTTGTGCAATTTGTGTTTGTAAACTGCCTCCGCGATACAGGAGAAAATCCTAGTGTGGGGGTAACGTTTTTTTTAATAAAAAAAATATAAAATAATATAAAATCTTAAAACATGTTATAAAAAATTATAAAATATATATAAAAGCTACTAAGAAAAGTATGTACTTACCAATAATGGAAACGAACTGAAGCCAGCGGATTACGGTGCGCCCGGAAAAATACGTGGGTTGCCGTCAGTTAAAAATTGTAACTTAAGATTTCACATTCACGATCAGTTTTTGGATGTACGTCAGTTCAACCGAGCAGTTTAACTGACAGCACGCCCGAATAAAATCCGTGTGTTGCCTTCAGTTAAAAATTTCAACTTAAGATTTCACATTCACGGTCAGTTTTTGGATGTACGTCAGTTAAACTGTTCAGTTTAACTGACCGTGAGTGGGGACCATTAGATACATGATTTTAAGTTTTAGTTTACCAAAAACTATATTAAAAATAATTTAAAATTTAAAATTTTGTACAATCGACTTCAATATAAATTTTTAAGAATAGCTCAAAAACTATCAGTCAGACTTTGATCAAATTTATATAAGACAACGTGAGAAGCACCAGCTTTCAAATAAAAAAGGAATCATCGAAATCGGTCATGCAGAAAAAGTTATGAGGTTACACACATAAAAAAGAACATACTGTCGAATTGAGTACCTCCTCCTTTTTGAAGTTGGTATAATATGGGATTGTTTAATAGCTTGCTACAACTAGATGCAGCCGATTACAGTTACACAGACAGTAATCGATTTATTTATGTGAAAGGTAATACCAGAAAGAAACCCAGTCCTATTTTTTTTTTAAATTATATATTGAAATGCCTACGCATATGTGCCTCGCGGGGTCAATGACGGGTTATGACAGATTCGCACCGACAAAATCCCCATGGATTTCCACCTTCGCCGCACACATCCGCGATTCCATCAGCGCCGGCAACTCGTCCTCGTCAGAGGACTACCCCTCCCCATCTTCTTAGATAAAGCGCTCCAAAACACATGGCGCGCCTTCGTCCGCGGCCTCCAACTTCACCTGGACAACGAACGCCCCCGTGTCCGATACGCGAAAGCCATGCGGCCAGGAAAAACGAGTACTCAGAAGCAAAACCCTTCCCGACCGCAGCGGCGGATCTGGTCTAGGGTTCCGACACCAACCAAGATTCGGCCGCGGTGGGTAGGAGGACCCTGTTCGGAAGAAACCTAGGCCTAACTGGGTCAACTTAGAATAACGCATGTATTTTTTTACTATGAATAAAAGGCTAATCAGATAAACTCTAACAGCAGGATAAATAAAAACATGTTTACATATCGTTATCGGAGCATTAGTCACTTTATTCATGCACGGCTTATCGAGCAATATTTCGCTCTTGATGAACATGTCACAATGTAATTCTATGTGAATAATAATCGGTAGAAGCAGGTAGTAGTGTCTAAAGCTGGCAATAGCATTATCATTTACTGACTAGGATTTAACTTCAGCTTAGGGACTAGCTCGATTAGGCTCGTTATAATCGGATCTGGTATGGCCACGGCTTATTTATTATGTTAATACTATATGGTGTATTTGCATCATTATTGAAATTATAATAAAACATGATCGGATTGCAGTATCGTCGTATAATATTATGACAATTTAAACGCCAGGCTTGACTTAATTTTTAAAATAATTTTAGTCTGTTCTACAGGAATATGAATTTATCATGAAGACTTAGAATTGTATGCTCAAGTTTGAATTTTATTTTATTAATTACTAGCTGTTCCCCGCGACTTCGACCGCGCGTAATTTATTACGATTGTATTACATGGGTTTTAATTTTTTTGCGCGGAACCCTAATTATTTTGTAAAATAAAAGTAGCCTAAGCTACTTCTTATAACATCAGCTACCTGCCAGTGAAAGTCCGGTCAAAATCAGTCCAGCCGTTTCGGAGATTAGCCGGAACAAACAGACAGACAGACAAAAATTTTAAAAAACGTGTTTTTATTTTAAGTACCGTATATACTTTTATATGCATATAGTAAAAAGCTGTTTTTCGACATTTCGACATTACAAACAGACACTTCAATTTCATTTATTTGTTTCGATAGAATGTTAACCAGATGGTAATGATAGTGAAATAATGATTTTTTTTTTATTTCAATAGCCGCACGAATCATCCTTTGTAGGAAACTGCGCTCTTTTGGAAGGAATCGACCTGCATACCTAATCTGGTGTAACGGTTAGGGCAAACCACTGTCAAAGCCTACAGATTTAAACCATGAGTTAATTTATCATAAAAAAGTGTTTAGAAAGGAGCCTTGTGATTATTTTAAAAGATTTTTATAGAGACTGCATTCCTTATATACATGGGAAGGCTATAAAATATATATTCGTATATATATTCTTTTTTAAATTAGGACTAATATTGGCAGGCTACAAAATGTTTACATAAATAATTATTATAAAACTCCAGAAATTATGATTCTGTCAGTTATTAGGGTAAATGTAGTATTTAACTGCAATAATTTACATCCTTAACAGTCGAACCCCAAAAACAATGTAAATATAAATTTCTATTCAAAACGACATGAGATTAATTTAACTTATAATCCCCCATAGACCAGGGGAGCTGAAAAGCGCTTGAGACATCGGAAGTTAAAATTAAACGCCATAAAATCTGAAAAATAGGATTATTCTAGATCCTTTTAAATTATAACGCGGCATCCTATCTTAGTCCTCATGGGAGACAACGCATCTGCTATTTGATTCTTAATGGTAGATGTCTATGGGCCACAGCATCCATTCAATAGGTGAACTAGTTTGTCACCTTTACTTATATAAAAAAAACTTTTTGTCGCTTTGTAAGTTCACCGAATTTGCTTTAATTTGTGTTAACAACATAAGTTACGCAGACGATATGGTGCTACTCAGCCCTTCGATTGGTGCCATGCAGAAATTATTAAATATATGTGAAGCATATGCAGTGTCCCATGGACTCAGATACAATGTGAAAAAGACCGAGTTTATGATGTTCAAGGCGGGAGTGAAATCCCGACCATGTGCGACTACCTTCACACTGAACAACTCACCTCTAAAGCGTGTCTCACATTTTAAGTATCTGGGTCACTGGGTCACCGAGGATCTGCGTGATAATATGGATATCGAGCGGGAACGTAGGGCGCTGTCCATCAGGTGTAACATGGTGGCCCGTAGGTTTGCTCGTTGCAGTAGGCAGGTAAAGATTACTATTTTCAAAGCCTACTGCCAGTCTTTTTACACGGGCAACCTATGGGTTAACTATACGCAGCGGGTGTACAGCGCGTTGCGTGTCCAGTATAATAATGGGTTTAGGATGCTGATGGGGCTGCCGCGCTTTTGCAGCGCGTCAGTAATGTTTTCTGAAATGCGCACTGATGGTTTCCACGCCATTATTAGAAAGCGTGCTGCATCGATGCTGAAACGTTTGCGTGGGAGCTCCAATAGCTTTCTCAACACAATGGCAGATAGGTGGGACTCGCCGCTGCTTGAGCGCTGGATACGGCTACATGCCACGGTATAAGTCACCGGTACCCTCGTGGCGGCTGGTCTCAAACGTCTCCATTT
Source organism: Parnassius mnemosyne (assembly GCA_963668995.1). Lineage (NCBI taxonomy): Eukaryota > Metazoa > Arthropoda > Insecta > Lepidoptera > Papilionidae > Parnassius > Parnassius mnemosyne. Next base: position 8,332,470 of record CAVLGL010000081.1, read on the forward strand.
ACATTTTACATTTTGTCATCATTATTTATGTAAATTAATTTAATTACTAACACTATAATTTAAGTTTTATTTCATTTCACTGTTACTAACATTCTTGTATGGGTCCTGTGTTGCCTGAAATAAAGATATTTTATTTTATTTATTTATTTATTTATTTTTCCAAACATAGCCCATTTAGAAATTGCACAATCTATCGAAACCGTCAACTAGGTTTAAATGATACTAGGGTTACATAATAACGTTAGGCGTGTTCTGCAACGGAAACATTCGGTTAGTGATCATTGATCTGCGTGTATCATGTTACGATTAATCACCAAAGTCAAAGAAATAGGTTTGCAGGAAGATGTAAATAAATAAAAAACGAATGGAAAATCAATGAAAGTCAACAAATGAAATAGCAAACGGTTTTGGGATGTATATATAACATGTATGTTCTCCCTGTTCATCTTTGACATTTTTACTCCTTTGAATAAAACTAATCTTACAGATATTATCGCCGGATCCTTACACACCACATATACCGCGTAAAGTAACACATAGCTGATGTGAAGCATCGGCGCTCTGGGAAGTTGGCAGTACGTCAACATGTTCAGGATCGTCCATTACATAAGATTTGACACAACAAAGCTGTTATGTTAACAATAATAACAATGCTCTATTATAAATTGGTGTTTTGCCGGCATAAGAGAATGAATAGCAGCATCTTTCTGAAAAAACTGCAGTTGCTAATCGTGGCAACTATGGCAAGTGTCCACCATATTAAGGGCTATGTTAGGCAATGGGTTTTTGATAGTCAACTAGTATGTGGTGCTGGTCTAGATTGTATTGGCGGACTTCATATTATGTCCTTGAAATATTTTATGCCTCATACTTTAGCACTTTTAATCACAATAAATAATTTTATTGGTGCATACAGTGAAATTTTCGGCGAGCACTTTAGTACTTCTTTAGGGTTCCGTACGCGAAGGGTAACCAACGGAACAATATTACTAAGCCTCCGCTGTCGGTCCATCTGTCTGTCAGCGGGATGTATCTCATGATCCGGTAGACAGTTGAAATTTTCACAGAATGTCATGTAAAGATAAAAATAAATTAAAAATCAAAGGGGGCTCCAAAACCTTCATGCGTGAGTCCGACTCGCAGTCCACCGGTTTTTTTTTAACTCAGGGGTACCTTAGCTTATGTTGTGGATTTTGACAAAAGTTTAAAACAAGTTGAATACTTTAGTTAAGAAATTCTAATATATATAAACTATTTGTTCAATCCATGTTGCTTATCTAGTAATCTCTAAATTGTAAACGCGACCGGTATGCAGCTCTAGTGGCATTGACGAAGTCGCTGGGTTTACCGAAACTTGAACTTGAATCGCTCTGTGAGATTACCTATCCTAGACACGATATCCGCTTGTCCTCTACTATTTATACGACATTAATTCACTGTACCGAATATAATAATGCGAAAATTTTTTGCACTATTCGCAAAAATTTATACTGTTTTTTTTTATAGGATAAGGGTGACAAATGAGCACACAGTCCACCTGATGGTAAGTGGTTGCTGCGGCCCAAAGACATCTAAATCTATCCTCTATTACAAATCAAAATGCAGATGCGTTGTTACCCGTGAGGACTAAGATGAAATGCCTCATTTCCAGTAAAAAGGGCCCCCGGCCACCTGCACTCACCAAGCGAAACGCAGAGGTAAACCTTTACTTCACGCTGGTATTCTGTTAGGTCGTGGTACCACCCCGATTCGAGCCAGCCCATTCGTGCGACAGCAAAAGCCGCCACGTGGCTCTACCACTGTTCAAAAGTTATTAAGCGCTACCATTAATGCATGGTAAATGGCAACACTAGTTAAGACTAGCGCCCTCTAGTACCGAGTGGCAGAACTAGGAGAGTCAATATCCTTCTATAAATTTCCATGGAAGAACTTTCTAGAACTATCGACACCTAGTCAATCGGGACCGGTATGTACTCGAACATTCTAGATGTTTCTACAGTAGAAGATTCTGGAATTATCTGAGGCCCTATATAAGGCCGGTACTGACCGCGACCCAGTCAGTGTTGAGTTAGCGATACAAGCGAATACTTCGAAGCCATACAACTGCGAACTAAAGTGATCAGTAGTACAATTGTGTTTTGTAATTAGTGTGTTTTTAAGTTGTAATTAGTGTTCTGTAAAAGTGTCAATTTTGTAATTCATTCGGCAGTTTTTAATTATCTCGAACCCCAAGCTCGTAACAATACAAATAAATAAAATTGATGTGTCTACTTGTGATGACAAAATAACAACTTTTGAATAAATGCATAGGAAAGTATATACGGTACTTATAACAAAAACACAATTTTTGTATGTCTGTTTGTTCCGGCTAATCTCCGGAAAGGCTGGACCGATTTTGACGAGATCTGCATTTTATTTCCTAATTAAGGATACTACTCGCAGCTGTCTATGGATCATAGTATCCACTTACCATCTATACAAATAAATAAAATTAAAGTGGCTGTTTGTAATGTCGAAATAACAGCTCTTTACTATATGCATATAATATATACGGTACTTATAACAAATACACGATTTTTAATTTTTTTTTTGTCTGTCTTTCTGTCTGTCTGTCTGTTTGTTTGTTCCGGCTAATACACGAAACGGTTGGACCGATTTGGAACGGACTTCCACTGGCAGATAGCTGATGTTATAAGGAGTAACTTAGGCTACTTTTATTTTGGAAAAATGATTAGAGTTCCGCGCAAAATAAATTAAAACACATGAAACCCAATCGTAATAAATTCCACGCGGACAAAATCGCGTGGAAGAGCTAGTGATAAATAAATGACAACGCATTTAAATTATCAATACATTTGAACATTTACATTTCGGGCAATCACAGTTAATTTCGGTTTGACTCAGTGTAGCCAACACAATTTTCACTTTAGGTCTAAAGACTAAGTAGATTCTCTTTGGGTTTGAATCTGATCCTCAAAATTTACAGTTTTATTATTAGAAATAATAATCTAAACTCTGAAAGTAATAAAAGGAGAAAGATCTGGAATTCACTTTCATACCTTGTCACAAAAGTTTTTTCCCCCACAATACAAATTTCTGTTGAATCTTGAAAGCGTTTTACAAACATAAATTGGACATGGGCAAATACTTTGATCCTGAACAAATATATATAGAGTAATATACAAATTGTTCCGTGTGGGAATCGAACCTACACGGTTCGTAGCGCCGCAGCAAAATGCTAAGCCACTGCCTTACCAAGCCATTGTTGAATTTACCATAGCAACCGTTAATTAAAAGTTACTTATAAACACAAAAATTTTATAAAAATGTAAGTATTAAAAAATTAAAAGAGATTTACGAATAAAAAAATATTAGAAGGAAGTTCGTTTCAAGTTCATTATCATCTTGGTTCTCAGGGATTGGAGACCCCTCTTTTTTTGTTGCAGATTTCTACGGGCCGCAACCGTAGCTTACCACTACTTGAACTATCATTTGACATTCAAATCTATTTACATATATAAAAAATTAGTGTCTGTCTGTAATATTAAAATAGCTGTTTTCTATTAAGAGGGTTAAAATGTTTGTTGCCTGTCGGTCTGTCTGTCTGACTGGACGGACTAATCTTTGGAATGGCTAAACCGATTGTGACGAAACTTCACAAACAGATAGCGAGCAATGCCAGAAGTGATCTAAGCTGTATTTTATGGGAAAAACAAGCGCTAAACTAGAAAAGAAGGAGTTTAGTTGATTAATGCCCACATACTCAAACGATACTCAATTTTATGATGCAGTTAAGTCTCGTGCTGTCTCTTTCACATAAAGTCAAAATGACTGTGACACCACGAGACTTAATGACATCTTAAAATTGAGTAGCGTTTGAGTATTTGGCCCTAAAACTTTAACATTATATCTTTAAATAAATAAGGTAAAGTTAAACTTTAATAGTACTAAACTTGTACTTGACAAGATTCAAAATCAATATTTCTCGATAGTAAAGTTTTTTGATCGTGAAAAATTTAAATAACGAACTCTTAAGAGTTCTAAAGCATGATAGAAAGAGAAACAAATTAACAGTGGTAGAGCCACGCGGCAGCTTTTGCTTTCGCACGGATGGGCCGGCTCGAACCGGGGTGGTACCACGACCTCACAGAAAACCAGCGTGAAGTAGAGGTTTACCTCTGCGTTTCGCTTGGTGAGTGCAGGTGGCCGGAGGCCCTTTTTACTGGAAATGAGGCATTCCATCTTAGTTCTCACGAGTGACAACGCATCTACATTTTGATTTGTAATAGAGGTCACGTTGATCGTATCTAAATAGCGCTCCTAAATAAATAACAGTTGACTGGGGAATTCTAATAAAATCAAAAATCAATAATAGTCATTTTCTACCGACTTCAAAAAGGAGACGGTACTCAATTCGACTGTATGTTTTTTTTCCTTTTTTATGTATGTTACCTCATAACTTATTTCTGGGTGAATCGACTTCGATGATTCTTTTTTTTTAAGTTAGTGGTTCTCATGTGGTCCCATATAAATTTGATCAAGGTCTGACCAATAGTACTTAAGTTATTCTTAATAATTTACGTTGAAGTCAGTTATACAAAATTTTTAATTATTAGTAATCACCGTGTGATGGTGACGTAAAAGAATCCATCAGCCTACAACATCAATCTGTCGTCGAAAGAGAGTAGACTATAGGAAAAAAAAGATCCAGCTGCTAGAAACATCTAGTACAGCGGTCGAATATCGGATGTCCACGCGTGACAGTAGCTGTAGTTCATTGGGAAAGTTTAATATCCAGTATACTTCTAATGGTGCAATAATAAAAAAATGCAGTAAAACATTTAACACAGTCAAAAGCTTAATACAATCGTTAAATGACGTCTATAGCTCAAATCGATTTCAATAGGGAGCGTCAACGATAAGATCGCGAAGCAACTGCCTTTTACGACGGTTCCCTCAATCAGTGCGAGAGAAGCAATTTGTAACAATTGGAAACAAATAAATGACCGTGGCCGTATTCATTTGTCGCGCTTCCAACCTACAACAAGTTTATCGGTATTTTTTTTTATTCTCCGAGAGGCTAGTAAATATGATTTCATTTTTATATAGACCAAATACTGTCAGATTTTTATATTTGTGTCACATTTCTTAACCTTTAGAAAGATAATTCAAAATAATAATAATAATTGAGATATATAGTCATTAAATTAATGTGAATATAACTTACCATTTCTAGAAATGACTCTTCGTAGAATATGCCCGATTCGCCGCGCACCCATGCACTTCCTCTGTTCACGCGCCTCTTGGTCAATACAATCACTGTCAGTTGCTGTATCATCTGCCGTGTCATCTTCAGACACCAGAGATACACGTTTGCTCGCCGCCTTTATATTTTTATCACTTACACTAAAAGACGGATCACTAGCACCTAAACTCTTTGAGTCACCCGTCCACCCGTCCAGGTTCTGCACGTCGTTAAATAAATCATCTAAATTAGTTTCTAATAAGCCTTTGGCACTACATATCACTTTGCTTTTGGTATCTCTTTTGGTAATTATCGCATCAACGCTGTTAGACAATCGTCTTTCTTTTTCACTTTTCGAAACTTCTACATCCTCTTGTGTCTCATTAAAACTATCGTGTGTCTTAGTACGTTGCTTCATTCTCAATGAACTTTGTGTTACAAGTCCTGATGTCTTCTCTTTCACATTCTCCTCTGCAGTGGTCACGTGCCGCGTGCCTAAATGTTGCGGCGGATGATTTCCGCGAAACATGTTCGATAATACAATCATTTTTAATGCCTTCAATGTACCGATGTATGTTAAAAATTCCATCACTGCATTCCTTTTTATTTCACTTTTTGTAACACTTCACACTTTAAATATAACGAGCCTTTATGTTTGTTTTAGACGCCGTAGTTAAATCTATCCTGCCGTTATCGTTAACAAGATTCTTTTAAAATGTAGCTTAAGCTGAATTTAAAATTATATACATTTTGAAAGAAAACGTTCAAAATCAGATCTACAAAAGTGTGAAGAACGACTGAGCGTATATAAAGTTATGCAAATTAAATTCTTAGATAGACATCAATATTCGAAGACCACCTAACATTAATCCAGTCTTATTAACATGAGATATCAGTGTCTTAATACTTTAAAAGACGTCGGAGTAAAAACAATCTATCACCTCGGAACAAAACAAATCCAAGAACCGTCACGATAAACTAACTATAGTCCTGTAAACGTTATCAGGACTGAGGGAGGCTCAGGACCTGTTTGTTCTTAAACTACTCTAAGTAGGTAACACTTACTGTAATGAATGCTTTTTATCGAAATTGAGGTCGAGCTAAAAGAAATAGGATATAAACATTTTTGCAAGCTTTACGAGTAGTATTGTAAAAAATGTAATACTATAAGTTGTTATATGTCTTAATACTTTATTGTACACTAAAAATATGGAATTAATGCAGAAGATCAAAAATGGTCACGATAACTCCCGGAAATATTGACGTATCGAGACCGGGCTTTTTTTATTAGCTTCAGAGTTACATCAACTTGTTCCCTATTTCATATCAATAGCCTAGTACACGTAGTTTGTTAATAAAATGATTTTCAAGTTTTATTGCTATTAAAAATTTAAAGGCGCTTTCATATTTTTTTGCCCTTGATAGACAAAGGACAAATGTACCATACAGCCTATATCGATTTTATACTTTGTGTAATCGATTTCTTTTGGTTCCCTGTAGGTGACACTACCTGTTAAAATAATAGAGCGCTAAATTTAAAACACGTAAATATTATATTTTAAAAGTCAGTACAATTACAATACAATTTTTTTTTCATGAAATTAAATGAAACGCTCATTAGGCGTGCATTTTTGGATTTTCTAAATTATTATATTTATTTTGGCAACAATTACAATGTTTTTTGTTTACATTATTTAACTAGCTGGCTGGGCAGACGTGGTTCTGTCATTTTTGGTAGGTGATGCGATATGTTTATTTGAATATAAAATTTATTAACAACTCAACAAAAAATATCGCCATCATTTTGGCGCCATGTTGACACTAAATCAGCATACATTATATGAGTAAATTTTGTCCATGCATATAGAATTTGTTAATAAATTTACATCGCCACCTATCAGATACTAGCTAGGATATTTTGTGGTGAATATGATCTCTAAAGTGGTCCAGTCGTTTAGAAGTTACACGATAACAGATGTATCATTTTGGTCTAAGTAGACATTATTCTACTTCTAGTTGAGTTAAATTTTTTTTAACTGCTGTTATTTGTCATAATTACCTCTATTATTGATACAGCGAGTAAAACGGTACACAAAATATAGTCTCAGTAAAAGAGGTAATCTTTTACTAAGACTATATTTTGTGTACAAAACGGTACACGGTTTACTAATTTTTATTCTACCGGCAAATTCCGAACTTGGCTAATTGTTTATTATATTATATGTATATTATATAATTGTTATTTAATTATCCCACCCTGTAACTGAAATAACCTCTATTCTCATCTCTATTAATGGAACCCTCTGTAAATGAGACAGATATTATTTATACCTGGATATCTGAGACACTGGGTAAGTGGAATACCTCTTTAAGTCGGACAAATTTGCAGGTCCCTTAAGGTCCCAGTTATCCAGGTTTTACTGTATTTATTAAATTACAAAATCAGCGTTTTTCTTTTATTATTTGTTTAGTTATATTGACAAAAAATATAGTTAAAAACATTATTAGTGCGGCTGTCAGTTAGAACGTGCACTTGTTTGTCTTCACGTTTCAGAAAAATATACGCAACGAAATGAAATAACCATTAGAAGATATTAGAAGAAAAACGCTAATAAGGCGTTCACTTTTAGATTTTCCAAACTATTTTTATCTGCAGTGATTGATTACTAATTTTTTTTATTTTGTAATGATATCGTTTATATTAATTTATAAACCATAATATCAATACATCGAAAAGAAACAATGAGGAACTAAAATATATAAAACGTAGATAACATGCAACATTTATATTATTAGCAAAAACCCTTTATATTGTTGAAGACGCGGCTACATAAGCGTTCCTGTTTTTTTTTTTTTATTTATTGATCCACCAACATTTGTATCATTCCTTACATGCTATTTAAATACAATGAACCAATAAGAACTAAAATGTACAAATAATTACAGGCGGATACCACATGCTAATAACTATCTCAGCACTGTAACTTTATTTCTAGGGTAAAAAAAAATAATAATGATATACAGTAATAAAAATACATAGAGCGAAAAGAAAAAAAATGTTTTATAGAATATTACAAGAAATGGTCTCTTAATGTGCGACGGAGCTTGTTAGGAGGGTCGAAAAATATATCGATTGTTTCGCTAAATTTGTTAACAATTTTACTCATTCTCGCAATTGGGGAATTGGAGCCAAACACTGTTCTACAATGTGGTCTAGTCAACGGTGTAATCTTACGAGCAAAACGCGGATAGCGATAGGGAACGCACAAATTAAATTTTCTTAAAATTTCGGGACAGTCAATAACACCATTAATAATTTTCGAAGCAAAAATTAAATCAATAATATCCCTGCGGTTTTCTAGAGAAATCATTTTGAAATAGACCAAGTTATTTTCATATGATACACGCTTCTTATAACTTCTAAACCCACGCGCGTAAGTCAAATGTCTTATGAATCTTTTTTGGATCCGCTCGATTTTCAGTGAATGTGTAGCATAATGAGGTCTCCAGACTACAGCACAGTATTCTAATATACTTCTTACCAAACTGTTAAACAATAGAATTTTAATTTTAGAGCTTCGAAAAACTTTGATATTTCTTATTACAAAACCCACCATCCTGTTAACGTAAAATATACGATATCAGTGGAAAGAACGAAGTCTAACTTCAAGTTAAGCGTTTTATTTAGACAATTTCCTTACTCCGAAGCAATCTCTACGGAGACATTTAGGCGGCCTGAGCTTACGACTCCTGTATCTCGGTCTGATGGACGACGGTATTGGAGAACGGCAACTATATAGCCGAATGGTTTATTAAGAATTGGTATATTTATAAGTATATTAATACAGAATTTGATCACACTAACGAATAACTTACTTCGATCACATATTATAGAGGAAAAGCAAAAAAAAAACTCAATTATATATTTTACTACAAAACATATTTAAAGCCAGAGCACCCAAATACGTGTTACATATGTAACAATGAAAGTAATCACACCTTCCGCGTTCCGTTCACTTGCGAGGTGCATTGCGTGCGCTGCTAAAAAACTAAACGACAAAACGAGCCTCTACGTGCATGCGTGTGTTTGCTTGAAACGGAACAGCAACCTCGCATCCCGATGGTGTAGAATTTTATTATACGAAGAACCAAATTGGACATGCACACAACATTTTCTTTTTTGTTACTCACGGCTACTTATATGGAACTTTGATATACAAAAATTACGGTTAAAACAAATGATCTGGTTTTTGAATTATATATTTTCTTATTACAACACATACAGTTACAGTGGCACAGAAAAATAAAACATTAAAATTTTTGAGGGCATCATAATTAATTTGGTAAGTTGCTGTTTAATATTGATGGTTCAACTATTAATTGCAATTAGCACCATGTACACAGCGTTAAGAAGACACAGGAAACCTGCATGTTTAAGATATAAAAACAATTGAAAGACGTTCATCAAACGCCGCCAACATACTGGAGCAAGACTGGAGTAGACTAACTGCATCATAACCCTATCAGAAATGAGTGGACTCCTATGCTTAGCGTAAAGTTAGAATATAATATATGCTGTAACTTTACTACCTTACTTTTATTCAATGTGAGAGATATGTGATAGATAGTTACAAACTCACGTAATACGTGTTATCATGACTTCAATATAAAGCAAAGGTCAAAGGAACGTGCACATTTTTCAATCAGCCGAACGTAAATCTCGTTTCCAAATAAAATTTATTCTTTATTTTACGAGTACTTTCCTCGAAACTGTTCGCAATCTCTGTCTCAGCCTTAATATTACTTTTATGTGGTCGTCTCGGGGCTGTTTCATATCAGAAAATAATGTCTGTCTACGCGGTATAACGAAGGACAAATCAAAATGCTCCTTTTTTGGCAAGAATGTATTATTATTATCACTTTATTATAAGCTAGTTTGGCAATACATTTTTATTTTTATATCGATGAAGGTGTGTCCACAACTTTTTGAGCACATTTAGAACAACTGCATTATGTATTTACCACATATTTAATTTTAAACGAACATGAAAATTGAGTTGGAGTGTTTTATTTACAATCTGTGAGAAAAACCATATTGCAGACGTATTAAGAACTCATGACAAAACAATAAAATCAATAGGACTTGAACTTAGTATCCTCACCAAGTTCATGACGGCTCGTAATCAATGGGTGTTATATTAGTGTTTTCAAACGCTAATATTATTAATGTTATTAATCTAAACTTAAAACCTATAAAAATAAAACTATAACAAAAATGGACAGCTTGATACCGTATAAAAATGTTTCGAACTGTTATTTTACAACTATTTGATAAAGTTTTTATTAGGTAAAGAGTTATTTGTATTCACCTGTTATAATCAATTAAAAGTGGCTAAATTTAGTCTTCTCGTTATGCACTAATCAATTAAATAGTAGCGAACACCTGTTAATAACACCTGCGATATTTTTTCCTCCAAGATTGATTGATCAGATTTCTTTAATGAATGTTAATTAGAAGTTATTGTAATATATGTGTTTATGTTAAACGTATTCATTAAAATTAAAATTAAATATACATCTATGAGCTAGGCCAGCAGTGGACTTTTATAGGCTGTAAAGATGATGATGAATGAAATACTTAAGCTATTATTTAAGACTTTTTATATAGAATAATTGTGACAAACGAGCACACAGTGCACCTGATGGTAATTGCATGCTGTGACCTATAGTCATTTATTTTTGTCCTCGATTAAGAATCAAAATGCAGACCTCTTGTTACCCTGAGGACTAAGATGGAATGCCCCGTTTCCAGTAAAAAAGGGTATCCGGTTCTCGACACTCACCATACGAAACACAGCAACATTAAGTTACTATTTTACGGTCGGTATTTTGTGAGAGCTTCATCCTATACCCCGATGTAACTGCAGCGTGACTATACCACGTTAGGTTTGTACAATCAAACGTATATGTTATTATTACTTGTGTGTCGCAGGTTTATATATTATGATCTGAATTGTTTTTCATGTAAAAATATTACAGCCAATTGTTAAAAATGTTATTTTTATAATTTTTTATTCATAAGAACCTACACATCCTGACGTTATCTGTTTATCTTTACCAAAAATAATTTAAAATTAAAAATTTTGTACAGCCGACTTCAATATAAGTTAATAAGAATAACTCAAATAACTCAAAAACTATTGGTCTGACCTTGATCAAATTCATATGGGACCACACGACAAGTATCAGCTTTCATATAAAAAAAGAATCATCGAAATCGGTCCAACCAGTAAAAAGTTATGAGGTAACACACATAAATAAATAAAAAAACATACGCGTCGATGAGTACCGTCTCCTTTTTGAAAGTCGGCAGAAAATGTACCAAACGATAGCAATTCTTAAATTGAATATTCCATCGCCATGTCTAACGGTCAAAATATTTCCCTTGTCATCGCGGCCGCTAAATTGGATCTAAATCAGCAACTTGAGATCCAGTCAATTGTCGCCAATTATATTCGTTGACACTTAGGCCTTCTATGCACGAGGCGTTCCTGTACTTTATATTTGTATGTTTCAATAGAACAATACCATACCGTTAGCTATTTGCCGCCCACCGGCAGCGCATTCACTGCTGTTTCGTTAGAAGGGTAAGAGATCAGCGAAAACTCGTCTGTGCCTTTTTGTTTAAAATGTACCCACTTTAAAGAAAAAGGCAAATAAGGTGAAATGTAAGTTATTTTCTGCCGACTTCAAAAAGGAGACGGCACTCAATTCGACTGTATGTTTTTTTTGTGTGTTGCCTCATAACTTTTTACTGGGTGAACCGATTTCGATAATTCTTTTTTTGTTTGAAAGCTGGTATTTCACATACACTACACACAGTTTTTGAGTTATTCTTAATAACTTATATTGAAGTCGACTGTACAAAAATTTTAATTTTAAATTATATCAATCTTATATTATAAAAGTTATCTATATTCATACTTTTATTTTACAGTACCTCGTCAGTGGTTTTACGAAGTAATTAGATTATGTAAATAATAAAGTTAATTTGAATACTTTTTTATATAAACATATTTATATATAAATATATTTATGAAATAAACGTGGTAGAGTCATGCTATAGCTATATTGTGACTGTAGCACGAATTAGTCTGCTCGCCCAAATTTGGACCACGCTCTCACAAAATACCAGCGTAAAATAGTAGAATAATGCTGCTATATTTCATATGATGAGTGTAGAGAACTGTAAACTATGTTTACTGGAAACGAGGCATTCCATTTTAGTCCCCAAAGGTGACAACACATCTGCGTTTTGCTTCCTAACGAAGGATAGATGTGGATGTCTATAGGCTACTTACAACCAACCCGGTAAGTGTACCGACTGGTTACTGCAGACCATAGACACGTCCAGCCAATTTCAAATAAAGAAAGCTGCAGATGCATTGTCACATGTGAGGACTGGAATTTCTCGCAGCCTGTGATTATACTGAATCTCTATACCTTTTACACCGAAACATTTCACTGCATGCACTGCTATTACGGCGGCAATGAAGGGTTCAGCCTACGCAGATGAATTTGAAGGTAGAAAAGGAGTCCACGCACTTAGTAAAAATAGACATACAAATATTTTTTTTTTGTTGTTTAATGTTATTTAAGCTATTCGCGCCATTTGACGAAACAATTCAAACAAAACGCATTCAAAACGCCACTTGACAACGTACCCACGACCCCGTGTCAATTAGCCGCACTCCTAAGAATCTCTCCGGGCGTTTAATTGTTTCATGTAAGAGTTTAAAGACTTCGGCGTACAAATTGTTCCTAATTCGCATCGTACGGTTTATCTTAATAAACAAGCGGGTCATACTTGGTAACTCTTTGTTTGGAGTTGGATACAATTAATGTCATAATAAAAACAAATGTCAACACTACAACTATCAATGAAAATAAACAGGTGATGAACAGTGATCGGAATAGGTAGTGCAATTTAGGGTGAATGACCTGTAACGTTGTATTAATATGGATAAGCCTTATGGGAAGCGGTAATGTATGATTTCGTCACTGATGAAGAAAAACCTGCCTAATAGAAGCAGTCCTATTATTATTATTAACCAAGGCTTTTTCGTAAACTGTTATAAAGCATTTTGTTAAACTTCCATTAATTTGCACTAAGAGTAAGATCGTATGATGGTGCCGTAGGAGATCCACTACCCCATGTCACCCCATGGGTGTCGTAAGAGGCGACAGTAGGAAATAAAATAGGCGCAGTTACTAATCAGCCTGCTTAACGCGGCAATCGTGGCAATTATGGCAAATATTCAGCAGAGGACTTTTGATAGTATATATGACTATAGAATAATGACCTATATAGTACTAGCGATTCACTTCTTCTCACGGTTGATTTCTCGATCTCGACAAAAATTCTAATTGTGAAATTAAACCATTCCCCAATCAACTTAATCACACACACAAAATATCATCAAAATCGGTCCAGCCGTTTAGGAGTTTAGTCACATATACACGGATAGAAAAATTATATAATATATAATATGCATGTATTATACATGTACATATAAACTTTCCTCCTGAATCATTATGTCTATTAATGAAAACCGAATCAAAATCTAATGCGTAGTTTAAAAGATCTAAGACGGCGGTAAGCGACTTTGTTTTATATATGTAGAGAAATTATTTGTACATATATTTCACCATATTTAATACATCTCCTATGTGTATAATTTATTATGTACGTATTCTAAAATGGCTAGCAGTAAGTTTATAAAATTATGTAAATTGGTGCGAGTCAAAAGTAGATTTAAAATCAAGTGGGAAAATTCGATGACGCATTTTTCTTTAAAACTAAACACACGCTTCAGTGGAGTGGATTAATAATATAATAATAATAAACGTAAAAAAAAAACATGCGTGAGTGTCGTGTAACACTCGGTTGGAACGAAGGTCGTTTCGTAGTATATTATTATTAATATACGTATTATATTATTGATTAACAAATACAAATATATGAATTACAATCGTCTATAAAATGAAGCGTCATTTAAAATAAAATACACTGTGACTACCCCTTGTCAGTGACGAAAAAATCTTACACTTTTTGTCACCTAGCCCCCACCCGTCAAATTCGTATCGTGCGATAAGGAACTTCGTTCCAATAAATTATTAGTTACTAGCTGTTCCCAGCGACTTCACTCACCCGCGTGGAATTCGTTACGATTAAATTTCATGGGTTCTAATTTTTTGGCGCGGAACCCTTTTTCTTATACTAAAATAAAAGTAGCCAAGTTACTCCCTATAGCATCATCTATCTGCCAGTGAAAATCCCGTCAAATTCGCTCCAGCTGTTTCGGAGATTACCGGAACAAACAAACAGACAGACAGACAAAAATTTTTTTGTTTTTTTTAAACAAAAAAACAATTTTTAACAATTTTTTATTTACCATAAATACTTGTAAAAAGCTGTTATGTCGACATTACAAACAGACACTTTAATTTTATAATGCTAATGATGCATATGCTAAGCTAATGATGCATACCATCTTAGTCCTCACGGCTGACAATGCATCTGCCATTTTGATTCTTAATGGAGAATAGATGTGGATGTCTATGGGTCACAGCAACCACTTGCCATCGGGTGGACTGTGTGCTCGTTTGTCACCCTATCCTATAAACAAAAATGGTTATCTGGGAAAAAGGTACTCGACTCGCAACCTCGTACCAGTAAGCGAAGTATAGGACGCCCCCTATCACTATATGGAATGACGACCAGGTAAAAATTGTAGGAAGTCTATGGAAGCAAGTGGTTTAGAACGGTGATTTGTGGCTTTACTTGTAGGAGGCCTACGTTCAGTAGTGGACTTGTGATAGGCTGTAATGATGATGATGATAATCATTGTGATGATGATGTGATATCTACCTAGACGGACTCCTATAATTCCTATCACATAGTGAAATATCGATCGTCTTGTAAGAAAACAAACCATCTCTTCACAGTTTCAAATAGACACGTACATAAACGTGAGCAGAGAATTATAGCCTTTCTGAGTAAAATCATAAAGACTATCTTTACATGACGTGTTTTCGTTTGATGTTATTACCCAGCACACAGCACTAAATTAAGCAAGATAGAAACGATGATGTCAATTGATAGCATCCATAAATATGGAGCACTTACCATTTGAGCATATCTCGTTCGAGCTCACCCATTTCGAGAATTGAGCGAAGTCTTTACCACGAATCAAACTGTATCAAATCTAAAATGGCATGTACTTAGTTTCGAGTGATGTCATTATGAAACAATAAAACAAAAGGGGACGAGTAGTACATACAAGCGGTTATTTAAATACGACCTCGAGTTTATAGAGGTACGAACCCGTACAATGTTAACCATCGCCATTTCCTTCATACCAGTATAACCCATTTTATGGTCAAAATAGTTTCCATACATTTTAATATTCGCAGATGTTAGTTTTAAAGATCAACTTTCGGTGTTGTTACGTGTAAATAATATTAAACGTTCATAATTTAAAAAAAATTGTGCAATATTTTCCTTAAATTAAGGTAACTTTAATTATTAATATGTACGAGTATTTAGTAAAAGTCTGGGTAGGTACCATAAAACGAAAGACAAACAATGAATCAAAAGTAGGGCCTCAGACATGAACAAAATTGTCTAATATCTAGTAAATTAGCCAAATACTTAGCAAGTTGTACAAATATATTATACTAGCGATCCGCCCCAGCTTCGCACGGGTGATTTCCGGATCTCGGCAACAGCGCCACCTACCAGATCCAATATGAATCTAAATCATTTAGGGAGCCACTTAAAACAAAAAAAACTATCACAATCGGTCGAACCGTTTTTGAGTTTTAGCGAGATTAACGGACAGCAATTGATTTTTATAGATAGTTATTAATAATAGTCCTCCAGACAGTTTCGGTAACACCGGCCAGTCTCCACGGAGACTAGCCATCTGCGTAGGACAGGATTATAGTGCCCGAGTGTATGCGCAACCACAGTTGCACTCTCTCTATTCTCGCAGTCAGACAGGACGATAAACCGACACGACCGGAGAAAGATCATACGCAAGACTATCGGCTTTATCTGCTTTCCGAGGCACGGTGGTGAAACCACCAACTACAACTACAACCTGGCTACTACTGATAAGTTCTTAAATTCACCAACTGAAAGGGTGCAGCCCGCTCTCGGCAACAATCCCTCAATCCTCTCTTTAGACGTGGTAGAGCCATGCTGCAGCTATATTAGTAGTATAGTTGTAGCACGAATGGGTCGGCTCGACCGGGGAAGGACCACGCGCTCACAGAATACCAGCGTAAAATAGCAGCTTAATGCTGCTGTGTTTCGTATGGTGAGTGTAGAGAACCGGAGACCCATTTTACTGGAAACGAGGCATTCCATCTTAGTCCTCACGGGTGACAACGCATCTGCATTTTGATTCGTAATCGAAGATAGATATAGATGTCTATGGGCCACAGCAACCACTTACCATCAGGTGGTCTGTGTGCTCGTTTGTCACCCTTATCCTATATTAAAAAAAACTGAAAGGGTCCAATCAAACAGGGGTTAGTCAGTTGTAGATGTTCTACCCCGAAACTAAAATCACACCACGTTAGGTTCGGGAACAACGCGGTGGACGTGACCCCCGTGAAGGAGTGTCACACGAGAACGTCTGTTGCCCTTTCTGAAAAGAAAGGTTAGACGATTAAGATTACGGGCCCTCTTGGAGTGGTCCCGGTCTCGACTTCTATGGAAATGGACCGTATCTTTATCTAATTTGGAAGTTGCATAAGGAAATAAAACACTGATTTATCTTCGTAATTTCCCCATAAGAGTGCAAATAATATAACCTAAAATGATTTTGACCCGACCCGGGATTCGAACCCGGGACCTCAAGATCATCAGTCGCGTTCTTTACGACCAATATAGTAAACTAGGCTATATAATAAACTAGACTATTCAATAAAGTTACAGCCTATATAGTCCCACAGTGCTTCCAACTCTAAGAGAATCGTGAGGCAATTGTTTTACCGTACTGCCCCTGTTCAGGTTATCGGATGTCCCAGACATGCGAGTATGTTATATTCACAATGTTTTTCTTCACTGTCGGATACGTAGTAAATCATCAGCATCTAAAATTGCAATTAACAATTTCATTGCTCGCGTTCTGTGAAATTTATGCCTAGCGCTTATCCCCTAACCTAAAAAGTTCTACCATGTAGTAATCTACACGGCGTACTCTTTTTCTTATCATCTATTGTAATATCTGCCAAAATTTAAATGCTCCAGTGCGCGTTACATATTAGATTTGGATTCTTTTAAATAATAATAATTTTATATCAATAATCTGTATAATTAATTCAAACAATGCCCTAATTTTAAGTAATCAAGAATAACATGTATCTGTATATGATAAAAGAGATTTGTTTTAAATTATGAAATTTTGATCTACTTAATTCGGTCAACGCCTCTAGAATTAATGATACCGTGACACATATAGACCAACGGACAGAAAGAAATTCTAATAATTAAATTAAAAAAATAACGCTTGGTTTTATATGACAGGGCAACCCTAAATAAATAAAAAATATGAGCTTAGTCTGACCGACCAATCGAGATCGTCCGTCACGGTAAGTAGCAAGATCAGCTTGCACGCAACATACGTTTTTCATATCAAATATCAAATCTCGTTCACCTTGTTTACTCTTGTGTTAACCTAAATATTAAAACATCGATGACTGCTTAGCTTAGCGATCACCTGCTAAGTGAGACGTGGGTTCGAACCCAGCCAATGCTAATAGAAGACGTATTAGGTGTGTGGTACTGAATTTGAATGTTTGCATAGTATTTATAAATTACACAAGTAGGTAAACTTAGGTGTATTCAAACCTCTACACAGTATCACACAAAGTCGCTTCCCGCTGTTTTGTATTAAATTGCATAGACTTAATGAAGCAAACGCATATTCGTTCACTGTTTCCTTGAAAACGCCTACAATTTAATTGGATTTAAAGAAAGGCGCTGTCAAATTATTCCACTGTCACACCGCGAACATTATGAACGACGAAGGAAATAATTTAGTAAGAATGCGTTCTATGACAACAAAAGGTACGATGGAACCGACCGAAAGTCTGGCTGTCCGATGTTGGAAAGGAGGGGGAGGAATTAAAACGTGCAATTCATGTGCGCGCTATATGATATAATCAAATTATAATAATGACGATTTGACGATGGCCTCCCAGAATACAACAACTTCTGATAATGGCAGGTAGCAATTAACTATGAAGAAAATAAGATAATGCTATACATTAATGCAATAGTACGCTAAGATAGCATGACAGAGATCTGCATTTTGTTTCCTAATTTAGGATGTCTATGGATCATACTATTCACTTACCATCTATACAAATAAATAAAATTGAAGTGTCTGTTTGTAATGTCGAAATAACAGCTTTTTACTAAATGCATAAGAAAGTATATATACAGTACTCATAACAAATACACGACTTTTAAATTTTTTCTGTCTGTATGTCTGTTTGTTTGTTCCGGCTAATCTCCGAAACGGCTGGACCGATTTTAACCGGACTTTCACTGACAGATAGCTGATGTTATAAGAAGTAGCTTAGGCTACTTTTATTTTAAAATAAGAATTAGAGTTGAATTGTAATAAATTACACGCGGGCGAAGTCGCGGGAACAGCTAGTCTTCAATAAAAATACTATTAGAATTTTAGAAAACTCAAACTACCCGCACTGATTATTAGCTATGGTGATCCTAGTGAGAACACATCGATCATAGTCGTGAAATTGTTATATACGTCATACATTCTGCAAATTTTCAGATTATCCAGACGTCAAGAAGTGGGTGTAAAACAGGTTACCTACATTACATACAGGTCAAGCTACTAAAAAGCGTGTAAAAATAATATTATGTCTCTAAAACAATACCTCGCCATCGATCTAATAATCTAGAGCGCAGCAACAAGTTTACGTCGTCTTGCGTTTCGCGAAGAAAAAAAAATCGTGCCGGAATAATCAATGTTACTGCCTAATATCCACAAAATAAGCAAACAAGCCATTAACACAGATCGCGTAAGGTCAATGTGCCGGCTACGGCAACTCCGACGCTGAACTGGTTGTGCACGCCGACAACTAACATAGCAATGACATAATTGTGTGAATATTCACATGGTATTTAACGCTAGAATAATGTTTCTGTTCACGTCGAATCGTATTTAACCAGCAATTGGACGTAATGAGTTCGCAACGTTTGATATACCAGTACGTTCATTTAAGAAAACTCTATTTCCATTTGGTATTTTTGTGGCCGTTATTCGTAATAGTAGAAATAATTTTAATTGTCTACATTTTTATTGATGAAAATTCTTTATTAATTGAGATAAAATGAACGAAATTGGAAATTAAAAGACGAATATAATCTATAATTAATTTTTCACATTAGTTGTTGTTCGGTACATTTACAGGGCAGACGTTTATTTAACATTAGATTTAATAATAAAACTTCCTAAAGATGTTTTCTTCTCGGCTGAAAAGGACATTGTAAATCAGTCAGTTTAAAACAATTTTATTGGTAACGATGGACTTCGTTCTCTAATACTATATCTCATACCATATATATATATGTGCGAGGGCACACCAGCCCCTTGGTAAACGCACATCTTATTTAGCCTTTAAAAAATCACGTAGCGAAAAATATGTAAGTACAATAGTACGATGTCACATGTAAAAATAAAAAAAAGGTGGGTGAAGTAATCGTCCGATTTAACGATAACATTACAAATGCTTCAAACTGTATTATATTCAAACATTCCTCTATTGTATTGTATGATGTTTTACTTTATTATATATCTATTGTTATGTGCTTTATTATTATAATATATATATATATATATAGTTTGTCAGTATGTGAGTGATATGTTCATAGTTTCTGGTATCTAATTTACTAAACCATGGACCAACTAGCGTAATCACAGGTGTAATATCAGTTAACATTAACCTTCTGAATTACGAGTATGTCTTATTCTAATATATTATGTCTACTACTCAAAAAACAGTATTTTTATGAATAACTTTAAATAAAAAACTGTCAGTCAGAATACTGCACGTCAAAAGTGAAAATTTCTTAGTTTCACAAACTTGTAAAGATTTTTTTATATGTACATGTATCTGTGCGTGACGGTCAAGCGAGTTCAGCGCGTTTCGCCATCCTAAAAGTGCCCGACGTGCCTAAGTTTTCACTTGAAAAATTTGAAAAAAGTACAGTAGACATAGAAGTAGATGTTAAAATTTCATTACTTTATAAAAAAAACATGCGTGAGTGTCGTGGAACACTCGGTTTCGGTTAGAACGAAGTTCTTTTCGTAGTATATTATTAGATGATAAACATATTATATTATTAATTAACAAATACAAATAAACGAATTACTAGCGGCTATTAAAATGAAGAGATATTTAAAATAAAACACTATAGAAAGGGTCGTGACGGAAAAATCTTACACTTTTTGTCGCCTAGCTAGCTTTTATGTAGGATAAGTGTGACAAACGAGATCATATAGCCCACTTTATGGTAAGTGGATACTGTGGTCAATAGACACGTACTTATCTTTCTGGACTACTGCAGCAGGGCTCTACTACATAACTCTAATGAGACAGATTTTGTAAATCAAAATTACTTAAGTACTAAAAGAAAAATGATTTAAAATCTGTTACCATAAAGTTTAATAAAAACTTTGCCTACTAAATTATTAGATACTAGCTTTTACCCGCTACTTGGTCTGCGTAGATATTATTCTTTAAACTATAGGTGATCATCATTATGGCTTACACATAAAAGATAGATATATACTGTCGCGGACTTTTTTATACAACTATAAAATAGCTCGCAGATGACAGATTTTTTCCGACTCACTTAACACTTATCGTTATATTTTGATCAATTTACACAATATCTTTATTAATTATAGCCTGTGTTGTTCTGATGTATGAGCTAAATTATTGTAAAGTTTCATTTAAATATATTCAGTAGTTTTTACATGGAAGAGTAACTAACATCCATACATACATACATCCTAACACACTTTCACGTTTATAATATTAGTAGTATATAATACGCTAACCGTATATGGGTCCACTAACCCATATCGCTTCGTGGCTGTTGTAACGGGCGACAAAAGAAAAGAAACCAGAAGATGGACAGCAGCGTCTTTATAATAACAATTAAAAACATAATAACTACGGTAGCCAACCCGTCTGAATAGAGAAACCTAAAATAAAACCTAGACAATCTACAGCGGAAGCCTATCTTCAGCAGTAGACTTTTGATATACTGTAACGGTAACGGTAATATGCTACTAAGATAAAAACTCATTGAGTTATATGTACTACGTACTAGAGAAGCCATTCCAAACAAAAATTGTGTCCTACTCTATGTATTTGCGCATGCGCGGGAGTAGTAGTCGCGCATGGGCGAAGACTTTAATTTGATATAAAATAAGATATTTATAGAAAATAAATATAAGAATTTAATATAAAATATCTTAATTTAATCTAAAGAAACATATTATATTTCTAAATAAAATGTAATAATAATTATTTTATGGAATTCACAAATCTTCAATTTACGCAATATTTAGTTTGTATTGATTGCACTACAGTTCAGTTGAACATAGTCTATGTTCGGAATGGCTTCTCTAGTACGTAGTACATATAACTCAATGTAAAAACTAAATACTCTTTTTTAAGAGGATTGTGAAGTGCCGATACGCGGCGCGAGTAGCTATTTTCAAAAATGCTATCTGTTTCATTTCATACTGCTCGCTCCGTACCGCCGTATCGTGCGATAGAGAGAGTTGCATGTCTTGAAAACAATTGCCTACATTTCCTTTTTGAAATATTGTTTCGGGCGATAACGTTTTCACACCCTTTACGAAATGAGACAATTTTGGTCTCATTAAATTCAGCACACCTTAAAAAATATAGATGCCAATAACTTAAATCGTACGCAATATTTCTTTAAAATAAAAACGTACAAATATTATGAAAATTAGACTATGTTTACGAGGGAAAAATACGTTATCGCCTTGTTGTATTGAAATTTACAACTTCACAATCCTCTTAACAGCCTAACTAACCTACTAGCAATAAACATTACATAAAAAGTAAAAACTGCAACATGTTATGTTAACCGATAGTAGAAAGCCGTAGAATTATTGCATTAGTCCATACTTTCTCCCAATCAAAGTCAAAGCAAGTCCAATGTACATAGTTATTATCCGTCCTCCTCTTGTTGAAGAAAACTGGCTTCATGTGAGAAAGTGACACACGAATCGGCGGTGCACGACCGGAGAATTGAAGCGGAAACTGGACGGTCTTGTACAGGCAATTGGTTATTTTCGGCCTTGCGAGAAAGTTTCGCTCGACTCAAACAGACGCGATACTGCTACATCTACATATATTATATCGCGTATCGCGTCTGGTCGGCAGTACCTTTCGGATCATATAAGATTAATTACCTTCGTTTTATAATAAATCCTAAATACACGTATGACAATAATTTTCGATGTTCACGTAAATGATTACTTCATAGATAATTAAAATAGATTGTGCATCCTCTTTTTTTTAATAAATTGAAGGAAATTATTAAAACTGATAGGTAATTTTTAACACGCAATACATATTCGTATATCTATGTATCAACATATTTATTGTTTAGCATTAACATAATTTATATTTAATCGGGAAAACCTCTGCCCAAAACACTCTGTTCTACACAACGTTAACCGGTAGTGTAATATTGCATTATTCCTGCCTTTTGTATAAGATGTTAGTGCAGTTTTTAGACTAATTGTTTTTCTGTTAGTTTTGACGTTTACAATAAACCTAACGGGGAAATAAAGTATGTCTTTTTGTACAAATGGAACTCGAAAGTTATAGAATAAATATACTTAAAGTTTAAATGGTTAGATATAGTAGTAGCCCCGAGACAAATCATTGTTTCAAAGTAATATATCAAAAGGTTACAAAGATATAATTTTTAATACGCACAAACGAAGTCACCATAGACAGTATTAAATATATTTATTTAAAAAGCAAAATATGCAACTTTTGTATATCATAACGTTTAAAACAACATCAATACTGAGACACACGAATTTAAAATAAAACATATTTCCATTTGACAAAATTAAGCAAATTTTCATCTACTGTTTATTTAGCTTCAAACTCATTTTTCCCACCAAAACTCATTGTACCACGCCGACTTTCTTTTTGCACATACCAAAATCAATTTGACCCGAACGGTTTCCTAAAAGAAACAGTTAAAGACATTGTTTGAAACATTCAATAGAAATCGTTTGATGAAAATGTCGGTCGTTTTCCAGTTCCGCAGACTGGTCCGTTTACTGGAGCTATCGCTTGTATCCGAAGGTCGCGAAAAAACAGGCTCTTCGGCTAATTAAATAAGGGTCAATTTTGATCATAACATTACACAACATAAATACGTACACAATACGAGTAGTAGATCTGTAAGTAAGGGCATCATAAATCAGTTGTTTAACCAGCAATAGACCCACTTATGTCACTACTGAAAGCATGTGCTGTAATATTATATTCGTTTATACTCATAAGCTCATAACATTTAAGGATAGCAATAATAGCTATGCAATATTTTGACAAATATTGATACTTAATTCAGACTTATGAGACTAAGAAAGTTGTTCAATTGTACTTATGCTGTGAAATGAAATATCGAAGAGATCAAGGCTAAAAGGATTCGAGCGACGCTAAGTTAAAGGCAAAATTGCCCGACAAATCGTTTTGGTAACTGAATACCGAACTCCGCGAACACATAACGCAAATTACAATTCATTAACGCCTGCGGTTTCTTTGAATAAAGACGATAAATGAGAACAATCTCGCCAGTCGCAAATTGCAAACATAAATGAAACATACCTACTGATGTTGAATAAATACAAATAGATAATAGTTATGGCCCGGTTATTAAAAGTGAGCCACGTTTTATTCCACCTGCACGACCTTGTCCGAGGCCTTCGCTGATTTTTGCACTATTTGCTCAAGTGGAAGCTCAAAGTATTAATAAATAATTAGCCAAATCGACCGGCTTCGTTCATCTCACGTAATAAATATACCTGAATTATATCTAACAATTACAAATAAGTGTCCTCAACGTTCATTATATTACACTATTTCACGTATATCAATTACAGTCGCCATGAAAATCGATATACCTTCGTATCGGAACATCGACAATTGTAATCCGAAACACACCATTCAAAACTTCACGCTCACAATTTACTACCGCAAAACAAACAAGTAAACAATGCCTCGGTCCTCTCTTATCGGCGAATACATTTAATGTAACTCCCAGTCGTAAATCCACGGGTGGAATTTCGAAATATCAACTCACTCTGCACGATGTGGGTCAACCACACGACACTACCGGTAAACAAAGAATAAGAAAAAAACAAACAGAGGCGAATGCTCGCGAAGTGATCGAGCAAAAAGCGCATTATTGAGCGGCTGTCGACGTCGAAAACAAACACAAAACCTCCACTGTCGGTCTGTGAGGGAACGTTGTTCCATATGATGGTGTCCTTGAGGTCAATGCTTCCATTCTTGCGGCACTTCTCATGTAATCACAGTCAAAACACGACAAAATACGTAAACGGCACACGCGGTACGTTCGCTGATGCGGCGCGGACGTTTCGAAATGTGGATTGTCGTCGGCGCTGGAAGCGTTCGCGCGCAAACGACTTGCCGGTGCGACAAACACGCGTATGCGCACAGATTTTCACAAAGCCACTGTTTCCCATGCGCTCGCTGCCCGCAGAGGCGTCCACGAGTACCGTCAATTAGCCGTCACGGCCTTCGTTGCAGGCAGGGTTGGCAGATTTGATTCAATGATCAATACACATTATACATATATGGAAGTAAACTAAGTTAATAAGATGATAACAATCATTGGTTTGCTTTCCTACTATAGATACTAATGTATCATTAACCGTAGTTAACCGTGTAAAACTAAACCACTACGCCATATCACCCCACAGATGTCGGAAGAGGCGAAAGAGGGAGACTGTAACAGGAAATAGGCACCAGCATCTTCCTGATAACAACTTATAAAAAGCAAAAATTATAAAAAGCTGCAGTTGCCAATCACCTGTAAAGTGTGGCAACTATAGCAAAAAACTACCTCTTAAGACAATTTATGGAGAAGACCAATGTTAATGACCATGAATTAAATCCATAGCCAGCTTACTTAAAAGAAATACTAATTTTTAGTAAAAACACTCAAATTTTTTATTTAACAACTTGTGGTTAACGGTGTTGGTTTCACAATTATTCCATTATGATGTGTATGTATATTATTTGTAAAATTATTATTGAGAAACTGTTTGTTGACCCAAATAAATGAAAAAAAAATATGCCTAAAGTCAACAGTATGCGAATGCATCAAATTAGTTGAATAAAAAATATATCCGCTGGTGGTGGAACCTCTCTCTGCCAACAAGCCGCATCGAAGGTGCTGATCGGGGATTCGCGGGGAGGACCGTAGATACCTTCTGTAAATCAGTTATGGTCCAGAAAACAAAGGCCATGACCAATTTTATTCAGATGGACGGACAGTCATCTAAATAAAATATTACTTATTACGATGAAATAAGTCTCAAATATTTTTTGATAAAAATTAAATGAATTATTAGCTGCCTGTTTAACAAGGATTCCTTGGAAAATGGAATGCTGCGTATTTCGTAAAAAAAAAATTAAACAAAGTTATATTCAAAATATATATAATTAACAATAACACTTTGAAACTAAATGGTTTCTACCCATAGTGGCGTAAGATTCGTTGTCACTATATTTCTTATCTGTGTACATAGCATACTATACAATACATACAACAATAAAAAAAAACTGAAACGATCATAATATATCGTATTCTTCCATATGTAGTGATAGGCAAGCAGCAACTTGCATACAGTTTTGATACAGAAAATAAAAGCAATACCAATATAAATAACCAAAAACTTCTTATATTTACACGAATGCTAGACATTGAAAAACTAATTATACGGATTTAATCGTGTTTAATTTAACTGATTCCACTCTACTTTACTAATTTTTAATTCCTGACGTTTCGGGTGATTTACAGCACCCGCGTCCCAGTGTCATAACTACCTATAGCTTTTGAATATTAATTTTTGATCTGATCGAGCTTACAGTCTCTGAAAGTCTTGAAATGTTATGCTTGGGTTTGGATTTATTTTATTAATTACTAGCTTATACCCGGCTCGTTACTGCCGCAGAAGAAATAATTGTGAAAACGTGATTTTAAGTTTCGAAGAGTTTAATTAGGGAGGATAATAAAATCATTAAATGATATATGTACAACTCTCAAATAAATTTGGCAGTAGGTACTATACGTACGCAACCTAGTTTTTTTATAGGATAAGGATGACAAACGAGCACACAGTCCACCTGATGGTACGTGGTTGCTGTAGCCCATAGACATCTACATCTATTCTCGATGAGGAATCAAAATGCAGATGCGTTATCACCCGTGAGGACTAAGATGGAATGCCTCGTTTCCAGTAAAACAGGTCTCCAGTTCTCTACACTCACTATACGAAACACAACCCACACGGGTGACAACGCATCTACATTTTGATTTGTAATAGAGGATAGATGTAGATGTCTATGGGCCGCAGCAACCACTTAGCATCAGGTGGACTGTGTGCTCGTTTGTCACCCTTATCCTATAAAAAAAATATATATGATGTTGATGGCATACCGGGTCTCTTATAATCTCTAACACTATAGGATAATATAGACAATACTGGAAAGTTGCCTCGAGCTGCGGCTATAATATGTATATAATGTAATTTTGACAAACTATGAAATGACCAACTCTATACAAAAATCGCAACCCTAACCGAAACTTTTAACGTCAGACAGTAATCACACCCACGAACAATGAACTGCAAAATCAGAAAATTTACATACTCGTACCTCCTAACTTATTATCAGATATTGTTAATTTACGGTAGACGCGATACAACAAACAGTGTTGCCACATCAGCAACCTTGCGCTCATTGGTCGATACGTAATTATATCGAGTGGAGACCGGATCGTAATTTTTATTAGCACAAATTGGCGCGGGCTTGGACGTAACGTCACAGGACGTTTGCTCTTGTAAGGACGTTAACAACGGGGCACGTTTGATGGGAAGCTGAAATAATTGTGGCCAACCCGGTTATAAACAATGTTTTAAGCAAACGAATCAATAATCGATATCAACTTTTTTTTATATTAAGACTAGCTGGCCAGGCAGACGTTGTTGCCTTCATATAAAAAATCCTTAAATTCCTAATAAAAAAATATTGAGTGTCACTTATCAGGATAAAAACTATCCTATCTCTCAAGTTGGACCAAACTGCACAGAGTATGCAAAATTTCATTGAAAACAGTTCAGTAGTTTAGGTTTAGGAGTTCATCGCGGACAAACAACGTGACACGTAATTTTTATATATAAAGATATGCAGCTAAAAGGCCGATAAAACATTTTATTAAGTAAATTAAATTTGATGCTCAAAAAAAAACAAAACAAGTAAGCCGAGAATTTTACATTAAAAAATTTAAAAAAAAATTTACGGTCATATATTTTATAACCAAAACTTCAGGTCATATATTTACATTTTCCGTCATTTGCATGTTATTTATCTTCAGAGGTGTTTGGTCCCCAACGAATCGAATTGATTTTAAATAATTATTTTCTAAAACTCAACCGCAGTTTTCAGGGCGCATTTTATACAGTCTGGATAGGTTGCATGAAGCCACATAGAATTGACGTATATAGTTCGCAAAATTTGCATTAAAGAAGACCAACACGGTGGCATAATCGATACTTTACGATACGATACGATAAGTCGATACTTTTTAGTTTTAAAAAAAAAATTATTGCTCCGATTTTAAAACTTTAAAGCATGGCAGTAATATTCCATGAACGGTTTTTGCAGGCAAGTCTATACGGTTATTTTCGTAATTAAATTTTCTTTTGATACCAATTTTTATTGGTTGACATATCGGTGTAGTTACCTACATTGCTTTACCTGTTCATACCTGCTTGCCAGGCAGCCACGAACAGAATTAAGTAGGCAAGCCTACTAAGGCATATTCTCCATGTTAAAAACTATCTGTTGAAACTAAATTTGTTCGGTTATCAAAAGAGTGAAGGTTATGAAAAAAATTTGATTAAAATTAATTTAATTAAAAATAAATAGAAAAAAGACAAAGATAAAAAGCAATTGATAGAAATAAAAACCATGTCCTTGTCAAACAGCCTTAAGATCACCGGTTTAAGCAACACCTTTGTATAGTGTGGGTTCCAAGTTCCAACACCAATATTAACCATGTACCGTGTAGTGGCGGTGTAAGAATATCCAGTATCCCATATCATCCCGTGGGTGTCGTAAAAAGCGAGAGAGAGAAAGAAACCAGGAGATGAGCAGCAACGTCTTCCTAATAACGTTTAAAAATAAATAACTGCGGTTGCCAACCCGCTTGCCAAGCGTAGCAATTATGACAAATAACCCCTCTATGAGGAAACCTATGTGACGGGGGCTATGTTCAGCCGTGGACTTTAATAGACTGTAACGATAACGGTTTTAGAGTAGACTTAGATGACGTTCAACGTTTTAAAAGCAACATATACGAAATCTCAACTAAATAGACTTGGTGATGATGATAACGTCTGACCGAAAGGCACGATCTTAGGAAACGTGCCAATATAGAGTTTATGCGGTAACATAGGAGACAGTTGTAAGAAGAGGCTAAAGGCACGGTTAACTTTATCTTAATGCTTTTGGAGAATACCTTAGTAGCACTAGAAAAAGTTTCACTTTGATTTTGGTTAAAAAGTGAGTCATACGAAAAAATGTCCTAAAGCGAGTAGTGCTAATTACTGCAAAACTACCGTTTATACTTTTCCACTAATGTACTCTCCGTATTAGATACGAGGAATGCAACGAACTTACAAACATACAGAATAGAAATTTGTATTTTGCACAATTGTTGGCTCTTGCTCGAATTTCAACCTAAAACCAGCGAAAGTATCTAGGTATAATTATTACGCCACAAGGTCTTCAGAAATGCATATTAATTATTTAAGCATAAAATATGAGCTATGTGGTGCCGTGGATCACGCAGGTAATAATACAATTGTTGATAGCACACCTGCTCACTACAGACAAAAGCTGTTATGCAATTCCAGTACTGTGTTGATATACACTAGTAATAGATCATCCGTAGCATACATATTGAATACACTTTAAATTTAACAGGGGTATGGTTATTTAAAAAAAAACGTCATATTCAAGGTGAGAGTAATGAAAGAAAAAAAAATTACAGGCTGTAGGCATTTCATGTTAAAGTAAATAATATATTACTTGTTTGCTGCTCTACCCACAGCTCACACCTACTCACACCACACTACAACAAGGTTAGCAGAGAACACCCTCGCCTTCAAAAAAAAATACGGTTACCGTTACAGCCTATTAGAGTCCACCGCTGAACATAGGCCTCCTCCCTACACCATAGATTGTCTCATGGGGGGATATTTGCAATAGTTGTCGATTGGCAAGCAGGATGGCAACCGCGGTGTTTCATTTTTAGTCGTTACTACGAAGACTGCTGCCCATCTCCTGATTTGTTTCCCTCTGTCGCTTTTTAAGACATTCACGGGGTGATATGGGGTAGTGGATATTATGACATCGTCACTACAAGGTATCAAACAAGAATATTTCTAGTTTTTTTTTTTTTAATTTTAAAACCACAATTCTAGTGCGTGTAACAAATTTCTTTGTCATGTTGACGTCGTTAAATAAAAACAGATGGCGGGGACTAACCTCGATTTATCGTTACTATGGATGGTGCATGATGTAGTTATTAAAGAATATTCCACATCAATAGATACAAATTATATGCTATGGCTAATCTATGTTTAAAAAATAAACATCAGATATAGTTGGCAAAACTTAAGTTTAGTTATGTTAGTAGGCTAATGTTCGACATAATGTTCATTTGCAATATACTTTTTCATCTTTAGTCTATAGCCGAATAATTTATTTATAATATTACTAGCGATCCGACCGACAACGCACAGGTGATTTCTGGATCTCAAAGACAGCGCCACCTATCGGTGCAATTGTGAAACTAAACCATTGTCAAATCAAATCAATCACGCATTTCATCAAAATCAGTTCAGCCGTTTAGGAGTTAACATAATATACAAAACTCGTAATTTGAAAATCAATTATATAGTAATTCATATATTTTCAATTATATTGTTACGCGCCACTTTTAATTTCTTGTACATGGCAACACTAGTCACACTAGCGCCCTCTAGTGTCGAGTAGCAGAACTAGGAGAGTCGAGATCCTTCCAGAAATTTCGGGACCGATATGTACTCGAACATTCTAGATGTCGCTACAGTAGAAGGTTCTGGAAACTATCTGAGGCCCTATATAAGGCCGGTATAGGCCACGACCGGGGCAGTATTGAATTGGCGATACAAGAGAATACTTCGAAGCGAAATAACGGCGAACTGTGTTTTATTATTAGTGTGATTTTTGATTGTAATTAGTGTTGTGTAATTAAAGTGTCAATTTTGGTAATTCAGTCGGCAGTTTTTAATTGTCTCGAACCCCAAGCTCGTAACAATTGGTGTCAGAAGTGGGATCAAATATGCCGATTTTACCTAAAGACGACACGGAGGGTATCCGTACCCGAAGTCAACGCCAACAGGAGACGGACCAGAGACGATTTGGTAATGCAACGCCGCAAACGTCGGAGGGGCAGCTGCTAACCACGGAGGCCGGCCCGTCAGCAGCTCCTGCATCTGCAGCACCTGACTTAGGTACTCTGATGATGATGCTGCAGGATCAGGCTCGCCGACAGGAGGAACAGGCTCGCCGACAGGAGGAACAGGCCCGCCGACAAGAGGAACAGACCCGTCGGTTGGAAGAGCAGCTGCAGCGCGGTATGGAAGAACAGATGCTCCTCAGGAAGGACCTTCACGCTACCTTCGGGAAAGAGATAAAGGAGGTGAAGGATAGGGTTGCTCAACATGACAACCGCCTGTCGGAAGCTGAAACCCGAATCGACCAAGTGAACAATCGGGTTGACAACGTGATGGCTGAAGTGAAGAAAACGCTGGACAACCTCAAACTTGGGGATGGAGTTACAGCTCCCGTGGTAGCTACAACACCTTCGCTACGTGGATTCAAAGTGCCACCGTTCGACGGGACTTCTTCCTGGTCGGCCTATAAAATCCAGTTCGAGGCTGTCATGAAAGCGAACGGCTGGAATAAAAGTCAGGCCATGACTGCTCTCACCCTAGGCCTGCGCGACCAGGCATTAACTGTTCTGGAAGCTCTCGGTAAGGAAGTGACTTACGAGCAGCTCCTTGAGGCATTGGAGGCGAGATATGGCGACGCTCACCTGGAACACGTCTTTCGTGCGCAGCTCAAAGATCGCCTGCAACGCAGTAACGAAAACCTGCAGCAGTGGGCCCTTGAGGTGGAGAAGCTGGTTCGAAAAGCGTACCAGTCTGTACCTGCGCTTATTGTAGGGAACCTGGTTCAGACATTCATCGACGGCATCCGCGACCTTGAAGTCTGAGCTGCTGTGAGGCTCGGGCACCACGAGACGCTTAAGGACGCCTTGACCCATGCACTGGAGGTGGAAGCCGTGCGGCAAGATCATCGTTCCGACCGCGTCAGGGAGGTTGCAGCAGTTACAGTTCGGGACCGCAATAACGGCTACCGCCCTAGGTGCTACGGCTGTGGGCAAAGGGGCCATCTTCGATCCAGCTGCCCTAAGCGAACTGTAGCAAGGGAAGGTGATCGATTTCGAGAAGGTAGTGCGGCTAACAGCAACGCCCAGCGCAGCGGGAAATCTCATGGCAACGCAGATGTATTGTCAAGAAGACTTTGTCTTGAAGATTGCAAGCGTTGTACTAGGCAAGAGGGTAAGGAAGTGGTATCTGTGAGGATACTCAGGACAGACCAGCTCAGCAATGAGTGGAAGTACAGCCTACAACAAGCACAGCAGGAAGATTCGGACATTAAGCCGATTCTGGAATGGATGAAGGCCAGTTCTCCCAAGCCCAAGTGGAGCGACGTCTCAGCAATGAGTTCGACCACGAAAAGCTATTGGGCCCAATGGGACAGCTTGCTGATTCAGGATGGAGTCCTGTGCCGTAAATGGGAAAATAGTCGGGGAGACAGGTGTGACTTGCAAATGGTTGTCCCTAAGGCTAAAGTACCGGATGTTCTCCAGCTGTACCATAGTGGTTGTTCAGGAGGCCACCTGGGAGTTAAACGAACTCTACTGAAGATCCGAGAACGGTTTTACTGGGTCCACTGTCGTGACGATGTCGAGGACTGGTGCCGCAAATGTACAAGTTGTGCGGCTGTAAAGGGACCTCAAATTCGTAGTAGAGGCGCATTGAAATTGTACAATGTTGGTGCACCATGGGAGAGGATAGCCATTGACGTTGCGGGGCCGTTTCCGGAAAGTGAAAGTGGTAACAAGTATTTCATGGTAGTGATGGATTACTTCACTAAGTGGCCAGAAGTCTTCGCCATTCCAAATCAAGAAGCTTCAACCGTTGCAGATAAACTAGTTCATGAAGTCTTCTGTCGTTTTGGAGTACCTTTAGAGATTCACAGCGATCAAGGAAGGAATTTTGAATCTCAAATATTCCAGGAAACTTGCCGAGTTATGGGTACTCAGAAAACACGAACAACTTCTTACCACCCACAATCTGATGGAATGGTAGAAAGATTTAATCAGACATTGGAGAGGTACCTAGCAAAAGTTGTGGAAAAACGGCAACGAGACTGGGACAGGCACATACAACCGTTTTTGTTGTCATATCGAAGCGCTGTTCACGAAAGTACATCAGTGACACCAGCTTTCGCAAACTTTGGGAGAGAATTGCGGCTGCCTGCAGACCTGATCACCGGAATACCACCTGATGCCCCACGCAGTATAACCGATTATGCAAATGACTTGCGGAACAAAATGAATGACATTTATGAGCACGTCAGACAGACAGGCCAGCAAACGTCTGAGAAGATGAAAACACGGTATGACCGCAAAATGAACAACAAGGGCTTTGATGAAGGTTCACTAGTGTGGTTACACAATCCAGTTCGCAGCAAAGGGAAATCTCCTAAGCTTCAAGCTAAATGGGACGGACCGTACCGGATTGTGACAAGGATCAATGATGTAACCTACCGGATACAGAAAGGTGCCAGAGGTACTCCTAAGATTGTCCATGTGGATCGACTGGCGCGTTATTATGGGGCCAATAATGCTCGGGACGAGCATGTCTTAGGAGGGGGCAGTGTTACGCGCCACTTTTAATGTCTTGTACATGGCAACACTAGTCACACTAGCGCCCTCTAGTGTCGAGTAGCAGAACTAGGAGAGTCGAGATCCTTCCAGAAATTTCGGGACCGATATGTACTCGAACATTCTAGATGTCGCTACAGTAGAAGGTTCTGGAAACTATCTGAGGCCCTATATAAGGCCGGTATAGGCCACGACCGGGGCAGTATTGAATTGGCGATACAAGAGAATACTTCGAAGCGAAATAACGGCGAACTGTGTTTTATTATTAGTGTGATTTTTGATTGTAATTAGTGTTGTGTAATTAAAGTGTCAATTTTGGTAATTCAGTCGGCAGTTTTTAATTGTCTCGAACCCCAAGCTCGTAACAATATATTATAATCCGGTATTATATAAAATAAATAATTTAATATGGTTCCAATGTTTACATAACACATTAAAGTACAGATAGTTCACATTACGTGAGAAAATTAGCAAATAACTTAAAACATTAATTATAGAGTGAAAATACTCGTACCTTTTAGAAAATGGTAGCCGATGTTAGGTGGATTAATAAACTTTGACTTTAGATTGCAAAATGTTTATCATTGAAACGTGACATGTGTCCTAACATTTATACGAAGGTTCATGAAGCGATGAGCACACCGCAAGGCGTTTAGCAGACTTTTGCATTCAGTTGAAATAACTAATAACACCGTTATAATTTTTTTTTTTACACTTATTCATATTAAAATCAAAAGCATCTTATTTTCGTTTTGATATTTTATGCTTGAGTTTTTACCGTAACATGAAATCTATTAAGAACTTCCGCTAATAACAAACACTAAAAATGTTGTTTAGCAAGCCAAAATTGCAAGTGCCAAAATCCAGCAGGGTAAATTTAGAAAAATAATGAAATTTTCGTCTTATTTATGAGAAAATACTTTTCGTGTTTAAGATCCACGGCACAAAATTGCATGATCATCATACTATGGGGCTTGCAAAGACCTTTATTTAACATTGCCTATCTTACAGCATCACCATCACAGCATCATCTTGTAAATTAAGCATCTTCGGAACATAGGCCGTAATCGCGCGCTTATTAAGAACTAGCTGGCCTGTACAGACGTTGTATTGCCCTTTCCGGGAGAAGACGCGAACTTGCACTCCGAATTATCTCCGGACCTCAGTGTAAATATAAAATTTAATAATAACCCGAGCACAGCGGCACCTATCGAGTCCCGATTTTGTGATTTTCCTTTTTTGCAATAAATAAACATATTATATTGTGAATCTACGCCATTTTGGTTCCTGAATATATAATATACGCCATACGTGCCGTTTTGAACACATTCTGACTTTCCACAATAGAGTGTAGAGGCCCATTCACTATATTTCCTGCGTTCACTCGTCGTTCTATATTCTTATCATATCTACCATCTGCTTATTTAGTACATCCCAAATTATATTGTGTGAATAATATAAACTCAAACGGCCAAGTCCTTCAAGAAGTTACATCAACGATTTTATATAATATAAATAGGAATTATAATATTTAGGTGTAGGGATTTACAGCAGTATGAAAACAAGGTTCTTTTCCCATATCTGTAACTAATTCAAAACTAACGAAACTCATATGTTGATACCAAATTTCAGAGATTGGTGATGACGAGCATCATTACATGGTGAGTGTAGAGAACCAGAAACCCTTTTTACTGGAAACGAGGCATTCCATCTTAATCCTCAGGTAACAACTCATCTACATTTTGATTCTTAATCGAGTATAGATGTAGATGTCTATGGGCCACAGTATCCACTTACCATCAGGTGGGCTGTGTACCCGTTTATCACTGTTACTCTATAAAAAAAAACACAGCGATGGTATCGGACTGACCGAGCGCCGTGAATAAGTAATTCTTGCGAGTTGACACATTTTTGGAGAGACTGTATTCAACAGTGGGCTTAAAACTGCCTGTCATGTGAAATGCGAGTAACTAGATACTAATAACAAGCCAATAGCGTTTTTTTTTTGTATTTTTAAATATCCATTCAGTAAAAACTTTTTATTCATTTTGGAAAAACCATGCAGTTGTTTACAACTGAATGTTGTTAACTTGTTTATTGTGATATAGATATATAATAAATGTCAGGAATCATTCATCTGTTCAATTCACCAGAGCAAAAACATTTATAACGGACCACTTATACAACACACTTAATCACGCAGTTCGAAGCACAAAGTTGTTTTCTTTACAAATGTTACTTTGAGGAAGTCCGTAAAATCAAGGTGCGGTCAATAAATCTATGTGATTCATCAGTTCATCACACGCCTATCGATACTTTTTCATATCATTATATCCACCTACTCAATACCGTACTTGTATAATAACAAAAAAAAATAACCAGAGCAAAATGTACACAATAACTTAAATTGAATCTTATATGTCAAGCAATAAGGTATTTTATACAATGTTACTGGCAGTGCGATTGTGTAACAGTTAGGTCGTGATAGGTTTCGATTTGAAGTTTTGCTTTTGTTTCGTTCTATTGTTTTGAATGTATCAGTATCGATAATAAGCCAATGTCTTTATTATATGGATATTTATTTTGGGTCATTAAGTGCCATTACAATGAAAAATATAAGGCAGTGGCGGAGTGATTCCCAACAGCAACGATTAGCAACAGTTATAAAAAACGTACTGCTGCTTTAAATGAGAGCACTTATATCCATTCAGTAAATTTTCTTAACATTTATTGGAAACATCTATTCACTCTCATCACTTTTAATATAATAATAATGTCCTATAGACAGAATTTCGGTCATGGTGGCCAGT
Source organism: Parnassius mnemosyne (assembly GCA_963668995.1). Classification (NCBI taxonomy): domain Eukaryota; kingdom Metazoa; phylum Arthropoda; class Insecta; order Lepidoptera; family Papilionidae; genus Parnassius; species Parnassius mnemosyne. Next base: position 8,369,014 of record CAVLGL010000081.1, read on the forward strand.
GTCAATAGAGACCAACCAAGAGAGAACCATTTGCGCTAAACATATTTACAGTGCTTGTGCACATGAGTAGATAAACGGAACAGAGATAAAGCTTCATACAACCGCGCGAATCTGTTGCACTACTACAAAACCTAATGTACCTATTGCACCTATTGTACTCCTTGGGATAGGTATTTTTTTTATATAGGATAGGGTGACAAACGAGCACACAATCCACCTGATGGTAAGTGGTTGCTGTGACCCATAGACATCCACATCTCTACTCAATAAAGAATCAAAATGCAGATGCGTTGTTACCCGTGAGGACTAAGATTAAATGCCTCTTTTCCAGTTGAAAGGGTCTCCGGTTCCCTACACTCACCATACGAAACACAGCAGCGTTAAGCTGCTGTTTTACGCTGGCGTGAGAGCGTGGACCTTCCACGGTCGTGCCGACCCATTCGTGCTACAACTATACTACTAATATAGCTGCAGCATGGCTCTACCACGTAAAATTTGATATTGATAAAAGAGTTCAGAAAAAAGTTTAAATTTTAAATTAAGCTACTTAAAAATGTCGAGAAACAAAAACGATTACGCGGTAACATAAAAACCGTCATGATTGAAACAATTATATATCTTCTTCCGCATGGTAAATAGATCAACGTCTCTATGCGTTATTTTCAATTGAATCAAATTCACGTCGAATGTTCACGGTCGAATCTAGTCTAAACAAAATATTCTTTTGATTTGGCCTCGTTAATTTAATTTTTGTTTATGTAATCGTCAAGAACACATTCCTTTTTTTTATAGTATAAGACCCCTTGATGGTATGTGAATGCTGTAGAGCTCATAGTCATCAACATTTATCCTCGATTAAGAATCGGAATACAGATGCGTTATCACCCGTGAGCACAAAGATTGAATGTCTCGTTTCCAGTAAAAAGGGTCTCCGGTTCTCTACACTCCCCATACGAAACACGCCAGCATTAAGATGCTATTTTACGCTGGTATTCTGTGAGAGCGTGGTTCTTCCCCAAACCAGTCGTATCAAGAATGCTAAGCATAATAGAGCTGGAGCATGGCTGTACCACGTAAAGTAATAGATAGCTTCTTTTCATATAACTACTCTTTAAATATAATTATTTTAAAATATATAATAATATGGTTGCAGCGTGACTCTACCACTTGACTATTTACACGACCCGTAAATATTAGAATAATATGTATATCGTCTTTTATTTACAGATCCCCTAAAGATTTTGTCCCTTGTCTATAGATAATATATTTATACGAATTTCTCTTAAAAAGGCTAGGATTGTTTTTTTTTTACATTTTTAACCGTTAAGAAGTAGCGTATTGCTATTGCGACATGATCGTGACAAAAATTAATTGTGTAGTAAGGAAAAACTCAACAAAATGGAAAGTATAAGGTATCGTAAAATGTAATAGAGAGCGGAGTCACCATTTCAATATTTGCCTTAGCTAAAATAACCAGAACGATGACGGAGTATGACGAACGGAGAGAGCAGCATCCTACGAGAAAAACGTCGATACTGCAGTCACCCACCTGCCGTGCGTGGCGTTTATAGTTAACCTTTTCGACTTTTTTTTTAATTTAACACAGCCTATCAAAAGTTCACTGCTAAACATATGCCTCCCCCATAAATGGACCCATTGGTGGGATATACGCCATAGTAGTCACGCTTAGCAGACGGACTTCTGTACTATTTTATTATCGTATAGTTATCAAGAATATGCTGCTGTAGATCTATTGTTTCGTTACCCTCTGTCGCCTCTCATGACGACACCCAAGGAACGACATTGGCTAGTGGATTTAGTTGCGGCGCCACTACACGACATTCATGACTTTTCTCTACCAGTGGACTGTTACAAGTTAATAATAATAATACAATCATCACTATTACATACATAAGGTTCTCTTGGACTACATCACTGGCTAATAATGATTAAATTATAAAACCAGCAGCAGCCATAATAATTCAATGACAAAACGTCATGATTTTGAGAGGCATTTACTAAAACGGTCCTGTTACACTCGATGAAGAAAAGAAATACCAATTTTTGGTCTATATACAAATTTGATTCCCACTTATGAACACTGAATAAGTTAAAAATAGTTCAGGTGAACGCAGCGGACACAAATTAGATTTTCCTTTTGAAAGAGCTGCATTATGAAGGAATATTTTCTTTCATGCAAAGAGGGAAATGAGCGCAAGAAATGAATGGACCGAGCCGAACGGGAAATTAGAAACACTTTGCAGTTCCACTGAAGACGCTCCAATATCACTTCTTTTTCAAATGAAAAATAAGCATTACTGATGTCGTGTAACTTTGATTCTGATGAAACATTTGAAATGAACAAATTAAAATGTTTGAATTTCTAACACTAGTTTTAGATATTTCAAAAAACATTAATATCAATCATTAATTCATTCACATTCAACATAGGCCTCTCCATAGATACATGCCATGCCATACCATGCCACGCTCGGCAGACGAGTTGATAACCGCAGTTTTTAGGGTTCCGTACCAAACGGTAACCAACGGGACCCCATTACTAAGCTCCGCTGTCCGTCCGTCCGTCTGTTTGTCTGTCAGCGTGCTGTATCTCATGATCCGTAATAGGTAGACAGTTGAAATTTTTACAGAATGTATATTTCTGTTGCCGCTATAACAACAAATAACTAAAATTAAAATTAATTAATAATTAAAAGAGTGTCCCTTACTACAAACGTGTATTACGATCGTACGGAACCCATCATGCGCGAGTCCAACTCGCACTTTGCCGGATATTTATCATTTTCAGTTGTTATCAATAAGCTGCTGCTGCCTATTTCCTGTTTCTGTTACCTCTTTTTCGTATCCAGAATTTTTGTCGCCCCTTACGACACCCGTGGAATGATTTCAGGCAATAGATATTGTTACACCGCCCCTACTCGGTCGGTGGCGGTGTAAAAATATAACAAACATAATTGTTTTATTTTTGATTTATCTACCGACTTCAAAAAGGATACCGTACTCAATTCGACTGTATGTTTTTTTTTAATGTGTGTTACCTCATAACTTTTTACAGGGTGAACCGATTTCGATGATTTTTTTTGAAAGCTGGTGCTTTATATGTAGTCCCATATAAATCAAGGTCTGACCAATAGTTTTTGAGTTATTCTTAATAATTTATGTTGAAGTCGATTGTACAAAAATTTTAATTTTAAAATATTAATAAAATGTTTATCAATAAAATTAAAATAATAATTATTAGTATTGAACTATACAAAAATATAATAGATTTTTTAAAGTAAATATATTATAATAATAGTGTTCGGGCTGGCGGTAATTAAACGAAATATGCGAGAAAGCGAGAGCACAATTCGTTCATCCAGCATAATATAGTACATATATTATAATTTATAATCTATAATATAAAAATGAATCGCTGAATGTGTTGCTAAGCGCAAATCACGAGAGCAGCTGAACCGATATCGCTAATTCTTTTTTTATAATATTCTTTGAAGTACGAAGATGGTTCTTACGGAGAGAAAAATTTAAAAAATTACCTGAAAAAGTCTAAAATCAACACTTTTCTATATTCCCATACAAAAGATCCGTAATAATACTTAAAAGTCAATTTGAACTATAATACTATATCATAAAATTTAAGTGTTAGTGAAGGGGTTCCGGGAAGGCAAAACAATTGAGTGACGTTAGTATCGTATAAATATTAATGTCAATATTTATCAATATTTATACACACTGGCAGATAGCTGATGATATAAGGAGTAACTTGGGCTGCTTTTATTTTAGGGTTCCGCGAAAAATAACTCCACGCGGGAGAAGTCGCGGGGAACAGCTAGTCTATAATATAAAAATGAATCGCTGAATGTGTTGCTAAGCGCAAATCTCGAGAGCAGCTGAACCGATTTCGCTAATTCTTTTTTTATAATATTATAAAAAATATAAAAATAACACTTTTCTATATTCCCATACAAAAGATTCGTAATAATATTTAAAAGTCAATTTGAACTTTAATATCAAACCATAAAGTTTAAGTGTTAGTGGAGGGGTTCCGGGAAGGCAAAACAATTATGATTTTTATTTTTTGGCATAATGTAATTGTTGACTTATCAACTTTCTTTTTTCTTTTTTTATCTTACTACAGTCCCGAACAGCAGAATAAGTGTTAAAAAAAAATTAAAGAATCGACTGTTAGGTGGTACGAAGTACGCCGGGTCAGCTAGTACATACGAGTAATACAAATAAATAAAATTGAAGTGTTTGTTTGTAATGTCAAAGTAACAGATTTTTACTAAATGCATATGAAAATAAATACGGTAGTTATATAATTATAACTAAAATATAATTTTTAAAATTTTTGTCTGTCTGTCTGTTTGTTCCAGCTAATCTCCGAAACGGCTGGACCGATTTTGATAGAACTTTCACTGGCAGATAGCTGATTTCATAAGGAGTAAGTTAGGCTACTTTTATTTTAGAAAAAGAATTAGAGTTCCGCGCTAAAACATAAAAACACTAACACGCGAGCGAAGTCGCGGGGAACAGCTAGTATATTATATAACAGCAATAAATTGTTTAAGAATAATTGGTGATGTATAAATTATCAATAGCTTGTTATGTACCTATGTCATAAAGTTACAGTGATATTATTTTGTGAAGATTGTCTATACAACTAGTTTCGTTATTACATATAGTACATATACAGAATACATACATAAACACTCACGCCTGTCACCCAAAGGGGTAGGCAGAGACTACGGACTTCCATTTGGCGCGATCCTGACACACCTCTCTCGCCTCTTTTACATCCATATATCTACGCATACACGCTCGTCGGTTAAGGGTACTGAATCTGAATGACAGGGTGAGAAATAGTGTGATAAGACAAAAGTGTGGTTTGCAAGATGACGTTGTGACAAGGATTAAGAAAGGAATGCTTCGGTGGTTTGGTCATGTAGAAAGAATGAACGAGGAAAGAGTGACAAAGCAAATTTATGTTGCAGAAGTGAACGGCAGGGTCGGGAAGGGACGCCCTAGACGATGGTTTATCGACCAAATCGGCGATACATTAAAAATGGGCCAGATTAGGAGTACCCTTAACCGACGAGCGTGTATTACATATAGATACATTTTAAACCATTTAAAATGACTCTTTATTACATAATAAGCACACGACATTGATATTTCCGGAAGATCTACTGTATTAACAATAAAATCAATGTTAAAGTTTAAATTTCCAAAACCGCGGCAAAAACGCTGATTCTGTGATGGCGCTGGTCATGTGACATGTGTAACGTCACACACATTTAAACAAGTCCATAACCGTAATAAAACAGTGTAGCTAAAGTGAATTTTATAATTTTTCTTCAAATTTATTCGATAAAATGGTGTATAAATGGCGTGTAGTGCCACAATGTACTAATACGACTATAAGTAGTCCACAGAAACTGATCATTTCTATTTCAACGAATCCCAAAAGACGAAAAATGTGGTTACAATTAGCTCGAAGAGACCCAAAGAGCATTTTAGCTCATACCAATGTTTTTTTTTTTATTTATGTGTAAAGTTCACTTTAATGTAGGTAATATTTAACTTTATACATATTAGTTAGTAGCTAAATATTAGTTTTTATATAAATTAATAACATCTTTAATACCTAACCTCTTAATATGGCTTAATCTTAAGTTGGAAGGATCCTTTTCAACCAAACCCTACAGGGTTTCCTGCAGGGTTTCAAATGTATTATGTTATGTTGTTTAGCTATGTTTATAATTTTATTTATTTTTCATCAACATAACCTAAAATTAAATTTTCAAAACTTCTGAATGATGATCATACATAAATTTTTGAGTATACGTAAACAAGTTTTGCTTTTGCTTTGCTTATTTATACCCTAAAGTATAATGTCTGAAAATTGTATATAATAATAATAATGTGCTATAAGGCCTAATTTAGACCATTGGCCGGTCTGAACGGAGACTAGCCATCTGATCAGGATAGGATTATAGTGCCCGAGTGTATGCGCAAGCACAGGTGCACTTCCTATTCCCTCACTCTCATAGTCCGATAGGTAATCCGACAATACCAGAGATAGATTAGGCGCAGGACCAACGGCTTTAGGTACCTGGTGAAACACCGCCAAATTCCTAACTCCTGGCTGCTACTGAGAATTTCTTGACAGTAAAACCGAATTACTGCTTTTGGCCTGACCTGGGACTGCAACCCGGGACCTCATTATCAGCAGCCACGTATACGACCACTAGACCGACGAGGCAATTGTGTTTCATGTTTGTTTAACACATAATATACCAAGAAAATACTATATTCAGATGCTGCCTCTATAAATGCGGACACTGCGTAATCGGACTATAGATTTTACAGAGCCTTACTTCTTTCCGAAATAATGCGAATAAAGTTTTTTTTGTGTTTATTCATGCACTTCATTTTCATGTCTTTAGTACTGTACCAGTCAACTATCAGTTAAGCAGAAAAACCTAGTACAGTGTACAAATTATAAAAGCATAATATTAACACAAGCAAAGGACAAAATATTCAAAAGGCTAACTCATATTTATTTATTTATTTATTTATCCATTTCAGGAAGGTTTACAGCTTCGGTAATGTTACAAAATGGTGATAGGAATTGCTAATTACAAGCCTCCACATATTAAAATATCTATAACTAAGTTTGATAAATAATGAGCTTTTTGGCCCTGTACACTTTATACATTCTAAAATAGACGCAAACGCATAAAATAATGTGATAAAATAACTCTACAATTTACCTAAAGGTAGATGACGACAAAAATTCATTAAACCATCAGCGCTATAAAATGTTATCGAAAATCTCTGTAGAAAAGAAACAATGCTGCTTCGAACAATACCTTGGTTTTGTACAATTAGCAGAATAACAATCTAAATCGACTTTCATAACACCGTCAAAGTTAATGAAAGCGTCCCTAATTATGTGAAGGCAGCGACAAGCGTTACACGAACAAATCCGCCCCACATTGGGCGCCAACGTCCCGCAATATTTGTACTTTATTAGAGCAAGTTCCTGCGTCGTCCCGTTTACATTCAAGTTTGCACAGCTTCCGTTTTGTTTACACTCGGAACGTGTGCAAACTTCGCTGTTCACCTCAATAAATCTTCCAATAATTTCCACGCAAAACTATTGGACTCAAACGACATACCATTTTTCATATACGTGTATATTATGTTTTATCGATAGTTTAAATAATTAACAGCACGAAAAGGTACTGTCATCATACGTCTTCATAGCCTGACACGACAACAACTAAAAAGTTAGAAGTCGAATACTTAAAACGGAATTTAACTTTTAAATTTTGCTTGGTTTAACATTGTCCAATATCCTACAAATTCCATTGTCAGTTAATCTACGTAAATAGCAGAAAGAAAAAAACAAAGGAAATACTAATGAATGTTTTTCTGCCAACAGGGCGGCGCCACTAGAAAGTGAGGTATAATATTTGACAGATTTCATAGCGGGGAAGTTAATTTGTACGGAAAATGTAAAAGTTATTGTATTTTGTATTTTTTTTACGTGATAGAGCCATGCTGCAGCTATATTAGTAGTATAGTTGTAGCAGGAATGGGTCGGCTCGACCGGGGAAGGACCACGCTCTCACAGAAAACCAGCGTAAAATAGCAGCTTTTAACGCTGCTGTGTTTCGTATGGTGAGAGTAGAGAACCGGAGACCCCTTTTACTGGCAAAGAGGCATTCCATCTTAGTCCTCACGGGTGACAACGCATCTGCATTTTGAGTCTTTATTGAGGATAGATGTAGATTTCTGTGGGTCACAGTAACCACTTACCATCAGATGGACTGTGTGCTCGTTTGTCACCCTATCCTATAAAAAAAATATATTTTATATTAATAACATTAAAAATAAATAAACCAAACCACGAATATTCATAAAAGTAGAAAAATTAAAAAAATAATTAAAAATGTGCAAAAAATTAAAGAGCAAACCACTGACGCATTGTTTTGTGTATTAATAAAAAAATACTCTAGAAACTGATAAACTTTTATTAAAAAAAAAACAATTTCTCAATGAAATTAAATTGTGTAAAAGAACGTTACCTCAGTGTCAACTAGCGACATCTGTTGAGCAGAAAATTATTAGCCCTCATTAGTATTTCAGTTTAAAAATCGATCGATGCTAGAGCACAATATTTTATAAAGAAACAAACCAAAAAAAAAAATTTTCTTCGACTATAAAATTTTAATAACGCAACGCAGCAGAGGCACACGTGACAACGTTGAATGACGAATTCATAATTAATATTCGAATTAATTATTCAGATATGGCAACCCATATTGCGGTCATATTGTTCTAATTTCGAATTCGCATGGCATTTTAGCGACACACATTTTGATTAATCTGGTCTCCTATTTGAAAAATGTAATTAGTACAATGTAGTCAATAAAATGTAAAATGTGTTATTGTATAATATGCGTTCAAAATGTGAAAATCAGATTAGCGGTCAGCTTATCTGCCTCATATATTGTAAATCTTGGGTTCGATTCCTTACTCAATAGAAAGTTGATAAAAATGCAAGCAATTGGTTTTCGTATCTGATATTATTATCATCTCCCTGGTGCCACACTTCATTTTCATCCATATTCCTGTGTAACGGCAGAAACACAACGTTTGCAGAATAAGAAGAATCTAACACAGTGGCTAAATATTAGATTGCGACGCTGCAAGCCGCTGGTACAATTACCGCATTCAATAAGTACGAGTATATCTGCAGTCTACAAATAATTGTTTCTAGTCTAGGTTGGAATTTTATATCAAAAGGTTTTAAAGTTCACATGTTTCTTTTATGCGGCAGATCAAGAAAATATTTGTTAAGGTTAAATACGTGTTAAAAATCCAGAAAACGCCACTAAATATTTACATTACATACCTAGTTAACCTATCCTAATCAACTGAAAAACATAAACACCAATTATACAAACTCATTAATGGAGTGTGTTACAAATATTACAAAGTGAGAATTTTGTTTTCGCGTATTAATTTAAACAGATCAGATATAGGATTACTTTATTGGGCCTGTACATTATAAACAAAGTAAAAATAATGTAGTAATAAAGTTTTTTTATAACAAGGATGTAACTGGCAGTCTATCCGAATAGGATGATACCAATCTCATGAGTTTTAACGCCTCTAAAACACAAGCGTGACTCTTCACCGCGAGAAAGAGCCGGCTCCCCTAAACCTCAACTTTGGGCGATTCATTGAGTCTAGGGCCTAAGCAGCCGCAACGAAGTTAGTTGTCCTTACAAAGCTGCGGCAATACTTCACGCCGGGACAATTGCTTACACTATATAAAGCGCAAGTCCGGTCATGCATGGAGTATTGCTTACCATATATGGGCTGGTGCTGCAAAATGCCACCTAGCAGCTTTTGACTTAATGGAAAGGGGTGCTAAGAAGCTTATTGGTGACATCAATATGGATAGAACCAATCTTACCAGCCTCGAGCACAGACACAAAGTAGCCAGCCTTGCGGTTTTTCACAGGATACATTTCTCGGAGAGTGTGCAAAGCGGAATAAATACTTAATCTCTCCCTCTCCACTCCATCATCGGACCACCAGACGCTCGGCAGGTCTCCACACCTTTGTTGTCGACATACCACGCATTCGAACTAAACGGTTGGGTTTGTCGTTCATAATGCCTACAGCAAAGAACTGGAATAAATTTCCAGCAATCTTCTTGGACTGTGTCACTTGGAGCTTCCAAGTGCTCATTTTTGCCTGGCTCCATGGCCTCTACATATCGGGCTCGGAGAGTCCGTTGTGCAGATGGAGGACAAGGCCGCGAAGGGCAGTGCGCCTTGTGTTCCTGGTGCGCCTTATCTGAGTAGGAAAAGGTGGAAGAGAAATCCTCAACTAAGGAGGAGTCCTCGATGGTGGTACCGCTAATGTGTTTGAAAGCGTTTCTGTGGCATTGCCAATGTGTGTCTTTCCATCCGATTATGATGAGGGTGAATAGTCTTTTACTAAGCTATGGCAGTGCATTGTACTATCTTCGGCTGCATTACCACTTACCATAAGGTGAGATAGCAGTCAAGCGCTGGCTTTTAACAGTAAAAAAATATTGCATGTTGTTTTAACGCTTACTAGACGCATAGTAAATGAGCAGTTATTAACAATCATAACTAGTGCATTAGACACAAAACGCACTGCAATAAAAAACTGAAAGGTTTTATAGCTTTTTTTTTACATCTTATAAATTCTCGAAAGCCGAGAATAAAATAAGTCTCCGAAGTATAGCGATCATGTCAAGTCAAAATATTTTTACTCAAAATTTATCCTCATAAAGCACTTTTTGTAAGTCAACAAAACTACGCCATCCCTTTAACAAATCCTACTGCGGGAGACCTTATGAGAAGAAACGTCATCTCCTATATAAACCATTTTTCTTTATAGGATCGTGACAAACGATCACACAGTCCATCTGATGGTAAGTGGTTGCTGTGGCCCATAGACATCTACATCTATCCTCGTTTGCAAATCAAAATGCAGATGCGTTGTCACCCGTGAGGACTAAGATGGAATGCCTCGTTGCCAGTAAAAAGGGTCTCCGGTTCTCTACACTCACCATACGAAACACAGCAGCGTTAAGCTACTATTTTACGCTGGTTTTCTATGAGAGCGTGGTCCTGCCCCGGTCGAGCCGACCCATTCGTGCTACAACCATAATATAGCTGCAGCATGGCTCTACCACGTAGAAAATCATGTCCAAACATTCTTATCTTTTAAATAATCATCTAATTTTTAACCTTTTTTTTATTCTAGAACACTTTTTACATGTGCCTTAAAGTTATGTAAAGACAATTCAATAATATTACAGGAAGTCCCGTTATAAATTTAACTAAATAGTTAAAATTTGCCGCTACTTTTAACAATCTCGTATATATCACAAGTCTTCCACATGTACTACAATATCTAATCCGCTAACCAAGAATGACGATGATGGCAAATTATTTTAAGACGGCGGATATTTTTTTCCACCATCGGACAACCAGAAGGTCAGCGGGTCTCTACCCGTTTGTATCGATATTACACGCATTCGAACCACTCGGTTTGCTTCATCTTTCGGAATGCGTACAGCAATAGACTTGAATATTTTGCCAGCATCTATCTTTCCGTCCGATTACAATCTAGGTATCTTCAGGGCGAGAGTGAATAGGCTTTTGTTACCATAACATAGTACGATTTAACATCTAGGACTTCTTCACTTACCACTCGGTGGAATTGTGATCAAGCAAGTTACCGCGTAGTGGCGGTGTAAGAATATATCCGCTACGCTATATTGTAGGTAACTGCAAACGCGAAGTCATTTCAGTGCACTGACCTCTCAAAAAGAGAGGAGTTAGGTAGAGAAAATGGACGGAACAGAAATATTGTAGAGTCAAAAAGCGCTAAGGGAATAGCCATGAGCAAGTAGTATGTTCGAGGCTCCCGAGTTTTGGTCCGCATGCTGCAAGGCGGGTGTAGGTGAACCCCGTCGTTGTGTGCGTGTGTTACGAGACGTTTGTATGCACTCTCGTTCACTCTAGTCGTATATCCAATTAACTGAATAGCTTGATTGATTTTACGTACTGCCCACTCCAATTTTTCAAAATCTTAAAAAATACTTGTAAGTTTTTTTATTAAATTTTGTTCAATAAACTGCATTAAGCATATTCTTAAATTTCATTATGCAATTTATTGCTTTCTCAAAAAAAGAACTTTTACCAAATAGTAAAAGCCAACTTCAAAGTACTAAGAGAATAAAATACTTTCACATTCTAAAGTCGGTGCTAAGATAGTACAAAGAACTGTCCCGACTTTAGAATGTGAAATTATATTTTTTTTTTTGATTTTTTTTATAGAAGGGTCGAGCAAGGTTTTTGTAGAAGATCGAGGAAGATAAGACCTGATTGTAAGTGGGTGCTGTAGCCCATACACATATCTACATACATCCTCGATTAAGAATCAAAATCACGATACGTTATCACCCGTTAGGCCTAAGATGAAATGCCTCGTTTCCAGTAAAAAGGGTCTCCGGTTCTCTACACTCACCATACGAAACGCAGCAGCATTAAGCTCTATTTTAGACTGGTATTCTGTGAGAGCGTGGTCCTACTCCGGTCGAGCCGACTCATTCGTGCTACAGCTATTGTATATGAATAACCGCAGCATGGCTCTACCACGTAAAACTATAACCATAATTCTTTAAAGTCGGCTTTTAATTTTTTCAAATTCAAATTCATTTATTTTCAGACAACAAAGATCCATTGGTTAGTATTACATTATGGCTTCAAACCAAAAAACCGTTTTGAGGGACTAGGGAATATCACAATCTCAAAGTTACATTAAATACTTCATCCCCTATTTTTCCACTATTATTGGTGGAATTTCTTCTCCAAATTTATGTATGAGGAATAAAAAAAAAGTTTAATATCGATTCACAATTGACGGAGAAATCGTTAAACATAACGTCGAACATAGAACCTCTGCATTTTTTCTTTATGACAAATAGATCGATTGCTCGAAGGTCCTTCGAGAAATTTGTCATAATTTATATTTTAATACGTAATAGAATAACATTTTATTTGTTTACATGAATCATTCTGATTATAACGATTTTGGCATAATCATTCCTAAAGGAACTTCATCCGCGACTGGTCGTTGCTGCTGGTGATAAGAGGACTGGTTCTTTTCTCACTCAAAGGCTAAGTATATCTATTCAGAGGGAAAACGCAGCCAGCGTTCTTGGCACGATACCGCGGGGAGTAGGACTATATGATAATTAAGTTACTAGCTTTAGTTTTTTTTTTTACTATAGTTTTTTTTTAATATTGTATTTAATAAAATTTATTGTTGATTTTTTTATAACCTCTCGACCGATTTCGATAAAATTTCAATGGGACCACCTGGAAAGTATTTGAAACAAAAAAAGAATTTTCTAAATCGGTTCAGGCGTCTTCAAATAATCGGTGTACATACATAAAAAAAGATTCCGACGAATTCTGGACGCCACACATTTAGGAAATGAAATCGCATTTTGAAATCGATTTTCATAATACAATCAATGTTAATTATAATAAATACATTTATAGTCACGGGGAACAGATGTTTGGCGTTCCGATGTCAAAGTTAACCCGGGAGTACCTCCAGCTTTCTGTTTATTATATATTGGTCCGATCTACGCTGAATGAGCTTACTGTATTGAAACCTTGCAGTGGTATGCTTGGGTCTAATTTTAATGTTATTAATTATATTGTATCCCAAGCAGGTGGTTCCTTCTCTATTAAAATTAGGACGTTTTTTTTTATTTCAATAGCCTCACGTGTTATCATTCAATAGCCTCACGCATCATCCTTGGTAGAAATCGATGTTCTGTCGCGTGGATTTGTGTTCTATTGTAAAGTTAGAAATTAAAATTAAGTAAAATTAAACTCGGTAAAATCCGTAAAAATGGTTTTATTAAAAGTGTAATGTGTTCTCGAAAATAGAAGAAATCATAATATAATAATTATAATTATAGAACGGCGACAACGTAACCCAAGCAAAACTTAGCCCACGTTAGCGGCAGTGTGGCGCAATTTTAGTACTTTACTGGAACAAGTTTATACGCTACTGTTTGCATCAAAGTTTGTAACGCTTCCATTTTATTTACACACAGTGGAAACATGCACCAACTTTGCGGCACGCCTCAATAAATCTTGCTAGACGAGTGCAAAGTATGAATATTGTTTGCGTATTTGTTATAGGTTCTACAGTCGTGTCTACAAGTGCATCGGGTGCGCAAAACAGAGATTGCATATAAAATAACACAGATAAATTAATTAATAGCCAACTCTTAATCCATTGAAACGGAAAAAACGCTGTATCGCGGTCGTAACTAGTTGACAATTTATTTTAAATATATACAATATATATAAATAAAATTGAAGTGTCTGTCTGTGATATTGAAATACATATATTATTTTTATGGTACTAAGACATAAATAGAGCCGTGGTAGCTCAGGGGTTAAGCGCTCGCTGTAAATTTCACAGTACGCGAGCAACCCGGGTTTTAATCCACGCCGGTACCAATGAAATTGTTAAATTCAATTTTAAGTGATGTTTTACCGCGTGCTCGGCGGTGAAGGAACATATCTTGAGGGAACCTGCATGTCTGAGAAATCATCATCATCATCATTACAGCCTTTCATAAGTCCACTGCTGAACATAGGACTCCCCCAAAAAATGCCACAAAGACGGTCCAGGTCGTCACTTCATCTAGTGGGGGGTCACCCTACACTTCGCCTGCCGGTAGAGGCTGCCACTCGAGAACCTTTCTTCCCCATCGGTTGTCGGTTACTCTGGTTTTACTGCAGATATCCTCATTTCTAAGTTTATCACGCAGAGAAACCCCGAACATAGGCCTCTCCATAGCTCGTCTGAGAAATAATATAAAAAAAAAATATTTTCGAAGACATGTGAAGTTCGCCAAAACTCCAAGTGTTGAAAAAAATACAAAATTGACAAAATAAATGGTCTTCAACTATTTTAAAACTAAATAATCAGGCGAAGCCGGGCGGGTCGCAAAGTATAAATAAAATAAAGTTGTATATTCACAAAAACCATATAGTCCTTGTCCACTTAATTTACGTACATTTTAGGAATTTCTGCAGAAAACGGACGGTGGCTTACCTAATCGCCGAGCTTGATTAAGTTAAATACTGGCTGGCAGGAAAAAAATAAAGCGGCCATCGGCGTCGACGGAGCGACTCTGAATATGGAATGGTCAAGAACGTTATGTACTCGCATTGCAGCCAGATATATTATATATAGCTATAAAGAGAAAAATTGTAACACTCCGCTAGAGGAAATATCGAAAACAGGCTGTTTCATCCGAAAACGTGCGATAAGCGCGAAAACAAGGATGACATTAGAAATATACCTGACAACGTGTCCCCGTATAATTCTGTTTTTATCCCAACGTCAACATTGTGTTGTAAATAATTGATGAACAATTTTTAAATATTTATCTGTACTATTTAGTACTGTAGTTGTTTTTATCGAATAAACTTTTTTTATCTATATTAACAAAGTCAATGTGTATACGGAAATCCGTGAAATTTTTCTACAGAGTCATCAACCTCAAGTTCAGGCGATGCATCCTGCTAGTTTCCGGACGGAGCCGTGACGTTTGCCTTGTGGTGGAGGCTTAAGAATATCCATCACCCCATTATGTCCCTTAGGTTTCGTAAAAGGAGGCTATGAGAAATGACATAAAATCTTATAGCTATATGGTATATATGGTATCATCATCTTGTTTACGTCAGACTTAAAATACCCATACCAGTGACGGGCAGCAGCGCTAAATGTGCAAGACGTCTGGCACTGCGATCATCAATCCGCCTAGGCTTAATCGTCACGTGACGATTAAGGCTAATCTATACAACGAAAGAGACCTATGTTCAGTCCACTGCTGAACATAGGGCTGAGTTTTGGCGGGAACTTGACCGACCACGGATTGCTGCTCCTGTATTATTGTTAAAATAATGGTTTGAAGTAAATTTTGATATGTAAAAGTGGTGCGATTTTGTGTATTAAATGCTGTGAATGTGAACTATTAGTGGAAACGGTGAAACAAGTGCTCTGATGATGTGACTCTCAAGAAAAGATCTGTCTGCCTAAGCGCCTTGAGATACCATCGCTAACTGTCATCTGTCTTGCTTTTTGTTGTAGTTGCCGCCAAAATCTCCCAAAAGCTGCACAATGTGACGCATCAACATATTGTGAAGCAGTGTACTATGAAGAATAATTATACATTGTAACTTCAGGCTCAGAAGGGCTAGAATCCAGAGCCGTAAAGCCAGTTATAAAAAAAATTAACATAGGGCTTTTACGGGCCGAAAAAGACAGAAAAAAGATGATGGAAAGCGCCATTGACAGTGCGTACGTAGCGACTGCGCTACCAATCCGCGTGCTCAAAAACGTTTGTTAGCTGGCACACACGTAACGCCCACTATTGGATTGTCTCCTGTGAGCTGGTAGCGTTTTATATACAAACATATGCCATCAAAAACATAACTTGTAAAAAAAACAAGCATCCATCGCATGAAAACACAATGTATCTCTCAAGTAATACGTATTATATTAAATTAGATTGTTTAGTGGTAGGTACATTGATTCATTCACTGCAAATGTAACTTTGTAATCCTTTATATTTATATGGGATTATAAAGTTATTTATGTAGTTGGTGTATCTCGAAAACGGGATCGAAATTGCAAAATATTTTAGTTTTTCTTTGTTTTATATACTAAACAATAAGTGTATTCCAAATTTGAAGCTTCTATGTCTGCTAGAAGTGCCTTAGAGTTTTGATGATCGGTCAGTGAGTGAGTGACAAAATTAAGAAATTTTGACTAGTTATAATTCTTAAACTATAGGTTCAAATTTAATGAAATTTGAAATATACCGAGTTTATACAATGCCTACTTGGTTACTGAAAATTCAGGCTTTTAGTTTTATCCACAACGAAGTTATAGGGTTTCGAAAATGGCCTGAACTGCTTCAAGAAAAGGATGGTACGGCCGTGTCGCTTTTTAGCTCGACTTGGTGGGGGCACTGCTGTGCCCCCAGATAACAACCAACACCCAGCCCGGAATAACTATTTGCCAATATCCAAGTCATATACCTAAACACTATTCCAGGGCTGAAATCGAATTAGCCATCCGCAGCACCACAACTGAACAATTAGCAGCTGTACTACATACTTAAAAAGTACTGCATCTAACAGAGTGCTTAAAAATGATGATGATAGTGAAGCGATTATAAGCATAAAGCGAACTTAGGGCGTTTTACTAACAGCTCTCGAGCATCTGTCATGGAAATTTAATTCCGGCAACAAAAACGTTGTTGCGGAAATACAAATTACTTATTCAAATTAGCGTCATTAGTGTACACCTTATGCCACGCCGAACAATCTGCGTGATTACCGGACAAAGAATAAGCCTAAAAATACAGTGAAAAGAAAACACCATTCTTCATCAAGTCCACTGCTGAACATAGGCCTTCTCCTTAGATTGCCTTACAGGAGGAATATTTACCATAGTTGCCACGCTAGGCAGGCGTGTCAGCAACTGCAGTTTTTTATTACCTACTATATGTTGTGATCAGTCATTTTTTTATAGAATAAGGGTGCCAAACGAACACACAAACCACCTGATGATAAATGGATGTAAGTGGCCCATAGACATCTACATTTATCCTCAATTAAGAAATAAAATGCAGGTGCGCTGTCACCCCTGCGGACTGAGATGGAATGCCTCGTTTCCAGTAAAAAGGGTCTCCGGTTCTCTACACTCACCATACGAAACACAGTAACATAAAACTGTTATTTTACGCTGGTATTCTGCGAGAGCGTGGACCTATCCCGGTCGAGCAGACCCATTCGTGCTACAACCATAATATAGCTGCAGCGTGGTTCCACCACATATAAAATGCTGCATTTCCCTCTGTCGTCTCTTACGACACCCATGGGATGACATGGGGTAGTGGATATTCTTTCGCTGGCACAGCACGACGGCGTACGACGTGATGCATGTCACGCAGAATACATAACCGAACAAACTTCATTTTCCAATTAGTGTCAATATTAATATTTAATTTTCTACGTGGTAGAGCCATACTGCAGCTATATTATTTTTTTTATAGGAGCGGGTGCCAAACGAGCACACAGTCCACCTGATGGTAAGTGGTTACTGTGACCCATAGACATCTACATCTATCCTCAATAAAGACTCAAGATGCAGATGCGTTGTCACCCGTGAGGACTAAGATGGAATGTCTCTTTGCCAGTAAAAAGGGTCTCCGGTTCTCTACACTCAGCATACGAAACATAGCAGCTTTAAGCTGCTATTTTACGCTGGTATTCTGTGAGGGCGTGGTCCTCCCCGATCGAGCCGACCCTTTCGTGCTACAACCATAATACCGTGGTAGAGCAATATTGTATTTAATAAAATTTATTGTTGATTTTTTTATAACCTCTCGACCGATTTCGATAAAATTTCAATGGGACCACCTGGAAAGTATTTGAAACAAAAAAAGAATTTTCTAAATCGGTTCAGGCGTCTTCAAATAATCGGTGTACATACATAAAAAAAGATTCCGACGAATTCTGGACGCCACACATTTAGGAAATGAAATCGCATTTTGAAATCGATTTTCATAATACAATCAATGTTAATTATAATAAATACATTTATAGTCACGGGGAACAGATGTTTGGCGTTCCGATGTCAAAGTTAACCCGGGAGTACCTCCAGCTTTCTGTTTATTATATATTGGTCCGATCTACGCTGAATGAGCTTACTGTATTGAAACCTTGCAGTGGTATGCTTGGGTCTAATTTTAATGTTATTAATTATATTGTATCCCAAGCAGGTGGTTCCTTCTCTATTAAAATTAGGACGTTTTTTTTTATTTCAATAGCCTCACGTGTTATCATTCAATAGCCTCACGCATCATCCTTGGTAGAAATCGATGTTCTGTCGCGTGGATTTGTGTTCTATTGTAAAGTTAGAAATTAAAATTAAGTAAAATTAAACTCGGTAAAATCCGTAAAAATGGTTTTATTAAAAGTGTAATGTGTTCTCGAAAATAGAAGAAATCATAATATAATAATTATAATTATAGAACGGCGACAACGTAACCCAAGCAAAACTTAGCCCACGTTAGCGGCAGTGTGGCGCAATTTTAGTACTTTACTGGAACAAGTTTATACGCTACTGTTTGCATCAAAGTTTGTAACGCTTCCATTTTATTTACACACAGTGGAAACATGCACCAACTTTGCGGCACGCCTCAATAAATCTTGCTAGACGAGTGCAAAGTATGAATATTGTTTGCGTATTTGTTATAGGTTCTACAGTCGTGTCTACAAGTGCATCGGGTGCGCAAAACAGAGATTGCATATAAAATAACACAGATAAATTAATTAATAGCCAACTCTTAATCCATTGAAACGGAAAAAACGCTGTATCGCGGTCGTAACTAGTTGACAATTTATTTTAAATATATACAATATATATAAATAAAATTGAAGTGTCTGTCTGTGATATTGAAATACATATATTATTTTTATGGTACTAAGACATAAATAGAGCCGTGGTAGCTCAGGGGTTAAGCGCTCGCTGTAAATTTCACAGTACGCGAGCAACCCGGGTTTTAATCCACGCCGGTACCAATGAAATTGTTAAATTCAATTTTAAGTGATGTTTTACCGCGTGCTCGGCGGTGAAGGAACATATCTTGAGGGAACCTGCATGTCTGAGAAATCATCATCATCATCATTACAGCCTTTCATAAGTCCACTGCTGAACATAGGACTCCCCCAAAAAATGCCACAAAGACGGTCCAGGTCGTCACTTCATCTAGTGGGGGGTCACCCTACACTTCGCCTGCCGGTAGAGGCTGCCACTCGAGAACCTTTCTTCCCCATCGGTTGTCGGTTACTCTGGTTTTACTGCGGATATCCTCATTTCTAAGTTTATCACGCAGAGAAACCCCGAACATAGGCCTCTCCATAGCTCGTCTGAGAAATAATATAAAAAAAAAAATATTTTCGAAGACATGTGAAGTTCGCCAAAACTCCAAGTGTTGAAAAAAATACAAAATTGACAAAATAAATGGTCTTCAACTATTTTAAAACTAAATAATCAGGCGAAGCCGGGCGGGTCGCAAAGTATAAATAAAATAAAGTTGTATATTCACAAAAACCATATAGTCCTTGTCCACTTAATTTACGTACATTTTAGGAATTTCTGCAGAAAACGGACGGTGGCTTACCTAATCGCCGAGCTTGATTAAGTTAAATACTGGCTGGCAGGAAAAAAATAAAGCGGCCATCGGCGTCGACGGAGCGACTCTGAATATGGAATGGTCAAGAACGTTATGTACTCGCATTGCAGCCAGATATATTATATATAGCTATAAAGAGAAAAATTGTAACACTCCGCTAGAGGAAATATCGAAAACAGGCTGTTTCATCCGAAAACGTGCGATAAGCGCGAAAACAAGGATGACATTAGAAATATACCTGACAACGTGTCCCCGTATAATTCTGTTTTTATCCCAACGTCAACATTGTGTTGTAAATAATTGATGAACAATTTTTAAATATTTATCTGTACTATTTAGTACTGTAGTTGTTTTTATCGAATAAACTTTTTTTATCTATATTAACAAAGTCAATGTGTATACGGAAATCCGTGAAATTTTTCTACAGAGTCATCAACCTCAAGTTCAGGCGATGCATCCTGCTAGTTTCCGGACGGAGCCGTGACGTTTGCCTTGTGGTGGAGGCTTAAGAATATCCATCACCCCATTATGTCCCTTAGGTTTCGTAAAAGGAGGCTATGAGAAATGACATAAAATCTTATAGCTATATGGTATATATGGTATCATCATCTTGTTTACGTCAGACTTAAAATACCCATACCAGTGACGGGCAGCAGCGCTAAATGTGCAAGACGTCTGGCACTGCGATCATCAATCCGCCTAGGCTTAATCGTCACGTGACGATTAAGGCTAATCTATACA
Source organism: Parnassius mnemosyne (assembly GCA_963668995.1). Lineage (NCBI taxonomy): Eukaryota > Metazoa > Arthropoda > Insecta > Lepidoptera > Papilionidae > Parnassius > Parnassius mnemosyne. The sequence goes on from CAVLGL010000081.1 coordinate 8,389,643, forward strand.
ACGAAAGAGACCTATGTTCAGTCCACTGCTGAACATAGGGCTGAGTTTTGGCGGGAACTTGACCGACCACGGATTGCTGCTCCTGTATTATTGTTAAAATAATGGTTTGAAGTAAATTTTGATATGTAAAAGTGGTGCGATTTTGTGTATTAAATGCTGTGAATGTGAACTATTAGTGGAAACGGTGAAACAAGTGCTCTGATGATGTGACTCTCAAGAAAAGATCTGTCTGCCTAAGCGCCTTGAGATACCATCGCTAACTGTCATCTGTCTTGCTTTTTGTTGTAGTTGCCGCCAAAATCTCCCAAAAGCTGCACAATGTGACGCATCAACATATTGTGAAGCAGTGTACTATGAAGAATAATTATACATTGTAACTTCAGGCTCAGAAGGGCTAGAATCCAGAGCCGTAAAGCCAGTTATAAAAAAAATTAACATAGGGCTTTTACGGGCCGAAAAAGACAGAAAAAAGATGATGGAAAGCGCCATTGACAGTGCGTACGTAGCGACTGCGCTACCAATCCGCGTGCTCAAAAACGTTTGTCAGCTGGCACACACGTAACGCCCACTATTGGATTGTCTCCTGTGAGCTGGTAGCGTTTTATATACAAACATATGCCATCAAAAACATAACTTGTAAAAAAAACAAGCATCCATCGCATGAAAACACAATGTATCTCTCAAGTAATACGTATTATATTAAATTAGATTGTTTAGTGGTAGGTACATTGATTCATTCACTGCAAATGTAACTTTGTAATCCTTTATATTTATATGGGATTATAAAGTTATTTATGTAGTTGGTGTATCTCGAAAACGGGATCGAAATTGCAAAATATTTTAGTTTTTCTTTGTTTTATATACTAAACAATAAGTGTATTCCAAATTTGAAGCTTCTATGTCTGCTAGAAGTGCCTTAGAGTTTTGATGATCGGTCAGTGAGTGAGTGACAAAATTAAGAAATTTTGACTAGTTATAATTCTTAAACTATAGGTTCAAATTTAATGAAATTTGAAATATACCGAGTTTATACAATGCCTACTTGGTTACTGAAAATTCAGGCTTTTAGTTTTATCCACAACGAAGTTATAGGGTTTCGAAAATGGCCTGAACTGCTTCAAGAAAAGGATGGTACGGCCGTGTCGCTTTTTAGCTCGACTTGGTGGGGGCACTGCTGTGCCCCCAGATAACAACCAACACCCAGCCCGGAATAACTATTTGCCAATATCCAAGTCATATACCTAAACACTATTCCAGGGCTGAAATCGAATTAGCCATCCGCAGCACCACAACTGAACAATTAGCAGCTGTACTACATACTTAAAAAGTACTGCATCTAACAGAGTGCTTAAAAATGATGATGATAGTGAAGCGATTATAAGCATAAAGCGAACTTAGGGCGTTTTACTAACAGCTCTCGAGCATCTGTCATGGAAATTTAATTCCGGCAACAAAAACGTTGTTGCGGAAATACAAATTACTTATTCAAATTAGCGTCATTAGTGTACACCTTATGCCACGCCGAACAATCTGCGTGATTACCGGACAAAGAATAAGCCTAAAAATACAGTGAAAAGAAAACACCATTCTTCATCAAGTCCACTGCTGAACATAGGCCTTCTCCTTAGATTGCCTTACAGGAGGAATATTTACCATAGTTGCCACGCTAGGCAGGCGTGTCAGCAACTGCAGTTTTTTATTACCTACTATATGTTGTGATCAGTCATTTTTTTTATAGAATAAGGGTGCCAAACGAACACACAAACCACCTGATGATAAATGGATGTAAGTGGCCCATAGACATCTACATTTATCCTCAATTAAGAAATAAAATGCAGGTGCGCTGTCACCCCTGCGGACTGAGATGGAATGCCTCGTTTCCAGTAAAAAGGGTCTCCGGTTCTCTACACTCACCATACGAAACACAGTAACATAAAACTGTTATTTTACGCTGGTATTCTGCGAGAGCGTGGACCTATCCCGGTCGAGCAGACCCATTCGTGCTACAACCATAATATAGCTGCAGCGTGGTTCCACCACATATAAAATGCTGCATTTCCCTCTGTCGTCTCTTACGACACCCATGGGATGACATGGGGTAGTGGATATTCTTTCGCTGGCACAGCACGACGGCGTACGACGTGATGCATGTCACGCAGAATACATAACCGAACAAACTTCATTTTCCAATTAGTGTCAATATTAATATTTAATTTTCTACGTGGTAGAGCCATACTGCAGCTATATTATTTTTTTTATAGGAGCGGGTGCCAAACGAGCACACAGTCCACCTGATGGTAAGTGGTTACTGTGACCCATAGACATCTACATCTATCCTCAATAAAGACTCAAGATGCAGATGCGTTGTCACCCGTGAGGACTAAGATGGAATGTCTCTTTGCCAGTAAAAAGGGTCTCCGGTTCTCTACACTCAGCATACGAAACATAGCAGCTTTAAGCTGCTATTTTACGCTGGTATTCTGTGAGGGCGTGGTCCTCCCCGATCGAGCCGACCCTTTCGTGCTACAACCATAATACCGTGGTAGAGCCATGTTGCAGCTATAGAGGAGACCCCTTTTTCCTGGAAACGAGGCACTCCATCTTAGTCCTTACGGGTGACAACGCATCTGCAGTTTGATTCGTAATCGAAGATAGATGTAGATGTCTATGGGCCATAGCAACCACTTATCATCAGGCTCGTTTGTCACCCTTATCCTATAAAAAAAAATATCAATCCAAAACAGCACAGTAAACTAAAATAAATTGTTAAATCCAAAATTTTTAATTCAGACATTAATTCAGTAACCAACATTTGTATTACGAAATACAACTGATATCAACACATTGCAACAGTGTACGACATTAATTTTCGGACTATGTCTAATAACTGACTAAACGTTTATGTGTCGCGAGAGTCAAATGAGATATAATTAGTGATGGCAATGAATAATTAGGTATAATGAGCAGTAGCGGGCGATTTATGTCGCTAGCGGTCGTTTACAAAACATAGGAGATGAATGCAAAATGACACATTTAGGATTCAAATAAATTACCAAACGGCGACGTTATTTCCATTAAGATTGGCACCAATATAAGTTAAAAAATAATAATAACTAATGATCGCCTAGTGGTCGGAATTCGAGCGTAATTCATTAAATTTTTGATTTGTTTAGGAAGCAAGTTGTATTTCACTTTCAACTGCACGTTAATACATAGAATACGGTTACCGTTACAGCCTATTAAAGTTCACTGCTGAACATAGGCTTCCCCATAGATTGCCTCATAGGGGGTATTTTACTTTTAGTCGTTATTAGGAAGACGCTACTGATCGTCTCCTGATTTGTTTTCCTCTGTCGCCTGTTACGGCTCTCACAGGATGATATGGGGTAGTGGATCACTCAATGCGATAATATCTCTATCTATTGTATATACGTATTTATTATAGCACTCCTTTATTGGCCATTCTAATTCATATTAAATTCTATTTATCTAATGAATTTTTACAATCTGTTATTTTTATGGTATCTATATTTGTGTCTTTAAAGATAGATTAAATGAGATCAACACGGGATAAAAATTGTGATACATGAGCAGCTTTTGTCATCTATACAAATAAATAAAATTGAAGTGTCTGTTTGTAATGTCAAAATTACAGCTTTTTACTAAATACATATGAAAGTACGAGGGTGGATTGAAAAGTACTCGGCCTAACCAAGAAAATAAACAAATACTAAATCAGTTATATTTTTATTTTTCTACATAATCACCATCAAGTTCAATACACTTTTGCCACCTCCCCTTCCAAGCATTTAGACCGTTGAAAAAAAATGATTCTTCCTTAGAGTCAAAATATGCGTCTACAGCTGCTTTGACCTCGTCGTTTGTCGAAAATCTTTGACCTCCCAATTGCTTTTTTAGGTTAGGGAACAGAAAGAAGTCTGATGGTGCCAGATCAGGTGAATACGGCGGATGCGGTAACAGTTCAAAGCCACAGTTGTGAATTTCAGCCATTGACTGTACTGACGTGTGAACACGGGCGTTATCTTGATGAAACAGGACTTTTCTTCTGAGCATTCCTCGACGTTTTTCTTTTATTTCCTCTCGTAAACGACGTAGTAAGGTGCAGTAGTAATCAGAGTTTATATTCTGACCCCTTTCAAGATAATCAATCATAATCACACCTTTCGAGTCCCAGAATACTGAAGCCATCACCTTATTTGCCGACAAAATCGACTTAGCCTTTTTAGGGGGTGGTGAACCAGGTCTTCTCTACTGTTTTGATTGTTGTTTTGTTTCCGGTGTACAGTAATGAACCCATGTTTCGTCCATAGTAACAAAACGATTCAAAAAATCATCTGCATCGGCTTCAAATAACTCCAAACAGTCGCGTGAAATAGTCAATCGCGTCCTTTTTTGTTCAACTGAAAGCAGTCGCGGAACCCACCTCGCAGACACCTTGTGGAAACCCAACTCGTTGACAATGATGTTTTGACTTCGTTCATAAGAGATGCCTATAATCTCGGCTATCTCTCTAATTTTTAATCTGCGGTCTCCCATTATTAAATCAAGTACTTTTTTAATATTTTCGTCAGTAGTTGACGTCGAAGGCCTTCCAGAGCGGGGTTCATCTTTCACACTCTCTCTACCACGCTTAAATTCTGCTATCCATTTTTTGACGGATGAATATGACAGAGCACAATCGCCTAATGTACTGACCATGTCATCATGGATGGCTTTTGATGATAGCCCCTTCTTATGGAGGTACTTAATGACGGCACGCTGCTCGATTTGCTCCATTCGCGGAAATTATGTCCGATTACTTTGTTAATAAATTTATAAAATCACAACTAATTATCGTACACGTTTCGAACTTCACACAATGAACTAGTCTGAACTGAACTAAATAATGTGGGTAGATTTGATTTTTAGAATTGAATGGATCTGTGTTAGGCCGAGTACTTTTCAATCCACCCTCGTATATACAGTACTAATAACAAAAGTACAATTTTTAAAGTTTTTGTCCGTCTGTCTGTCTGTTTGTTCCGGCTAATCTCCGAAACGGCTGGACCGATTTTGACGGGATTATCACTGGCAGATAGCTGATGTCACAAGGAGTAACTTAGGCTACTTTTATTTTAGAAAATGAAATAGGGTTCCGCGCAAAAAAATTAAAACCCCAAATAACACGCGGGCGAAGTCGCGGGGAACAGCTAGTATGAAATATGTTTTTAATAGCACAGTAGTTTTTAAGTTTAATAATACACTATTTATGTATCAATTTTGTTTCTTTTTAAAAAACATATAAATTACAATGAAGTGTAAATAATATCTTTGTTTTTTATGTAATTAAAGATATATTTATAGTTTTGTGATAAAAGGCAAAATATTAATTTATTTTCACATTTATATTAAGCGAACGAACTGTACAATTAGTAAAAACAAAACCCTTAAGTTATTAAGTTTGCATAACTTATTTATTGAAATGACTCGAATACTGAGGACACTACCCTGGGACCTACCTTGAGTTGTTACTCTCAACTTGTCTGACTGTTGTCTTAACCCATTGAGTTTAATGTGGCTCAAGTCTCGAGGAACATAGCTACACCAGCTTCCATAACTTTTCAAGTTGAAATGAGTTTGACTATAGTACAATCCACATTTTTCAATTATGCTTGTCCTTCTTGCAAAAAAATGTAATATTGTGGTAATGAAAGCAAAACTGAACGACATTTTTTGGATTATTTTATCTGTTGACATAAAACTTTTAACCGACTTCCCTGTGTTGACACTTTGTTTTTTTCAACCTACTTCAAAAAAGGAGGTGGTTCGCAATTCGACTGTTTTTTTTTTATATGTGTTACCTCAGAACTTTTTTCTAGGTGAACCAATTTTGATTATTCTTTTTTTTTTATTTGAAAGCTGGTGCTTCTCATGGGGTACAATATAAATTTGATGCAGATCTGACGAGTAGTTTTTGAATTGTCCTTAATAATGCGTATTTAATTAACTTTGACTACATTGATAATGTTCTCATTTTATTTATATTGAAGTCGGTTGTACAAAATTTTTAATTTTACCACTTGTATGATACAAGTTTGATTTACATATTTGCTAAATAATATTCAACTCTTCCATAATTTAGATAAAATCACAATCAAGATGAAAATTAAGCTTTTTAGGCAGAACAAACTTGAAAAATACACTGTTAGTTATTTCTTTTTCCAATATACTAAACTACTGTACTAGTAATAGTAGCACTTACCATGAACTGTTAACTCCGAGTCCCGATTCAGCTCGTAGAGTCGCAGTGCTTCATCCAACTCCAGCTGCGTTGATATAGTGCAGGGGTCACCTTCTTCATCCACCCATTTCATTGTAAACACCTGAAGATGACAAAGTTGAAAGTAATTGAATTTTAATAATAACGAGTTGAATGTAAATTCAAGAAAAACAACTTCCTTCTGCGTGAATCCGTATCTCTGGTGCCCTTTGACCTACAGGACCCAAATTCAAACTTGACCGAGCTACTACCTCAAGGTATCCACATACCAAATTTAAAGTCAATCGGTCCAGTGGAACGGAAGTTATCGTGTCGGCATACAGACTAACAGACTGCCAGCTAAAACCATTAACTTCCTTTCAATGCTACGCAGAAGGAAGTTAATAAATGCTGCTGGTGATAAGAGGGCTGGTTCTTTTCTCGCTCAAAGGCTAAGTATAGCCATTCAGTGGGGAAACGCAGCCAGCGTTCTTGGCACAATACCGCAGGGAGTAGGACTGTATGATAATTAAGTTACTAGTTTTAGTTTTTTTTATTTATTATTATAGTTTTTAATATTGTATATAATAAAATATTTTATATTATGCTATTGAATTTTTATCTAAGCTCACACACCTCAGCTGGGGTGTTTATTTTATAACTTGTATAAAGCTATTAAGATCTCACAAAACTAGAATGATTTTTTGTGATTGCTATTTTGAATAGAGTTTGCCACTAAGCCCAACAATTTCAATATACTGAAGGAGTTGCTTACAGGTAGTCTTTTACTCCCTTTGGACTAACTAATTAATTCCCCAGACGTATGCTACATTTGCACACTAGGAGCACATGAAATACAGCAGCATGATGCAGCAATTATATCAATCTCTTGTTAATTGAAATTAATCTGCTGTGGCCTTTTCCTAGTTGAGCCGATCCATACATGCTGCAGTCATAATACAGTTAGGGTAGCTCTAAAAGTATGGTATACTTGAATTTTGTAGACTTGTGCTTTTATATGTAGTTGTGACCTGTCAGGATTCTTACCAGCTAGTTGCTTTTTGCTTAAGAGTATGATAACAGTTTTTCAGCATTAACTGGTAAACTGTTGTCTTGACACCAATTATACAGGGTTATGTTACAATAATCAGCCAAATTTGCAGAGAAGGTTCAGAATAAGTAATATAGGCAAATGGTGAAGAAAAATTTATTTTAAAAAAATCTCAATAATCTGTCCTTTTTATCTTTTAAATACAAAGTGTGTAGTAATGCATTATTTTAACTTTGACAATTCTCCACCATACTAGAATGAAATCCCATACAAAGTTTACTCTCAAAAACAGAAGGATATCAACACTCTGGTAGTGCAGGATAGTATTTCACTCTCCATTTTTGTTTTTATGTGATTTAAGAGTCAAAAGCCAACTACAATATGTTTTGTCTTATTATTGTTACAGCCTCTATGCTAATTCAGATTGCAAGGCATTTGTAATGTGTTAAAACTGAATGTAGAGAAAAAGTGCCCACTCCCCATCATCATCCACTTACCATCAGGTGGATTGTGTACTTGAATGTCACATTTATTGTATAAAAAAACATTATTTCAGTTCATCAATCCCTCCCCCACTAATTGTCACTAAACCATACCAATTGTACAAGTACAATGTGCTATTAATAATTCTGACTAACATCGTTATTTCCTGAAACCTACTGCAACCTATATATTTATTCAAACATATAGCTGTCCCCCGCAACTTCGCCCCCATGGAAATTAACCATGATTTCATGGGTTTTAATTTTTTTGTGCGGAACTCTAATTCTTTTACTAAAATAAAAGTATCGTAAGTTACTTCTTATAACATCAGCTATTTGCTGCCCAGCCCAGTTGAATCCGTCGATTGACCTCTCGGTCAAAGTTGGACTTACCTAGTCGGACTATTTGTCCCAGATAAACATACTCGTCAACAACTTCGAGCTTAGTGCTCCCAACAACTACCGGCATAGGTGTGACATGGACATGATAAACATGATCTTTGTTTTGTCCATGTTCATCTTAAGACCTATCCGTTGGGAAGCACTATTGAGGTCATTGAGCATAGTGCTTAGGTTCTCCAGCGATTCTGCCATAAGGACTATATCGTCGGCAAATCGAAGGCGAGTAATGTAATCGCCATTGATGTTGATACCGTATCCTTTCCAGTCCAGAAGCTTGAAATAGTCTTCCATTGCAGCGATGAAGAGTTTCGGGAATATGATGTCACCCTGTCTTACACTTCTCTGCAATTGGATAGGTTTCGTACTCTGGTTCTGTACTCGGATAGCCATCGTAGCCCTACTGTACAAGCATTTCAGCACTTCGATATACCGACAGTCCACATGGCACCGCTGAAGGGACTGCAGCACCGCCCAAATTTCGACGGAATCAAAAGCTTTCTCATAGTCCACATATGCCAGACATAGTGGCAAATTGTACTCCTCTGACTTTTGTACAATTTGCGGAAGGGTATGTATGTGGTCTATGGTGCTAAAGCCTTTTCGGAAACCGGCTTGTTCGGGAGGCTAGAAGTCGTCAAGTCTGCGCGCGAGACGATTCGTAATGACTCTCGAAAACAGCACGTAGACGGGGCTCAGAAGGGAAATCGGTCTGTAGTTCTTCAAGAGAGCGTTGTCGCCTTTCTTGAAGAACAAGTCCACCGCACTTCTGCTCCACGCCTCCGGTGTAATGCCACCATGGAGGACGGAATTAAAGAGCTTCTGAAGGACTTCAAGTACCGGTTTTCCACCCGCTTTCAGAAGCTCCGCTGTAATTCCATCCTCGCCTGGGGCCTTGCCGTTTTTAAGGTGCTGGAGAGCCATTCTAATCTCGCTCAGACTGACGTCCGGGATATCATCGGAATAATGTCGGATAAGACTCGCTCTTGGATCGTTAGTCACACTCGCGTGTGGCTCCAACGATGACGTGTACAGCTGCCCATAGAACCTCTCAGTCTCACTCAAAATCTCAGGTGCCCCGGAAACGATGCTGCCACACTCTGTCTTCAGCTTTGACAGTTGGCTCTTTCTGGCAGACAGATCTCTGGCAAAGACTTTGGAGCCTTGGTTCCGCTCGATCGCTTCTTCAATACGAGCTGTATTGAAGTTGCGTAAGTCCCGTCGCATGCATTTGGAGATCTGTCTGTTCAGTTGCCTGTATGCTGTCAAATCTGTTGAAGAATGTAGCTTCATCTCCCGTCTAATAGCCATGAGATTAAGAGTGTGATCGGAGAGTTTTTGTGTTCTTCTGCGGCGGGTCTTGCAGAACTTAGCTCCGACTGCATGGACAGTTTCCACGAGCTTGTCATTCATACCGTCCACTTCATTGCAGTCTTCTAGGCACTGAAAACTGTTTTGTAACTCGAGCTGAAAGGTTTCGGGACTTTGGATTAGAGCACGAGGGGGACGGAGCGTTGACTTCATTAGACGAGACCTCTCCAACTTAACGTTTAGGTTCAGTGTGCCTCTAACCATTCGGTGATCGCTACCAGTTTTCACCCTCGCGATCACGGAGACATCACTGAACACACTGGTCCACTTCCTGTGGGGCCGCTTCTGGAAGAAAGAGTTCATCATAAAGAGTCCCTCTTTCTCCATGAAGTCGGCCAGCTGCTGGCCCCTTGAGTTCCGTTGCCCTATTCCAAATTTCCCTACCTTCAGCTCACCATTCTCTCTTGTGCTTAGTTTTGCATTGAAGTCTCCCATTAACACCGTATATTGGGTTTTGGAGGAATGCATGGCTCTAGAGATGTCCTCATACATTTCCTCCACCTCCTCAACGGGGTGTGTCGAGGTTGGTGCGTAAACCTGTATGACCTTCAGCGAATACCGTTTGGTGATTCTGAGTATACGGTACGCAACCCTCGTCGACACACTCTCAATCTTTACAACGTTATTAACGAGAGACTTGTGGACGATAAATCCGACACCTCCTTGGGACAGATGGTCGCCCCCCCCGGTAATAGAGCAAGTTGCCGGGTTCGAGGATTACCTTTTCTTCCCCCTCTCTTCGGACTTCGGATAATCCTATAATATGCCAGCGTAACTTTTCTATCTCTTCTTCCAGCTCCACAATCTTCTCGTCAGTCCTCAGGGTGCGTGCGTTGTATGTTGCCAGGTCGAGTCGTCGTAGGTGGCAACCGAACCTCCACCGGAGATTCTTAGCACCCCTTGCCCCACCGTTACCATGGTCGCTACCGAAGCCAAGAATAGCGGGGCCGCCGGGGACTGGGGGCCGTCTCTTAGTAACTTTTTCCATTTGGGGGGTATTTGCCATAGTTGCCACGCTTGGCGAGCGGGTTGGCAACCACAGTTTTTTATTGTATTTTTGCTGTTATCAGGAAGATGCTGCTGCCCATCTCCTGCCTGTTTCCCTTTGCGACACCCACGGGAAGATATGGGGTAGTGGATATTCTTAACCGCCACTACACGGCACTTTTTTTATAGATGTATAGATATATTAAACAAAAAGAAAGTTACTTTTTATCACTTTCATACATTTTGTCATATTCATTTATTACCGCCTATCAAAATTCCACTGCTAAACATAAATTCTGAGGTTCCATAGATTGCCTCATAGCCTCTGCAGGCTGATTGACAACCAATGTTTTTAATTATTTTGAGTTTTTATTAGGATATATGTGGTAGAGCCACGCTGCAGTTATATTATAGTTGTGGCGGGAAGGGTTCAGCTCGACCAGGGTAGGACCACACTCTCACAGAACACCAGCAAAAAATAGCCACTTAATACTGCTGTTTTGTATGGTGAGAGTAGAGAACCAGAGACCCTTTTTACTGGAAACGAGGAATTCCATTTTAGTCCTCAGGGGTGACAACGCATCTGCATTTTGATTCGTAATTAATGATAAATGTAGTTGGTATATGGGTCGCAGCAGCCATTTACCATTTTTGTCACTGTTATTCTATAAAAAAAGCCATCTCCCGTTTTATTTCCCTTATTATTATTTCTTATGAAACTCACAGGAAGTTAATTTCAGAACAAACAATAAACTTTTAAAACAAACCTGGTCTGGCAGAAATCTACAGATTGCTATCATCTCCTGCGTAAACTCCTCAAGAGTTATATTATGTTTAATGTAGGTTATCATCACATCTCCACTATACACGGTTTTCACACGCACGTCGTTCGCGTGGTTATCCTGTACTAGTTGAGTTGGCATCATATCACAGTTATAAAAACTTTAAGTAAATTAAGAGTCACCAAGAGTTCCTGAAAATTACAATAACGCATTTATATATTTTTGTATAAAGCAAAATTTGTCCAATGAAATTTATGTCAATAATATTATCATAACATGATAGTGTTGAAGTTAAGTTTCGGTTCAAATTATAACCTAATGTTAATACAAGTTCCACAATAATTATGGTAACAATTTGATAGTTCACAACCATAACTGACTAGCCTAGTTAGGTTGACAAGGCCTGCACTCCGATTTGGCGCAAATATTATAGACAAAGGTGCAATAACATGGATAACATTCCCATTATATGAATCATTTTCAATAGTACACAACGACAAGCCTTGACTAAATATGCTATATAATCGTCAAAATAACGAAAGTTTAGTATTATCCTAACAACTTCATTTATAAAATTCTAAAGTAAATTAAATTTACTGTACCTAATTTTAAAAAAGGAATATCAACAAAAATTGACACAACAACATTGAGTTGACAAACCAAACTGTCAAACTCAGTTTCCGATTCAAGGAAGAGAAAAATAGAACATAACTTTTATAGCAGGAGAGAACAGTATATTGTACTCTTTTTAACATCTAAGACTGAGAATGAATGAAGGAGACAAGTAATTCTTGTAAAACAGACCAAAAAGACAATGGTTGTTAATAATATATGACGGGAACGTAATTCGTTGAGAAATAATCTTTCAGTATTCTTAGCAATATTTTTATGTATTAAACTTGTATAATGGTTTTTACCTTTGTGTGATATTAATAATACGTATCGCTTGAATTGTTTATATTTAATGTGTTCTTTTTATTTTCTTTTCTGTATTATCAGATAAATTGATCGTATCAATAATAGAAAAATACCGTTATAAAACGCAAACACTTATGTCAAATTATCAACTAAGCCATCACTGGAACTGAAACCTAGAAGGGTTTTTTATTTTAATATTAATAATTTTAACCGTGATTCTAAATCACTTTATTTATCCTGTTGTTAAGTTGTTCAAAGTTTAAATAAAACATGGTAAACATTAGTTTCTACTAATATATAGCAACAGTTACAAAGCGCTCGAAAAGTATTTGTTATGGTTTTGATGATGATGACTAATACTTAATTTTATTAACTACATATTATTTAACTTCCTTCCAGACGGAGCAACAAATGGACTGTGCATTAGATTTAATGCGCCGATTACCTCCTCAACAAATAGAAAAGAATTTGACCGATTTAATTGACCTAGTCCCGAGTCTTTGCGAGGACCTTCTGTCGTCTGTAGACCAACCCTTAAAAATCGCTCAAGATCGCAGCAACGGAAAGGATTATCTTCTTTGCGATTACAACCGTGATGGTGATTCATACCGTTCACCTTGGTCTAACACATATGATCCACCACTTGAAGATGGTTCTATGCCCTCAGAGAGATTGAGAAAATTAGAAATTGATGCTAATCATGCATTCGATCAATATCGTGAAATGTATTTTGAAGGTGGAGTTAGCTCTGTTTATTTGTGGGACATGGATCATGGCTTTGCAGGTATTATATATTAATTAATAAAAACTAATAATGTGTTCATATTATTCGAAATTAAAGTAAGAATCATGTGTGATTATGAACAAATCCTGTCTAATTTTCTGCCGACTTTCAAAACGGATACGGTATTCAATTCAACTATGTTTTTTTTTTGTTTTTCTTTATGTGTTACCTCATAACTTTTTACTGGGTGAACCTAATTCGATGATTCTTTTTTTATGTGAAAGCTGATACTTCTTGTGTGGTTCCATATGAATTTGATCAAGGTCAGACCAATTGTTTTTGAGTCATTCTTAATAACTTATATCGAAGTCGGCTGTACAAAATTTTTTATCTTAAATTATGTTTTCTTCTCTTGCAATAATTTGCTTTCAACAGAGTTGTAAATTTTTAAGATAATGTTTATTTATATTTTATACTAGCTGTCACTCGCGACTTAGAATAGAATTTTTTATTGGCCTGCATAGAATTTTCTACGATTTCAAGGGTTTTAATTTTTTTGTGCAGACCCCTGATTGTTTTTCTAAAAAAAGTATCCTAAGTTACTCCTTATAACATCAGCTATCGGTCCAGCGGTTTTGGAGGTTAGCCGGAACAAACAGATAGAGATACAAACAGACAGACAAAAATGTTAAAAATTGTTTTTTTTTTGTTTAGTACTGTATATACTTTCATGTGCATTTAGTGAAAAGCTGTTATTTTATTTATTTGTATAGATTTACACAGTTATGTATTATATAATTGTTAATTTCAAAATCTGAACTACTCGCTCTATATTTTATAGAATTAGTCATTTGTATCAAAAACATAAATGCAATAAAAGTTTAATTAAAAATGTTATTGTCATCATCAACCAAGAATAATATAAGATGGTTCATATCCTACACCACCAGACGATTAGCCTATAGCCTGCTACTGGCATATGAAGGGTTGTTACAGAAGGTAAAAAAAATATTTACAGGTGGCAAATACCTCTTGAGTCTGTATTGAGTATGAATAATAATTAGGGATGGCAATCCAGCACTGTTTTCAATCCAACGGGATTTTTGCTGAATTTACTTCAATCCAGCAGGATGCAGTGGAACCCGCAAATGTTATAGTTTTTTTTTTTTAAATTTGTGTAAATATTCTTTGTTATGGTATAATCAAAGGTTTATTAAAAATTACAAAAGTCGACAAATCTTATTGCACGTAATTGACTTATTATTTTACTGTTTCATTACTTATTTATTAATAAGAAGTGCAAGAACTAACAATTATCAATATTTGGTAATTTTGTGACTAGTCTCTAGTTAATTAAAAATATTACTTCTAATCTGTATCTGAGGTAATTATAATCAGTCTCTTTTATTCAGAGATTTAGATTGTCATATGAATTTATTTTACTTACAGCCTTAATGTTTCTTACTAAAATAAAGAATGAATAAAAAATGTAGCAAATTTATAAATATCAAATAATAAGTCAATAGTGTTATCTCCTAATCTACTTCTTACATAATTACACATGTAGCCAGCGGCCGAAAAGGCTCTCTGCCACCGCACTTGTTTGTTTGATAGTTAATAAATAGTTGTGCAACAAACTCTCACTCCATCAGTTTAAAATGCTGACATTTCTTGAATCCAAGGTGCAAAACAAAGGACTGAACAGCAACGTGGAGACAACCAGTGTTGCGCACCACGCTGCAAAGGGATTTTTTTTTTAAATACTAGTAATACTATCTAACATTACTAATATTCCCTTTAACCACTTCTGGTAAGCTTAAAATGCTTGTGTTAGAAGTGGTTCACGACAGTAGTCGAATGACGGGTTCGAACCCACGACCTTTCGAGTTCGTGGTCCGTGCCCTGCCATTAGGCTACTGACGCTTCAAGATTTAAGATGACAAATTTGAATGGATTTGCATGATATGATGCTTGCGGGTTGTTGCGGGATCCTGCAGTTCTTAAACTTATGTTAGATCCTGCTGGACTGTGGGATCCCACTTTGCTGGATTGCAATTCCTAATGATAATGTTATTAAAACATGTTGAAGAAAAATTGTCAAGTACTATTATGCCTTGCTTTAATTAATCAGACATATCCTCATTGAAATTTTAATTATATAAAATCTTTAGACGTTAATAGCAATTATAAGATTGAAATTGAAAACTTGCAGACTGCTCTAGATGGCAGTGCTATTATTCCTTGTTTTTCTAGGGTCAATTCTCACTTTGGAGATATCTCTCATGTACTCCAATATAGCTAAAGTAAACAAACATTTATTGTAACTGCTAACTTTTTTTAAATTATGCTAAGATTTATATAATTGAGAAGTATTGTTTATATCATAGTTTGCCTTAAATTTTTTTCCAGGTGTGATTCTTATAAAGAAAGCTGGTGATGGCTCCCAAAAGATAAAAGGCTGTTGGGACTCCATCCATGTTGTAGAAGTTGTGGAAAAAAGCTCAGGTCGGAATGCACACTACAAGTTGACCTCCACAGCAATGTTGTGGCTGCAGACTAATAAAGAAGGCAGTGGCACTATGAATCTGGGGGGAAGTTTGACTAGACAGGTATACTTTATAAATTATAGTATATATTTATATTTTTATGCCTATATACATTTATACAGTCAACCTGATGGTAAGTGGATGCTGTGGCCCATGGTCATCTAAAATACAGATGCATTGTCACCCCTGAGGACTAAGATGGAATGCCTCATTTCCAGTAAAAGGCAGCATTAAACTGCTATTTTACGCTGATATTCTGTGAGAGCATGGTCCTACCCAGGTTGAGCCGACCCAGTCATGCTACAACCATAACATAGGTGCAGCATGGCTTTACCACGTAAAATTCTCTGATCACTTTAGCATAAAATTATAAACCAAATTGAAATCATCACCATTACAAGTATTACAACAATAACATTTCAACAACTCCTACTAATGTCTACTTATTTCTTTATTGATCTAGTATGTACATTGTACATGTCAGGTGAACACACATTGTTTCTAATAGTAATTTGCATCCACAGTGGCTCATACATTTTCAACCTCTTTCATATTAATATCTCCCTCATGTATTATGAGCTGCTTATCCTACCTTAGATTTCAGTCAATTCACATGGACCATAATCTGCAATCCACACAATATAAAAATATTTGTGAGCTCATCCTCATCTATTATGATGGCAATATATTTTGTTCTTCATAATGTATTATATATTGAGCCATGGTACCTCGTTTGGTTAGTGCTTGCTGTAAGTTTTACAGTATGCGAGCAATTAATACATAATATGCGGGTGCGATGCCCGCCGGCACCAACGAAATTGTTAATTGCAATTTTAAGTGCTGATTTGCCACATGTTCGGCGGTGAAAGAAAACATCGTGAGGAAACCTGCATGTCTGAGAAATAAAAAAATATTTCGAAGACATGCAAAGTTCGCCAACACGCATTGCCCCTAATGGGCAGCACAGTGGAAATTTCCTTGCCCTAAAACACTCAGAAATGAGGGGAGGCCTGTGCCCAGCACTGGGACGTATGTAGGTTGTAACTTTAAAATATATTATTGTGTTCATCAGTACAAGAAACAATCACTTTGATCTAAAATAATGGTACAACTAAACTCAAAGTTAAAATATAGTCACTAACAAACTACAATCACTGTTGCTTTTGAATTTCTTTACTGCCTCCTATGCGAGTTCTGTTACACACTCCAACTAAATAGGCAATCAAAGAACACTTCCCATAACCATATTTTAAACCTCTCTGTAATATTATTATATTTCACAGGGACAGTAATAAGAATAAAACATAATATCAGTAATATTTCATATATTAAGAAGTGCTTAATAAAAAGCCTATTAACATTGACACAAAGATAGTTATAGGAATATCGAAAAAAAACATGCACATAAAATGAGAACCAACAGCACCAGTTTAAATTGCAATTTTATCTGTCGATTTACTATATGCTCAGCAGTTAAGGAAAACATCGTTAGAAAGTCTGTGTGTAATATATATAATTATGAACAAACAATTTTGTATACATGTGAAGTTCGCCAACATGTACTAGAGTAGAAGAAATAACTGCTCTAAAACCATTGCAAAGTGAAAGAATGTCTTTGCCCAGTTGTGAGACGTACTTACGCTGCAATTTTCTTTATTTATTTTCACCAAAGTTTTGTTACAAAAATTATTAGTGTATTGTATATTATTTGTTGACATTTTAATGAGACAAGTGAAGGCGAGTACATGACACATGAGGAGACATATTTAACCTTACCATAATTTAAAGAGCACGATTTCTTTTCACCATAGTAGGATAAAAGATACTAGGGGAAAATAAAAACAATATGATTATTACTTCAACATTTCTTGAAGTTGCTGTTATGGTTTGGTAGTTTAATGATTACTAATGGCCGTCCAGTAGTCACTTTTTTTTGAAACTTGTATATTATTATTAGTGCGCACATTAAGCAATAAAATCTGTACAAAGCTTACTTCATATATTAATATAAAGATTTAGTACTGGACAAAAAGCAAATTATTGCTAGAGTTTTAAATAATGCATTAAATCCATCTATGTATTTAAATATTAAAGGTTATTTATTTATTTATTACAGGCAGAACAAGACTCTGCTGTGAGTGATGTAACACCTCATATTGCTAACATTGGGCGCATGGTCGAAGACATGGAGAACAAGATCAGGAATACTCTAAATGACATCTATTTTGGTATATTAATTATTTGATTCTCGTTATTTTGTTCATCATCATCATTACAGCGTTTCACAAGTGCACCGCTGGTGCCCACAAAACACAGCTACCAGCAACCAGCGACTTACTTGCATATCTAACCATGTTGTCTAGTGGGTATCCATCTAGTGCCCCCTCTGGGGGCAGGGGGGACTACACTTTAATAAGCAGGTTGATGCTGCCACTCAAGAACCTTCCTCTGCCATTGGCTGTCGATTCTTCAATCTATATGGCTCCTCCATTGTCACTTAAATTGACAGATCCATTGGGCTATAGTGGTTACTCTGGCTTAATTGCGGTGTACTGTTAGGGGTTCAGAAATAGGTGGGTTCTTAAAAAGCCAGAATTTATAGTAAATTATTTATTTATCTTACTTCCGCACACGTATAAGTAAGTTCTATGAAGGGGATCACTGGCCTGACGTAGGGGCGAAGTCCAAGCGCTGTTCCCTCAGGGTCGTAGACAGCCAGCTAGCAGAAGGAGCCAGTGATACCCAAGCCCAACAGTGATGAAGGCCGTTGGTAGGAGGGTAAAACTCCGT
Organism: Parnassius mnemosyne; assembly: GCA_963668995.1. Taxonomy (NCBI): domain Eukaryota; kingdom Metazoa; phylum Arthropoda; class Insecta; order Lepidoptera; family Papilionidae; genus Parnassius; species Parnassius mnemosyne. The sequence goes on from CAVLGL010000081.1 coordinate 8,407,952, forward strand.
TAGCTTGTGGCTCGGCAAGCAGTAGTCCTTAGGTAGTAGGTAGATGCTTAGGTAGTAGGTAGATGCTCAGGTAGTAGGTAGATGCTTAGGCAGTAGGTAGATGTTCAGGTAGTAGGTAGATCCCCAGCGGGATCAACTGCACCTCGAATAATTTAAATTTTAATTGTAGGTAAGCAGGTTCAACGGTCGTTAGTAGGAGGGTCACGCGTGTTGCGAACTTGAAGCAGTCTCAGGTAGAAAAATAAATAATGGCCCAAACGGGGACTCGTCGTCGTGTCCGAATCCTACCGAGTCTTTTGTTTTAGAGATCGGTGAGCAAAATGGTTCACGCTGCGCGGATTAAATTAACTAGTCTATGGTTCCGTAGAATAACTATTTTAAATTAACAATATGTTATAATTTATTACTTTTTATTTTTAGATTAGAATATTATATTACTATTATTTATTTAAGATTATATCTATATTATTATCTATTTAAGATTAATTAATTATAAGTATTTGTAAGGGTGCATTCAGATGCACCGTTACAGTGGCTATTCTCATAACAAAGTCTATCACGCAGAGAAACTTAGCATAACCATCTCCATAGCTGGCTAGGTTTAGGTTATTTTATATTGTTTTATTTTAGTTAATCCACTGCTTTTTGAAGGTTGAAATAGCTAGCATGCATTACTTTAAGGATTTGCCCATTACTCACCACACTGAACGGTTGTTTTGATGAGAGTAATTTTTTTATAGAATAAGGGTGAAAGACGAGCACACAGTCCACCTGATGGTAAGGGGATACCGTGGCCCATAGACATCTACATTTATTATTTACCCTCCCACTGCTCCTACTCCACATTACTAGTCCTTCCAAGTTGTATATTTTGAATCAAAGTCACAATATTACACAGGAACAAATTGAGCTCAATTGTTTAGTCAAACTAAGTTTAAATTAACAGTTTATGGAGACATTTACATCAGTTGCTACACACAGTTGTTTTATTTTCTAGGTGTTAGTAGGAAAACGCTGCTGCCCAACACCTGGTTTTTGTTTACATCTGTGGCCTCTCTTACTTAGGAAATTAACTGCTTATCAAATCGAACAAAATCCATTTGTGCCTAATTAACTCTTTATTTATTAGTGTTTTTTTTTAAATTTTAATACCATGCTTGGTATCAGAGCGGTAGTAACAAAATGTATGCTATGCGACGAAAAATTTAAAAATATTAGTGATTAACTCCACTGCTAAATTTGTCTAAGAATATTTTTGTATGAGTTTCAGTAAAAAAGTCATATATCATAGACCGTGATTTATAACAATTTTGATTAAAAAAAACTGTAACATTATAGTGAATAAATCTAAAAATTGGATTACAACATTAATCAATAATTATAGTTACTCGTCAGTCGCTATTTTCCATTCTATTAATTAGGAAGAGATGTCTTTAAGTATAAAGCATGACTAATATTTTTAAGTAATCTTGCATGTACTTACAATAAAAACTAAAACTGAACTTCTAAACTAAAAATTAAAATTTCAATCAAAAAATTAGTTTTAGGGTATTGTTACATAACAGGTCTCTTCTCATTTGTAATAGGGCTATGGAGCAATTAGTGCATGGTGCACTGCGATGTTCGAAATCGAAATCGAATCGAATGCTAATTTCTAATCGTTATTGAGTTTTTTTTTAAAATCGATAAAGCATATACTTAGGAATTTCAAATTGCTTATTTATTATAATCATTATCTGTGAAAATAAATCGATTTCGTTCTCTATTACAAAGAGTATTTTTAACTACTTAATTAAATTGAAGTGTATGTTTGTTATGTCAAAATATCAGCTTTTAATAAATGCATAAGAAAATATATATTATGGTACTTATAAACAAAAATTATAATTTTTGTTTGTCTGTCTGTTTGTTCCGTCTAATCTCCGAAAAGCTGATGTTATTAGGAGTACCTTATGCTACTTTTATTTTAGAAAAAGAATTATGGGCTCGCGCAAAATAATTAAAACCCATAAAATTCAATCGTAATAAATACCATCCGGACGAAGTCGCGGGGAACAGCTAATTCGTACATTAGTCGCAAACTTCTATACTATACCATTACAATTAAATACTCAATTTTGTTTATATGTTACCCTGTCAACAGGCAAGACAAAAGATATCGTGAATGGCCTTCGGTCTGTTGTCCCCGCGGATGTTGCGCGGAAGACTGCGGCCCTACAACATGACTTGGCTCTCGCGCTCCAACGTCGCAATGTGGTTAGAACCGACTGAGCAGAGGTATTGCATACAGGTATTAATGCACCAGCTAATAATATTTTTTTTTATAATATAAGGGTGACAAACGAACACACAGTCCACCTGATGGTAAGTGGTTATAGACATCTACATCTATCCTCGATTACAAATCTAAATGCAAGAGCGTTAACACCCGTGAGGACTAAGATGGGATGCCTCGTTTCCAGTAAAAACGGTCTCCGGTTCTCTACACTCACCATACGAAACACAGCAGTGTTAAGCTGCTATTACGCTAGTATTCTGTGAGAACGTGGTCGTTCCCCGGTCGAGCCGACCCATTCGTGCTACAACTATACTACTAATATAGCTACAGCATGGCTCTACCACGTAAAGAAAATATATTTTCAAGGTGTAGTCACAAATCATTGTCAGTCTTTTTTAACACCTGACGAAAACAAGGATGTTATATGTTAGTAGTGTGTTATTGTGTATCTGTCTGTGTTTCTGTCTGTGGCATCATAGCTCCTGAACGGATGACTTAATCGAAAATGTTCTTAGCTACATGTCAAGAAAATCAATTCAGTTGTTTGAAGATCACCAGCTCTTTTTGTTTCGGGGGTTTTTTTAATATTTAATTTAAGTTATTAACTCCTCTGCTGGATATAAGTCTACCAGTAGGTACAAATTGGCATATATTTCTTTAAAAAAAATTATCTATACTCACCACACCTAAGGTCTTGGATTTAAGTCACTTATATCCTATCAGTCGTTTAGGTCACATTTGGAAAATAAGCTTGTATATTCTTCCCTACTCCATTCAATAATAATATAGACATAGAAGTTGGATTACGATGAAATTTTCCAATTTAACGTAGTATAGCAGCTGCAGCTATCTTGTGGTTATATCACGAATGGATTGGCTCGACTGGGGAAAGACCACGCTCTCACAGAATACCAACGTGAAGTGGCACTTTGATGCTGGTGCGTTTCACATGGTGAATGTAGAGAATCGGAGACCCCTTTTACGGTGACAACGTATATGCATTTTGATTCTTAATCGAGAACTGATGTTGATTTCTATGGGCCACAGCTTTCACTTAATATCAGGAGAGAATAATTGTCAATCTTATTCACTAAAAATAAAACTTTTAATGTGAGAAAATCAAGTGGTAAAATTAAAATTTTGCACAACCGACTTCAATATAAATAAAAGAACATCATGAATGTAATCGAAGTCAATTAAATACGCATTATTAAGGACAACTCAAAAATCACTGGTCAGATCTTAATCTTTATATGGGACCACATGAGAAGCATAAGTTTTCAAATAAAAAAAGTATCATCAAAATCAGTTCACCTAGAAAAAAGTACTGAGTTAACACGCATAAAAAATTAATAACCTCCTCCTTTTTTGGAAGTCGGTTAAAAAACTAAAGATACAAAAACAGTAGATATAAACAATATAGCTGCAGCATGGCTCTACGGGGTAGAGCCATGCTGCAGCTATATTATGGTTGTAGCACGAATGGGTCGGCTCGACCGGGGAAGGACCACGCTCTCACAGAATACCAGCGTAAAATAGCAGCTTAACGCTGCTGTGTTTCGTATGGTGAGTGTAGAGAACCGGAGATCCTTTTTACTGGCAAAGAGGCATTCCATCTTAGTCCTCACGGGTGACAACGCATCTGCATCTTGAGTCTTTATTGAGGATAGATGTAGATGTCTATGGGTCACAGTAACCACTTACCATCAGGTGGACTGTGTGCTCGTTTGTCACCCGAACCTATAAAAAAAAAGTAGGATACACAATAAACTGTAATGCATATTTTCATATTAAATATGATTAATTTCCAGATGAGATGGAGATATCGGGTGAGTACGAACAACGACGCCAGTAGGATATTAACACCTCACTGTACAAGTTACTGAATGTGAAAATCTATGAGAAATTACTAATAATAAATAAAGACATATATTTGGTGTTCAATGCATCGTGTATGGTGCTTCAGTTAATAAAATAGTCCATTTTATTTGATAATGTTGCTTGGATAGTAATGTAAGTGAAAAGATTGTGAATCTGTATTTGATTTTGTTATCTGTATATTAGAAATTACAGTCTAAATATCCCGAATACCACCCATCTCATTTTCATTTGCAGTTGCATTTTTGTCGCTTAGTAATTTTTAATTGTAAATTAGATATTATATTTTTTAAATTAAGGTCATATCTAACAGTAAGAGATTCAGTATAACGACTTTTGTCATTACTAATATTATTACATTAATAAACCAGTTCTATTTGTTTACTGCTAACAATATAAAGGAGGACTTATGTTATTTATCTATACCTCCATTTTTACAATAGTGTTAAATTGGCCTCTCTAAATAAACATGTAAATCTGAAAGTCTTGTTTATTTCCTTTATGTTATCGTATTCAAATTTAAAGGACACGATTTAGCGGCTTACGAACAGCAAGAATTAAATATATTTAAAAGGACAAAGTGAACAATTATCTGAATTATTGTGATTAGGTTAATGTTCACAATATTAAAAAATGGAGGATCACTGTCATTTTATTAAATTAAATTGTGTAAAACAAATTTTTTCAGCCATCTTCAGTTAGCATTTCTTCTACAGATATAATATGTACGACAGGCCACGCATGAAAGTTAATTAAATTTTTTTTTGGACGAGACACTAGCCAGATATATTTTCATTTTGAGAATACTGTTACAACAGCCAGTGTTTTTGGATGAGACACTGTACAGTTATAATTTATTTTGAAAATACTGTTACTATTTGCACGTGGTAGAGCCATGCTGCAGCTATATTAGTGGTATAGTTGTAGCATGAATGGGTCCGCTCGACCGGGGAAGGACTACGCTCTCACAAAATACCAGCGTAAAATAGCAGCTTAACGCTGCCGTCTTTCGTATGGTGAGGGTAGAGAACCGGAGACCCTTTTTACTGGAACCGAGACATTCCGTTTTAGTCCTCACGGGTGACGACGCATCTGCGATGTAGATGTCTATGGGCTACAGCAAACACTTACTATCAGGTGGACTGTGTGCTCTTTTGTCACCCTATTCCTATAAAAAAAAAACTACAGCCAGTTGCGTGTCGAATCACGTTGCACGAGAACATTCTCGAAGATAAGGGTCGCGATAGCGAACTCTACTCCAAGAAGCGATTACGAGTATTGGATCTTACATAATAGTATTAGGTCGTAGATCGATTCCTCACTTTACAGCACCAGCCCATATATGACACCTAGCACTCATGACAGGACTTGCGCTTTATATAGTGTAAGCAACTATCACGACGTGAAGTATTTTCTTTCATCTGTGGAAGAACACTTAACCATGACCATGACTCTATGAACCTCCCAAAATTCAGGTTCGAAGAAACCTCAACCCTAGCAACAGAAGGTGGTTGGTGAATTCAAATTATACATTTCGAAAAAAAGTAGCGAGGGTGAACTGGCTCCCTTTCGCGGTGAAGAGACATGATTGTGTTTTCGAAGTGTTCAACCTCACGAGATTGGCATCGCCCCATTCGGAGACTGCATGCAGTGAGAGATTTACACGCTCAACCAAAGCTACTCTTTCGGACTGAAAGGTCAGAGCATTCGGATGATATTCCTCCGCAACTGAGTTGTCATTTGCGTACCCATAGATACGAGATATGTATATTTGGATCATTGATATGCAACAGGAAGATAGTTACAGAGAGAACGGACCCATGACAAATTCTGGGATTAGTCGTTATAGGCTCGGAAGAGCAGCCTTCGACCATGTCTCGAATAAACCGTTCTCTCAAAAAGTCTTTCACCCACGTGAAGAGATTCAGGGAACAAGCCGTAAGCCGTAAGTCTACCGTGCCAGACCCTGTCACGGTAGATTTACGGGACGAACGATAAAGCATACCGTTTGGTTCGAATGTATGGTAAGTCGACAATGAAAGGTGGAGACTGGCCGAGCGTCCTCCTGTCCCCCGATTATGGCAGAATCCATACTCTGTCGCTAAGGAGGTCGGTCTGGTTTAGCTATGCTTTAAGTTGATCTTTACATAATATACGCTCCATTATCTTGCAGATTACGCACATTGGCCAGCTTCCAGGATTTGGGCATCATTTCAATTTCGTATGCCAACAATTGTCTTTGACACCCAGGGTTAACTGGTAGAGAATACCACATGACATTTAGTTCGCCCTGTGTACCCTTAACCATGATTTTTCTTAACCCTTTGACCATGATTTTTCGCACGTTCTTGTAGTAGGTGATCCACTTTTCATAATGTTTCATTACGTTTCAATAAAGAATCGCAAATGAGTAAGTAAGTACACGATTCATTAGATTTCTTTCAGTGAGCCCGTGTGGTACCCAAATACGAGGTTTTTTCTATAGCCACACTTTTTCAATTGGTTCAAAATTGTTTTGTGGCCAAGCCTTAATTCCTCGGCTATGTCGTAGCTACTAATATGCCAATCTTGCTCCACTTTTTCACAAATAGCATCGACTTTATCCGTATGAGGGCGAGCAGAGCAAGCTGCATCTTTGACGTCATCATTTCTCGACTGAAAACACTTGAACCAACTTTGTGCTACTCTTACTGACACTGCATTAGGCCCATAAACGCCACAATTTTTTTTCGTGACTTGAGTCGCATTTTTCCCTTTTTTGTAATAAAACTTCAGAATGTATCGAATTTCTTTGTTAGATTCACTCATTTCGGCGGCCAGAAAAATAATTGAAAAATAGCGGGAAAGTATTCTTTTACTTTTTACTTTTCTTTTTCTTAATGTTCTGTATGTATTGATATTAAAACCAGCCAGATACAAACAGTACAACCAAAAAGATTTTTTCTTCAATTTTATACAAACAAAATAGGAAGAAACTTTTTCCCCGACTCATTATAAAGTTTCTTATAAAATATCTTTTAAACACGCAGGTTTGTTCTGGATTGTCCTTCATCGCTGAGCACATGGTGAATAAGTGCTATAAATTTCTAAACAATTTCAGTGGTGCCGGTGGTACAATTCGGGTTGCTTATAAGCAACTTTACGGTGAACACTGAACTATTACTTTTATAGTTACACTATTAATTTTATAGTTGAGTTATTAATTATGTGTTAATAGTTGAGTTATTAATTATGTGTTACAAATGGATTTGAAATCATCGACACATGTACAATAAATTATTATACATAAATGATTATTAAATATACATATATGTTTGAGATTTAATAAATCATAGATAGTTGTAATAGCGCTGTTACAACTACCCACTAATCTTATTATTTTTACCTATGTTACTCTATGGTTTCATGATTTATTAAATCTGAAACATATATGTATATTTAATAATCATTTATGTATAATAATTTATTATATAGGTGTCGATGATTTCAAATCCATTTGTAACTTTTGTAAACTTTACATAGAAGAAACATCGCAACGTATTTCTCATATTCTCCTGGTCATTAGGAGTAGAGGGGCCCAAAGCACGGTGCTCTGTCGTCAATCCACAGGTATTTAGGTAGCGAAATAGATGAATGAGCTACTCAAGAAAAGCTGTCACCCCAGTCCCAAGACGGCTGTATTGATTGCTCAAAAAGAATCGAAAGACGGTTTCTAGGAGGGTTTTGATGTTTCCAGGTTTCTATTCTGATAGTGTCGTTGAGTTGTTCAACTGCAATTCTCCATCGCTAGTTTTCTCTTGAAAATTGCTGAAAATAAAAGGATATTTACCACGCTTGGCAAGCGAGATGACAACCGCTTTTTTATTTTTAGTCGTTATTAGGAAGACGCTGCTGCCCATCCTGATTTGTTTCCCTCTATCGTTTCTTACTCCTTAAAAGTGCATGATTTCAAGAGGAGTTTCAAAGCGCGTTCTAAGCCTCATCGAAGCTATTACGACTGACAAGTGACTAATTACCAATCAGTATTTGTTGATTCATCACAGGCAACACGCACTGGTTGTACAATCTTGTTTTCAAATTATTAGGTAACTTGACAAGAAGATAAGTCGTATTCTCCCGAACGAAGTTGGATTTACCTAGTCGGACTATTTGATGTAGGTAAACATACTCGTCGACAACTTCGAACATAGTGCTCCAACAACTAAAAGTGCTCCAGAAAGAGTGAACTGTCGAAGCTGAAGACCGAGTGTGGCAGCATCGTTTCCGGAACACCTGAGATTTTGAGTGAGATTGAGAGGTTCTATGCCATGCTGCAGCTATATTAGTAGTATAGTTGTAGCACGAATGGGTCGGCTCGACCGAAGAAGGACCACGCTCTCACAGAATACCAGCGTAAAATAGCATCTTAAGGCTGCTGTGTTTCGTATGGTGAGTGTAGAGAACCGGAGACCCTTTTTACTGGAAATGAGGTATACCATCTTAGTCCTCACGGGTGACAACGCATTTGCTTTTTGATTTGTCATCAAGCATAGATGTAGATGTCTATGGGCCGCAGCAACCACTTACCATCAGGTCGGCTATGTGCTCGTTTGTCAACCATATCGTATAAACAAAATCTTGCAAGGCTGCCACTCGAGAACTTTTCTCCTCCATCGTTTGTCGGTTTTTTGAGCTATATGGCCGGCCCATTGCCACTTCAGCTTACTATGTCGGTCACTCTGGTTCTACTGCGAATATCCTAATTTCTAAGTTTATCACGCAGAGAAACCTCGAGCATAGCCCTCTCTAATCTCCATAGCTCGCTGAACGACCTTGAGCGTCTTCAGCGAGCTTCGACAGAGGATCGAAGTAACCGATTATGAGTAAGGCAGAGATACTGGAAATGATCTTTTAACCGGTTCAGTGCGGATGGCACGCCAGGAGTGCCATCGATTACTTTTGTGTGTGGCGTATGACACACGAGTCGTGTCTTTTTAAAAATCGTTATAACTCGCTCAAATTGCGTTTTTGGAAAATTTATCCACAACAAAATATTCATTATTTTGCAAGTGGTTCATGCCTGCAGCTTCGTTTCTGAATATTTTGAAAATATGAAATTTTTACTTTTATTTTTACTTCGTCCGCGTTGCGTAAAACGAAAGTTTCTTCGATTTGTGAGTGTAACACCATAAAAAATGAATAAAACGCTCTGTCCAAGTGAGATTGAGTTATTAGTTAATCAGTAAAATACAGGTTACTCTGAATCAAGTATTTTTTATGATTTTGAGGAACCTCCTAAGGTGAAAACCTGTTCTAGCGGTTCCCTTATTACGCCAGAAGACTTGGGCTTAATATCTTCAGGATTAAATAATCAAGATGACGTTACGGAAGATTTATCTGATCAAAGCATCAGCATGCTCCATGCCGCTGAAGATCAGCGTATTGCGTCTGAAGATGACGTTACGAAGGCTTCATCTGATCATAGCATCAGCATACTCTATGCCATTGAAGAACCGGGTATTGCGTCTGAATCGAAGCAAGTGCTATCACCAACACCTATCTTTGAAAATTTGAGCGATAACAGTGGTGATGATCCAGATTGGGTCCCAGTGATTTCACGGTGGAGGCGGATTCTTTGTCTATTGTGGAGCCAGGTTGAAGAACATTTGGACATCAATAAAAATATCAGGTCGTTGTCTGTGCAAGATTTACGAAGAAACAGAAACTTATTTTTAAGAATATGGAGGACCTTGCCTTCTCTGGATATTGATAATGCTGATAGTGATGGTGATGACAGTGTTAGTGGGGATATCATTTCCCGAGAATATTGATGATAATACCTCTGTATCTGTACAAAGACCACTTCCGTGCACCGTTAAACTGAATAAAGAAGCCCGGGTTGCCGGTAAATCCTACCTTGGGTATAAAAAGTTAGCTGACAAATGGACAGCGTGCGTTAAGAAACCTGAAAGAATTTTGAATTTTTGGAAGCTCAAGACTTGGCCTGAGAAGATGGCGTTTATAAAAGCATTAGCAGTGAGAAGGTGTATAAGACGACGACGTAAATCTCAACAGAGGTTTATAAGCAAAAAACAAAGTGGCCACGATATCTTCATCAATAAATTGGACGTAAAATGCACAAGAATGAGAGTGTGTAAATTATTTTTTCTTAATACTCTTTGCATTGGGGAAGACAGTTTTCGTCGCTGGACTAGAGACGTTGATACTTTCGAAGGAAATATTGAGGAACAATCTGCAGAAAACACTGCATCAAGTTCAAATATTATTGTTAGGCCAGGAAGGAACGTTGAATTGACAAGAACTGTTAAAACATGGCTGGATATTTTACCAAAAGTGCCGAGCCATTACTGTCGGGCTAGTTCAAAAAAATTATGTTGAATGGACTTTTTGATCTGAACTCCACATGTATCAGGTTTTTAAGGAGTGGTGTATTGAAAACCATTACAGAGCTGCCTCTAAAAATACATTTTCGAAGAACATAACTAAAGAAAATATCGGTATTCACCACCCTCACAAAGACCAGTGCCACACTTGCTGTATTTATAAAACTGGTAACATTTCCAAAGAAGAATATGATAGCCATATTGTGAAGAAAATTGAAGCCCGTAAAGCCAACAAGAATGCCGTAGCTAGTGCAAACGAAAAGGCTGTGGTTATAACAGTCGACGTTCAAAGTGTTTTCCTTGCCCCAAAGCTATTGGATAGTGAATTATACTACAAATAAAAATTACAATGCCATAACTTTACGGTTTATGACATGCTATCCAAAAACGTGACACTTTATAATAATGAATAATAATGTCCTCCAGACCGAATTTCGGTCACGGCGGCCAGTTTCAACGGAGACTAGCCATCTGCGCAGGACAGGATTATAGTGCCCAAGTGTTTGCGCAAGCACAGGTGCACTCTCTATTCCCTCACTCTCATAGTCCGATGGGACGGTAAACCGACACGACCGGAGAGAGATCAGGCGCAGGACCAACGGCTTAACGTGCTTTCCGAGGCACGGGGGTGAGACACCGCCAACTTCCTGACTCCGGGCAGCTACTGAGAATTTCTTGATAGAAAAACTCAATAACTAATTTTTTGGCCCGACCCGGGATTCGAACCCGGGACCTCATGATCAGCAGTCGCACTACTACAGCCACTAGACCAACGAGGCAGTCAAGTGACGTGACAATTTACTTTTGGCACGAAGCAGATGGTAATGTTACTGCTAATGCATTCACATCTTGTTAACCTTTCAGAGCTCGGCGAATCCATTTGGATTCCTTAATTTGCAAATTTATGACCCCTACAAAGAGTATATAATAAAGTAATTTAATTAATGGACCCATTAGAACAATAAATAAAGAGTATTCAGAACTTAGAGTACAAATAAGCAAGGTATAAAGAGCACGTATCGCTCAATGTCCATTATGCCAAGCGTAAAATTGACGCCTATGCGTTATTATACTTAAGTTATTAATTTGATTATGTAAGTATTTGTAAATATTAGGTAAGCGATAATTATAAGGTATGTTTTAGCTCAATAAAACATGGGTACGAATTTATGAAACGATGTTTATTAATCAAACACAAAAATCTAATTAATTTACTCTCCCGCTAAAAACCATAATATATAGGGTTAGTGGGAACTCGACAACTTCCTGGCATAGCATGATAAGGGAGTCAAAATGCTACATATTAGCATTGAGATAATATGTTACTACGTAACTAGAGTCGCCGCTTCCCAGTAAATTTGCGTCCCGATTACACCCCACCACGCTTCTCGATGACGTCGGTCATAGATTAATAAAATAGAGGTGATATTATACATTTTACATTACTTACATAATGTTAAATTAAACAACAAAGCATTGAAAAGTATTTTTATTTATTTTTTCATTATCCACCTACAAAATATTGACTGCTAAATATGTATACTTAACCCATTAAAAAATAAAATAAAATGAAAAATCTTAATCACGTGGAATCCTTAAAGATACTTTGATACATCAAATGTAGAAAAAAAAACTACACACAAATAAAACATTATTGTAGTAGAATGTTTACTTTACGTTCTTTTTTATTGCGTTATAAAATTGAGAGAAGATTGTTTACAATAAATTAGTAAATACTATAATAGAAATTATAAAAGAAAAAGGACAATATTAATATAGGTTATGACTTAATTAAAAAAGAGTTGTCGCTTCTGTGCCATAGGAGCTTTAATCCATGCTCGTTCTTTTTTATCTCTCTCGCTCTTACGTAATAGCAGCGCGTGCAAGCGAGCGAGCAATTATGATCGTATTTAATTCTTTCAAATCACATAAAATTTACCTAAATTATACGAATTTCACCTAATAATATATTACTTACCTATGAAATGTTACTCCTTCAGATTTTGATGCATTTCTAGAACTATTTTTACAGTATCTAAGTGGGCAATACGGCATAATTAATTATTTACGTAATCTCTGCACCGTGTATCTCGGTCTCTCACTAAACAGCGAATAAGGCCCATTGAGGAGCGTGCACCAATGTTTTGTACAACGCAGTGCTTGTTGGTAGTAGCGACTCTAGTTACGTAGTAACATATTATCTCAATGCATATTAGGCTAGTTATGAGAACCGTCAATTCACTCTAAATCTCTAGGTCAGAATTAAATAAAATACACACAATAATTTGTAAGAAAATATTCCATTAACAATTGCTGTATTTGTTTAATGGTAACTAAATTAGTCAGTACAAAGATAAATATTTTTATTTATGTTTATTTTTGTACTCGTATCGGTATTTTTGCATAATATGTCCCGTTCGTACCTACTATCATATTTCGCTGTCGTGGACGTTGGAGATCAATACAATTTTCTAGAAATAAAATTAGTTATTCATCCAACTTATATCTACCTTGTACGGTACACTGTGGAGGTGAGCAAAGTATCATTTTTGTGTATCAAATTCGATATAAACTCCAACATGGAACGCTGATAATCTCTTTATCGAGAGCGAGTGAGCGAGAGGTTTGTTGATTTAATTCTTTAGAGTGAATGAGACGGCACGTTATATAATCCTTCCCGGAATCGCAAACCGTTGAAATTATTTACAAACAGAGATCACTCTCTTTTATTGTCTATGTCTATAGTATTAGGTATGAAAATTAAACGTACAATAATACTGTTACATACGCTGTTTTGTTTATTATTGTATGCCACATGTGCGCTTTGCACTCAACGGACCGGCAGTATATTACACTTGACTGGAACTCTTTTGTATTGTTAGTATTTATGAAGTGTTTATTGTAAGCGAATAACTTTTACGAATGTTGTAATATTTTGAAATCTGTAGTCAAGGCTACTACTGTGTTATGGATAATATATCGATAGCATGATAAGGGAGTCAAAATGCTACATATTAGGCTAGTTATGAGAACCGTCAATTCACTCTAAATCTCTAGGTCAGAATTAAATAAAATACACACAATAATTTGTAGGAAAATATTCGTGGTAAATCAGCACTTAAAATTGCATTTAACAATTCCATTGGTGCCGGCGCGGCGGCGATCGAACCAGGGTTGCTCGCGTACTGTGAAACTTACAGCGAGCGCTATTATTATTATGATTGATAAATATTAATAGGCACTTATTTGAAAAATTTACTTAAATTTTTAGTTTAAAATAATAATTAAATAAATGATTAACGTAAATAACATAGGTAGAGTATTTTTAATAATTTTAAACTAATATACCTACGGGTTTGTTCGGAACCCTGGGTGCGCGAATCCGACTCGCATTTGGCCGTTTTTTTATGGATATATACGACTACTACTTCGGTTATAAAACTTTCTTAAAAACGATGGTTTTATAACCGAAATTAGTTTGCATTGTTTACTAAAAAAATCATAGGCAAAGTACACATAGGTACAGTTTAAACCAGTATAATACTTAAATGTTAACGAACCGCTTAATGACTTTAAGCCCTATGCATCAGTCATAGAGTTATCAATTTACCTTTTTGTGCCAACGTATTACAGCTTATAATGGTCAAACAACTTTTCTATCTATCTTTCCTGAGTTACCCATCTCTATATTACTGACTGAACCGTGAAATGTTATGTGGCAACAATGCTGAATAATATAAGTGCTTAGATTATTTATTGTGTACCGTAATAAGGTTGTATATAAAATCGATTTTCCTTCATACTTTAACAAAAATGCCACTATGTCAATTCATTATTTACAAAAATGTCCATTTACACAAAACAGCAATGTCTATGTACACAGAATTTTCTCGCAAAGTATCATCTCTATCTGACTTGTGTGGATTATAATTATTTTTAAATTGGCGGTGGACGACTTATCTATACATATAATAAATAACATAATACATCTTTACATTCATTACACGTTGCTTAAAAGTTTTATTGTCTTATTCAAAATGGTGCTATATCACTCTATTGTTTTCACAGGCCGACGTAAACATAGTTAATATTTACACTATTTGACCACTTAAATACCCAACTTACTTACTTAACTTACGTACTTAATACTATGAATAATTATATTTTAGTTAATCTCTCAATTTAGAAAACTACTAAATACGTTAACTTGAACTATTATAAATACTTGTACAACATGTGCAGAAAGAGAGATGTCGTCGACACACGGCTTAGTGTGAAGAAAACGGAATGTCGCAGACATCTGTTGTCTTTATAATCACAAAATTAAATTTACCGATAGACAAGGACAGAGATAGGAAACGTCGTAGTTGTGCGAGCGAAATCGCGTTAGATAATCGCGTATCGTGTCTCTCACGCATGTTTTTATTATCTATCTCGCTCTCACAATCATGGTGAACAATAAACACCATTATAATTTTCAACAAAATAAAACTAACCGATGTCCTTTGATATTCGTTGTTTCTCGTTCTAGCGACAGTATCATAAATACGTATGAAAGAGATGAAGGGAATATGGATTTCGTTTCGATGTTTCAGTTGTTATCATAAAACGGTGCACGTAGTGAAATATAATTATAAGTTTCTTAACAATAAGGTCGAATTTTAAATGGTTAAAATTGCCTAATTTTTTAAGTTTGTGTAGTTATGAGAGTTGTCAGATTTAAATGATCTTTAGGACATTAGGCACTAGACTTAGATTTGTTTCATCACATTATATTTCGTTTAGGCAACTTTTGTTTATGTGAAAGTTGGAATTTGATTTTTTTTTCTAACGTAACAATTACGCACTTTACATTGGTGGCGTGTGCCGTTCACTATGAAACTATCTGTAAAATTATTAATTTTTCACGTTGCGTTTGTACATTTATTTGTAATATTTGTTTGCATTTTGTACATTTGTTTTAAAACTTTCCTGTCAGTCCTAAGCCTAGTTAAGTATATGAAGGTAAATCGCCAAAATAAATAATCATTATAAAAAATAATGATTATTAATATAATAATAATAAATAAACTATAATAATTTTCTATATACATATAAATTAATAAATTATGTTTACTACGGAATACAGTTTAATTATAGATTTTGAGATCAAACTCTGAACCTACATCTCACGTTAAAAAAATATAGGTATAAACATTATAGAAATAAATAAGGATAGAAAAAAAGTAATTTTAAACATTTATAATACTATATTACTGCATAACAATTATAAATTATATATTAACATACATGTCTAAATATTACATCTAAGATTATATTAGAGCCTCTGACTTCTAAACTAAAATAATCGAAGTAATTCGTAAAATAAATGTTGCATTCGTTCTACAGTTTTCAGGCATAGATGAGCCACTCTGAAAAATAATTAGGTGACGAAATGAGGAAAGTTTCTTCTGCGCTTTTATAGATGGCGTAGGGATTATAAATTACTGAAAATTACACTAGAGGGCGCTATCATCTAGGCTAGTATTATTTCGTATTATTCGGTTATGTTTCGGTTGTAAACCATTACTACTGATATCGATATTTGAAAACGGTTTTCAGTAACGATATGAAAATTAAATATCAGTTATGCAACCGTTGCAGCCAAAATCTGAAAACTCCCATGCTTATTAACAACCGTTTTGTAGTTAACAGTCTGTACAGTTAACGCCCTCTACGGAAACCCCATAGTACTAATTAATACACATCTCCACTAACTCAATAGCAAATCGAAAAATCGATCGATGTCTTTGACCATAGAAAGTGGTTTTAATGATTCATAATAGATGTCGCTGTTATTGCACAGACACGCGTCTCGTTGGATAACATAAGGTTATAAACATGTGTTTTTTTTTTTCACTAATAATATTATATTATTATTTTTTTTATATTAATATTTATATTTGGATAAGAACTTAGTAATTTGACTCTAAGTTATATTTACCATCATTTAAAAAAAAATTGTCTTTGGCCTGATCTGGCTTGACCATAGGTCTGATTAATTTGTTTATTGAACTGTCAAATCTCAAGTGGTAAATAGATTACTCTCAAAACCTGCCACTTTCAACAGAGCGCGTTATCATTATTTCTGATGGATGCGGACACCAAAACCGGAACCGAATTTTGTCAAGTGCCCTAAGCGATTTGGCGCAAAGGAAAATTTGTATCGAACAACTTTACCTGGAAAAGGGGCATACTATGATGGAAGTGGATAGTGTTTCCTGAGAAATATAAAATATTTCAGTAAAATTAATAGTTTTTTATTTTAATTATTATAGGCATTTTTGTTCAAAAGCTCTGATGTGATACGTAAAGCGCAACCAAAATCTCTTATGTGTTAACTAAAATATTTTATTTTTATTTTTACTATGATACTTTTTTTAATTTCAACTAACAATAGCAAAGTTAAAAGCAGGAAATCACGTAGTTTTTACCTATATTTTTTATTGTAGTTGGTTTCATTATATTTTATTCGGTAGACGGTTTTTATCGATTTTCTCATAAAATTGATTTTTACACATAAGAGATCTTAAAGTCGCAACGACGATATGATGTAACTAAAAATTTATGCTTTTCGCAATTTTTCCTTTATCTGTGCTAAAAAAGGTTGCTTCGTACCAAATTTCAAGATTCTGAGTTCACGGGAAGTACCCTGTAGGTTTTGATTCCCTTGCGAATGTCGAAAATTTAACAAAGTGATCCTATAAGGGTTCCGTTTTTTCCTTTTGAGGTATGGAACCCTAAAAACAATGCGTTTGTCTTATTGTTTAATTTTGCTTAAAATGGTTGAACTGCCATCTTATTACTATCATATGGCCGAATAGACCTACGAAGTACCATGTGCTCTTGTGATATGGTATAAGGTTTATTTTCGCTTGAAGCAGTTTGAAACCGTTAGTCTTTAATAAATAGTATTTTGTCAATCCGCCGCCGTATAGCGCCCGCGTTTTATTCCTTTTGAAAACACTTGTTTTGCTATTCTTACTAATTAGACGTTTTCAAATCGACTTTACTTTTACAATAGTAGAACATTAAATAATATTTAACATTTGTAAATATTAATGAATCATAAACTTTATTTTTTCCAAATTAAGGTTCTTGATTGTTTAATATTTACAAATATTATTATTAGGTGAAAATTTAATTTAATAAAAACCAAGGTTTTCCAGGGTGATTTAGCTGTACCTACTTATATAAATGAATTTTTTATAAAACAAAAAATAGTACAAAATGTTTGTAATCTCTACATAAAAAAAGTCACTTACTCTCAATTTCAAAGAAAACACTTAGAAAAACACGTAGTTACCCACTAAAAACAAGTATCCTTCCGTTTGTAACTGATGTTTGATGTCAACTAAACTTAATTAGGTCTAAACAAGTGAAAAAAGCATAAAAACGAATTATTTTTACACATGGCTGATGGCACAATAGGCGTGTCATGAAATATTTATGTGAGTATTCCTGCGAAGTCGGTGCCATTTAAGCTGTTTGCGAAATTCAGAGATGTGATCACATTTGCGAAACCCATATATAAATTTGATACTTACATACTTATGTTTTGAATGCGCGCAAGCTTATTAAGCTGCTCCTCTGTAATGTCAAAATAGCAAATACTGCATAGTCAAGGATAGTTAGAAGTAGAGACTGAACCAGCGTAACTTAATTACTGTGGAAAGAAAATTATGCAATCTACGTAAAGAGCTTAACGCAGCAAAAAGTTTTCTACTAACATCATTAACCTGTGAGGTCCAAAACATACAGGAGTCGAGATACAACCCCAGGTTTTTAACTTTGTTACTTTAAGGGATTTGAGTACATTCCGGAAAAACAAAAAAAGAAGGATTAATCATTATACCGTAACATTTACTCCATGTAGACATAAGGTTTGCCTTGGAGAATGTCATAAGGCTACGGAGGATTTAGATCAGTAAACTGTTTCATACCTATTTTTTTAAATGATTTAGTACTGAACTCATCTGTATAACTACATAACTGAATACATCAGAATAATAAACATACCTACACGATGGATAAAAAAGCATGACGCTAACCTTGTTAACATTTCATTTAAGTATTTTTTTTTATTAGCGGGGAATCGAACGATGTATTTGGTTTATTTAACCTGTGAATAAAGTGGCTAGTTGAAAACAAGCTCAGTGAAAAAATAGTAGGTTAAGTAGATAAGTTGTAACAGTGGTAGAGCCACGCGGCAGCTTTTGCTGTCGCACGGATGGGCCGCCTCGAACCGGGGTAGTACCACGACCTCACAGAAAACCAGCGTGAAGTAGAGGTTTACCTCTGCGTTTCGCTTGGTGAGTGCAGGTGGCCGGAGGCCCTTTTTACTGGAAATGAGGCATTCCATCTTGGTCCTCACGGGTGACAACGCATCTACATTTTGATTTGTAACAGAGGATAGATGTAGATGTCTATGGGCCGCAGCAACCACTTACCATCAGGTGGACTGTGTGCTCGTTTGTCACCCTCATCCTATAAAAAAAAAAAGTTAGGTATTTAGACAAGTGTTGTAAATTATTAGGTATTGTGGTACCATCGCTAGCTGCGGGCCGCGCGAATTCGGTATCCGGGCGTACATTGACCCCTAGTCAGCCGATTGTAATTCCACTGCTGGTTTTATGTTAAAGTATTTTCATGATTTTTTTTATGAAATTATCGTTTCATTTAGCTGTACTAACATGGTGGAGCGTGAATAAAGTTAATAAAGCGTGAAAAGATGATTTGTTTCAGGGCTCGGAACCGGTTTAAAAAGAGCGGTTAATTTCGATTAATTACAAGTAAATTTATCGCTCCTTCAATTACCGGTTAAAATATTAACCGGTTTTTAATAAACCTAAACGATAAAAGTTACCGGTTACTTAATGGTTTTGACACCCAAATTAACCGGTTAATTCCGTAAAACGTAAAGGCAGTTATGAATAAGACAGGTAGATTCACGTTGTGAGGTGCTTATGCGGCATCGCCGCATGCGGGCATTCTAATCATCAATTATCTGCCTTTAAGCGATATGTTTTTTCAGTCGCGATCTGGGTGTCTAATGGAAGTTTGGCGTTTACGAAAAACGTGAAAGTATTAGAGAACTTTTGAAGAAAGAAAGGTAGTTATTGTGTTTGGTTTATTCGTTAAGACTGGACTTGTCTCATAACGAAGAAAATAATTTACTCTTGTGTATCGGCTGTTTATTTATGGGCAGAAAAAAAGTAAAAAGACTTCATTCCATGTCTACGTTTTAACAGTGGTAGAGCCACGCGGCAGCTTCTGATGTTGCATGGATGGGCCAGCTCGAACCAGGGTAGTACCATGACCTCACAGAATACCAGCGAGAAGTAGAAGTTTACCTCTCCGTTTCGCTTGGTGAGTGCAGGTGGCTGGAGGCCCTTTTTACTGGAAATGAGGCATTCCATCTTAGTCCTCACGGATGACAACGCATCTACATTTTGATTTGTAATAGAGGATAGATGTAGATGTCTATGGGCCGCAGCAACCACTTGCCATCGGGTGGACTGTGTGCTCGTTTGTCACCCTTATCCTATAAAAAAAATGTCCTATAAAAAACCGAACCTCAGAGCACTACCCGAGGTAGATGCGATAGAAAATGAACAGGAATGCAACATCCCTACGCAGTGCCAGTCAATCGAGCCGATAAGAAAGAATTCAGACGTTGACGACTCGAACCGCTCTGCGCTGGATGCGGTCAAGTGGAAGGAGCTGACACTGGCGTGCCCCGGCCCAAAGATGAGAGGCCGAATTTTCGCTTTGTAAAGTTGCAAGCGATGTGCCGACATGAAATACTGCCCCGCTCTGTTGAGCACGCCAAGCTTTTTAGAGGCCAATTTGGGCTTTCCTTCCAAGTGACCACAAAACTGCACGTCACTCGATATGTCGACTCCGAGGATTCCGATACTGGCTGAGGCAAGAAGGGGAGTGCCTTGAAACTGAGGAGATACGACAAAGGGGTTCTTTTTAGCGGTAAACGCGCAAACTTTTGTCTTCTGAGGACTCTTGCGTTTTACTAAGAGTTTTATTCCTCGTACAACTTCTCTGTGGAATTGTTTACCACTGGCGATTTTTCCGGACCTAGGGATCTTCAAGAAAAGGCCGGAAACGCACCTGCAATTCCCCTGGTGTTGCAGTTGTTCATGGGCAACAGTAGTCACTTACCATCAGGTGATCCGCATGCACGTTTGCCCCCTTTTCTATAAGAAAACGTACGACGAGGTAATCCAAAAATCTAAGTGCTTGATTGAGGGCTGTAATACGACTATCAAGGTGGTTTCTAGAACACTCATTAGACCCAAATTAATCCAATAACGGTACTTGGCACGACCGGGGATTCAAACCCAGGACTACATCATGATCCACAATCGCGCTACTAACCACTAGACCATCGAGGCATTCGGCAATCGGAGCAGTGAAAGGCCCGTCAAAATCGGTCCATCCATTTCGGAGATTAGCCGGAACAAACAGACATACAGACAAAATTTTAAATTTCTTATATTATATACTTTCATAATATGTATTTAGTAAAAATCTGTTATTTTGACGTTACGAACAGACACTTAGATTTTATTTATTTGAACAGTTCCATTTTCGTAAAGTATGAAAGTGTGTAAAAAATTCGAAATTGATTACTATATTATTTTGATCTTAAGGCGTCAGAAAACTTGAAGAGACAGAACACTTTTATTAATTTTCTTTTATAATTCAATACAAGATCGTAGATATCAGTGTGATTTATACTGATGATCTAGATAATTGGTAGTTATTAATAATTACTTTAAATAAAAGACAGGATGTTTTAGTGTATGTATTTGGTTACAGTCGACAGCAAAATATAGCCGAATTTAATCATAATGATCTGTTAGATTCAAATAATTTTTATTTATTAATTTCTGTATCAGTATATTTAATTTCATCTACATGGTTACCTTGCACTCTATTTAGAAAAGCTAATATTTTTAGTAGCATCTTGTAGGATTCTGCTGTCAGAGTGATTGGTAGTCACACGTGTTTCAGTGATTTTCGGATATATTTTTGTGTTGAGCTTCGTTATTATCTTTGCCGTCTTCTGTGTTTGTTATTATATAAATTTGTGTTGTGTTGTTCATTACGTATTTGTTGGTAAGTAGCGATAGTTAATCAATTTATGTATTCTTAACTAACACGATGGACGTTGACGGGGTGGATTCGGAACCACCGGATAAAGACAATCCATCTGGTTTCAGTCCCTCTAAACGAAAATGTACGGATATAACATCAAGCATTCATAAAAAAAAGTTGGTCATGATGACACGCCTTCAGCGTCATATCAAAACATTTACACCCACCCTGATTTTCTAAAAAAGAAAAAATACACAGATAGTGATAAAGGGCCTTTTACAATTCACCTTAAGCGTATAGAACCTGATCCTTCATCTGGTTACACAATCCGACCTGTCAAGATCGGCCATATTCTATCCCAAAACAAGGTTTCCAATATTGAAAAACAAAGCATAACAAATTTAGGACGTAACAGGGTCTCAATAGCTTTTAAAACTGCTACAGATGCCAATAATTTTATCGAATCATCCTTTCTTGCTAAATATAAACTATCAGCAGTCATTCCAACCTTCAATGTTACCAGAATGGGTGTTGTTAGAGGCATACCAACCGATATTTCCATGGAGGAGTTGGTGTGTGAGTCGGAACTTCCCCCAGGTAGAGGAGAAATTATTAAGGCTAGGAGATTACACCGAAAAGTAAAGAAAGGCGATGATATTGAGTGGGTGGCCACCCAAACCGTTGTCCTCACATTTTCAGGCCAAGAGCTTCCTTCTCACTTATACTGCTTTTACACCTCAATTCCTGTCGAAACCTATATACTCCCTTCCATACAGTGTCTGAAGTGTTGTCGCTTTGGACATGTAAAGGCTCAGTGCAGATCAAAGCCACGCTGTTTCAAATGCTCAAAAGAACACACTGGAGACAATTGCGTTACAGATATCCCAACATGCCTGTTCTGCTCTGCTAATCACTTGGCAACTGATAAAAGTTGCCCTGAACATACTAGACAAAAAGGCATTAAATTGGTCATGTCCCAAGAAAATATTTCATATTTAGAGGCATCTGCTCGATTCCCTGCAGTTAGAAGACCTTACGCTGATGTAGCTGCATCTTTAGGGATTCCTTGCCCACCCACTTCATCACAACAGTTATCAAGTACTCACCCTGCTCCTCATGCTTCTCAATCTTATAGAAAGACTGTTTTCAGAACTAACCCAACTAGACCTGTACCAAATTCGGTAGGCTATGATAAGGTAGCACACAACAATATTGTAAGAAACCCTACCTCTTTTTTTTATAGGAGAGGGGGCAAACGAGCTTGCCGCTCACCTGATGGTAAGTGACTACCGCCGCCCATGAACAACTGCAACACCAGGGAGGTAATTGCAGATGCGTTGCCGGCCTTTTAAAAAGGAGTACGCTATTTTATGTATGAGAGAGTATGAGCCGGCCCATACATGCAACAGCAAAAACTGCTGCGTGGCTCTACCACCGTCTTCCCTTCCAAATGGTCATGCTCTTCAAGCTAATTTATCACCTAATGATAATCTCCTGGAAAACCTTGTGTCCTCCATCTCTGATATAATTGGCAAATTTGACGACATACACCTACCGTTTAACGTGAGAAATAAACTTGACATGCTCTTCCAAAAAATTTATAAAATTCAATCGCCTCCACATCCTCCATTGGAACTGTCGGAGCATCAAGAACAAGAAATCTGAACTAACTAATTTGATAAATACCCATAACCCCTCAGTCATTGCTATTGCGGAAACCTGGCTAAGACCTGGTTTCAGATTCAGAATCCCTGGTTTTTCGTGTATCCGTGACGACCGCAGCGATGGCTACGGTGGCACTATGATTCTTTTAAATAGAAATCTTACCTCTTGCTCAATCCCCCTTCCACCTCTGCAAGAGAATATTAATGCAACAGCTGTAAAAGTAATGGACATCACAATTGTGTCAATATATATTTCCAATCCTACTCCTGCCTGTATCCCAGAGCTCAACTTAATCCTGTCTAGCATATCTCCTCCTTTTATTGTAATTGGGGACTTCAATAGTCACAATGTACTGTGGGGTTCTCATAAAAATGATTCTTTCTCTTATCTTTTAATAGACGTCTTTAATGAATTTACCTTTGCATTCTGAATAATGGGTCTCCCACCCGCACGGTCTACCCTTCCCAAAGTCCTAATTCTGTTGTAGATCTATCCCTCTGCTCTGCTAATTTAGCTGCAAGTATCAATTGGAACACTCTATCGTCCACCTTTGGTAGTGACCACTTTCCCATCCTTTTGTCTTTGTCCAGTAGAAGCCTTCCCACTAGGAATAAATCATGCATCTCGAAGTTTAACGTGTCCAAAGCCAACTGGGATGTATATCTTTCTGATATAGAAACTAAAGCTAATTCTCTCCCTCCAGTGTCTCACATTAACTTACAACATGCCTACTCTGATTTTATCTCCCTTTTAAATGAATCTGCTACAAAATCTATCCCCCTTAAAAATAGCTCCATTAAAAAAATTTCCTCACCTCCTTGGTGGGACGCAGAGTGCTCTTCTATTGTTAAAAAACCCAAAGATGCTGAACAACAGTACTCTGCAAATATGTCCATGGATAACTTTATAAATTATAAAAAAATAGCCGCTCAAGCCAAAAAAGCATTCTCGGAGAAGAAGAAAAAAGCATGGCTTTTATTCTGTGAGAGTCTGTCCCCTCGCTCTCCAGCCTCCCTTGTTTGGAAAAACATAAAGCGATTTCGTGGTCCTCTCAATGATAGCCAAATAAATAATCCTGATCCCTCACTTTGGATAGAAAACTTCTGTAGCAGCTTGTCTCCTCCATGGGTCCCTTCCTTAGAGGAGATATTCCCAGTAATCTCCCCACCTTCCCATCTTTTTATGAATCTATGAATGATATCTTCTCCCTTACAGAGCTTCAGTTGGTGTTGAACCATCTGAAGGACTCCTCTCCAGGTATCGAGGGGATCCCCTACTCTCTTTTAACTCACATGGGCTCCACATCCAAAAAATATTTCCTTGACATAATCAACTGTGTATATTCAATAGGGGCAGTTCCTGATGACTGGAAACCCATATCATAATACCTATCCTTAAAACTGGAAAAGACCCCTCTACAGCCACTAGTTACCGTCCAATAGCCATTTCATCCACTCTATCAAAGATAATGGAACACCTCGTCAAAAACCGCCTAGAGTGGTTACTAGAAAATAGAGGCATCTTGCCTAAAAGCCAGTTTGGTTTTAGAAAGGGTTTAAGTACCTTTGACAGCCTTAGCCTTTTGATTTCCAATGTCAGACTTGCATTTTCCCAAAGCAACTTCCTTGTAGGTGTCTTCTTGGATGTTTGCGCAGCTTACGATAATGTTATACTTCCGCTGCTCAGGCATAAGATACATCAGCTGAGCATCCCTGTGAGGAAAACGAACTTTGTGTCAAACCTTTATTCAGGAAGACGTGTTCTAGTGCTCGTAGAGGGTAATTTCATGCCAGAGAGATACATCTGGAAAGGTCTTCCACAAGGCTCTGTTCTAAGTCCCCTTCTGTATAACCTATATACCCACGATCTAGATAGATCTGTAAACTGTCTGTCCAACATACTCCAATATGCTGACGATTTGGCTCTTTTTGTTACTGATCATTCTTTACCTGACGCCTCTTCTCGATTATCTCGTGCGGTATATTACCTCCAAGAATGGCTTACAGAACATGGTTTATCCATCTCCCCCCCAAAAAGTAAAATCATGGTATTTTCGAGGCGAAGACTCATCCCAGAAGTGTCGATCTCTATTGGAGACTCATTGATTCCCAATGTGAGCCATGTGAAATTCCTTGGTGTTATGCTAGATAGCAAATTGTCTGGAATTCCCCACATATCCTACATAGCTTCAAAATTCGAAAAAAATCTTAACGTCATTCGCGCTATATCAGGAGCTTGGTGGGGCTCTCATCCTTACTCCCAAAAGCTTTTATATAATGCTTTGATTAGAAGCCATTTTGACTATGCTTCCTTTTTGTGTGAACCATGCAATAAAAGTGCGCTTTAAACTTTGGATCAAATTCAAGTAAAATGCCTTCGCATTATAACAGGAAGAATGAAATCTACCCCCACTAACGGTCTCCAGGTTGAGTGTGGTGAGGGTCCTCTCTTTCTTCGCAGGCAGTACCTAGCAGACAAATTCTGGTTCAAAAGGTGCTTTCTTCATAACCATCCGCTGTTCCATATACTAAGCTCACTTCACCAACAAATTTCTATTTCCCCATACTGGCGACACAAAGATATACCATGTCTTTTAAAAAGCTATATAAAGTTTGTAAACATTCAATCTCCAATCTTCCAAAATAGCAACAACTTACTCTTCTCCACTCCCTACGAAGCACTAGTTTTCAATCCAAACGTCATCCTTGACTTTGGACTTTACAAGAAAACCATTGATCCTAACAGCAAATTAAAGAAAATCATCTCAGAAAATTGGCAAGACTGGATCATAATGTACACAGATGCTTCAAAAACTCCTAACAAAGATTGTGTAGGTTCTGCAGTTTGGATCCCTAAATATAGAATAATATTAAATTTTAAGTGCCCACCTGAATCATCAGTTTTCACAGGTGAATCTATTGCCATCTTAGAGGCAATTCTATATGCCGAATCTCACAACCTGGAAAATACCTTAATTCTCTCTGACTCCCTTAGCTGTCTCCAAACCATTATCTCCAGCTCCTTCCACTATAAATCAAATCTTTTCCCTATCCTCTTTATTAAAAAAGGATTATATAATTGTCACAAAAAAGGCCTAAAAGTTATCTTGGCTTGGATTCCAGGCCATTCTGGGATACGTGGTAATGAGTGTGCTGATTTCTTGGCTAAGAAAGCAACACGAACAGGTATCCTCTCTCAGTATCAAATTTTCCCCCATGACTTGCTTCCACTAGCAGGATCTGACTTCATGGCATCTTGGCAAGGTCTCTGGGACCAAACTAAAATCATAAAATGTAAACACTACGCTCGGGTTCAAGACACAATCCCATACAAACCTTGGTTTTTCCATTATCGTGAAGCTAACAAATTTACTACATCAACCATTTGCCGTCTTCGCTTTGGTCATTCTTGCACACCGGTACACCTAGCCAAATTAAGGATAAGGGATAATTCTATATGTGAATGTGGTCTTGATGAAGGTTCAACTGATCACATATTTTTCGAATGTCCTCGACTCAAGTTCTCCTTGTATTATATCCTTCCCCAAAACATCCCTCGTCCTACTAACTCTACCTGTCTGCTGTCTCTCGTGTTCTCCTCATTTGTTCATATTTTATGTGATTTTATTTATACTAATAGTATTAAGTTGTAACATAAAACTAATCATTGTTGGTGGTAGAATTATAAATGTTTGTGTTGTCTTTTGTTGTAGATTAGAAGCCATTCAAAAAAAATTTAAAAAAAAATTATATAAAAAAAAATTATTTACCTTGTTGTCACTCCCATGACTGACTTGATATTGGCAGAATTCTTATAAGAGAAGCCAAAAAGTAAAGAAGAAGAAGAAAAAGAAGCATCTTGTACGAATACATGATAAGGTTGGCTCCAATTCCTCATTAATGAGATGTGAAAAATGGTTATTTCTAAGGGTATTAGTGTTCTGTGTGTCATCACAGAATATAATAATTATATACCTGCTTCGGATTGCTAAATTACCAACCCGAAGCAGCAACCAAAGAGAATATAATCACTTGGCAGCAACTATCAAATACCAATGGTAACACTGACTGTGAATGTCATGTCTGGTTTAGGCCTGGGTCGTATCGCGTTTTCTGAGAATCGTATCTAAACCAGATTTCGAGTTTCAATATCTGATATCAATACTGCGTACACTTGTTTATATTTTCTACTCCAATACGCTGTTGAAATCTGATACGAGGATTTTATAGTTACTAATATTACCTATTCGATGCGAATCAGTATTGTAGATATATCATAGTAAATTTATATTATGTTATCTTCTTGGAGCTAATGCAGATATAGTTGTAGTTTTAACTTTATTATTTTAAAGTTTTGAACTAGTTATTTATTTACAACACTAGATACTCAATTAAAATAGTTCAATAAAATATATAATATAAAATAGTAGGTATTTACAGTGTCTTTATTATTTATTTACATCACAAATTGCATTTAAAAGGATAAAAATTGCAACTTTCTACTTCCACTACATTTATTCTGGCAAATCTGTAAGAACTAAAAATAAATTGAAAATTCTATATAAAAACAATCAGATCTGAAATTTATCATTATTAGGCAACAAGTTAAACTTAAAATTCTTACATCTATGATTAAAGTTAATTAAATAACTTTGTAACGTAACGATGTCATAAAAATAGTTCGTAAAGTTATGATAATTAGGTTCTAAATCAGATACTATTGGGTTACGCGACTGGGAAGAAATTGCCGTACCGCTCGCTCCTACTACTGTATTTGTCTTGGCCGGAAGTATTTAAATAAAGATGGTTAATATATCTTTTAACTGTTAAAATAAACAGTTAGAAAATTGAAAATTTATTAAATAAATAAAATAAACAATAATTAATAAAATTATCATATTCCAGTCCATTCAAAATCATCCACGATCGATTTCTTACCTAGCCGTAATTATGCCATCTAGCGTCTTCTTTACGTTACACCTTGAGAGTCAATCAATTTTCGTTCGATAAAATGACTTTACCCATAGAATGGATGGCGGTTTACAAAGCAATTTTATGATTTTTTACATTAACATTCTCATGTCTAAAAATAAGGATTGTAACAATTATTTGCTAAATATATATACTTAAAGTCAAATTTATATCCAATATTTTATGCTGTACTTGTTTTTGACAATTATCATATTAAATAAATCGTTTGCGGTTAAATCTTTTGAAATCTTGTTTTTATTAAAACGTACGAAATGATATTTTTAACACAACATGATGAACGTTATTGACTGAATTCATTAGTGGTTGATGTTAATTTTATGTACTTTGTTGTTATGATATTGGCTCAAATATTGGTTGATAGGTAGTAATTTAAACAAAGGGGCACCAGTTTAATATTATATTGTTTAGTTTACATTTTCATCAAAATATTACAAGGGATTTATATAAAAACTTAAAAAAATAATTACTAGGGAAGTTAATTAAGATTTAGTGAAATTGTTTTTTTATTTTATTATTTAGTGTAGTGTACAAATATAAGATTTTAGTAAGACTTTAATTTTCCGCCATGTTTAATCTAATACCCATATCGCTCGCACTCTGTCGCACACGGCGAATCTAGCCACCGACCAATGCGAAATGATTTAGGCATCGCGGCGGTACGCAAATATCAGATTTTGTTAATACATAGTTTTCGCACGAACCGGTATAATATCTATATCGCTCGCGCTCCGTCGCACACGGCGAATCTAGCCACCGACCGATGCGGAGCGATATAGGCATAGAGGTGATACGCAAATATCAGATTTTATAATACATAGTTTTGAAACGAACCAGTAAGCGGTTTTTAGATATTGTACCAATATATAGATTTCGTATCAGTATACCTACGGTTTGTATCGCCCACCTCTAGTCTGTGGTCATGTCTAGCTTGCTACATATATATCGTAGACTGGTATACAGTAATCTGTGATATATATTTATCTATGACAGAGACAAATATTTGTGTGCGAGGTAAGCATGGGCGTTTTCAGATTTTGGCTGCAACGGTTACATAACTGATTTTTAGTTTTCATATCGTTATTGAAAACCGTTTTTAAATATCGATATCAGTAGTAATGGTTTACAACCGAAACATAACCTAAAATCAGGGGTATGAATGTCCTCAGTAGCTTGCTTTACGTTGATACTAGTGCCATCTCACAGTAAAAGTACTATTTTTCCCGATATTTTTACATTATCTATTAAAAGATGGCGCCACTGTGGGTATTTATTATTTATACCGAAGCCTAAATCATGCTAGAAAAGTTTTGAAATAGGCCGGTATATATATATATATATATATATATATATATATATATATATATATATATATATATATATATATATATATAATAAGCAATGTATGTAGAATGAAGCAATTCACACCATGGTTTTCTCAAACAAACATAATAAATAATTACTTAAAACAAATTAGTTACATAATATTTAAATTAAATTAAATTGATTTCCTTTTAATTTTATTGAAATATGTACGAAATAATACTGATTACTGAATAATACTTAACCTAGGTGATAGCGCCCTCTAGTGTAGTTTTCAGTAATTTGTAATCCCTACGCCATCTATAAAAGCGCAGAAGAAACTTTCCTCGTTTCGTCACCTAATTATTTTTCAGAGTCATCTATGCCTTAAAACCGTAGAACGAGTGCAACATATATTTTACGAATTACTTCGATTATTTTAGTTTAGAATATTTAGACATGTATGTTAATATATAATTTATGATTGTTATGCAGTAATATAGTATTATAAATGTCTAAAATTACATTCTTTCTATTCTCATTTATGTCTATAATGCTTATACCCATATTTTTTTTAAAGTGAGACGTAGGATCAGAGTTTGATTTGGAAGTCTATAATTAAACTGTATTCATAAGTAGTAAACATAATTTATATAATTAAATTATTATAGGTACCTACATAGTTTATTTATTATTATTATATTAATAATCATTATTTTTTATAATGATTATTTAAGTTAGCGATTTATCTTCATATACTTAACTAGGCTTAGGACTGACAGGAAAGTTTTAAAACAAATGTACAAAATGCAAACAAATATTATAAATAAATGCACAAACGCAACGTCAAAAATTAATAATTTTACAGATAGATTCATAGTGAACGGCACACGCGACAAATATCAAGTGTGTAATTGTTACGTTTGAAAAAAAATCAAATTCTAACTTTCACATAAACAGAAGTTGCCTAAACCAAATATAATGTGATGAAACAAATCTAAGTCTAGTGCCTAATGTCCTAAAGATCATTTAAATCTGACAACTCTCTCAACTACATAAACTTAAAAAAAAATAGGCAATTTTAACCATTTAAAATTCGACCTTATTGTTCAGAACCTTATAATTATATTTCACTACGTGCACCGTTTTATGATAACGACCAAAACATCGCAACGAAATCCATATTCGCTTCATCTCTTTCATACGTATTTATGATAGTGTCGCTAGAACGAGAAACAACGAATATCAAAGGTTCAAAGGACATCGGTTAGTTTTGGTTTTGGGCCGTTTTCGGTTTTTGGCATATTGTTACAGTTTGCGTTTTAAGTTTCGTACGTTGGTTAGTTGATTTTGGGTTTTGGTTGGATATGTGATAACGGTTATGTTCTTAGGTTTATCGATATGATATGATATTTGATAACATAACGTTATTAGTTACGTTTTGATATATCGGTCTCATGCCTAGTGCGAGGTGCACAAATTATAAAGAAAGTTGGCGAGGTGGTTTTAGCATATTATTTGGTTATTGTTATTTTATTTTAGGTTTTGGTTTTATTAATTATGAGTAAAGTGGATTTAGTGGAAGAATCTTCAGTAAGTAATTTGAAAGTTAATTAATAACTGCGTTTAGTGAACCCAACTCATACAAGGATGCAGTACTTGGTTGTTTTTTATTACATATTTCTTAGTATCCTGCTGTGTGAAAAGGCATACCTCTTATGGTTTGGAGGGGAATCCCCTGTGATGGGGTTAAATATTTTTTGAATCACTCGTATTGGCTTATAAATTAATAACAGTGTATGTGGAGTGTTTAAATAGTAAAATCATGGAGATAGATATATACACATCCTTGTATTTAAATATTAATATGTAATTAAAATTAAAATATATGATAAAATATAATGAATGCTTAAACTTTATAATTATCATCAGCCTGCAGCAGTTAGTGCCCATGTTAAGACAGCATATGTGACTACAGACAAGACTTGTAGGTGATAGAACCATGCAGGAACTATATTATGGTTGTAGCACAAATGGTTTGGTTCGACTGGGGAGGGACCACACTCTCACAGTAAACCAGCATAAAATAGCATGTAGTTGTTTCATATGGTGAGTGTAGAGAACTGAAGATCCGTTTTACTGGATATAATGCATTCCAGCTTTGTCCTCGAGGGTGATAACACGTTGGCATTTTGAGTTTTAATTGAAGATATATGTGGATGTCTATGGGCAACAGTACCCACTTAATGTCAGGTGGACTGTGTGCTCGTTTGTCACCATTATTCTTTATAAAAAAAAAACTCACTGGTCTAAAACTTTTGCCATCAGTTCAGTCTTAAGCTAAGTGACTGTAATACTATAACACTTAACATAATAATGTTAAGTGCTATTAACTTTTAAAATATTTAAAATTCAATAGCATTTGGCCATATGAGATGTATCTTACTTAGTTAGAAGTGCATCTTCCTCTATTATTAAATTATGTGCACAGGTAATGTTATGGTGGTGTTGGCATTAGTGGTACCAGTAATAGTGCACACAATTGATGGAGGATTAGATTTGCTCTTTAAACTAGGTAAAACACATCAGCTTTATTTTTCATGTGGATCTTGTGTAATTTAAACATCTTTGGATTTTCATATAGTTACACCTGATTCTATTAATATAAGTTTTCTTACAGGCTGTTGAAACAATTGCAATAGATGATGAACCAGATGTTATTAGTGATTTAATTTCCAAAGAAAGTAAATTATTTAATGAATTAGTAGAAAAGTGCTTAGGCCTAGAGGATTCAAAAGGAATGACGAGAATTCTAAATAAAATGGTTATACCTGCTTATAGGCAACTTGATGAAAATTATAAGAAATCACAGCGCTTTGAATCAGTTTTATGTAAAACTCTAAAACTAATTGAAACAGACCCTATTCATAAATTCACTCATGTTAGAGGCTTTTATGAAAAATTGAAGCTGCATAAAGTGAGAAAAAAAGTTAATTTTGTTACATTAACAACCAATATTACAGGTAAATAAGGTTACAAAATATGAATTTATCAATTTTTCAACTATTCTATAATTTTCAAATTACATTTCAGAAAAAGCCCATTATGATGGTAATAAAAGAAAGACTGATTATAATATGTGTAACTTAAGAAAACAATCTAAAATTGATGTAATTGACTTGGATGATGAAAGCACCACTGTAATAAACTTAGATAAATATGAGTTTGATGTAGTAGTAATTGATGATGAAAGAAATAATTTAGATGAAGAAAAAGAAAATAAAGATTTGGATAGATGCAATTCAAGCTTAGATCAGACTAAAATTACAAATTCATTACAAGCAAGCTGTGAAGTTAAGTCTAATGATAATTTAAATGAAAAAGAGGTAACTAAAAGTGAAAAGCATAATTATTTGTTGACAGATGTTGATAGTGAAGTTAATAAATTTTTAGTACCAAAGGCAGTTGAAATAATTCAAAATGAATGTGAACTCACAGACAGTGAAAAAGTGCTCCAAATTGAAAAACAAATAGCAATATATAGGGAGAAGATTGCAATGTTGGAGGAACAAGAGGTTGATGATGATACAATGACATCACCATATATATTGAGTGAAAAGTAAGTTTCAAACTATTCCACTGGGTATGTTAAGACACATATATTAAATAAATTTTATTAAGTACTTACACAAATGTCCCACACAGCTGAGTATGTTTGTTGGGTGTATGTATGTATTTTTATCATAGTGCTGCCAACTCCCAGTACTACCTTACCTATTTCTGCCACCAAACAGCAGTGTTGTTCTTGTCTGTCGGAGTATAGAGCCAGTTATAGACTTATATTTTTATAGAGTTATAGAGCCGATTTACACTTCGACAAGTACAGTAGTGAGTTAACTTGCGAACCTGGCGAGTTAATTAAAAATCTTGTTTGAACGGCAATTATTGAAACAAATTAACAATTAAGTTGAATGGGATAGCTGGCCGGTCGAATATTATGGCGAGTCAAGTTCGAACTGTTGCCCTCTCTCTCGTCTCCCACCACCCGCAACTAAACTCACCGCACATGTGAATGAGCAAGATTAGTTCAGTGCATAAGTTGACAGGAGGCAACGTATTCGACCCTCAAAATATAAAATTGTGCTTTTTTAACTACATTTGCCACAAAGACATTGGAACACTACTGCTCACTTAAACATTTACTGTCAACTGCCCTGTAACTAAACTCGCTATTGCCCTTGTCGAATTGTAAATCGGCCCTTAGTCTTCAGAGGTGCAGTAAGTTGGCTACAGGATTGCAGTAACCACTTACAGTCAGGTTGACTGGTTGTTCGTTTATCACTTTAGTTTTATGAATAAAGGTGTATTTCCTTACATATGGATTTTACATATGGAAACAAACAAATAAAAAATAAATTCACCACAACCTTAACATAGTTGAAATTAATTAGCCAACAATCAACAGTTCTTCAAGCTGTGTGAATATTTATTTCATAGTCATCTAACTAAACCTTTGAGTTATCTTAAAATTTTGTTGTTCTCAGTTTTTATTAATAATATAAATAGATTTTTATTTGTTTTTTTCTTTACAGATACAAAGCAAATATAGTGTCACTGTATAAAGAATTGTGTAAGCTTACTGGAACTGAATCAGTTAAGCGTCGTGAAGTAAGGCTTAAAGTAAATGATGGGCATCCTCCTGGCCCAGTCCGAAGACTTGAAAGGTTTTTGAATAATAACATTGGAAGCAATGGCGATCCACCATTTCCCGACTTTTGTGATGTCGTGAATTGCGTTGTTAAATCCAACCAGGAAGATGGACTTTGTTGGACCAGAGCACAGATAATGAAGGAAGGTAAGGTTGTGTTAACCTTATTGTTTTCATATTAACAAAAAAATATTTACTAACATGTTCGTAAAAGTATAAGCATCTAAAATTATTAATTCCAGTTAATTCTCTCCTGTAAGTGTCATAAAAGTTGTACAATTTTTACGTGGTAGAGCCGTGCTGTAGCTATATTACTGGTATAGTTGTAGCACAAAAGGGTCGATACGACTAGGGAAAGACCACGCTTTCACAGAATACCAGTGTAAAATAGCAGCTTAACACGGCTGTGTTTCATATGGTGAGTGTAGAGAACTGGATACCCTTTTGATTAGAAATGAGGCATTCTATCTTAGTCCTCACAGATGATAATGCGTTTTGATTCGTAATCGAGGATAGATGTCTATGGGCTACAGCAACCACTTATCAACAGGTGGACTGTCTGCTCATTTCTCACCTAAACTTGAAAAAAAAACTATTCTCAGAAACGGTGTCTACAGTAATTTTAACTAACATTGTCACTTGATATTTCCAATAGAAACTCAAGAATTAAAAACATGTAAGTAATACGTATGACGCCTTGTAAGGGCTAGGTTATCTATGATATGCAGATACCAAAAAAATTCGTTAATGTAAGCATGGTCACAGCATTGCATTTACAACATCAGTTGTGAATTCAATGCTGCGACCACATAAACATAAGTTTAAATTAGATGCAATAGAATTCATAAATTGATTTATATATTTAGATTTATTTAGATTTTTAGATTTATTTAGATTTTTAGATTTATAGAATTCATAAATTGATTACAAACATAATCTTATATTGTTGCAAGATATAACAAAATAAGAGGGAAGGCGATGGATTCATCGTCGTCATCATTACAGCCGATCCCAAGTCCATTGCTGAGTTCAAGGAATGCCACAAAGCACATTCTTGACTTGAGATACCTCTATCTATTAACTTCTTGCATCTCTTATCAGGTCATCACTTCATCTATTGGGTGGCAGCCCCATACTTTGCTAACCGGTTCAAGGCTACTACTTGAGAATGTTTCTCCCCATCGGTTTCTCAAATGTTGCCAAATATCAGGCTTTTTCTATTTCTAGCTACGTCATTGTTCACTCAATGCGGTCGTGCGCTGCAAAAACGTAGACAAAAGAGGGAGTGGCGCCATTTGATGGCTAGAGTGAAGGTCGAAGAGTGTCATACTGATCCCGCGGAAGAAAATCATGATCTGGAAGCACGCTTGCAAGCAAATAGACGGATAGCAATGAAAAAGGAATCTGACATTCTTGAAACGTTAGTATAATATACGTGTCGCGAAACTCAACGGGTACTGAGCGAGAGGGGGAGACATACCAGCCCCAGGAAAAATAAAAATAAAATCCATAATATCAGCAGGTCTCACTCCGCGCTCTAGGTATGAAAATATATCTACGCTCCCCGGCCCCATACAAGGGGCTAATTCCGTGCGGTTGTCAGCCGCGCTCGAGCTGACGCGCGTCTTAAGTCTTGGATATACTTGGGGACAAAAGGAGCGGCAATTTGCGCAGCTTGTCGCTCAACAACTACGTGGAATGTCCCGAGACATATTATGTTGCGGAACAATTTACAGGCCACACTAGTCAGTGCTTATAGAAATGTCGCCCGAGAAGGTTGTGGCGATTAGTGCAGTGTACATAGTACTTATTTCGAGAGTGAAACGTAAGCGAAAGAGAAAGTGGTCCATGCGGAATTTCTTACTACAACGAGAAGAATTAATATTTTAAGTGATCTCCGAATGTCTGAGGGATCTTTTGTGAATTATACTTAAATGTTAACATCTGATTTTGAAACTTTATAAAAAATGATCGAATCTTCCATAGCCAAACAGCATACAATACTACGACATGCTGTTGGCCCTCATATAAGACTTGCCATTGCATTAAGATACTCTTGTCGACTGGAGATTCTTATGCTTCCTTGTCGTACACTTTTGGAGTATCGAAACAACTGATCGACAGAATAGTACCAGAAGTTTGTGATAAGAAGTATCCCACAACAATACATAACTCTGGTAAAGCTTCGTTTCCCTACACTACCGACATGTTGCGCCCACCACTACACCCGGTAACAAATGGCACGACACTGACGCGGGACACGTGTGCTCGCTCTCGGAGCGTGAACAAGCAACATGTCCCGCGTCACGGAAAATGTTGCGGGTCACTGTGCAACCTGCATCGTTACGTCCATTGAGTGTTCCGCGTACATGTTGCGGGACAAAATGTTCCCTAGTGTATCCAGGGCTTTATGTTAACAAAAAAATATTTGAATAACGTTTCGGTTGCTTTCCAGCAACCATGGTCACTGGCGACTGAGGTGACTGACGTCCGATCTACGCAGAATGAACTTACTGTGTCTTGAAGTCTTGCAGTGGTATGCTTGGGCTTAGTTTTAATTTTATGAATTATAGGATACCAAGCAGGTGGTAGTACCCAGCCTCCCTCTCTATTGAAATTATGATGTTTTTTAATTTCAATAGCCTCACGTATCATTCTTGGCAGGTTCTTTCGCGAGAATTCGTGGTTTATCAAATCTAATGTAATGGCGGGGGCCGTCTAGGATTTGATCGCAAACTGCAGACTTCCCGGAACGTTGGTGCTTCACGTCAGCTATGTGTTCTTTTACGCGGGTTTATCGTTTTGTTTGCCCTATATATGAGAGACCACATTCACAATCAAGCTTGTACACTCCTGCATCTTGTAGAGGAATATTGTACTTGACGGATGGTAAGAACTGACTAATCTTCTTCGGCGGCTTGAAGAATGTTTTAATAGAAGCTCGTTTCAAGATGTAGCCAATCAATTGAAGCGAGCGGAATCGGGACGTCAATCACCTCAGTCCCCCGTGACCATGGGTGCTGGAAAGCACCCGAAACGTCGGAAATTAATAAAAATAAGAAAAACAAGTTAATTAAACGCCGTAAAATCCGTAAAAATAGTTTTATTCAATGTATAGTGTTCGCGTAAATATAAGAAATCATTACCTCCTCCTTTTTTTAAGGCGGTTAAAAATGGTAAATAGGTAAATTATGTGAGTTTCAAAGACGTTCACGTAGCCATTGATCTTAATTTTTCTCGATTTTGTACATTAACCTTCCTCACATTGAACAATAATGTTCCCTCGGTGTATTCTACTACCAACTAATATCAAAGGATTCAATTTGTTTTCTCACAACACCTAACCCTGCAGTAGGTGCGGTCTTAACAAAGGCGCGTAACGGGCTAAGTGTTAACAGACTCGAAAGCGGACGTAAGGTGCATTTATTTTAACAGTGGTAGAGTCAAGCGGTAGCTTTTGCTGTCTCACGGATGGGCCAGCTCGAACCGGGGTGGTACCACGACCTCACAGAATACCAGCGTGAAGTAGAGGTTTACCTCTGCGTTGCGCTTGGTGAGTGCAGGTGGCCGGTGGCCCCCCATCAACATGGTAGTGGAATTATATAAAAGACTACCCCAGGAGGGTACCAGCACCCCTGGAGAATCCCTCGCTGAGCATCCACGACCAAACTACTTCACTCCTGAGCGTGGGTGCTCAAGCCGCCCCGCGTATTCGGGGGGGGGGGACAAAATTCCGCTCGCAATTAATGCTGCTCAGGGCAAGCGGAGCAATACAACCAAGGCGACCCCTGTCACGCTATCCGTGAATTTGTGTAACATCAGTGGACTTCATTCCAACCTTAACGCTGTCCATTACCATCTAGAGACGGCGAAGCCGGCCTTGCTCTTTTTAACCGAGACTCAGGTGTCCTCTCCGGCTAATACTTCATATCTCTCCTACCCGGGGTACAAATTGGAACACTCCTTTGTGCCCCGGGCTGGAGTTTGCGTATACATTGCGTCAGAGAGGAGACCTGTTTTCGACGCCTCGGCAGTCTTGAAGGTACGGACCTGTCCATACTATGGCTGCGCGTAGACAGCGACGACCATCCCCGCGTCTACGGGTGCCTCTATAGGTCCCATAGCGGTAATGCCGACACAGACCGACTCATCGACCGCGTCCAAATGGCTGCAGACTCCGTGCTACAACAGGTCCCATCCGCAGAGATCGTGATACTCGGTGATTTTAACGCCCACCACGCTGAATGGCATGGTTCTCGTTTAACCGATCATGCGGGTAGATCTGTCTATGACTTTGCTTTGGCATATGGTCTAACACAACTGGTTATTTCGCCTACGCGGATCCCAGATGAGGAAGACCATGTACCTTCCCTGTTGGACCTTCTGCTGACCTCTCATCCCACCGGATATCAGAGTACGGTGCCACTCTCGCTACAATCGCAGTTGCGATCTGCAGCTTGCCGCCATGTTTGGCACTATAGGTCAGCTGATTGGGACGTGATCTTTTTTTGCATCCTACCCTTGGAGGCGGATTTGCTCCTCGCCGGAAAATCCCAGCGCTGTTGCCGAGTCTGTTACTGGTGGTGCCCATCGGAGGCAGATCCCAGCCATGGTTTGGTCGCTCCTGTAAAATAGCATCACGCTATAAGCAGGAGTGCTACCGGGCCTGGGCTGACTCATCAACGTCTCGGGATGTAAACACCAGCGCACTTAAAAAGAAGTATAATTCCGCCTCCAGGTCATTCAAAAGCGTCATTGCCAAGACAAGGTCTGAGCGCATCGGCAGAATTGGCGAGAAGCTAGTTCGCCTTCCTTCGGGAACCCGTGCATTCTGGTCTCTCGCCAAGGCTGTCCAAGGGAACTTCTGTCAGTCATCTCTTCCATCTCTGCACAGAGAGGACGATTCATTGGCCCATGCCGCAAAAGAGAAAGCCGATCTGTTGAGCTCTCTTTTTGCGTCCAACTCAACTCTAGATGACGGGGGAACACACCCCCGACCATCCCGCGATGTGAGTGCTCCATGCCGGATGTGCGGTTTACACAGCGCTCGGTTCCCAAAACACTCTTCTTCCTGGACGTCAGCAAGACGAGTGGGCCCGATGGAGTCCCTCCCATTGTGCTGAAGACGTGTGCTCCGGAGTTGGCACCGGTTTTAACGCGTCTTTTCCGGTACTCCTACTCCCAAAGCGTAGTCCCGAATACATGGAAGACAGCTTTGGTCCACGCGATCCCTAAAAAAGCGACCGCTCAGACTCGTCCAACTACAGGCCTATTGCCATCACCTCCTTGTTCTTCAAAATAATGGAATCCATTATAAACTGCCAGCTCATGAGGTACCTTGAGGATCACCAGCTGATTAGTGACCTCCAGTACGGTTTTCGTCGAGGTCGATTAGCTGGTGATCTTCTAGTCTATCTGACTCATATCTCACATAGCGAAGGCCTTCGATCGGGTCTGGCACAAGGCGCTTCTTTCGAAGATTCCTTCCTATGGGCTTCCCGAGAAATTGTGCAAATGGATCACCCACTTTCCTTGCTGATCGGAGCATCAAGGTCGTAGTAGACGGTGCATGCTCTGATTTCAAGCCTATCAACGCTGGTGTTCCACAAGGCTGCGTGCTATCGCCAACGCTGTTTCTCCTGCATATCAATGATATGTTGCTAACTGGTAGCATTCATTGCTATGCAGACGACAGCACTGGTGATGCCTTATATACCGGCCGTGCCAATATTTCTCGGGAAAACGTCGCTGAGTACCGGGACAAACTTGCGTCTGAAGTCGAGTTTTTGCTTAACAAAGTCTCGGATTGGGGCTGACTAAATCTAGTCCAGTTCAATCCCCAGAAGACACAAGTTTGCGCGTTTACCGCTAAAAAGAACCCCTTTGACGTATCTCCTCAGTTTCAAGGCACTCCCCTTGCTGCCTCAGCTAGTATCGGAATCCTTGGCGTCGACATATCGAATAGTGTGCAGTTTCGTGGACTTGGAAGGGAAGGCCAAATCGGCCTCTAAAAAGCTTGGCGTGCTCAGCAGAGCGAGGCAGTATTTCATGCCGGCACATCGCTTGCAACTTTACAAAGCGCAAGTTCGGCCCCACATGGAATACTGTTCTCATCTCTGGGCCGGGGCACCCCAGTGCCAGCTCCTTCCACTTGAGCGCATCCAGCGCAGAGCGGTTCGAATCGTCGACGACCGAGTTCTTTCTGATCGGCTCGATACACTGGCATTGCGTAGAGATGTTGCATCTCTTAGCGTATTTTATCGCATCTATCACGGGGAGTGCTCTGAGGAATTGTTCGGATTAATCCCAGCCGCCAAATTTCACGAACGCACATCGCGGCAGAACTCCCGATACCATCCACACCATCTGGATGATTGGCGGTCCACCACTGTGCGATTTAGAAGATGTTTTCTTCCTCGCACGACCTCCTTGTGGAATCGATTACCATCAGCGATTTTTCCGGACCGATACGACTTAGGGACCTTCAAGAAAAGAGCGTACTCCTTTTTAAAAGGCCGGCAACGCATCTGCGATTCCCCTGGTGTTGCAGTTGTTCATGGGCGGCGGTAGTCACTTACCATCAGGTGAGCCGCATGCTCGTTTGCCCCCTCTCCTATAAAAAAAAAGAAACTACTTAAATTTTAACTAACCTAGCAACCTTTTTTTTTTTGCTTCATTTATGACTGTGGTTAACACGTTTTTTTAAGACCACGTTAGTGAAACAAATCACTTAAAATTGAGAAATTTGTGATCACAATACCTAATTATATGATTTTTGAGGTGTGGACTTTCTTTATTTTCATAAATTTGTCAGTTATAACTGAACTAACTGACATGGATTTTTTATATGTTTCCCGGGGCTTGTATGATCCCTCTTTCGCCCCCTTGACGTTACGTCACGGTTGACGTTGAGTTTCGGAACGGTTCTATAATTATTATTTGATTTTAAAGTATCTCAGTCTAAATGTAGGCCGTAGGAATGCAGTAAATAATAATTAAAAAGGAATTGTTTTCTTTTTCAGTTTTTCGATGATGCAGTACTTGCCTGCAGTGCAAAATAGTGAATATGTTGAAAAGCCAAGTGAAATTTTAGATACAGACAATAGTAGCGATAGTGACACTACCTTGGATAGTGAAAACGAATCGATAGATTTAAATGATAATGAAACAATTGAAAGTAACTTAAAAAAACTAGAAGATAATTCAGAAACAAAAATAAACAGTTATTTAGAGGCTCCAACAATTTCAACAAAATCCAATAATATCATTAATAATAATGAAGTAATTGTAAAGAAGGAACCCACTGAGGATGTAGCACAGTTGCTCGAAAGATTAGGCGATAATTATACAGCTACTATACAGGATATTGAAGACCCCTTCCTAATAATCGAAATTTCATCTGACAGCAGTTCGGGTGAGGAGTAGCATTTTGAACGCTACAATTTCCTTGAAAGATGAAGAAAGGGGTCAGCAAAGCGTGAAGTTCAAATAATTTGTAATTTTTACGAATTATAACATTATATATAAACATCCATCGAATTCCTGCATGTCTTACCAGGTTGTCACTCCATCTAGCGGGGGGACGCCCTACACTTCTTCCGCCGATACGAGGTTGCCACTCGAGAACCTTCTTTCCCATCGGTCCCACTTCTGTTTACTAATCCTTTGGGCTATGTTATCACATGGAGAAACCCCGAGCATAGCCCTCTTCATAGCTCGCTGAGCGACCTTCAGCTTCCTCATACGGCCAGCAGTGAAGGACCACGTTTCAGTTCCATAGGTCATCACGCACTGGTTGTACAGTCTACTTTTTAAGTTTTGAGGTATACCTAACGAGAAGATATGCCGTAATTTCCCGAACGCTGCCCAGCCGAGTTAAATCCGTCGATTAACCTTTCGGTCGAAGCTGGACTTACCTAGTCGGACTATTTGTCCCAGGCAAACATACTCGTCAACAACTCCCGGCATAGGTGTGACATGGACGTTACACATTACTTTCATGAACAGGAACATCCGTTCTAGACAAGGCGTTAATGGTTAAATTTATTTATTTGTTAAAACTTACTTGTTAATTTTTTTAACACATAAAATTAACAGTTAACAATATTACTTTTGTATTTAATTTTTATTTTGAAATTTTTGATGTTAATTTTAATGTTTTAATTTTACGCATGAAATTTTAATAGGTACAGGACTCTCTAGTATTAAAAAGTCTTATTAAGCTAAGCTTATTTAAAAGTTTATTAATTCAATATTTACATTATGTTAAGAATTTTAGGCATCGGGTCAAACCGGTCATTAATAACCCGTCCGTGATCTACCCGCACGCACCGCCCCCGCGTGGCCTTCCGCAGTTCACCACACTACTTATTTATTCTGTGACCGCACGCACAAGCACAGGTCGTTGCATCGACGCACAGCGCACACTCGCATGTATTACATAGCGGCGGATTGCAGTATGCGATGTGCGTACTATTAGTAGTTTGTCGATTGTTATTCGAATAATCATGTTGAGGAACTACTAAATCGACAATCGAACCCGCAATTATACAATTTTCGGTTCAGTCGATTGTTTTTTTTTTTGCAACAATCGCCCATCGCTATTGAGCATAGTGCTTAGCATGGATGCTGGTGGCTCAGGACCGTGCTTTGTGGCATTTCTTGGGGGAGGCCTATGTTCAGCAGTGGACTTGTGAAGGGCTGTAATGATAATGATATAAACACTCGGGTGAATCGCGACACTTAGTATCAAAGTTACCTATATCAAAATATTGATTACTTTTTAACTGGATGTTGTGCCACTGTCTGACAAAACTACAAAAGCTTCACTAGTTTATTTTTTAATATGTAAAGGACAAATGACGACGCTGAAACCAGAGTGATCTAGGGCACAATAGTAGGTTTCTGAGAAAATGAAGGAAATGCGTTACGCGTTATTAATGGAAATCTATAGGCTTTTTATTATTATTTTTTTGTTATATGTACTTCTAATAAGTTTTAAATAAAAAAATATCAATTTTTATCAGTATGAGTTATTTATTAAAACTAATAATCGTAGTTTTACAAAAAAAAAATCACTTAGATCACTATGGCAGATCACAAATTTAAAAAAATGAATTAATAGTGTAAGTTTTCACTTTGATGTCGTAAGAAAAATCACATTAATCATCACCAAATACAGCAGGCAAAAAATTTACATCATC
This sequence comes from Parnassius mnemosyne, assembly GCA_963668995.1. Lineage (NCBI taxonomy): Eukaryota > Metazoa > Arthropoda > Insecta > Lepidoptera > Papilionidae > Parnassius > Parnassius mnemosyne. The sequence continues at coordinate 8,451,511 of CAVLGL010000081.1, forward strand.
TTGTGCTTCCTGATTGCCACCTCTTCTAGGAACATGTGGCAATGTCAAGTAAAACTGATGATGGATAGGAGGTACGAATTTTAGAGTTTTTCTAATATCTTGCATTTTTTGATACGATATTAGTCTAGTTTCAGGGGCTTTTTCTGGTATATAATTCTTTAGGTTACAAAAAAAAGTTCCAGAATCCATATCATTTGGTTTTAAATCAACTGTTTCATATGTTTCAGTGTAGTCATCATTGTAACTGATTATACTTGAACCTTTACAAAACTTTATCTTCCGCATCTTAGAAATTTTTGCGCCTTCTCTTAATACAATCTGATAATCTTTGAATAGTGTTGTGAGGCTTTCATAATCTAGAAACTTATTTTTCATATCTCGCACAGTAAAAGGTTTTTGTTTTGTGCAGTCTCGGACGAGCTTCATCCAATCTTCTGGTGTATAGATATCAGTCTTCTTTTTTAGTTCTCGACTTATAAAAGAGAAGTCGGTATCGTTAGGCAGGTAAGTATGGCCACTGACGAGATAATGCATGGTGATCGATTCTAGATATGGCGATTTATTAACCAGAAACATCATAAAGTGTAAAACGTTCCAGTTTCTGTTTTGCCCGGAGCAACAGTCGCTAAAAAAACACAGTGATTTGACAGTGTCCGGCACGGAATCTTCTAAAAAGTAGTGAAGTGACGACATAATTTCTTGTGAGCCTCTGGCCCCACAATGTTCTGGCCACATATTCATGAGAACTTTTTCTCCTTCCTTAGTATAAGCATGAATACCAAAGTTCAGCATTTGCAGTTGTCTTAAATAATAGACCTCACCAGTATTCAAATAAGGAAGAGGCAGGGTTCGTTCCAGATCAAAAGTAGCTACTAATAACGATTCCTCAGTTTTGACTTTACTTTTACAGTCATTTAATATGTTTCTTACTTCGCCTGCAAGTTTAATATGCTGATCTTTTTGTACCCTTATAGCTAGGCATGTTTCTATATCTTCTTCCGCCTTTACTGCTATCTCGAGTATATCACAGGTTTTACAAGTATCTGCCTTAGGGATATAGAAGTGTATATTAAACTCGGTTGTAAATACTTTGACGTAGGCGCTCTTTTTCAATATTGGTTTTCCTTCTGACTCACATTTTGCTTTAAAAAGTTCATACATTTTGTTCATTGAAAGATCCGGGCGCAAATATTTTCGTGTTGATCGTCTTTCTCCATAGTGACTCACAAATTTCGGAAAACTATTAATGTGGTCTTTAATCCAGTTCAACTTTTCATCTGACAGCTTGTTAGCAGGTACATGTTGTCCCATCTTATCTCTTTCCGCTATTCCAGAAACAGATTTTTTATTACGTAATGCATAATCTAATCTTTTGTTAGATATTTGTATGACCTTTAAAAAGAAACTTTTGCAAACTCTTTTGTCCAACAGCATGAATTGGCGTACATAATTTATGCGGCTAGGATTTTGAGCATTTTGTCTTTGCTTACGGCGTTTTGGTTCTAAAGTCATAATGGCGCTGCACAACCATGTTGTTTGAGCATCCCATGAGGTGAGCTGATAAAACATTACGTGTATTGCTTCTTGATTTTCAGATGAAACCTGCTCACTGCATTTGAACCTACAGCTGCATACAACTGGTGTAAATACTTTAGCTGGGACAATACTACCTCGTACGTTGCGATATTCTTGGCCTGCAGTTCTTTTTCGCTTCCTTATATTCTTTGCCCATCTATCGAAATTCCGAACTCTTTTTCTTCCTTTGACAGGTTCATCGGAATCTGGATGATTTATTTCCCCCAAGTTACCTACAGGACCCTCTGGATCTCTTCTTTCTTCATTATCTGTAAAGAACAGCATAAGCTGTAACCCAAGCCCAAGCCAGATTCAAACATGAAGCAAAAACGCAACAGACGAGTATTTGCTTATAAAAATAGGTTATATTAAGGAAGTAGTTTATTAGAGTATAGCCTTATAAGTATTTTCGTGCTAATTGATTAAAAGAACATAAGTGTAAGTCAAGCAACAATATTTGAAAAAATATGACTCTGAAATCGAACTGCAAATCACACAATAAAAGTAAAATCTCTCCAGCCCTTTATATTCGACAACAATACATACCTTCACTGTCTTCTAATTCTGTGGAAATTTCTACATTTTGCTGTGGATGGTAAGAAGAATGATCACTTGAAAAATCTTCATTTGTTGAAGTCGATGAAGATGGCGGCGGCGAAGATTGCAATGCCATATTCACTATTCTTTTAGCTCTGTTTCTGTTATCCATTGTTTACGTAACACCCTTTCAATTAAAATCTTTAATAAAACAAAAGATAATCGCAAGCGCATGTGACTAAACCTAAATCAATATGACAAGTAACGGCAATTGATTTTGATTTTGTATACTTTTTTTTTGGACTTTATGGCCTGGTATCTAGACCTTTAGGCCAAGTCTTGAGTATGATTTTGTATACGTGACTGCGTTTGTGTTGCCAGTTTAAAAATATTCAGTGGTTTTGTAAAAATATCAAACCATATTATTTGTTTTAAGTATATAAACATAGATATTAAATAAAAAAATTACGTAAATTATTTGTACACAATTAATTTATTATTTCTTTATTGCACTTAGATCAGTTTGGATTTCCATAAACGCCAGCAACTTGCGACCACAGTGATCTAAGTGCGCTCTCATTACTTAGATCAGTCTGGCATGTCTCCATTTTGCAAATCGCAACGATTCTATAGTGAGATGTTGTGATTTCTCAAGGAAAAAAATACTGGGAAGCACTTAGATCAGTATGGCCTGAAAGAATTATGATTTTTCTTTGCAATTGTGTAAAAGAACCATTTTTGCCAAAAATGTCACTTAGATCACTCTGGTTCCAGTATCGTCAAATATCTTCAAGTTTAATGGATAACCGAATTTATTGATATTTTATATATAGAAGAGAAGATAGTATTTTATCATCGGGAGTATATTTTAAATATTCTGATATCGCACGAAAGTTGTACTGGAATACATATAGCTTAGATAAATACTGTTACGCGCCACTATTAATGTCTTGTACATGGCAACACTAGTTACACTAGCGCCCCCTAGTGTCGAGTAAATGAAAGTATTGCGCGCCACTATTAATGTCTTGTACATGGCAACACTAGTCACACTATCGCCCTCTAGTGTCGAGTAGCAGAACTAGGAGAGTCGAGATCCTTCCAGAAATTTCGGGACCGATATGTACTCGAACATTCTAGATGTCGCTACAGTAGAAGGTTCTGGAAACTACCTGAGGCCCTATATAAGACCGGTATAGACCACGACCGGGGCAGTATTGAATTGGCGATACAAGAGAATACTTCGAAGCGAAATAACGGCGAACTGTGTTTTGTTATTAGTGTGATTTTAGATTGTAATTAGTGTTGCGTAATTAAAGTGTCAATTTTGGTAATTTAATCGGCAGTTTTTAATTGTCTTGAACCCCAAGCTCGTAACAATTGGTGTCAGAAGTGGGATCAAATATGCCGATTTTACCTAAAGACGACACGGAGGGTATCCGTACCCGAAGTCAACGCCAACAGGAGACGGACCAGAGACGATTTGGTAATGCAACGCCGCAAACGTCGGAGGGCCAGTTGCTAACCACGGAGGCTGGCCCGTCAGCAGCTCCTGCATCTGCAGCACCTGACTTGGGTGCTCTGATGATGATGCTGCAGGATCAGGCTCGCCGACAGGAGGAACAGGCCCGCCGACAGGAGGAACAGACCCGTCGGCTGGAAGAGCAGCTGCAGCGCGGTATGGAAGAACAGATGCTCCTCAGGAAGGACCTTCACGCTACCTTCGGGAAAGAGATAAAGGAGGTGAAGGATAGGGTTGCTCAACATGACAACCGCCTGTCGGAAGCTGAAACCCGAATCGACCAAGTGAACAATCGGGTTGACAACGTGATGGCTGATGTGAAGAAAACGCTGGACGACCTCAAACTTGGGGATGGAATCACAGCTCCCGTGGTAGCTACAACACCTTCGCTACGTGGATTCAAAGTGCCGCCGTTCGACGGGAGTTCTTCCTGGTCGGCCTACAAAATCCAGTTCGAGGCTGTCATTAAAGCGAACGGCTGGAATAAAAGTCAGGCCATGACTGCTCTCACCCTAGGCCTCCGCGACCAGGCCTTAACTGTTTTGGAAGCGCTCGGTAAGGAAGTGACTTACGAGCAGCTCCTTGAGGCATTGGAGGCGAGATATGGCGATGCTCACCTGGAACACGTCTTTCGTGCGCAGCTCAAAGATCGCGTGCAACGCAGTAACGAAAACCTGCAGCAGTGGGCCCTTGAGGTGGAGAAGCTGGTTCGAAAAGCGTACCAGTTTGTACCTGTGCTCATTGTAGGGAACCTGGTGCAGACTTTCATCGACGGCATCCGCGACCTTGAAGTCAGAGCTGCTGTGAGGCTCGGGCACCACCAGACGCTTAAGGACGCCCTGACCCAAGCACTGGAGGTGGAAGCCGTGCGGCAGGATCATCGTTCCCACCGCGTCAGGGAGGTTGCAGCAGCTACAGTTCAGGACCGCAATAAGGGCTATAACCCTAGGTGCTACGGCTGTGGGGAAAGGGGCCATCTTCGATCCAGCTGCCCTAAACGAACTGTAGAAAGGGAAGGTGATCGATCTCGAGAGGGTAGTGCGGATAATAGCACCGCCCAGCAGCAGCAGGGAAACGAGTAAAAGCCAGGACTGCGGGGCGGGTGCTGGCTGATGTTAAAAGAGCCCCAAGGATTTCGATCTCACAAACCCATGATGGGAACAGCCTAATCATCAAGGGCGAAGTCAACGGAACGCCGTGTAAACTGACCATAGACACTGGAGCCTCTCGCACGGTTGTCAGTTCCCAACTTATAAGTCGGTTCCTTGGGGACTCCGCATACAACCGAGAACGCATTAATTTGGTGACAGCCACCGGTCAGCGCATACCCGTCCGTGGAGAGAAGGAGATGGAGTTGAAGCTAGGCAACATGATCTACCTGCATAATGTCATCGTGGCTGATATAATGGACGACTGCATCCTGGGCCTAGACTTTATGAGGAAGAATTGTTGTAAGATCGACGTTAAGCAAGGTGTTTTGAAATGTGGACAGGAAGAACTTTTCGTGGAAGGGGCGTTACCAGGGAATGTGTACAGCCTTAAGAAGATTGTTCTTCCGCCGAGATCGGAAACGATTGTGCCGGTTAGTCTTCCTCGGAGTCCTGGGCAAGCCCATCGTTGTGTACTCGTGGAAAGGGTAGACAATGACCTTCCATGGAAAGTGGCTCGAACCTTGGTCAGAACCACCGACATCTCAGGAGTACGTGTGTTGAACCTTTGTGATCAGGAACAGATTATAGAAAAAGGCACATTGGTTGGTACTAGTGAGGAAGTGGATTGGTTGCGTCGATGCGAATATCTATCGACCGGGACCCCCAGCAAGGATGGACAAACGATAGTGACCACACTTTTGGAAGACTGTCGCAGCGTTCTTTCCCCGAATGAAATGGTCAAGGCGAAGAAGTTGTTACTCAAGTACGCCAATGTTTTCTCGTCAAACGAAGCTGGCATAGGAAAGACTGGCTTAGTTCAACACAAAATAAACACAGGACAAGAATTGCCTATTCGTCAGCGGCCAAGAAGATTGCCTGTAGCACGTGAAAAGGAAGTGGAAACCATGATTGAGGGAATGGTGAAGGATGGTGTTATTGAACCTTCATCTAGTCCATGGTGTTCACCTGTGGTGCTGGTAAAGAAGAAGGACGGCAGCATGCGGTTTTGTGTTGACTATCGCCGCCTGAACGACATTACAAAGAAGGACAGCTATCCCTTGCCAAGAATTGATGACACGCTGGATATGCTTACAGGCGTAAAGTGGTTTAGTACGCTAGATCTGAAAAGTGGCTACTGGCAGGTTGAAATTGACCCTAAGGACAAGGAGAAAACTGCATTCTCCACAGGAAAGGGTCTGTGGCAATTCAAAGTCATGCCGTTTGGATTGTGCAATGCTCCAGCAACGTTTGAAAGGTTGATGGAGCTTGTACTTACCGGGCTAATTGGAGATGCTTGTCTGGTCTATTTGGATGACATCATCATCGTAGGCCGTACGTTTGAGGAACACCTTCAAAACCTGGAACGCGTGCTCATGAAGATCCAGAGTGCCAACCTCAAGTTGAGTCCAAAGAAGTGCTCACTATTCAAACGGCAAGTTAGTTTTTTGGGGTATGTAGTGTCGGAAGAAGGTATCCGCACGGATCCAGAGAAAATTGCTGCTGTCAAGGAGTGGCCGGTCCCAAAAGACAAGACACAGGTTAGAGCATTTTTGGGTTTGTGCTCTTATTATCGGCGATTTGTGAAGAACTTTGCAGATATAGCCAAACCTCTGCACAAGCTAACCGAGGAGAAGCGACAATTCTGCTGGGATGAAAGTTGCGATATTGCATTCCAGGAGCTCAAGAACCGCCTGTGCAAAACACCTATTTTGGGGTACCCTGATGCGGGCAAGGAATTCATAGTTGACACAGACGCAAGTGATATAGGACTTGGCGGTGTGTTGTCTCAACGGAATGGTGATCAAGAGATTGTGATAGCGTACTTCAGCAAGTCGTTGTCAAAGCCGGAAAGGAACTATTGTGTCACAAGACGGGAATTGCTTGCTGTGGTAAAGTCCTTGCAGCATTTTAGCAAATATCTTCTAGGGCGGAAATTCCATTTACGAACTGACCATGCTGCACTGAAATGGCTATTGCAGTTCAAAAATCCGGAAGGACAAGCTGCGAGATGGATAGAACTACTGCAGGAATACGACTTTGTGATCAAACATCGCAGCGGGAAATCTCATGGCAATGCAGATGCATTGTCAAGAAGACCTTGCCCTGAAGATTGCAAGCATTGTACTAGGCAAGAGGGTAAGGAAGTGGTATCTGTGAGAATGCTCAGGACAGACCAGCTCAGCAATGAGTGGAAGGACAGCCTACAACATGCACAGCAGGAAGATTCGGACATTAAGCCGATTCTGGAATGGATGAAGGCCAGTGCTCCTAAGCCCAAGTGGAGCGACGTCTCAGCAATGAGTTCGACCACGAAAAGCTATTGGGCCCAATGGGACAGCTTGCTGATTCAGGATGGAGTCCTGTGCCGTAAATGGGAAAATGGTCGGGGAGACAGGTGTCATTTGCAAATGGTTGTCCCTAAGGCTAAAGTGCCGGATATTCTACAGCTGTACCATAGTGGTTGTTCAGGAGGCCACCTGGGAGTTAAACGAACTCTCCTGAAGATCCGAGAACGGTTTTACTGGGTCCACTGTCGTGACGATGTCGAGGACTGGTGCCGCAAATGTACAAGTTGTGCGGCTGTAAAGGGACCTCAAATTCGTAGTAGAGGCGCATTGAAATTGTACAATGTTGGTGCACCATGGGAGAGGATAGCCATTGACGTTGCGGGGCCGTTTCCAGAAACTGAAAGTGGTAACAAGTATTTCATGGTAGTGATGGATTACTTCACTAAGTGGCCAGAAGTCTTCGCCATTCCAAATCAAGAAGCTTCAACAGTTGCAGATAAACTAGTTCATGAAGTCTTCTGTCGTTTTGGAGTACCTTTAGAGATTCACAGCGATCAAGGAAGGAATTTTGAGTCTCAAATATTCCAGGAAACTTGCCGAGTTATGGGTACTCAGAAAACACGAACAACTTCTTACCACCCACAATCTGATGGAATGGTAGAAAGATTTAATCAGACATTGGAGAGGTACCTAGCAAAAGTTGTGGAAAAACGGCAACGAGACTGGGACAGGCACATACAACCGTTTTTGTTGTCATATCGAAGCGCTGTTCACGAAAGTACATCAGTGACACCAGCTTTCGCAAACTTTGGGAGAGAATTGCGGCTGCCTGCAGACCTGATCACCGGAATACCACCTGATGCCCCACGCAGTATAACCGATTATGCAAATGACTTGCGGAACAAAATGAATGACATTTATGAGCACGTCAGACAGACGGGCCAGCAAACGTCTGAGAAGATGAAAACACGGTATGACCGCAAAATGAACAACAAGGGCTTTGATGAAGGTTCACTAGTGTGGTTACACAATCCAGTTCGCAGCAAAGGGAAATCTCCTAAGCTTCAAGCTAAATGGGACGGACCGTACCGGATTGTGACAAGGATCAATGATGTAACCTACCGGATACAGAAAGGTGCCAGAGGTACTCCTAAGATTGTCCATGTGGATCGACTGGCGCGTTATTATGGGGCCAATAATGCTCGGGACGAGCATGTCTTAGGAGGGGGCAGTGTTACGCGCCACTATTAATGTCTTGTACATGGCAACACTAGTTACACTAGCGCCCCCTAGTGTCGAGTAAATGAAAGTATTGCGCGCCACTATTAATGTCTTGTACATGGCAACACTAGTCACACTAGCGCCCTCTAGTGTCGAGTAGCAGAACTAGGAGAGTCGAGATCCTTCCAGAAATTTCGGGACCGATATGTACTCGAACATTCTAGATGTCGCTACAGTAGAAGGTTCTGGAAACTACCTGAGGCCCTATATAAGACCGGTATAGACCACGACCGGGGCAGTATTGAATTGGCGATACAAGAGAATACTTCGAAGCGAAATAACGGCGAACTGTGTTTTGTTATTAGTGTGATTTTAGATTGTAATTAGTGTTGCGTAATTAAAGTGTCAATTTTGGTAATTTAATCGGCAGTTTTTAATTGTCTTGAACCCCAAGCTCGTAACAATACTAACAACTGCGTGCATAATTGTGGCCATATTTGTGTATAATATTTTGACAACAATGTTATATCAAACAATTTTGATTTGTCGCTATGGTCGAAACTGGTCAGTTAAAACATCATCACATGTTACAATGCCACGTGTGTTCACGTTTAGGTATATAAACTTGGTTTAATATTGTTTTAATGTTATTACATTTATAACGGTGCATTACTACACGCGCAGGATACGAATAGGATTGGGTTAACTGACACGCGGCCATTTTAAGATTATTATTAATTTTATGGAGTATGTTATAAAATGCGGTCACAACTAAAAATGGCATAAATTTTAAATTAGACTGAAAATGTATTTATTAATATAATACGACTAATACACAATTGAAATTAGTGCAATTTCTAAGCTGAGCTAAAGAAATATTGGTTTAACACGCGTATTCTTATCGTGCGCGTATAAATAATAATGTTATCTGTGATGTTAATTAAATATTACTCTTAAAAACTAAAACATACTTTTATTTCGCGTCATGTCTTTGACCTTCGATCTGTCTGTAAAACGATAAAAAAGTTGATAATATTAGCTACAGTCCTAGATAGATTTACCCACAATTATCGTAATAACCTAATAGCCTTTTAAATAGATATGCGCTTGGGAACTTTACTCTTAAAACTTCTTTTGAGAAAAAAATATAACCCTATAAATAAATCCATAACCCCATTGAGATCCCCTGGGTGTCATAAGAAGCGACTATCCCATCTTAAGAAGCGACATACCAAAAAAGTAGAGGAAGGTGGGGTACACTGGACCGTGGATACAGTGGACCAACACGTATAACTCGTCTGTTAACTACGCACACATAAAACATAGATGAATCGTGCCATCTAATCCTTACGTCTCCCTCGTACCAGTAGTATTCACGCTGTAACTATGGATGGATGCGTTGAAGCCATCGCGCTATCCGTAAGTACCAAATGCATTTTTGCCCTGTGTTTATGGAATGTTTTTCATTCGAAACTATTTAAAATTGTTTAGAAATTATTATGCTACGTATAAATAATCTCAAAAGCTCTCTTTATCTCTATAAAGACTAACTTTTCGTACAGGTTATGTTATGTTAAAAATGCGTCAGATTTTAAAATATGGTGTGTTGGGCAACAGTGGACCGTTTCTTGATGGGAAACAGTGGACTGCGATCCACTGTATTAAGTTCATTGTTTGATATAGTATAAGTCAGTAATATTGTGTTTTAAAACAATAATTACCAAACACTGATTAAAGTTTATTAAACACAGAATGATGATTGTATTATAAGGTTGATTACTATTCATCAAATTAACAAATATTTTAGAAATGCGTTAGTTTTCACAATATTGTGTGTTGGACAACATTGGACCGTTTTGTGATGGGCACTGTGGAATGCGATCCACTGTATTAAGTTGATTGTTTGATACAGTATAACTCAGTAATTTAGTGTTTTAAGACAATAATTATGTACCAAACAGTGATAAAAGTTTATTAAATACATGCAATACACTAACAAATAGCATGGTAATTTCATTCGTTGGTTCCCTGTACCCCGCTACGATCCACAGTACCCCAAAAGATCCCATAAGCGAGGTACAGTGGATCAATTCCCACTTTTTTAAAAAGCCTTAGTATTAAAAAATTGGCGATATTGCCAAATTTCAGATGAAACTTTATAATCAATATCTCATGCTACCAATCCATCTGTGTTCACACACAAAGAAGACAGCGGGCACTACGGGGGAACGGCAGTGGCATAGGCGGTGCGTCCACGGCTATCCTCACATCGCCGGCACTCAAGCATGTACATAAATATTGAGTGTCCGTAGCGTGAAATACATGTCCACTTGTAAAATAACTTCAAGAAACGTTTACACCAAAATATCGGCAAACTATTGAAAAAGCAGGTAACAGGCGCTTGCACCACTCTCATTGTGTAGCGAAATTGTAAATGTTAACCCTTAAACCTTCCCCTGGGGTCTTGGGTGATTTGAATAATATTTTGGTTAATAATTTTTTTAAAACAAAATGCACGTCAGCGCTATTTTAGGTAATGTCGTAAATAAACACCGGCCGGCTATTCGTCAGTTGTGCGTATGCACTGTTGAACTGGCGCAGTCGGATTTACAGCGACTTTAAGGTCCTACAAGACCCCTGGGTAGTAATACTGTACCTTTTTACAGTGGTAGAGCCACGCGGTAGCTTTTGCTGTCGCACCGACTCGAACCGGGGTAGTACCAAGACCTCACAGAAAACCAGCGTGAAGTAGAGGTTTACCTCTGCGTTTCGCTTGGTGAGTGCAGGGAGCCGGAGGCCCTTTTTACTGGAAATGAGGCATTCCATCTTAGTCCTCACGGGTGACAACGCATCTACATTTTGATTTGTAACAGGATAGATGTAGATGTATATGGGCCGCAGCAACCACTTACCATCAGATGGACTGTGTGCTCGTTTGTCACCCTATCCTATAAAAAAGAACCTACTATTTTGAGATTTTTGTCAGGCTTGCGTTGTGAATGTTATGAGTTGTTTACGCGATATATTTTTGACGGGTAAGTTAAGTAACTAGCTGAAGGAGAATATAAAATAAGTTTATGTACGCGATAAGTTCCGTAAAATTAGTTTTATTTAAATGTGTAGTGTTCCCGTAAATATAAGAAATCATTAACTAGCTGAAAATTATTATTACAGTTTTGGTTTATTACGCAATACAGCTTTTTTGCAACTTTGCTTATCCGGATGAGTTTACTGTTTTGTCATACTGCCCGCCAAAATCCAAACAGAAGAAAATAGTTCCTTTGTTGTCAACTGCCTTATATTATAGTATATTATCTATGTTGTCAACTATGCATACCTACAGATGCGGATCCTGATGCGAGAAGCCAAATACCAGAGATGGTAGATTTTTATAACAAAAACAAATGCGGCATCGATTTGATGGACCAATTATGTCATTGAAACATCGTGTCCAGACGGGCAAAAAACTTGCTATTAATCTTAATACCCCACAAATGGAAGAAATAGTCACATGTCTTACTTTGTTCCAGGTTCTCCTGGGAGGTAATGTATAAAAGAAATAATAAATAAAAATAGTTTATTCAGTAAATGATTATACATTAATTATAACCGGGGACGGGGTCCCCTTATAAGTATAAAAACTTGTCTTAGGAGACTCCGCTCTTCCATAGCACATTAACTACTTGCATGACCTTTACATAATAATTGACTATAAAAATTAAAATAATAACATTCACGCCAAAAGTGAGTAAACGCGTGGGTGTGTGTGTTACATTTAAATTACATTATTTCATGATGCTTAAAAGAGCCTCTGTATCATCATAGCTCTTATGCAATAGCCATTTGGTTAGAGCATATTTGCGATTTCGGTCATTAAGGTGGTAAATATTTAAGTTTTTATTAATGGCGTTGTGTAGAGTCGCAGACTGTTTTACATGTAGCCTCCTAGCTAAAGCAGTTTTAACAGTGACAGCTGTAGCTGCTACATTTTTTATTCTTTTCGCTCCAGTACAACGGTCAAACTTTATACCTTTATGCAGTCTTACAATGTACAGTTTCCCTACAGTGAGTACATTATTTATAGCGTGAAGATCTTCTGTTGGGAATATTTTTGTAAGATTCATAATTTTTAGTATACTTCTCTGTGCCCTTTCAACTTCTAAAAATTTAGTTTTAGTAGCACCACCCCATACAATATACTAAAATAGATTAAGCCAAAGCAATATATATTTGGTAAAGTAAATTTTTCATAGTTATATGCATGGCATGCACCTTAAGCGGGAAAAGCGCAGGTATGTTCTGCTAGGGCCTAAAAATTAAGATTCCAACGTTTTATCGCATGAATTCGTATTTAGCAATACATATTATACATATAAATGATATAAAAAGTACATTGTTAGAAAGATAAATGATTGTTGAACTTATTAATATTTTTTTAAATCGATTAATTACTATTTTTACATAAAAAAGGGTTTTCAGTGGTATATGGTGTAGAATTATCAAGTCCGCATGGCAGCGTAAACACGATAACTTTTGAAAATATCAATTGTTCAACTCAATCTATTTTTAAAACTCTTCATCTATCATGTGGGAAGCCATAGAGAAAAGTAATACATCGGGAATGGGAAGCCATGGAATGTAAATAGTAGTTTAATTTTGTTTTGTTTAGTTATAATTAATTATTTTCGCCTAAGAAATAGCGAAATTTTCGGTGGTTTGGTTTGGTTTAAGAGCCTTGTATTAATTTATTTTACTAAATAGGCCGCCGAGCCACAGCCACAGAGTACTTTATTTACTCCGGGATATACTTATTATACTCTTTGCTCCGGGCTCAAATGCCGTTGTGAGTGGTCGTTTGTTACAGCGGCTCGTACAGAAAAATATCGATCGCCGTAGATTTACAAAATATTCCAAACTAGCTGTGCCCGCGGCGTAGCTCGCGAATATAGGTTTTACTTAAAGAATTTGACGTTTAGGGTAAGAGAATATTAAACGATTTATATCATTACTGTATGAATAAGTGGTAACAAAATAAATCGATACGCTCAAAGTTCTAAGTCGTTTATGATAGAGCTTCCGTGTAAACGACGATAGAAGTAGACTTAGCCGGGGCGTACAGAAAAATGTTGGCATAGAGTTGGCCATGTGCAAAACAATCAGTACTGGGGTCCACTCCTACAACGCGTAAAGTTTGACCTTGCGCTTTATTTACGATCGTCGCATAACACACGCTGAGTGGGAAACACACTTAAAATAGGGATGCTAGATGATCATCGATGTTAAAAATTAAAACTTCGATGTTTTAACATCGATGTTGACACATGTCAAACATCGAAACATCGACGTCAATGAACCCATAATCGATAATTGGGAACTTGCAAACAATGCGAACTCGCGAAATCAATATCAACTAAATCTTGCATCTGCTCTGAAGATTAAAAATTTTGAATAATTCAGAATTCCTGAACGCATCGTTAACCTAAAAAAATGTCAGTATGGTGAGTCAAACTTAATTGTCAAGTCTCACCTGTGATGTCACAATGGTCACTGCTTTCGCTTTATTTTGTAGTGTCGTTGTCGGTTGTCGCATAATAACTATTCTACGTAAATTGATATTCAAGTTAATAGTTACTTTTCCCTTGATGTGTATACCCACATAATTTTGAAACAATGTTTAAGTATCTACACATATACAAAAACCATCGATAATGGTCATCATCGATGTTTTGAGTAGCCTAAACATCGAACATCGATGTTGAGCTATCGATGCCAACATCGATGATGTCATCATCGATGTTATTATCCCTATCTTAAAACTGTAAGGAAAGTTATTTGGTATTAGAGGTTTAGAGGGATTCTGGGTATAAAACAATATCACGACATTTATTGCAAATTTACTACTTTTAGTCGAGTTTTCGAGTTTTGTTGATTAATTTCGACGTACGCGGTACGTCTCTTTTTTCTGTTTCTGTCGGTGTTTGTGCTTTGTGTTGTTAGCCTACACGGCTCTAACAGTCTTGCAGCTTCGTCGGACTCATTAACATAAATTTTTTCAGTGAGTGTCAATACGATTCACCTGCGGAAAATCTTAACACCGCAATTCAGAAAAGGTTGTAATTTGTACAACGCCATCTATTACGTTCTTTGTGAGAAAACATCCTTTTTTAATTTAAGGAAAACATTATTTTTTTTTACTGTGTTTTAAGTATAAATATATTATAATAGAACTTTTTTTTTACACACGTATCTTTTTATTACTATTTCTGAGATTTTGTGGCGCCATTAAACAAATTCGAACCTACATTTCAAAATAATAATCATAACTTTCGATAGAATTAACCAATTTTAATAAAACAAAGATTAAATGTAACTCGAAGATACGCTTTATGATTTTCTTAACGATTTCTTTGAAAAAAAAAGATGTTTACTTTAGACGTGATGCTTTCATATAAAAACAGACAAACAGACAGAAAGACAATTCTAAAAATTATAAAAATGTACTTATTTAATTATTTTTAGTTCCCCATAATGATTTTAGTCACCATAATATATATATACAATGTACAGAAAGAGACACATGTTATCATCATTTTTATTATATGTATATATTTAAAGAGAGATGGCGCTGCTAACATCAACTTGATGACTCAAACAAAGCCACCGTTGAGCAAATTCCCTACCCATACTTCAGAATATTTATCATAACTTTTGATGGAATGAACCGATTTTAATGAAATAAAGACTAAATGTAACCCGAAGGTTTACTTTATAATTTCCTTAACAATTCTTATGATATAAATTAGTACTTTAAACGTGATACGTTAACAAACAAACAGACAGACAGACAGACAGACAGACAGACAGAAAATTCTAAAAATGGTAGAAATGTATTTAATTACTTATTTTTAGTACCCCTCAATCACTTTTATTACAAAAATATAAAATGTACAGACATCTGCTATTTACAATTTTATTATATGTATAGATTACCTTTCATACATACTTGACCAAAGTAAGATATTATTATTATTTTTATAATAACAGATTTTTATTACAATATTTTATTTCGCTAAAAGCACGCAGGATTTATATATAAATATACTTATACTTCTTGGACTTTATAGACCTGAAGGTGTGTCGGTATCTGCTACTGGAACTCCTCGACGAGGAGAACTAGATGTGCCGAGCTTGGGCTCGTTTTGTTAGTTATGATGAGTCTTTACCTCAGGACATGATAGTGACTTAAAAGTGTACTTTAATGATGCTACTGGAACTCCTCGACGAGGAGAACTAGATGTGCCGTGTTTGGCTTCGTTTTTTTAGTCATGATGAGACCTTACCTCCGGACTTGATAGAGTGACTTGAAAGTGTGCTTTAAAGACTGCTACTGGAACTCCTCGACGAGTAGAACTAGATGTGCCGAGTTTAGCTTCGTTTTGTTAATTATAGAATATAATAGATATATACAATAGACCTTACCTCCAGACATGTTGGACTGACTTTATGGTATACTTCGTTGAGTTGACTGCTACTGGAACTCGTTGACGAATAGAACTACAATTTTCATTTTTTTTTTAATTTTTTCACTATCATTGGGCATTGTGAGTCATGCACTTTTGGATTTTCCATTTTTTTTTTAAATTAAAGTTTGACATAAAGATATTAGAAAATTGGAAGTATAGTTATAAGGTTATTAAAAAAAGAAAAGAAAAATATTTATTTGGTACACAAACGTAAAAAAAAACACATAAAAGACATAAACACAGTAATTAAGTTACAAAGAGTAAAAATTATTGTATGCTATTAGTGCACCAAAAAGGTTTTCACTCGGCGTTAAATTCACGAAGTTTAATAATAAAAAACTTCATTAAAGCTGATTCTCAGTGGAACCTATATATAAGAAGGTGGCGATACCGTCAGCTTACACAAATATCTTAAAAACCAAGTAACAGATCTTAAAACTATGAAATAATGATAGTAAAAACAAAAAACGAAAACAACAAGGTCAATCATACTAAATCAATCATAATAAAACAATCATAATAAAAACAAACGAAGGTACACGTGTGTGTGTGTGTGCGTGTGCGTGTGTGCGTGTGAGAGGAATGTGGAGACAGGGATAGAAAATGATGAGTGACAACTAAGTGCTAGACTTTTGTAAGGAGAGCAAAAACATTTTAAATTTTAACTTAAATGAATTTATGGTTTTCGAGTTTATTATCGGGGGGGGGGGGGGGGATATATATCATTCCAGCACTTAGTAGAAAAAAAAACGAAAACTACCACGGAAAGTAGCAGTGTTATACGGAGTGACATGAGATCGAGGTGGTATTGAAAAACAGAAACGTGCGCAAGCTTTTTGTATTCGTTGTAACAGTTTTTTAGTTCTTGCCATTAAGCATTCACCAAAAACTGTGTCACGATACGACAACTTTGACAAGATGAGAGTTTCACACAACTTAATGCGCATATCCACAGTCAAGTACTCGCGAATTTTGTATAAGACTTTAAGTCTATAGAAACAGTTACGCATTGTCTCTATAACATGTTCCTCAATGCGCAACCTGTCATCCATAATCAATCCCAGGTTCCGAGCTTCCGATACGCGATCAATGGGACAACTGTCGACAGAAATTTGGGGATTCCAAGCTAGGATGTTGTCAATTTGTTTACGTGTTCCGAGCAACATGTACTTTGATTTAGAAGGGTTAATTACCAAACTGTTGTCACTGCACCATTTTGAAATATGTACATTTCAAATCAGCTTGAATTTTACTAATTGCCAACTCTGTATCGCAAGGTTTAAACGATACAAATAATTGGAGGTCGTCAGAGTACAAGTGATACTTACTAAACTTGATTGTAGTAACGATATCTGATATGTATAATATAAAAAGTAGTGGCTCTAAAATAGAACCCTGTGGTACACCTCTAACAACAGGCGTTGTTGACGATACCATATCAGAGCTGTTATCACCGGATATTTTAACGTACTGCAGACGATTGGAAAGGTAACTTGTAAACCACTTTATAGTGGAAATGTCGTAACCGTAGTAGGCTAATTTCGAGAGAAGAAGCGTTATGTTTATTGTATCACATGCACGGGAAAAATCAAGCAAGACCAATAAAGTACCTTGCCCACTGTCCCGTGCTGTTAAAACTTCTTCCACGACGTCCAACAATGCCGTAGTAGTACTACGAGACCTTCTGAAGCCGGATTGTTTTTCAGGTAGGATTTTATTTTCTTCTAGGTATTTTGTCATATGTGTACAGACAATTCTTTCTAAGATCTTGGACATGAATGGTAGAATACTAATTGGACGAAGCTCCCCATAGTTACTTAGGTTTGGTTTCTTTGGAATCGGTTTCACAGACGCTACTTTCCATTTTTCGGGAAAAACGCTCGTTCTAATAGATTCGTTAACTAATCTCGTAATTAGTTGCAGAGTTTTTGGTAAAGCAAGCAATATCATATTTAAAGTAATGCCATCATCACCCCGTGCATTTGTTTTAAATGATTTCATTACGTTTAATACCATTGTTTCATCAACTGTCTTTAATTTGAAAGTATTAATGCCAAATCTATCAAATTCAAAGCGAGTTAAAACTGAAAATCTAATGGGGTCTTCACTGATGTCGGGAAGTTTAAGAAAGTATGTATTAATATCTTCAGGATTACATAAATGGGATGCCATATTACAGTCCTTTTTCTTAAAGTTGGCAACACTTTGTTTGATATTATTCCATAAGAGTTTTGTCTTGTTAGGAAAATTGATATATTTATTGAAATATGCTATTTTTTCGCTACGTATTGCCGAATTTACAACGTTTTTCAGATCTTTATTGAATTTTATGTGAATATCTAATTTAGTAGTTTTACTTTTAGCGTATCGCGTAACTTCATCATTTCTTTAATAGTAAAGGTTATCCATGGATGTAATTTATTTCTTACTAAACAAGTTCTCATAGGAGCATGTATATTAAAAAGTTGAAGTGTTATTTTTGTAAAATTTTCCACCATTTTATTTAAATCATCATTTATTCTATTTTCCCATTCTAGACATTCCAGGTCCAGATTAAAACTGTTAATGTCAATTTCTCTTAATGGTCTGTAAGTAATTAGTGAAAATTGTGTGTATTTAAACTACTTAATTCTTTTAATGCGCTTAAAGCATGCACAATTGGATTTACCAATATTTCTTAGTGTTTTAAATGTCCAAGTAAGTTTCCTAAGTCTATTCATGATTAATGGGTCACATCAACATGTTCTAATTTTACAATAAGACCTATACAGATTTAAAGCTATGTTTATGAAATAACAATAGTTTTTGTTTCATCCAAATTGGTGCAGAAATACGAAAGTTATAACGTTTTGAAATTTCGCAATTTTTTAAAATTTTTACCCGCTCGTTCTCTGTGACGTGACGTCACAATCCGACAAAGCGAACGCGCAGTACTTGCTAAGTTCAGTACTAACCGCGCGCTCGGAAGTATACGGTCGATTACCTATATATTACATTGAATGTCACAGTTAATGTCCGGTTGACTGTATTAGATCACAGAGTATCTTTTTATACCAAGGATATTAGATGATATAATACTTATAATAAACCCAACGACTATATAATAATTTTGAACTAATAATTTATGAATAATCTAATCCAATGTAATCAATATTATTTAAGATGAATAATTTAATCTAATAATCTATCCCATTATTATGCATAATGTAATTAATGAACTATTAGTAATATTTGTCATTTGTATGCCCATGAGGCTGATCACATACTGAACTTTATTTGTGTTTAAATAAGACCTTTTTGTAAACTGTGAATCACAAATTAACTATTTGATTTGATTTATAAACTAAAGTATTGAAGATTTAGCTTTTATATGATTATATTTATATGTATGGTCACGGTGTGTAGTGCTGTATAAAAAAGAAAATGGAAGCGGGCTTTGAAAAAAGACAGTCAGCTAATCTGTCAAAAGATGTTATTTTTATGGTTGTGCAGTTTTTTTCAGAAAATTATGATTTTTATCATCAGAAATGCATGGAATAAAGCTCTAAAGGTAAGTTACTAATAAAAGGTTACGAAAAGTATACAGCTTTACCATTGATTAGTAATTAGGCAGTAATACTTAGGTAGGTATTAACTGAACGAACCATGAAGTTGCACATGATTTACAATGACATAAAATGAAAAAACTTACTTAAACTTATTAATGCAGTGAGTATTAATCAACTCGTACTGTTATTTAGTACCTAGTGACACGTGAAGAAATTTTGTTGGTTACGTAGTTCGTCAGTGGTTGCAAACATATGGTCCTAGTTTTACTTTGACTTCAAATAACATGTAATAAACTGATTGCGGTATTACGTTGGTATTTGGTACCTATACTGTTTTGAAAATGTAATGGTCGCAAACATTCAATGCGTGTAATACTAAACTGATTTTGATGAAGTTTTGCATTAAGGTATAATAATATAATTTGATCTACAGGATTTTATCTTCTCATATCGGAGTTTTATTCCCAAGGAGCGTGATATAACAGAAATTAAAAAAAAAAACAGAAAATAAAGGTTACTGATAAATAAAAAACATGACAAGAAAAATATGCAGAGAATAAGAAAAATATAACATTAAAGACTACTGGTGCTTCGACGTGTCGATTTGTGAAGTCACATCGCGATGCGGAGCTAAGCGGTCGCCCTTACCGTAAAACACCACTTTACTAATCAATATTGTAATTTTTTATACAATTTTTTGATACCCTTAACAAAATTGGGTGGTTACTTAGTAAGATACTTAAGGGATCATTGCATGTGTGAAGTTTAATTTGGAAATTGATGTTAGTTTGAGTTCGAATATAATTTGTAAAACATATATAACTGGTTTTCAAAGTATTTCAAGTAAGTAAGTTAGTTCAGCCACTTGACGATTCTCGTAAGTCTTTCAGATCAGCAGATCTACGTACAGAATCCCAGGAGTCACCAGTAAATATTACTGCAGTATCATCTGCATAGGAGATTATGCGGCCTTCGTTAATGTCCATATTAGTTTAATTATTATTATAAGAACAATGTCGGACCCAGAACACTGCCCTGTGGTACTCCGAATGTTATATCTGATTCCTCGCTTAAGTATTCACCTATCTTTACTTGCTGTTTGTGATCCTTAAGATAGTTTTTAAATAAATATAAGGGAATACCCCTTATACTCATATCCTCAAGCCTGTGTACAAGTTCGGGAACAGAAACTCTATCGCATACTTACTTAAGATGTAAAAATACGGTTAAGCATTTTTCCTATTGTCTACTTTATTTACAACAAAAGAAGTTAATTTCAAGACTGCATCTTCCGTAGAAAGTACTTGTCTGAAATCATATTGAAAATTAGATAAAATATTATGTTTGTGGAGATACTTAATTTATTAACTTCTCAAGAATTTTTGATAGCAGGTAAAACAAAAATGGGTCGATAACTATTTACGTCATCCCTGTCGCCATCCTAGTATACGGGAGCTATAACTGCTCCTTTAAGGGCATCTGGAAAGATTCCCTTATTAAAGCACAGATTAGCCAAGTGGGAGATCACTGAAACAACAAACTCATGTGCGATGGCACAAGTTATTCACTCGATATGTTATCCCATCCGGGAGCACTACTAGATTGGAGCTTTTAATATACTGAATACTTCCTGAGAGTGAGTTTCTAATAATAAAAAGGATATAGGATGAGAGGTTGCTCGTCTATCGATAATGGTAGACGCTTACCAGGTAGCACTCGACTTAATAGTATCAGCTAAGGTTTTGCCAGCATGTGCAAAAAAAAAAATATTAACAGAATTTACAGATACTTACAGAAAGTTCAGATTTTAAATTTAACAGCTCTAAATTTTGGGTTTTATTATATTTACGATACGTTATCTTATTTATTGCATTCCATATAGCTTTAGGATTGTATTTAGCTTTAGATAATTGCTCACGATCGTAATTGCGTTTTAGTTTTTTAATTAAGTTATTACAATAATTTCTATACCTTCGATACCTTAATTGTAATATTTGGTTATGAGGATTATTAATATTGTTATGGCATATGAGCTAGCAATGGAAGTTCGGGAACGGGCGAGCGTACAGATTGGTGCAGACCGATGAAAATCAAACGCGCTATGACATTTAGCGACAATTTATTTTCAGAATAAATGCGAAAATGCTTTACATTTTATGAGATTATTAATAAATTAAAAGATTAGAAAATTCACATTTTATGAGCTACTAATTCATTGTTAAGGAGGTGTCAGTAATATATAATGTACTCTGTGATGTGACAGATAGATTTCCTTTTTCTATGACAGTCAGTGACAGCTATTCTTTTTAAACTTGACACTATGTAAGGCTAGTGCTTTTTAGCTTATACAGCCAATTTATGTTTTTAATGGAATGAATAGAATAAATAATATTTCTATCAAGGATCACACTTAAGCTTTCTTTGCATGTTATTTGTATTTCTTATACACCTTAATATACCAGGAGACATTCAAGGTTTGATTAAGCGTTTATTACACGGGATCAAAGTCATTTTAGTGTTATCTAGGGGGGGCATTTTCTTAACCGATTTGTTGCGGCACCAATTTTCGACAACTTTTAGCTGTAGCGGCGAACAAATATTTCATGACACGCCGGGCGTGTCAAGCGCCACGCCAAGCGCATCAGCCATGTGTAAAAGTAGTTTATTTGACATCAGACATAAGTTACAAATGGAAGGATACTTGTTTTTAGTGGGTAACTACGTGTTTTTTTACGCGTTTTCTTTGAAATTGAGAGAAAGTGACTTTTTTATGAAGAGATTACAAACCTTTTGTGCTATTTTTGTTGTTATAAAAAAATCATTTATATAAATAGGTACAGCTAAATCACCCTGGAAACCTTGGTTTTTATTAAATTAAATTTTCACCTAATAATAACATTTGTAAATATCAAACAATAAAGAACCTTAATTTAAAAAAAAAGGTATATTATTCATTGATATTTACAAATGTTAAATATTATTTAATGTTATACAAATGTAAAAGTAAAGTTGATCTGAAAACGTCTAATTAGTAAGAATAGCAAAACAAGTGTTTTCAAAAGGAAAAAAACGCCGGCGCTATACGGCGGCGGATTGACAAAAGACTATTTATTAGCGAACTTTTTTTATGCATGAACGATTTTGAACTGTTTCAAGCAAAAATAAACATTATACCATATCACAAGAGCACATGGTACTTCGTAGGTCTATTCGGCCATATGATAGTAATAAGACGGCAGTTCAACCATTTTAAGCAAAATTAAACTATAAAACAAACGCATTGTTTTTTTTAACAGGAGATTTATTTTCCAGAAATTTATTTACAACTTGAGTTTATGAGCGATCGCAATGAGTGCTATTATTTGTTACTCATTAGACAATTTTTCCATAACATGATTTAAAACCCACAAAGTAAAAATAGTACCATGTACACGTTAAAAAAAGGTTGGCAACCCCTAAAAATTTCAAATTTTCAAAATATCTAGAAAGGAAGCTGCATGCATAAACTACTCGCAAAATAATGAATATTTTGTTCTGGATAAATTTTTCAAAAAAGCAATTTAAGCGAGTTATAACGATTTTTAAAAAGACACGACTCGCGTGTCATACGCCACACACAAAAGTAATCGATGGCACGCCTGGCATGTCACCCGCACTGAACCGGTTAATGTACCTATTAGAAGTTCAGTTATAATGTTGGGGTCTTCATATGATAAAGAGATCTAAAATATTATTATTTTTCAAACACGTTAAAGCTTTTCCAAAATTAATTAACATTTTGCCTTTGCTCGTATCACTCACATTCGCTAACTTCAGAAATATCATTTGATGATCCAACACCAGAAGTGCTGCCTAAGATTGTTCCTCAAGAGTCAGCTCAAATTACGGTTTTACCTAAACTACAGCAGAGACTCGGAGTACCATCAACGTCATCTATGATGATGACCTTGCCTACAAATCAAGGCCAGGCAGCAGAACTGCTATCTCTGCAAAAAATAATTTTAATTAATATTAATTAGAACTTTCCACTGACAAGTGAGTAGCTTTCAAGTTGACGAGATACGAGACAAATGGGAGCTGGAAGATGAGTTACGTATCATTTGGTGATCAGTAATAGTAGTACAGCAATCGATACAGATTTAAATTTTCTATCTATTTTTATATTAAAATAAAGCGTTAGCCCTTGTAGGAGTCATGTGACCCGGAAGTAACCCTTGCATTGCAAGCATATTCAAGTAACTCAGTCTATTTTTATATTCAAATGCTTTTTCGTTGCATTTAGGTATTACATTTATATTAATATCTCTTGTTAGAAGGATATTTTTAAACGATTTGATGTTATCCAAATATTTATTTAAAGAAATGATAAAGTTTTCCGCTTGATTAATTGGGGGTGAGCGATAAATTCCAAGTAGGTAATAATAATATTACTTATATAGGTATAAGTACCCATTAATTTTACATCTTTGACACTAAATTTACAAGAGCTTTTTACGTAAACGACAACACCATCACATTGGTTAAGGTGATTTGTTGTAGAAAAGGATGTGTAGTTACATATTTGGGGACGAGGTTTATTAGCGTTTATTCTACATTCACTTAGAACTATAACGTCAATCAGGGGCGTAGCTACCCCCATATCAATATCAATGATACGGGGCCCCAGGCTACAGAGGCCCCGAACGTATGTAAGAATTATTCTTAGGACTTCTTATGGGACAGGATGTTGGTTTGAATTGTTTAGCTAGCTTAGTTCCTAGGAGTATTAATTGTAAGTAATAACTTATAATAGATATATAATTATTTTAATTCAATGCGAGTTTTTGTTACTTTTGTGAAAAATTGTTAGGTACCCTTCATTTGGGCCCAAAAACAAATTTTGATACACATTTCAAAGTCACGCTACTCCATCGTCAATGTTGTTTTTTTAAACAAGATAAATTTATCAAGAAGTCATCAAAGTTACAATAGATGCTCCTTATATTCTGTGAAATTATTTATGCAAATGTGCTCAGAAAATTCGTTTAGTTCTAGTTCGCGAGCTTGAGCAATTTCCAATCGGTCTATTTCCTTCACAATCATTAAGGGACTATTTTCATGATCGGATAACAGTAAGTATTTACGTAGTATTAACAATAATTTGTTATATGTGATTTTATAGCATAGTTGCAAATTATTATTTATCATTCGAATAATGCATTGATATTTTAATATTTACAAGTAGGTATGTGTTTTTAATTATTTATAATAGAAATGTGATATGTACCTGAAATGGCTAATTTATTGTTTTATGGCATTTCTTAAAAGATGTAAGAATAAAAATGTGTACCTATATAAAAAATAAGTAATTTATAATAAAGTAAGTATATAAATAAAGTAGGTATGTCTGGATAATTGTTTGTTGTAAGTTAAAAGGTGTGTATTTGTTTCAAAGTATATACCTAATATGAAATTATGCTAACAGCTGTTTTATGCACTAAAATTATAAAGTATGATTTAACGGGGTATAACATACATAGGTGTCATCAATGAGTCATATTTCTTGCATCAAATTATGTAGGTACTTGAGATTTATTTCTAATTACAATAATTCGTCACTTATCGTCTTTCCTGACATATACCATATTATGCGGTCCAGCAACCTTCGTCTTAGCAAACTCTCTTGCAAAGTACAAGCGAGTTCCTTTTGCAGTCAGTTGTTCGAAATTAATATGGGGCTATCTTTGTTTTTTGTAAAGCCTAAATGTTTGGCACATAGTTTTTCTGTGTTTTATGTTATAGGTCTTGCACGTCTTCATTATCTTGGAAAAGAAACGTCCATTGGTAGAACAGAACCCTATTCTGGGCACAAAAAAAGATCGTTGGCCTGTCCAAGGAAAGAGTACCGGATAAGAAAATTCGGGTGCGGTATGTGTCGAAAACTCTTGTGCAGGGAACATACCTAGGATATATGCCAGGAATGTATTTCGAAGAATATTTGTTTTTATGTTAGAATAAGGCTGATCAATTACTGATCTTAATAAAGAATAGATGTTATTAAAATGTTTTATTTCTAAAATATAAACCAAAATATATTGGGGTCCTCCCGGTACCGAGGGTAGTAATAGTATTTCTCCAGGGAAGGGTAGGGTTTAAGGGTTAATCACATCATCATTACAGCCCCTCATAAGTCTACTGCTGAACATAGGCCTCCCCCAAGTTATGCCACAATGCATGTCTTTTCAGGTCGTCATTCCATCTAGTGGGGTTCGCCCTACACTTCGACTACCGGTATGAGGCTGCCACTCCAGAACCTTTTTTCCACATCAGTTGCCGGTTCTTCGAGCTATCACGCAAGGAAACCCCGACCATAGTCCTCTCCATAGCTCTTGAGCGTCCTCATACGGCCAGCAGTGAAGGACTACGACTGAGATCCATAAGTAATCACTGGTTGTACAATCTCGTTTTTATGTTTTGAGGTATACCTGACGAGAAGATCGTGTCGTAATTTCCCGAACGCTGCCCAGCAGAGTTGAATCCGTCGATTGACCTCTCGGTCGTAGTTGGACTTATCTAGTCGTACTATTTGTCCCTGGTAAACCATACTCGTCAACAACTTCGAGCTCTTAGTGCTTCCAACAACTATCGGCATAGGTGTGACATGGACATTACATGCGATTTTCTACGCAAGGGCGAAGCGGCTCCACTTTCCACAGCGCCTAAGCCGTAACAGGAGCAACGTGTGTCAATATTCTTGTGTAAAAATACTTTTAAAGACATTTGAAACTGCATTAGCCAATCCTGCAAAACTGCGCTTATGGCAGATCTTCCCTACTAGTAGTAGTTCAGTAACAAACGGTTACAGGCTGTTGAATAGTTAACTTCAACAGCCAGTAACCGTTTGCTACTGCATTACGCACTAAGCAAGTGTGTTCATGTCTAGGCTGACGCTTCGACGGCCCGGGATGTAAACTCCTTACGCTACTTGGAAGGCTAGGACAAATTGGCATCAAAAAGCTTTTTTTAGGAAGGGGAAACGAGCAACGGCTCACCTGATGGTAAGTTACTACCGCCGCCCATTAACATCTGCAACCAACACCGGGGGAATTGCTGATGCGTTGCCAGCCTTTATCGTTCCATATCGATGTTGCAAGTGTAAAATTACTTACAAACGAAATGTGATGCCATCCATGGCATCCGAGCGTCTACCTGAGTAGTTTTTACAGGATAAACACAACACTTCATCCTTTTCTTCTTAATACTACGAAAATACACCGATTTGCGATTTTCAACACATAAGCACACAGGACAAATGCCGACAGTATATTAAAGCCACGCCCACTATGATGACCTTAGTCTCACAGGTCGTCAGGACCTTAGAATCACAGTTGATTATGTCGTCTCATCTTTGTATTTGCTTCATGGTCGTTTTGGTCTAGGAAAATTGCTGGTGGTATTCGATTCCATAAGAAAGTTGTGCGATGAAGAAAACCTCTTGTAAATCACACGTAGTGGACTGCCAATCATTAAGATGGTATGGATGGCATCTCTAGTTCTGTTGCAATGTACGATGGTGGTGAAATTGAGCGACTGGAATTAGTCCAAACAATTCCTCTGAGCACTGTACGTGGTAGATACTATAGAATACGTAGATACATCATCTCTTCGCAGCCAGTGTGTCGAGCCGATTAGAAAGAGCTTGGTCGCCTGTAGTGTTATGCTACTTACATATCATTTTACATTATTTTAAATTCATTTTTCCATTCTGTTTCGATTTTCTGCATTCACTTCAAAACTGGATATTTTACATCACCTTTATTTCCATAGGATCCTGTAATGATTTTAAACCATAAGAACACAATAACAAATCATTTCTACTTCGTATTTTCACATTATCAGCACTTTTAAATTGGTGTCAATGGAGTCTACCTTTTTTCGATCTTTTAGCTAGTTTTCCGTAACTCTACAATCTTGGGCTTTGTGTGGGCAGCTGCGCTACCTTTTTTCCTATATCAATAATCTCATTTTCCACTTAAATCTTACCGTTTTCTTATTATAAACCTAAAACCAAAATTTGACATGTTTTGACATTGCTATTTATTTCGTTTCCATAGTAATTATATTCAAATTTGCTACCGGTCTGTTGTTCCTATTTCGATATTTCCACATAAATACTCTTTTCTCTTGACCATTTACAAAAAAATTGCGTTTAATTTAAATAATTTTTCCGTTCTCTCTGGAAAGGTATAAAAGCCGAACAATCGGTGAAGAAAGGCAGTCTCGCTTCAGTTCGCGAATTGGAAGTATCTCCTAAAGGCCTTATCCCGGGGCCGCACTGCCCCGGGATCCTGCAAGCCTCCACCTACACGTGAAGTCTT
This sequence comes from Parnassius mnemosyne, assembly GCA_963668995.1. Taxonomy (NCBI): domain Eukaryota; kingdom Metazoa; phylum Arthropoda; class Insecta; order Lepidoptera; family Papilionidae; genus Parnassius; species Parnassius mnemosyne. The sequence continues at coordinate 8,479,233 of CAVLGL010000081.1, forward strand.
CGGCGAAGCCTTCTTCAAGCGCGGAGCCGCACCACTCCGGAATCCTACAAGCCTCCATCTACCTCGGAAGTCGTCGGCAGTCTACTTCAAGCGCGGGGGCCACTCTACTCCGGGCGCTACGACTGCTTACTCCAGGCGCCGAGTGCACCTACCGCCGGCGCTACCTTTGGGCGCTGCAACTGCTGGCTCTAAGCGTTGAGCGCCCCTTCTCCAGGCGTTACGTGCGCCGGCTCCGGACGCTGCGTGTGCTGGCTCCAGGCGCTGCGCGCCGTCGCTGCTAAGAAACCTACCTCTACAAGCGCAACCGGCGTGTGCTGGCTTCAGGCGCTGCGTGCCGTCGCTGCTAAGAAACCTACCTCTACAATCGCAACGTGTGTCGCTTCGACTTTTAGGCTCCACTACAACTCTATATTCCCCTATTCTCCTACCTTTATTTTTTTTGTAATCTAATTGTACTCTCACTTCATTCATCATCATCCTCATTTCATTTTTTTTATAAAATTGTAAATACCTTTTAAAAATTTAAATATATTGTTTTCTGGCTCTACTTTTGTTGTTTTGTTGTACTTAGGTTAGGTTCTATTTTTTTTTAATTGTCGCTTCACGATACGCCAACGATTCGAACCGCTCTGAGCTGAAGCTGGAAGGAGCTGGCACAGGGGTGCCCCGATCCAGAGATGGGAACAGTATGGTGTGTTTTCTTTCTGATCTCCGCTTGATTCAGTGGCACTGCGAAATGTTTCAACTCTGTGTATTCTATCGCATCTACCACGGGGAGTGCTCAAAGGAATTGTTCGGACTAATTCCAGCCGCTCAATCTCACTATCGTACATCGCAATACCATCCATACCATTAGTGATCCACCACTGCGATTTAAAATTTTCTTCCTCACACAACTTTCTTGTGGAATGTGGTGGACCTTCAGAACCTACTCTTTGTTGCATTGTTCATGTGCGGCGGTAGTCACTTATGATTAGGTGAGCCGCATGCTTTTAGTCCATACAAACTTAATGGATAACGATATTCGACATTCATATTTTTTCAGTGATCTCATATCTGAAAGATTTTCTATTAATTTTCGTTCGTTAAAATTGTTTGCTGGATGTCTCATTACGACGATATAACTGGGCAGTTTTAGTAACTTTAAAAGGTTCCTAGTTTTAAAAATAATTAATTTATAAAAAAACACGTAGGTATATTTTTTATAATAAGTGGTGATGTAGCCTAAACCGCGGCGCCCACCTAACCTACATGATTTCGACATGGCTTGTAGCAATGATTCTGACGATACTCTGACGTGACCACGGGTGACACTGCTTGCGCCAACCTGTGCAACAATAGCATATCGCAGAATTCAGTTTGAGCCAAAATGTCGTCTGAAGAAGATAAACATGCCCTTGCTATGCTACAGATTTCAAACATTCCAAGTGCCAGCAAAAGATTTCGGGTACATGCTTTGAGGAAAAAAATTTAAAAGTAGTGGTACTTTCAATGCTATGAAGGAATTAAAATTATATTTTGCATAGGCAACTCACTATAAGTTGCAAAAAGTATCTTGCGAATTCCTGTTAATGTAATCGGGTCTAGAACAATCATATTGTATACATGGTCTTTTATGAAAAGAAAAAAAGCTAGGTCGTCTTTCATTTTGTATAGACAAGTCACTGCAAGTTACGTGTTACGTGCCACTTCAATGCGTCACTAGTAGCAAGCCGAATGGCACGTCAGGTCATGCAGCATCACGCCACGCTAATGGGCGCTACTACATACAATCGCTTTGAATGTTGAGGCGAGTGACAAGTTACGCGTCAAATCACGCGTTACGTTACTTAGGTGGGCGCCGCGCTCAATGCGTCACTAGTAGCAAGCTGAATGGCACGTCAGGTCATGCAGCATCACGCCACGCTAATGGGCGCTACTACATACAATCTCTTTGAATGTTGAGGCGAGTGACAAGTTACGCGTCAAATCACGCGTTACGTTACTTAGGTGGGCGCCGCGCTCAATGCGTCACTAGTAGCAAGCTGAATGGCACGTCAGGTCATGCAGCATCACGCCACGCTAATGGGCGCTACTACATACAATCGCTTTGAATGTTGAGGCGAGTGACAAGTTACGCGTCAAATCACGCGTTACGTTACTTAGGTGAGCGCCGCGCTCAATGCGTCACTAGTAGCAAGCTGAATGGCACGTCAGGTCATGCAGCATCACGCCACGCTAATGGGCGCTACTACATACAATCTCTTTGAATGTTGAGGCGAGTGACAAGTTACGCGTCAAATCACGCGTTACGTTACTTAGGTGGGCGCCGCGCTCAATGCGTCACTAGTAGCAAGCTGAATGGCACGTCAGGTCATGCAGCATCACGCCACGCTAATGGGCGCTACTACATACAATCTCTTTGAATGTTGAGGCGAGTGACAAGTTACGCGTCAAATCACGCGTTACGTTACTTAGGTGGTCGCCGCGCTTAAGATAGTGAAGCGCACTCGACTTAACAAAAGCCTATTCACTCTTGCCTTGAAGATATCCACATTGTAATTTGATGGAAACACAAACGCTTGCAAGTTATTCCATTCCTTTGCTGTACGCATGAACTATGTAGTAAAAAACATGGAAGTCGTTCATAAGCAAAACATTCCACTTTTCGTTATTTTGTAGTATTTTAACTCTTGAGCTCCCACGGCTCTCAATTTTAATGAGTGAACTAATGTGAAATGTTTCTGGCCTGTACTTATAGTGTCTCTTTAATCATACAAATAAAATGCAAAAGAAGTCGCTCTGTTGCCGTTTCCTTTCTCTTTGTGTAGTCTATTCTTTTTTTATCGTGGGGATTTCCCCCCATGAATACTTTCGGCTGCGGGGGCAATAGAAATATTATGCCAGACTCCTACCGGTCATACACTAAACATGTTTTACTTCAGTATAAATGTACCTAAGCATAGTTTTGATTGGAACGCACTGCGTGATGAATGTAGATTGTTTTTGGTTTTTCTTAAATTCACTAGAAATCCCTTGTGAAAAAAAAAAACTATGCATAAAAATTGTTGAATATGGCCACAGTTTAAAGAGTCTAACAGTTGTGATATGAATGTACTTTATCACAGCAACGACGGGTGCCTTTTGGCTACACGATGATGGATAATACTTGCGGTTCACGTAAGCCTGTTTTAAACTTACTTAACTCATTTTATATGCAGTTTTCGAACAATACGAGTCACTAAGTAAAGATGATTTCAAATGACAGTCATGCATGTTCCCTCTCATATTTTTTCTTTTGGTAAAATTGTTTGTTAAGTACAGTATCAATAATTAATTATGTAGTGTACACAATCAAGTATTCTACATAATTAACCGATTCGTTGCGGCACCGATTTTCGACAACTTTTAGCTGTGGCGGCGAACAAATATTTCATGACACGCCTGTCATGAAATATTTATTGTGTGTCACGCGTGTCAAGCGCCATCAGACATGTGTAAAAGTAATGTTCTTTTTTATGCTTTTTTCACTTGTTTAGACCTAATTAAGTTTAGTTGACATCAAACATCAGTTACAAACGGAAGGATACTTGTTTTTAGTGGGTAACTACGTGTTTTCTTTAAATTTAACAATCAAAACTGAAAACATTTATAAAAAGAAAGAGTCACGAAACTATTTCGCAGTGCAACACTTGTCAATATATTTTTTCTTGTAGTAATAAAAACTTATCCCGTTCAATATATATTTTAACTTATAAGTATGTACTTACATAATGTTTTGCTTTTGACACAGTATCTATTTCTCATCTCCTAAAAAAACTGGAAAGGGCCGGTATAAGGGGTATTCCACTAAAATTGATGGAAGATTATTTAACCGATAGAAGGCAGCGGGTTCGTGTAAATAATTATACATTAAGTGACGAGTTACCTGTCAAATACGGTGTGCCTCAAGGTAGCATTCTCGGTCCGACACTCTTCTTGGTGTATATTAATGACCTATGCCAGCTTCATCTTTCTAAAGGAAAAATAATTACCTATGCTGACGATACTGCCCTTTTCTTTGTTGATGATTCTTGGGATAATGTTTTTAAGAACTCTCAGGTGGGATTTAATAGGGTCTGTGAATGGCTTAGCTCCAATATCTTGACACTGAATGTTAATAAAACAAAGTACATTGCATTTGGTCATAGAGCTAACCTCCTTCCACCACTGTCGTTGACAATCACATCCCACACCTGTGGTCTTAGACTTTCAGGATGTCACTGTCCCTTAATTGAAAGAACCAATAAAATCAAATATCTTGGCATTTTGATTGATCAGACCTTAACATTTAGACCCCACTTTGAGGTTTTAGTATCCCGACTGCGAAAGCTCATATATATATTCAGAACCTTAAAACATATAGCTGAACGCCGTGTTATATTGGTAGTTTACTTCGCTTTATGTCAATCCATAATTGAATATTGTATAACATCATGGGGAGGAGGAGCCAAAACATACCTCATTGAAGTAGAGAGCACAACGTGCAATTCTTAAAGCAGGTGCTGGTCTTCCTTTCCGTTTTCCTACAGACGAGCTGTATAAAAAATGGGATGTACTAACGGTTAGACAAACTTTCATTCTGCATATTGTGCTTAAACAACACTCTCATCTACGTTATAACCCAGATCTTTTTAAGTATAAACGCCGCAAAGATATAATATGCAAAACTCTAACTTTCAACTCAGCTCTTTCACATAAGTTTTTCTGTTTCTTGGGACCCTTTCTTTATAACAAACTAAATAAAATTTTAGACATATATCCAAAAAATAAATCTAGTTGTAAAATAACATTAAGAAAATTTCTAAAAACCCTTAACTACCAAGAAACTGAGAATCTTCTTTTAACCCAATACTAATACTTTTAATTTACTCAGAAACGTGAATCACTCTTATCACAATCCCTAAAAACCTCTAATAATGATACTCCAGGATTTGCTTCTGTACAATCATAAACACACACACATACACACACACACGCGCGCGCGCGCGCGCGCGCGCAATTACATATATGTTTACACATACACGCTTTCATATACTCACCTATACACGTCCATATCCATTGAATGGATTCAGCAATTCGCCTTATAATGTAACTTTTTATCTCTTTTATGATATAATTCCTCTCTGTATTATTTCTTTCTTTGTATTATATGTAACCTATCCGCGAGGGGGGGCTGGTGACCTGTAACCCAGGTTTTTAATAAAACCTATAATAGGCACCAGTCTCTCACAACGCTAGGTCCTTACTATGTACATCGATATTGTTAACCAGGCAGTAGTTGTGAAGAGATAAATAAACTGAATTGAATTGAATTGAATGTAAATAAATGATATTGAGTAATATTTACAAAATTATTTTATTCCCAATTTCGTGACAACCCTAGCATATTTGCGACGACGGCGTAAATAGTAAATATCTACGCGGGCGGCGGCATCGCCTGATATCAAAGACGTTTCACAACTGTTAGGTGTTTAAACTGTCTGTGCCTGGCTGTTTTACAATATTGTATAATAATATAGCCTAATATTATTAGTTTCAATGATAAAGAAAGGATAATTAAGAAAATAATACGTAACAAAAGTCAAAGGGTTAAAACAAAAATTGGACTATATAATATCAACTAAAAGAATGTGAAAGATAACGGTATGGGAATCACAAATCACAGTCGTTCATTTTGTACAGATTTAATTCGACAGACTGTTAAATACTTATGAGTTCACATTTATTGACTGTTGCTATATTAAATTCGGTAATGTTTGCACATTGACAAAGAAAATAACACGACAACAATTGTCAGGAAATGCAGTGTGGACTGTAGAAATTTATTATTAATAGAATCACTTTATATCAAATTTTTACGTATATACAGAGCTTCAGTTAGTTACCTTCACACAGATATACGCCTTGTCTTTCGCCCGTTTAAAAATAATTAATATCTAAATAATAATTTGCATTTACAATTACTTTATGTCTCTCGTTCACATGGTCGCTAATTCGATCTTGCATGCAAACATTTTTGAATCAGATACAAATTTCATTTCAATTGGTGAATGTTTATCCTATACCATGTGACCGAAAGAAAAATCAATTCGTAATAAATTATAGGTGAACCGACAACAATTAATTATAAACAGATACAAATATTCCACATCAACTGATAAGTTATTTTACACTCGAAAATTGGTATCAAATTCCCACTGATAGAAACATCGGGATGACGAGCACATTGATTAAAAAAATTGTTCACTGTTAACTAAGTATTTTATTTTACACCACCCGATGCCTTTACAGATACCGTAGTTTGCTTTTTTAATAAAAAATAACCTGATTACAAGCTTTTAAGTATAAAAACTTCACCAACAACGATTATGCAATTTTGAATGTACAGAGAAATTATATACTTTAAATAAACAAAGGGTACCTGTTTTCTACAAACCAGCCTAGATTTTTAAATCTATTCGATTTGAAAGAATTTTGACTGCATAAAAAAATATCTCTTCTATAGGGCCTTACCTTACATTCTTACAATAATTTCGTATATCATATCGTCTTTGACAATCTGATGTTTATAAAATTGATGAGTCCACAAGTCCGAGGTAAACTTGTATAAAGTAAATGTCATTACCTAGCCTCTTGTAGACAACACTTGACGTTAGAGGCAATACCAAGGGAAAGCATTTTTAAGCCATTTGAAGTGTAACATATTTCATTTGTTCAAATTCTACATAAAGAGAGCAAGGAAAGGCCGACTAGCACTGTTTGTCCTACCTTTCATTAAAAAAAAAAACTATGTATTTCCACTACAAAAATGCATAATTTCAGTCTTGACTGAATAAGTTTTCCCGATAGTAAGTTCATTGGTCAGTCTTTATAGGAGATGGTGGTAATTACATTTGAATATGGTATGATTAACTATTGCACCGTGGAAGCATTTGAACAGATGGCAAGTGTTACACATGAAGGGATACAATATACCCCGCCGTGACAATCATCACGACGTCAAGTAAAGGACTAATCAATTACACAACACATTTAAGAATTTCCTTTATTTCTATTTTTTTTTTATTTTCTTTTTAATGTCGATTTTTATATGTAAATTAATTTAGCATTAGAGTATGGTAATAACTTCAAGTTTGCGTCCACCTTTTCGTTAGATTATAAACCACTATAAAACAATATCCAACCACACGGAATTTTATCTCACTCTCTCTCTCCTCACACCGATGTCGATCAACAAACTTTCGGCGTTTCAGCGCAACTTAACATTATGTAGACGTTATAAGCGAAAAGAGAACAAACAAAACAAAACAAACATGAAGTTTTTGGGAGCGGTGGCGCGGCATTAGCTATATGTACTCGCCTCCAATGAATTAAATGCAGGAAAAACTTCAGGAAAAGTTTCCCTGACTTAAGTAGTGCAGAAGTCTTGTGTCAGCCGGTATATCTCTTCATAAAAAAGCGAGTGGCTCTCAACAACATTTATTGACAATGTTTCATGTAAGTACCAAGCATTTGTGGTCACAACTGACTACAACACAATTGACAACATCCATGGAATTGAACCCTAAAATGATTGGTACAACATTCTATCCAGTACACTCATGCACATTATCACTTATGACTTAGGAAGCTTCTCTAGTCTCAAGCCGCAGCCAACCCGCACATTTTAACTTTAAATTATACATAATATTATGTTTTACATTTATGTAAGAGCTGTTGATTGTAAAAAAATTATATGTAGTACGATTGTTAAATCCCTATAAATGCTGAGTTGGTTTATTTATCGAGAGCTGTGTTTGCCTTTACTGCAATAACGCATTCTTCACCGCAGGACTTGAGCACAGTGCACTGAAAAGAAGAAAAAGTCAATTGATTAGTTATATTGTGCATACAAAACTATTAAATATGTATTCAGATGTCTCACATTACAGCTAAACATACATATTTAAGGAATATGGTAAAAAAAATGAATGGTAATATGAACATTAGGGGTTTATTTTGTCCTTTATATTTCAGTTTTCCTAACAATATTTGTTATTCTGAAATAAAGCTAACAATATTTTTTATTTCGAATCAAAGCAATGATTTTGTAACAATTAACAATCTCACATGTCAGAATTAAATTAATATTAGGGAAGAATTTTGAGTATAATTAAATTTGAAAGCACTTCCTCTGGTTATAAATAGTTAAACAATGAAAAATGTGTAGATTTCATTTATTAACATGAGAAAATTAGTTTTCGTTTTTCAAACAACATTATTTTCAAATGTAAAATGAAGATAATTTAAAATGAAAAATTATGTACAATCGACTTCAATATAAATTATTAAGAATAACTCAAAAACTATTGGTCAGACCTTGATCAAATTTATATGGGACCACATGTGAAGCACCAGCTATCGAATAAAAAAAGAATCATCGAAATCGGTTCACCCAGTAAAAAGTTATGAGGTATCACACATAAAAAAAACATACATTCGAATTGAGTACCGTCTTCTTTATGAAGTCGATAGAAAAATGAGGCGTTGTGCTGAGTAGGCCTCCTAGTACATATTTATTTTATTCTATAGTGACTATTATTGTCCTCTAAACTTTAAATCCATATAGCTGGCGGAGAATGCAAGCTCAGGTTATAGCCAGAGTTTTTCTCTACGAGTTCATTTAGCACCAACAAACTAATGAAGTCTGTCAGAGACTCTATACTCGATATCTTTAGCCTTGGTCACTATAATGTACACATAAAATCACAATGAAATATGAAATGCATGAATGGTTAATGAATATTCAAATTCAAATGAGTAATATGTATGTTTTTTTTAATCAATAAACCTGTATGTGACTTCTTTAAAGAAAACATTTCATATAATAAACTACTATAGTAAGCTAATATTGTTAATGAATTTATATAACTCATGTGCCATGGCTTTCTTATTAATTTTAATATTTTTTTATATACATCCCGTGAGTGTCATGAGGCAATTATAGAAAATGTTAGAAAGATCTTATAGATTCCGATAGATTGTGGTATAAATAAACACAACCCTCTTACCAGTCGTAAAATACACAGGTCAAAGGTGCGAGACGTTTTTATGCCCCGACGAAAACAGAGGAGTGTTATATGTTTGTCGTGTGTAGTATCTGTGTGTCTGTCTGTCTGTGGCATCATAGCTCCTGAACAAATGAACCGATTTGATTTAGTTTTTTTTCTTTTGAAAGGCGTCTTACTCGAGTGTTCTTAGCTGTTTTAAGAAAATCTGTTCAGCCATTTGAAGATCATCAGCTCTTATTGTTTCGGGGGTATTTTTTTTTTACAGTTATGGACTACGATCGTCAATTTGCTTGCGATAACTGCAAATCCTTCCTACAACAGAATATGTCCAGCAATGTAGTTTTATGAGCTAATAAACGCTTATAATAGCGGCTTGAGTTTACACAGTTGCAGGCGTAACGCAAGCGGTGATACGTTTGTATAGTTTTATTATTATATATAATAACCTCCAGACTGAATTTCGGTCACCTTGGCCATGCTCAATGGAGACTAGCCATCAACGCAGGACAGGATTATATATAGTACACACTACTATCTATTCCCTCACTCATAGTTCGATGTGACGGTAAACCGACACGACCAGAGAAAGATCAAGCACAGGAAATCGGCTTTACGTGCTTTCCGAGGCACATGGGGTGAGACACTGTCTACTTGCTGACTCAGGGCAACTACTGAGAATTTCTTAATCATCATCATGATCATCATTATAGTCTTTCATAAGTCCACTGCTGAACATAGGCCTCCCCAAGGAATGCCACAAAGCACGGTCCTGAGCCACCTGCATCCATCGACTTCCTGCATGTCTTACCAGGTCGTCATTCCATCTCGTGGGGGGTTGCCCTACACTTCGCCTTCCGATACGAAGCTGCCACTCAACAACCTTTCTTCCCCATCGGTTGTCGATTCTTCGAGCTATATGGCCGGCCCACTGCCATTTCAGCTTACTAATCCGTTGGGCTACGTCGGTTACTCTGGTTCTACTGCGGATATACTCATTTCTAAGTTTATCACGCAGAGAAACCCCGAGCATAGCCCTCTCTATAGCTCGTTGAGCGACTTTGAGCTTCCTCATACGGCCAGCAGTGAAGGACCACGTCTCAGATCCGTAAGTCATCACTGGAAACACGCACTGGTTGTACAATTTCGTTTTAAGGTTTTGAGGTATGTCTGACGAGAAGATGTGTCGTAGTTTCCCGAACGCTGCCCAGCCGAGTTGAATCCGTCGATTGACCTCTCGGTCGAAGTTGGACTTACCTAGTCAGACTATTTGTCCCAGGTAAACATACTCGTCAACAACTACGAGCGTAGTGCTCCCAACAACTACCGGCATAGGTGTGACATGGACATTAAACATGATCTTTGTTTTGTCCATGTTCATCCTAAGACCTATTCGCTGGAAGACACTATTGAGGTCGTTGAGCATGGTGCTTAGGTCCTCCAGCGATTCTGCCATAAGGACTACATCGTCGGCAAATCAAAGGTGAGTGATGTACTCGCCATTGATGTTGATACCGTATCCTTTCCAGTCCAGAAGCTTGAAAACGTCTTCCAATGCAGCGGTGAAGAGTTTCGGGGATCTGATGTCACCCTATCTTACACCTCTCTGCAATTGGATAGGTTTCGTACTCTGGTTCTGTACTCGGATAGCCATCGTAACTCTACTGTACAAACACTTCAGAACTTCGATATACCGACAGTCAACTTGGCACCGCTGAAGGGACTGCAGCACCGCCCAAATTCGACGGAATCAAAGGCTTTCTCATAGTCCACATACGCCAGACATAGTGGCAAATTGTACTCTTGGACTTCTGTACAATTTGCCGAAGGGTATGTATGTGGTCTATGGTGCTAAAGCCCTTTCGGAAACCGGCTTGTTCGGGAGGCTGGAAGTCGTCAAGTCTGCGTGCGAGACGATTCGTAATGACTCTCGAAAACAGCACGTAGACGCGGCTCAGAAGGGAAATCGGTCTGTAGTTCTTCAAGAGAGCGTTGTCGCCTTTCTTGAAGAACAAGACCACCGCACTTCTGCTCCACGCCTCCGGTGTAATGTCACCATGGAGGACGGAATTAAAGAGTTTCTGAAGGACTTCAAGTACCGGTCTTCCACCCGCTTTCAGAAGCTCCGCTATAATTCCATCCTCGCCTGGGGCCTTGCCGTTTTTAAGGTGCTGGAGAGCCATTCTAATCTCGCTCAAACTGACGTCCGGGATATCTTCGGAGTAGTGTCGGATAAGACTCGCTCTTGGATCGGTCCTCACACTTGCGTGTGTCTCCAACGATAACGTGTACAGCTGCCCATAGAACCTCTCAATCTCACTCAAAATCTCAGGTGCCCCGGAAACGATGCTGCCACATTCGGTCTTTAGCTTTGACAATTGGCTCTTTCTGGCACACAGATCTCTGGCAAAGACTTTGGAGCCTTGGTTCCGCTCGATCGCTTCTTCAATACGAGCTGTATTGAAGTTGCGTAAGTCCCGCCGCATGCATTTGGAGATCTGTCTGTTCAGTTGCCTGTATGCTGTCAAATCTGTTGAAGAGTGTAGTTTCATCTCCCGTCTAACAGTCATAACATTAAGAGTGTGATCGGAGAGTTTTTGTGTTCTTCTGCGGTGGGTCTTGCAGAACTTATCTCCGACCGCATGGACAGTTTCCACGAGCTTGTCATTCATATCGTCCACTTCATTGCCGTCTTCTAGGCACTGAAAACGGTTTTGTAACTCGAGCTGAAAGGTTTCGGAACTTTGAAACAGAGCACGAGTGGGACGGAGCATTGACTTCATTAGACGAGGCCTCTCCAACTTAACTCTACCATTCGGTGATCGCTACCAGTTTTCACACTCGCGATCACGGAGACATCACTGAACGATCACGGAGACATCACTGAACAGTTGTCGTCTGGTCGTCATAATGAAGTCAATCTTATTTTTTGTGGAACCGTTGGGACTCGACCAGGTCCACTTCCTGTGGGGCCGCTTCTGGAAGAAAGAGTTCATCATAAAGAGTCCCTCTTTCTCCATGAAGTCGGCCAGCTGCTGGCCCCTTGGGTTCCGTTGCCCTATTCCAAATTTCCCTACTTTCAGCTCACCATTCTCTCTTGTGTCTAGTTTTGCATTGAAGTCTCCCATTAACACCGTATATTGGGTTTTGGAGGAATGCATGGCTCGAGAGATATTCTCATACATTTCCTCCACCTCCTCATCGGGGTGTGCCGAGGTTGGTGCGTAAACCTGTATGACCTTCAGCTAATACCGTTTGGTGATTCTGAGTATAAGGTACGCAACCCTCGTCGACACACTCTCAATCTTTACGACGTTGTTAACGAGAGACTTGTGGACGATAAATCCGACACCTCCTTGGGACAGATGGTCGCCCTCCCGGTGATAGAGCAAGTTGCCGGATTCGAAGATTACCGTGTCCTCCCCCTTTTTTCGGACTTCGGATAATCCTATAATATGCCAGCGTAACTTGTCTATCTCTTCTTCCAGCTCCATGATCTTCTCGTCAGTCCTCAGGGTGCGTGCGTTGTATGTTGCCAGGTCGAGTCGTTTTGGGTGGCAACCGAACCTCCACCGGAGATTCTTAGCACCCCCTGCCCCGCCGTTACCATGGTCGCCACCGTAGCCTGGAATAGCGGTGCCGCCGGGGACTGGGGGCCGTTTCTTTGTTACTCTCATCATAGGGGGGTATTTGTCATAGTTGCCACGCTTGGCGAGCGGGTTGGCAACCGCAGTTTTTTTATTGTAAGTTTGTTGTTATCAGGAAGATGCTGCAGCCCATCTCCTGCCTGTTTCCCTTTGTCGCCTTTTACGACACCCTCGGGAAGATATGGGGTAGTGGATAATCTTAACCGCCACTACACGGCTTTCTTAATGGAAAAACTCAATAACCGATTTTTTGGACCCGACCCGGAATTCGAATCCGGGATCAGCAGTCGCGTTAAAAATCACTAGACCAACGAGGCAGTCAATCATATTATATATTACAACTATTAGCTACAATGCATACGTCAAACGCAAAAATTATTTGTGCCTTAAACTTTACAAAATTTTTTGACTATAGTTACTACAATAAACGCAGCTGATTTAAATCAGTTACCGTTAATGGATGGTTAATATTTTCCTGCCTGGAACCACAAACTAGTCTAATGGATTTGTTCCTTTAGTACTAATGTTTGCAACTAAAATCATTTACTTGCTCATGTTAATATTTTCCTTGATAACTGCGTGTACACTTCTTGTAGTCTTAATTGTTAATATCAAGGACCATTATGGGTATTAATCTTGTAACAAAGACTAAAATAAAGAGCATATTTAAGTCAGTTTAAAATGTTCTGCATTTAACAAGACACAACAGGCAGACTCAAAGATTTTACTTATTAATTATTATGATAATAAAAAACTTTTATTCCATATATTGATGTTCGGAGTTTAATTCCCATTATGTAATGAATAAATTAAAAAAATTGTTGTCTTTTGACGTAGTTTAACAATGTCTATGCATACTTATTGTACTGGACGTAGTGGATCAATAACAAGGCAAATATAAACAAAAGTTTTAGAATATATAAAATGTAGGTAATATGTTAGCAATAAGCGGCAGGGGCTGCCAAAGACAAACTTGTATCAACCACTCAAAGACAGCCTAGGTATTGATTAAGCGTAATTTGAATCTAAATGCTTCCACTATGTTTCTTTTTATGAATTCTTTATTAACGGTCGACCAAATTACGTAAAATCTATAGTCGACGAATAAATCTTAGTTTATCATTTAAAATAGGCAAATAGAAGTTTGTAATTTTTTAGGTTTTTATTTCATAAATTATAATCCAAATATTTATGATAAATTACGAATAAAATTATTTTATGTCGTAATAAAAATATCGCGGTTAAAGATAACTTATGAACTTTTGGTGATTACTTTCTTTAATCAAAAATTAAACATGTATTGAACTTGAACTATAGTTACAAACGATAATTCTAATATTTATATAAATTAAGTACTATCATTCTGAAGTGTAGGTATGTAAGTAACCTTAAAGGATTTTCAATTAAAATTATATGAAAAATGAGTGTAATAATGAAAAGAAAATTTTTGGGAACAATATAAGTAGCTAGGTTTTTTAAAAGTGAATCATACAAGCTGTTCCCCGCGACTTCGCTCGCGTGTAATTTAGGTTTTTAATTAATTTTCTTTCTCTAATTTTTTTTCTCAAATATAGGTAGCCTAAGAAGTTACTCCTTATAACATCAGCTATCTGCCAGTGAAAGTACCATCGAAATTGGTCCAGCAGTTTTGGAGATTAGCCGGAACAAACAGACAGACAGACAAATTTTAAAATTGTGTTTTTGTTATAAATGCCGTATATACATACTTTCATACATTACAAATAGACACTTCAATTTTATTTATATGTATAGATATTGCTCCCAACTCAAGTAGAACAGGGAACCGGTAAACTATCAAATTTTTTATCATTTAGTTTTTATGGGTAAAATGTATAATTATAAAATAATATTTTTGTTCTCATTAATTTTTCATATTAAAATTGTTTTCATAGATTTTATACGTATTTATTTAAAGCAGTCAGACTCAAAATAAATGACTTGATTTAAGAACTGAAGTTGGTCTGTGTGAGCGAAAATATGCGAAATTTAAAGGACGTTAAGCGACAGCGTCATCAAAAAAAAACAATGGCCAAATTTCTATAGGAGCTGGACTTGACTTTTATATTTCATGTCCCAAAACAAACTATAGCTAGATTGGTTTGTTTTTATGTTGTAAACACTATTCAGTTTTAAAATCATATCTAAATAGCCACAATGTTTTATAATAACGTCAACAATACTTTTGGGGTTAGAATAAACAACAGTTACCTTTTATCCAACTGCTACGAAGTATAAAAGGTTAGTAAGCTATAATCGAAGAGGGTAATTAGCGATCTCGTTTCCATTTATTTCGATTTCTTTCAGATCATTATCATCAGTATCACAATCCACAACAACGAGTGAAGCAAATAAAATGATGCAAATTATTGCCGGGTGACAATCAATAGCGTCGACCGATGACCACAGATTCCTTTTTTTATTTATTTTTTTCATTTAAAAGATTATGTAACATGTCGATGACAAGTGACGTTCCGTTGTTAGTAATTGAACAAAACGCTTAGCTTACTATGAAGCTACATAAATATTTTTGACATGAATCCAGTACATTATAAATCAGTATAGTGGTTGATTTGATGCGTATATATACTAATACAATTAATAACTATTCAGAAAAATGTAAATAATTATAGTTTGAATACTTTCGTACGCAAAATGAATCGTCATTACGTACGTTCTAGTGCGTTCTGAAACCATTATTTTAAATAATTTCGGAGTAGTTACAAAAACAAAAATAAATGGATAACTTTTTTTTGTTGCTACTTAGGGAGGTATTTTTTGTGTTATTTAAGACCTTAAAAAATAAGAGTATTTTTAATAAATATGGCATATAGTGACGCCATCGTTTCGTCGTCTGGTACGATTTGACCAACCTTCTTTACTGATCTTAGTTGTATAAATACTTAATTAAAATATTTAGATTGTGTTGTCGGTGGTTGCTTGAATGACGGGTCGTATGTTTCAATGTTTTTACGTCAGAAAACTGGAACTAGAACTTATAAAACCTGTGGTGTTAATTATTTATAACATTAATATATTTTAACAACTCACCAGCAACTCCTTGCCGCTATCGAAATCGGAGCGAAGTTGGGCGCCAAGGTCGCCATCGGGTATCTTAAGGTCCTCGCGCAGGTCACCGTTGTCAGCCATAAGGGTCAGGTATCCATCGTCGGATATGTCGGTCAGTTGGTAGTCTTCACGCTTCACGTGAGGTACGTCCATATTGTGGGTGGAGGGACAGATATCTTCGTATCTGAATGCGAAAATTAGCGATATTAAAATAAAAATCTCTCCTTTCTTAAATGCAAATCATAAAATCATGATTCAGATTTATCTGATGATAATAATGAAACCAGTCAAATATACATTGCAACAATTCCTAAATTTACATCCTACTGCTAGAAACAGACCCACTCTCATTTTTGGGAGGGTTATAGAGCTATTAATCTGACGCACTGCTCTAATGAGTGTTCTGTTGGCGAACTTTACTTGTCCTCGAAATATTTAACAACTTAGATATACAGATTTTCTCACAATGTTAGCCTCTACATCGTCGAGCACGTGGTAAATCAGCAGATCAGCACTTAAAATTGAAATTAACAATCTAAGGTACGAGGGCGACACTGAAAGTTTTTAGAACTGGCCACTTGTAAACGATATAATAAAAAAAAATAAGTAAAATTTTGAAAATGGAACTCTGCTAATATTATTGTGTACGTAGTTTATTAATTTGTCATTTGTTTACGATTTGGCGGCAAATTGAAAATTGTCTGTCACGTCACCATGAATTTAACATGAGAAAATTTTCTTACAATGATTTTTTATGAGTTTCGATGTCAAGTCAGCAAGACAGTTATTATAGACTTCGATTGGCCTGTCACGATGAAGCTCCATCTCGTGCCACTGTTAACAACTGGTTTAATGAGTTTAAACGTGGTCGCACTAATCTCACCGATGATCTGCGTGAGGGACGGCCTTCTACGGCGACGACTGAAGATAAATCAGTGATATGCGTGAGACTGACAAAGGAGTGACCTATCAGCAGTTCTGACAAGCTTAGAAACACAAAATCCTCCATGAACATTTAGCTGTCAGGAAGCTTTGTGCCCGGGATACCCCATAATTTGACAGAGGCCCGAAAACTCCGTCGTGTTGATTGGTGTCGTGAAATAGTTCAAAGATTTAACAGAGGTGACTCAAATGCTGTGTTCGACATATTTACGGGTGACGAAAGCTGGATTTATTGTTATATTTTTTAATTATTTTAAAAAACGTTACCCCCACACACTAGGATTTTCTCCTGTGTCGTGGAGGCAGTTTACAAACATACATTGCACGAGGACAACCATCCAGACCCGGAATAATTAATTGTAGGCCATACAAATACTTGTTACATGCGGGATTCGAACCCGCGGCCCCCAGCGCAACAACACATTGCTAAGCCACTGCGCCACGGAGCTGTCAAATTAGTCAAGTTATGATCCTGAAACTAAGAGACAATCCTGCTGTCTGGGAGTTTCCTTCCGAGGATTTGCCAACTAAAGTGAAGAGAGGTCGAAGCGTGGGAAACAAGATGGTGGCCTCGTTCTTCGGAAGGACAGGTCATTACGCAACAATTGTTTTAGAGGATCGAAAAACTTAGGGGTACAAAAATACTCCACCACATACATAATTAGTGGTAAGGTGCCGTGGTAGCTCAAAGGCTACGCGCTTCGGTGAAGGAAAACATCGAAAGGAAACTTGCATGTCAAAGAAATAAGAAAAAATATTACGGAGACAACACGGCAGCGCGGCAGACATTTCCTTGTCTAAA
Source organism: Parnassius mnemosyne (assembly GCA_963668995.1). Lineage (NCBI taxonomy): Eukaryota > Metazoa > Arthropoda > Insecta > Lepidoptera > Papilionidae > Parnassius > Parnassius mnemosyne. The sequence goes on from CAVLGL010000081.1 coordinate 8,496,779, forward strand.
CTCTCTCAGAAATGAGGAGGCATGTGCCCAGCAGTAGAACGTATATAGGCTGTAACTTTACATACATAATTAGAAATAATATCATCTATTTCAAACCATCTCTTCTGAAAATACCACTCATAAAATCATAATGCCATAACGTCAATCTGATCATAATGATGTAATTCGTTAATTTTTATTAAGGCAGCAATTCTTTACTAAAGTATCAAAAAGTTATGCTGGGCAATGTTTAGTGTGTCATGATGCGTATAAACACAGCACATTGCCCATATTTTATGAAACATTTTTATCTGGACTACATGCAGTTTTATGAACAATGTCTGTACACTTACAATATGAAGTCTGTTCAGTGAAAGTTGATAAAAAGCAGGCTCCCTAAGCTGATTACAAATTGCAGCCCGCTAATTATTTTTGCTGGTAGATAATAAAAAAGCAGCCGCGTCAGCTATCAGCCTGGCCTGTCACTTGACAACAGCTGCAGTCTCGTACCACAAAACTGTAGTTGCAGCGATAAGCGAAGCCAGTCATAGAAATTGCGATGCGATAAAGAGACAGTCGCTATTGCGAGAAGTTTTTTAAATTTGTATTTTTCACAAATTTGGCTCGGGTTGGGCTAGAAGCCAGATATCTTGATAAGTGATAACTAGGGCATTTAGATATTCTATTACAATATCAACAATTATTATTTGGGAGGTTTGTATTCCTGGACGGTGATCCCAAGGCGCAGGAGTGCTTTGAGACGCATAGTCGGAACTAATCTTTAATATTCGAGTACCCTCAGCACAAGAACAATATTAGATTGCACTTGCGACTCTATGGGCTCGCAACATTATTGTAGGATGTTTTTTAACTGATAAGTCATAGTGTGATTATTAGATTTTTCATCTCAAGGCTTTTTTTAGCATTACACCAAATAAGAGCATATTTTCGTGAGTATATGGACTATGATGCCCATTGCATCTAAAAATCTTGGAAAACCTTTCAATAAAACGATGTTGGAATGGGAACTAAATGAAGAACATCATTATTAGATACACTTATAGTTAAAAAATAATAAACATGCAGCTTTTTATATTTTTTGATGTATCAAATAAATACTATTTCAGGTTACAGGTTACAAAACTAAGGTTTACCTTATGTGTATAATAAGGAATTTGTTAAGAAGTAATAATATACACAATGTTAAATATAAAATCACTTAAAGCTTACATGAACTAAAGCATATTTGGTTATATAGTTTGAAGAGCCAATAACCAATGGGGAAAAAAAGTTCTCGAGTGGCAGCCTCGTGCCGGTAGGCAAAGTGAAGGGCAACCCCCCACTAGATGGAGCGACGACCTGGTAAGACATGCAGGAAGTAGATGGATGCAGATGGCTCAGGACCATGCTTTGTGGCATTTGTTGGGGGAGGCCTATGTTCAGCAGTGAACTTGTGAAGGGTTGTAATGATGATGATGATGAAGTTTCCTTATTAGCAAATAAGCATGCTTAAAAGAAAATTTGAATACAAAAAATACATTTTTTTATCATTATATGCAGATCTTCTAACATCTAAAAATAGACAAGTGTGTAAGTGTAATAAGTCTTATTTATTTTAATAAGAGCACAGAAATAAGATGAAGTATTTTATTAGAACTACATTTTAAAATTTCAAAGTTAATTAATGTTTGAAGCTGAAGCAGATGTATTATTGGATTATGTTATAGATTTCTAAAAGTATAATTCTATAACAATGTATAAAAACTTACTTTTTTCCATTGAAAATATCAATTCCGACCAAATGAACCTTGGCATGACCGTGCTTTCCAGTTTTGGAGGTAGACATCTCGACGATTTTGCAGGGACGACCTTTCAGCATTACAAATCCATTTTTGCGCAGGGCAGAGCACTGCATGGGGAAGGTTGCGGAGGCTCCGGAGTCTCCGGTCTCGAAGTGTGTGTCCTCGATGTCACCCATTGTGTTGTTTTAAGGAGTTTAACTATGGTTTGAAATGATCTGCAGAAACAAGTTTAAAAAAATTAATGTTTTGATATTTTAATGATGCTTACAAACTAATGTTCTATATCTAAAAAAAATATGAGAGTTTGAGACTAACCAGATTTGGTAATAATTATGGTTACCGCTATATTAGGTTTTCTGATTTTAACATTTATAATTTCAATGGTCTCAATAGCTTAAGACGGTTAAACTATGAAACAGAGGTGATTAAAAAAAATTGAAGAAAATCTGTAGGATAAACAAGTCCTGTTACATATTCTAGAACTTTTGGAATAAAATAAATGTAAGTTGTCAAACCACTATACTACTTACTCTAATATTTGTAGTAATATAATTAAAATAGAAAATAATATAAATAAAGTTATTCTATATTTTTATTCAATATAGATTATTAGATTATACTTAATTAGTTCACTTTTTTTCCACTGCCTCATAAAAATATATTTCCTAAAAATGGAAAGAGCCTGCAGATTTTTTTTTAAATAGCCTGTATCATATACATTCTTGATAGGTATAATTTAAAATAAAAAATTTTGTACAACCAACTTCAATATATATTATTAAGAATAACTCAAAACTATTGGTCTGACCTTGATCAAATTCATATGGGACCACACGAGAAGTACCAGCTTTCAAATAAAAAAAGAATCATCAAAATTCGTTCACACAGAAAGAAGAACATACAGTTGAATTGAGTACCTCCTCCTGTTTGAAGTCAGTAGAAAATTAAGATATATGGGGGGCAATAATGGCCAGTTGAAAAGAATAAATTAAATGTTGAATGGAATTGAAACAAGAATCCCAGACGGAATACCTACAAGAATTAAACAGGCCTTTACCAACCAATTACAATATAGTAACATAAGAGAAAGACGTTTTGCGATAGGATTTAAAGACTACCCACAGCAACTGGGGTTCTGACAATAATAATAATGATTACAATATTGCAAATAACAGTACCAACTGCTAAGTTACAATAGTAACATCTTGTGAAATAATATTTTTATATAATATGTATTTTTGTAAAAATATTTTAATTTAAGGTATAATTCCTTATTTCAATTAATAATGTTTGCAAATTTAATGTCCTAATACTAAAACTATTGACCTATTTTTACTAAAATTTATTATATCATTTAAGAAAATGTTAAATTAATTATTACTAATTATAATTATACTAGCTGGCCAGGCAGATGTCGTACTGCCCTCTCAGACTTTGTCCTATAAGAATCCTTAAATTACCAATAAAAAATATTGAGGGTCATTTATAGGGATAAAAACTATCTTGTCTCTCAAGTTGGACCAAAATGCACAGTGTGTAAAATTTCATTGAAATCAGTTGAGTAGTTTAGGAGTCCATCACGGACAAACAATGTGATATGTAATTTTTATATATAAAGATTTCACACATGATAGAGTATCATAATTTTCATAACGCCTAATTGTGTTCCTGTACGGTGATCCCAATATACAGTTGTATAATGAGACGCATAGTCGGACTTGGTGTTTAATTTTCGAGTACCCTCAGCACAAAAGCAGTATAAAAACTACATTCGCGACTCTATGGGCTCGTAAATGAAATTGTTTTTTTATTGAATTAAAGTCAAATAAAAAAGATGCAAGCATCCAGTACTACAAACATGGACCAGCTTGCAAATATTACCTATCAATAGTAGAGGTCTAAATGCTGCTGTGGACAGCGGTTTAAGTAATTTATATAATATATTATTCTATTCTAGGCTAGTAAAATAAAATATGAAACTAAATCTTAGATCAAATTAATATAAAAGTATAAACTACAACATCAACTTTGTAATATCAAGCATTAAAAAGACATGGAATGCAATAAAAAATCATGAATTAAATAGTATCATTAGTAAAATGTGTACTATAATTTTATATCAATTGTTCAAGTATTGATTTGTCATATGAACTAGTTCATTTGGGATAGTTGATATCAGAACTGTGATCTCAGATTGCTCATCAGTTGTGAGTGTAGGTCAGTTTTACAATTTTTCTTTCAAACTGTGTGTAAATTATAAATAAGTATTTTGAATAATATGTAGGTGCTACTTAATAAATGAAAATCTTTTGTGCCTTATATATGTTCATGTACCACAAAAGATAAAGCAGTCCCCGCCATTACATTAGATTTGATAGACCACAAATCCTCACAAAAGAATACCAATTCCTACCAAGGATGATTAGCGAGGATATTAAAATAAAAAAACATCCAATTTCAATAGAGAAGATGGATGGGTGCTGCCATCTGATTGGGATCCTATAATTAAAAAAATTAAATCCAAATCCAAGCGTACTATTATAAGACTTTTGAGCTACTGTAATGTAAGCTCATTCTGGGTAGATTGGACCAAAAATTAATATTCTAAAACTGAAGGTAGCAGAGTTAACTATGACATTGGGATGTTAAACTCACATACAAATTTAATATTTACACCTCATATTGCTAGTATAGTTTTAGGCAAAGTGACTATCACCTTTATGAAAAAAAAAAGTATAGAAAATCTATTTACATAATACTATAAACATAATTCGTGCAAAACACCAGAAGACTCTAATAGGTCATAGGTCCTTTGTTCTGGAATTCTTCAAAATAAATTATTGCAATCAATATTTTTACTAGATTGGGTTAAACACCCAATTCATTCATGATTGACATATGTCCCATCCAATTTTTTGTCCCCAGCCCATGCTAGCCATGTAGACCTCTGACTACATGGCTAGCATGGGCTGGGGACAAAAAATTTATCCCCCGATTATATCCACTGACAAGAGATAAAATTATCTTGTCCTTATGCCAAAGCACGGCAACTGGGAGAATTATATTCCCATTTGACATAATGAAGCCAAATGAAAGATAAAAAAATATACTTTTTTGACATTTGAAAGGGACAATTTTACCCTAGTTCATTGGACGTGTGGGTTTAAGTTTATATTCATACAAAAAATCTAAAGTCTATCTCCCATTTTATCTACTGATATTGTATCCACCAGTGTGCCCGTGCTCGAAGGGTGGATAAAACTAAGCGAGGGGATAAACATTTTCTTCTTTTCCCGGGAATAAAATTGTCTCCTGCCCATGCTAGCTCTGCTGAGGAAACAACTTATCTATATTTTGATTCTTAATTTAGGTGATGTAGGTATCTATGGACCATAGCATCCACTTATCATCAGGTGGATTGTGTATTGTCACCGTTTCTCTTATTACAAAAACCTCAGTACAGCTTTACCAAAATAATAACAACTAAAAAAACAAGCCTATAAAGCAAGTGCAAGACCAGAATTAAACAAAGTAACTATTAACAGTCTATCTAACCAATGCAACCTTGGATCAGTTAACTGTAGATCATGACTCAGTACTGTAAAGAAAAAAAATTGTAGTTCACTGGCCTGTGATATGTCATTGAACTACAACATGAAGTTTTACTCATTCTGAGAGTAAGAAGGTACCTTTTATAAAAACAGTAGAAATAAGGGTGGGTACCTTATCAATAATTCTAAATCTACTACTAAAATATAGGGTAAAACCCCCGGTAGTCAGCCCCACACCAGTACTCAGCCTTTACAGACATTATTTCCATATAAATAGTGTTGAAATTTGTTTACACCTTTAAAATAATGTTTAATTGAATCTGTGTCTCTTTATTGACTAATACGCACACCTACAAACCAATATCATGTCAGGTTGACGAGGTACACTCGTTAATTTGCACTGCTGCCAAAGACATGACTAGATGCGTCTCTATTGCAATTTTTTTCTTAAGGAAACATGCTCGACTTTTTGGTAAATTTTTGTGTGTATTTGTTGTAATTTGTGGTGGATTGTTATATAAAATGTTTATTTTATGACCGAATTTCTACAGCATTTATTCTACTCTCGTGCTTCTTCTGCCACACCCAACTTTCACTACCATACATTAAAGTAGGTACTAACACAGCATTGTGAATTGCCATACGTGCCTTTTTGGACACATTCTGACTTTTCACAATAGAGTGTAGAGCCCCATTCACTCTATTTCCTGCATTCACTCGTCGTTCTATATCCTTATCATATCTACCATCCCTGCTAAACACACATCCCAAATATACATACTCATCTACTTGCTCTACCAAATTATTGACTTAAAGAATATTGGATATGACGAATGCTTTGCATGGTACATTTGAAATGTACTGAATTCGCTGGGGACATATATGAAAATTGGACTTACCTAGTGAAGGACCACGTCTCAGTTCCGTAAGTCATCACTGGCAACACACACTGGTTGTACAATTTCGTTTTAAGGTTTTGAGGTATGTCTGACGAGAAGATGTGTCGTAGTTTCCCGAACGCTGCCCAGCAGAGTTGAATCTGTCAATTGACCTCTCGGTCGAAGTTGGACTTACCTAGTCGGACTATTTGTCCCAGGTAAACATATTCGTCAACAACTTCAAGAGCTTAGTGTTCCTAACAACTACTGGCATAGGTGTGACATGGACGTTAAATACGATTTTTGTATTGTCCATGTTCATCTTAAGACCTATCCGTTGGGAGACGCTATTGAGGTAATTAATATATTATATATTTAGGTCCTCCAGCGATTCTGCCATAAGGACTATATCGTCCACAAATGGAAGTCTAACTTCGACTGAGAGGTCAATCGACAGATTCAACTCTGCTGGGCAGCGTTTGGGAGATTACAACACATCTTCTCGTCAGGCATACCTAAAAACCTCAAAACTAGATTGTACAACCAGTGTGTGTTGTCAGTGATGACCTATGGATCTGAGCTCCTGGCTGTATGAGGAAGCTCAAATTCGCTCAATAAGCTATGGAGAGGACTATGCTCGGTGTTTTTCTTCGTGATAAGACTTAAAACGAGGATATCCGCAGTAGAACCAGAGTAATCGACTTAGCCCAAAGGATTAGTAAGCTGAAGTGGCAATGGGCCTGCCATATAGCTCGAAGAACCGATAACCGATGGGAAAGAAAGGTTCTCAAGTGGCAGCCTTGTACCGGCAGGCAAAGTGTAGGGCGTCCCCCCACTAGATGGTGTGATGACTTAGTAAAACATGCAGGAAGTCAATGGATGCAGGTGACTCGGGACTGTACTTTGGGACATTTCTTGGGGAAGGCCTATGTTCAGCAGTGGACTTGTGAAGGGCTGTAATGGTGATTATGATGATAATGATATTTGGAAACATACATAATAAAGAATTTCTATGCCAAATATGTAAGAATAAGTGAGAGGCTGACTACAGGGTAAGACATGGCTGACTTGTGGAGAAATGAGGCTCACAACTGGTGAAAAGTACCATAATTTGTTTAATGTTGATTTTTTTATATTATAATTCTATTATAAATATAATGTTTTGTTAATTTCTTTAGTAAATTTAATAAACAACCTTACTGGGGATAAAGATTGTTTTTATTCATAATGTTTAATATTTAAAATACAGTTGAATCAAATTTTGATCCTCACTAAAAGGCTGACTACTAGGTGTTTTACCCTATGCTTTTTCACAAACATACCAATTGGAAATTAAAGCACTGCAGAGGTAGATATAGTTTCTATTATATTAAAAAAAAATTGCTCTAGTGTCTGGAGATAGAGGAATATATTTCTATGGACTAAGCACCACCTGAATATCCTCTTAAGGGCTAACAAGACAAGTCTGTCACATAGATATCAGTTTTGCTACTAACATGTAATGCTTTGTTTATCTGACATCAGGATATACAAAACAGGCAGATATTGTATATACAGTACGAGAACACATTTCTGCATAGATTATGTTGAATAAAGACTACCATAGTTTTAAGTGATCGATTTTTATCTGATATGCATATTTTGTCATGATATTATCCTTTTTGGAAGGAATAGGTAATGAATTAGCACTTTGTGGGGACAATGTCTGTCACACTATTTTAAGGTAGAGCACCATGTCCCGTAAGAAAATATATGCAGTAACTGATATAGATTCACATATCTGACATATATTCACAATAATGTATGTAAAACAATTTAATAATAGGCTAAGAGGCTTATTTATCATGATAATTTGTTGTAATGGACCACAGAACTAATAAAACATTATCTGAATTAGTAACCTAACTTGGTGTTTAACATGAAACGTGTAAAACTTAGGTTCAGAATATAATCTCTCAAGGCTTGTAATATCAATCCTTAAAAGGAAGTTCTAACTTCTTTTAAAACTGTAAATCTTTAAATAAATTGTATTTTAAAGGTACTGACATCTGTGAACAGTTTTAAATGATTAATGTTAGTATTTATTATGATTTGCTATTCTTTTAAATAATCAGTTGAAAACATCATGCTATATTAGATTAGATTTATGGTAAGTCAGTACACATTTACTAAATATTGCAAGATGTCAACATATGGAATACAAAAATCAATGGAAAGTCTACAATTATGGTATAAATTAATACTACAAATCGTTTCTTATGTAAATACAAAGGTTTAAAGAATACATGCAACGAATTTGCTAAATCATTCTTAGGATTTACGCAAAATATTGTACGACCTAACCCCACCTAGAGTTTTACAAGGAAAACCTTTGTATGGGATTGTCAAATATTATGTATTGATTGCAAATTGATATCAAAATTAAAAAAGAAAAACTAAAAAAGTAATTCAGGCCTGACTTGATGTGGCGATGAAGAGGCTGGGCTGACTCAGACGTGTGGTATCCGAACATGTGGCTTCACAGAAATATGCTAAGCCATATCTTCATACAGACTAATGCACTCTTAAATTAACCACATATTTTGAACTAATCTACACATAAAAGCGCATCAATCAAAAATAAAAATAATAGAATAATATGAAAATCGACTTAATTTCAAAATAAAGAATTAAGTTGAAAGAAAAATAGCAGTTTGACAAACGTGCCGGTGCCGCGACACGACAATTTCAAAATTTACACAAAATCCACACATGTTCAGGAACCCGCTCTCACAAAAATATATTCACCACAAGAAATACTTACAAAAACAATATTTATGACTATTAAAAAAGGATTTACGTTAAATCTAAGATATTTATCGACACTCACATGTGACCGACGGGTTCTTCAACCGAAAGGTCAGTTTGCGCCTGCGTAGCACCTTCATCACTCACTTCCTGTCGCGGGGTTCACAAAATGGCTAAATAACCGCTTTTGATTGGCGGTAATTACAAATGAAATAATGTGATTTCATATTTTAATACGTATGTTTAAATATGATACAGAGCATGACTTATTATTTATATCTTTATAATTTTTTCCGTAAATTATCTCGCCTTTCATAATAAAAATAAATAAAATAATTAATTTTAAAATGAAAGGTATACTGTTTTACCGACAAAACAATGTTGTTTGCTCCAATAGATGGCAGCACATGTGCGTACTTTGATGTTTGACGCGCAGACGCGTACCACAGAAAAAATAATTTCAGTAGCGTCTATAGTCTGTGGTAGCAGTTTTTCTCTGACACGAATATTCTGATTCTAAGATTTATGAGTGATGCAACATGTTGTTGTTGTTAGAATTTGCTAATTAAGTTAGGTCTTAGACCATATTATAGCCTTTTCAATATATTTTTAATAGAAACTATAGAAGGAGAGAACTGATACTCTGATTCTGATCTTTGACCAAAGACAAAGTAAATAAAATCCTATCTCTCATAGGAATTGGGTAGTAGGCCTAATTGTCTAGATATATATAGGGTTATTTTTCAAAGACTAGCTAAATTTTTAAACTTAAGTTAAAATATATTAGTAATAATCTACCGTTAATGAAGTTTTTTTTAAGAATCTATCCCAAGTTGAATGTTTTTTATTGGCAACAACGTTTTGCCTACCGATCGACCCTTAGGAATGTGTGCGTGCGCAGTAAAATCATTTAAAATAACGCATTACCACGCATTTTTAATTTAAAAGCAAAAGCTGGCCAAGTGCCAGTCGGACTCGCGCATTAAAGGTTCCGTACCATCGTAAAACGCGTTTCTAGTAGGGGAGCCCCCTTTGATTTTTAATTATTTTTAATTTTTATTATACAACGTGGCCGCTACAATGGTGACTTTAATTTAACACACGGGTAAGGCCCGGGCCAGGGGTGTCCATTAATCATATAAATTTTGATAGGTTAAAATAACTCGTAAATTGAAAAAAGAAATTGTTTTCAAATAAACTTGATAATAAAAAAGTAACTAAAATTGGGATCACCCTTACAAAACTGTCTGTGATCAGTCCGATTCTTTGACGGCTTATTATCAAAGAAACCGAACAACGCCGGAGAGTATCTACAGCGAAAGGGCTTAGTCAAAGATTTATCATAGCACCCTGTCTTGTTACTATTAATTATAACTGTCATCGCTAATCACTGCTTTTATTTCTCTTTATTTTAAATTTTCTTATTTTCAATAAGACTACCGTGTTGGCGGATACAAAAACCTAAACGGCGCTTCATGTTTTCCCGCACATTTGAAAATAAATTGTCACTTATAGCCTATTTCCCCTCAATTTCTCACACGCATTTATTATTCGATGGCGTAATTGTTCCACCGTTCACTCCACGTTCAGTCCACGTTCTCCGCGTATACATAGTCTCTGATGCACTCCCAGAAAAAAACAACGAGTGGCGTGAGGTGTGGTGATTTTGCTGACCACCTACGAAGTCCAAATCTACCAATCCATTGTGCACCAAACGTGCCATTTAACCACTGCCTGGCTGTTGTTATAGTGTGTGCTGGCGCTCCATCTAATTGGTACCACATTCGTTGGTATCAATGGACGTTTAGGTTGTTTGCGTATTCTGACACCGTATCATTTAGTAGATTTACAAAACTTTCTCCGTTCAAAGCCCCATCAATGAATACGGTTCCGATGATGTTGTCATCGTAAATAGCTGCCCAAACATTTACCAAAAATCTGTCCTGATGGGCTGACTCCCGCCAAACGCGCGGATTTTGGTTTTTCGGTGCTTAGATCCACTTGTCGGTTTTCGCGGATACGCTCAAGAGCTCCTACAACAGTGCGAGGATGAGTAGGGCATTGTCTTGAATCGCCATATCTCTCGCGATGTGTCCTTATCACAAGGGCGGCATTTTGATGATATTCTCCGTAAATTAGGACCATGTCCGCATATTCAGCTGCTGTGTAGTTAGGATGTGTACTTGCCATTACGATCACAAGTTTACAAAAGCACTAATAACACAAATAAAAGCGTCCGTATCGCAAGAGATGTAATCGTACCTACTAGATTAGAAAACGAAAACAAAACAAAGCGTCTTTATCGCAGTACCATAATCTAATTACTATCCTAATTACACAAAAATTAATAAATAAAACAATAGGGAAGCGTCTTTTTCGCGGAAAAGTTCACAAAAATATTAGTCTACGTAATTATGCGCACTACTGTGAAGAAGTGTGTCAAGGACACGGATTCGGCTAGCACTAGAATAGCAAAAACAAAAGAACTAGATTTCGGTGCAGCGGGGTGGGAGGGTGCGCGTTGCCTGCACAGAATACATGGTCGCCTGCGCCACCCGCTCGCCGACAAAGGGATGCCTCTTTTCTTCAATAGTATTGCTTATTTGTTTTAATTTCAATGATGCGATGTTATCTCCCTGACCCCGTCAAACAACCGCTGTGCGACAGTTCTTTAAGATGAGATAAGTACAGGTTGATGATGAGATGCTATTTTCTAAAATTTTAAATAAATCCGTAAATAATAACGTTTAATGGAAATATAATTTCTTCATGAAACAAAAATGTGAAAACGTATATGTGTGTTAAATTATAGTCACCATTGTCGGTGCACACATGTATGTTGTTATGGCGGCAACAGAAATACACATTCTATGAAAATTTCAACTATCTACCTATAACGGATCATGAGATTCAGACCGCTGACAGACAGACCGAAGGACGGACGGGCCGATGGATGGACGTACCGACGGACAGTGGAGGCTTAGTAATAGGGTTCCGTTGGTTACCCTTTGGGTACGGAACTCTAATAAAAAAGACCGTATGTTTGAGATTTTTTCTTTAATTTTTTAAATTAATTTTTATTCACCATTTGCCTATATTACTTATTCTGAATCTTCTCTGCAAGTTCGGCCGGTTATTGCAAAATAACCCTGCATAATAAAATGTACAAACCTTTATTCAAATTATGCTGGAGCTTTTATTTATTTATTTATTAAGACCAACTGTGATCATAGGGTAATATTACATTCATACGAGTTAATTATAATATTAAAATTTGAAATCATTACAAAAACTAAATACCTAAGTATTCATAAAAATATTTAAAATATATAATTACTATTTAATAATAATAAAATAATATAAAACTTACGATAGACCTGACTTAATTATATTGCTGTCTCAAAATTCACCGTTAAGCGTGCGCCAGGGAGTGGATAAATTGATGACTACCCAGGGAAAACAAAATCAGAAAATTTAAGTTACAATAGATTTTTTTGTATTAATGCTGGTTATAAACAATTTGAATATTTAATTTGATGTACTTACATAATAAAAGTTTCAATTTCATATCATTAGTTTCATTTAAACAACAATCTGTCCCACTCTTGCTTACCAATTGTAACTATCTATCTCAATCACACTTCAAAAATACCTGAATCTGTAACCCAACACCGGTTTTTGGGATACAAAATAACGTTTTGAAGGATAATAATCTATACATATAATAAATCTGTAGAAAAGCCGTGTCTGTAATTGTAACATATTTTTGAAAAAACAAGTCCAAGGTACTAAATAAAGTGTGCTGAAGCTAAATTAGTGGTTTTTAGAATTTTTGTCTGTCTGTCTGTCTGTCTGTGTATTACCGATTCACGCCAAAACTACTGGACCAATTTCCATAAAATTTTATATGTAGGTAGTTAGTACCCCGGGACAACTTATAGGCTACTTTTTATCCGATTACGAAACTTAAAAAAGAAGGTTAAGAATTTTTCTTATTTTAGATGTTAATTTTGTTATATATGATTATTTTAGTTAATAGGCGGGATGACGGGTGCTTTTTTAAAGAAATATTGTATTTGTAAATTAAGTTTAAAATTAGTTTTAACCTTTGCATAACAATTTGAAACTGCGCTGACGACATACGTTTTAATTATCAAAACAGCGCCATCTATCATCAAACCACATCAGCCTACATTTTGCCTTTAGTAACTAATAAATTATATAAATAACTTACATTTATATGTTTAAATAATTACATTAATAAAATTATTTTAAAATCCTAATGCTTAATTTAATTGTTATTTCATTTTGAAAGTGCAATAATTAAAATTTAAAAAATAATAGATAAAAGTGACATCTATTATCTAAAAACATCATGACATCATCTATCAAACGTATGAACATTTAAATATTATTTTGAACTAAAAACACATATCAATTTTCATACGTTTAATACTATATCTGTTTGTAAACTGATTAAACCTGGTCTGCCTGCAATTATTGCAAAATTCTTATTAAACCATTATTTCGTGAAATGGTGTCATTTCATGATATTTATCACTGTTTGTTGACCATGTCATAATATAGCTTAGCCAAACAAAGAATAGAGATCGTTTAACGATATCAGTAACTAAACACAATATTACTATTTCATAATAATATCTTCATATCGTCAAATAATTTTTCACGCAGATAGCGTGTTTTTTAACGGAAACAGATTTTTAATAGAATCAACATCACTTTATGTCTTTTTTTATACAATAAATAAATGTTCCCGGCTTTGGGGTGGCTCTTGAGCCTTCTTTCTTCTATAGCTGATATTACTAGATAGTATAGTTTTGACTTTCATAGTATTAATGTAATATAGCGCCCTCTACTTTCTCTAAATAAACTAATGATAAGTAACTGATAAAATTAAATTTTAGAATGCTACCGAATACTTATTCGTGCAGCATCAAAAATTCTCACACTTAAAAACATCTAGACCGGTGGTCATTATCGGGATTATTTACCACAATAACCACGTTTGGCAAAATGGCTAACAACACTGTTGTACACAAAACTGAGATTAGGAGAGAAGCTCTTTAGTAAAATATATTGTATGTCTTTCGGCATAGGTTTCATTTTACCTACTTCATATGTTATCACGTTATCTGATGTAAATAATTGAAAATTAAGTGCAGTATGTGATTTTATCTCTTTTTGATGGAATAGTTCGTGGCATCGTTGGGTTTCTAATTACTCGGTAGATATGGTCAAAAATGGTACAAAAGCTTTGTTTCAATTTTTATGAATTTTATTTAAACAAATACGAGAGCCGTGTAGCTCGCCGTGAGATTTCATCACGGCAAGGGAGCAAAACGTGTATGAGTCCTTTGAGGACAAATGAATCTGTTATGGGAAATTTTACGTGCTGACTTACCACATACCCAGTGAAGTGGTTAAGAATAACTTTGTGGGCAAACCTAAATGTCGGAGTAGTAGTTGAAGGATTGCGGCATACTCTTTTCTGCTCACAAACACAATAGGTAATGGGGAGCCGTGTGCACAGTAGTGAGACGTATGTAAGCTGCTACTTTAGTTTTTATACCTTTAATGAGACTTATAAATCAGTTTGTTGGATTTTTGAGTTTTCATATTATCAGACAAATCAAGATTTTTGTGACAGTAGTGGTTTCATAGCTCACATTAGATGTGGAAATGAATTGGCTGTTGCGAAAAAATACCTTTAAATATCGAAGATAGCAGATTTTACTTAAACAAAGATTTATTTTATTTTACTTGTCAAAGGCAAAGGTATATTTCATAGTACATAAGCATTATTACATATTTTTACATATATGTTAAATGCTATTTAAAGTGTCGATTTACCACGTTCTCGGCGGTGAAAAAAACCTGAATATCTGAGAAGTTCTCCAGCTGAGGTGATCCAGCGTTGGCACTTTTTTGGCCAAAAGCTCTGTGACCTGTGCCCAGTAGTGACATGTATGTAGGTCGTTACTTTTTTAGTTTTAATGGGGAAATTATGCTATTTTTATATCATTCATATTTTCGGAGATGTTACGTTTTTGTCACACTACCGTAAATATTAACTGTAGCAAAGATTCGAAAGAATAGAACTCTTCACCGTTATCATTACAACCTACCAAAAGTCCACTGAAATGAACATAGGTCTCCCCCATAACTTGTCAAATAGGCTGGATATTTGCTTTAGTTGCCACGCATGGCAAGCAGGTTGGCAACCGCAGCCTTTATTATTTTGAACTGTTGTCAGGAACATGATGTTCCCCATCTCCTGTTTGTTTTCCTCTATCGCCTCTTAGGACACAGACACACACGGAACGATATGAGGCGGCGGATTCTCTTTCGCCGCCACAACAAGTCGAATATATTCCTGCTTTCGATCACGAGTGTAGTTCTACCCACGTTCACTGCGAATAGAACTTCATTTGCAATAAAAGTAATCATAAGGATTTTATCGTGTTTAATTTTAACTTTTATAATTGATGACGTTTTGGGCACTATACAGAACCCATGTAGAGGGGGCCGGGGGTTCATTTGTTGTCTATCAGATCTGATATAATGTTTGGGACGATACTCAACATGTTGACATACTTTCAGACTTCTCGGAGCGTCGGTGCTTTACATCAGCAATACGTTGTTTTAGGCAAATTTTTATGGAACTTTCTTCCAAAGATGTGTTTTGTACAACCCGCTTAAATAGAAGTTAAAATGTAACGTGATTTATTACAATTTGTTTTATCATACGTGTAATATTCATCATTATCAGAACTGCATTTATGAAATTTTGAAGTCTACTCGAACGTAGAAAAAAAATCAGAATCTAATTTATGGTGCCAATCAATATTAAATGGAAACAACGATATGAATCAAATATCGCATAAAAGACCATGAATTCATCATTATTTTGATAAAAATAAATTATGAATGAATGTAAAGAGTAAATAATAATAATAAATTTGGATTCCAAAACTATTTATCTTACTTATGGATAGATAAATCGGAAGACAGGTTCAATACAAAAAAAAAAAATGTAGATATTTCTAGACATATGATATTAATGCAATTCTGAAAAACTTATTTCTGCACGTGTCCCTCAATCATCTAGGTCCAATAGTCTTAGGGAATTCAAAAAATTCTTTGAAAAACTGACATAGATACACAGACACCGACTTGACTCTAAAAGTGATCGGCCTCTGCTTCCTTGCATAGTGTCAGTGACTTATGTAACATAATTTTAAATAATAAAGTAGATCTATGCTTTGCTACGGAGGCAGGGCAGACATGGCAAACGCTCTGTCCCGATGAAAATGTTCCACTGGAAGTTAACCAACAAAAACAGTGGGATATTCCGCTGGTATGGGGCGTGCAGAAAGATTTGTTTTATAATTTCCATAGTGACCAAGATAAGGCACGCTTTCTAGCTGTTTCAACTAAGGAATCTAGTCACTGGTTACACGCTTTACCATCAAGTAAGCTCGGCACATTACTTGATGGGGAAAGCTTGCGTATTGCCGTAGGAATCCGACTAGGAGCGGCGCCTTGTTAACCCAATGAGTGCCCCTGTGATAGCAGTGTCGACAAATTTGGGCTCCACGGACTTTCATGTAAGAAAAGCGCTGGTAGGTTTTCACGACACAGTTCTTTGAACGATGTCATCCGAAGGGCTCTTGTCTCTATAAATGTTCACTCGATGGTAGGACGATGGCAGGATGACTCGAGACGATGGCAGGAGACCCGACGGTATGACATTGGTCCCTTGGGAGAGAGGTAAAGCCCTAGTGTGGGATGCTACTAGCGTAGACACTCTGGCGGCCTCTCATCTCAGGGGTACCTCGTTTAGAACCGAGGCGGCATCAGAGGTAGCTGAACTGAGTAAGTGGCGCAAATATGAGTCTCTGAGAGATGACTACATATTTGTGCCATTTGCTGTAGAGACTATCGGTCCGTGGGGTCCACGTGCGGTGAAGTTCTTAAAGGAACTCCATCCGCGGCTGGTCGTTGCTGCTGGTGATAAGAGGGCTGGTTCTTTTCTCGCTCAAAAGCTAAGCATAGCCATTCAGTGGGGAAACGCTATCTTAGCACGATAGCGCAGGGAGTAGGACTATATAATAATTAAGTTTCTAGTTTGAGTTTTTTTTATTATTATTATAGGTTTTAATATTGTATATAATTAAATTTCATATTAAGATGACAGAACAAAGAAAAAAAGAAGTCAATGTTAAGCAACGTAATCATTATCATTAACATAGCAACACACAGATCAAAATAAAAATTGTAATCCTAGCGCAAGCAATTGGACCCATCTTTGTTTTAAATCCAAAGTACGTATATGGAAACGTTTGCGATTACATCGAACTATGTATGTAATTCACACCTAATTTTAAGATAACTTGTATAATATGTTATATGTAATATGAATGCAAGTAAAATTTACCTTAAAAACATAGTTTTAAATATTTTTACATTTATACAGAAGTTAAGATAGTTACATCGTGAATTGTTTTATTAGTTTCACATCGAAAGTGCATTATCTTTTATGCAATATGGTGTTTTTTTATCGTATACACAACCTTATTGAAAAATCACTATAACTACTATCAAGTTTATATACTTAATAAAACATTAATTTATTTATTGGTACATAAAAAAAAAAACAATTTTAATTTTTAAGTAGGTTAATATAAAAGGTTAAGATTTATTGTTCTTAGAAAAGTAAAAAAAAAAACTTATAACAATAGCTAATTGTTTATAACCTTTGTCAAAATTGTATACATTTAAATGGAATTTGCTACCGAAAAAAAAAACAACGGAATCTATTACTGATGTGTTACGAATACAAAATATGAAAAATTTATTAACATGGTAAATTTAATTACGTAATAATGTAATCCACTATATCATTTCAATCATTTTTGCATGATACAGTAATAAAAATAATATAAAGCAATAAGACAATAAATGATTAAAACTAAATATAAAATCGTCTAGTGCCTTACAAATATGCCACAGAAATTCTTACGTAACTTAATTTATAATATTGTTCAGATAAGGTAGTAAAATTATTAAAAAATCAATTGAATCGTGAATTACCTGTTAAATACTTTCAATTTAAACATAGGTATATTAAATACAGAATATTTAATACTTAACTTCAACAAATACAATAGCAAAAAGAAATACAATCAATCAAACAATATCAAATTGATAAAGTTTTAAATGGAATTAAAATCACATAGGTGCGAAGTTCCTCTTAAGTTCTTCTTTATTCTTCTGGATGAAGCTTGCAAGAGTACAACCGCTTCTTTCCTTTTTAAATAAAACTGCCGTTTCTTGAGTTTTGGTCTTTGGTAATTATATATTAAAAAAAAAACACTTTTTATTTTCCTCATTCTTTCTTAGTTGCTTTCATCGTAGGTACTAATATATATTTAAATTATGTTACTTCATAATCATTATATTTTTTATATTTCAGTGAGCTTCTGTAAAATTATTATTGTGGCCTCTTTTTTATTCATATTCATTTATTTTTTGTCACATTCGGTATTGCGTCCATTCCGTTATAATATAATTGTTTTTGAACGATCAATCCAAGATGATTTCCATTATTTATTTTTTTGTAAAATTTTCTCTCTTTATGTAAGCCCGGCGGTGCGCGTGCATTGTAGCAGCGCACCGCCTGGCAGGGTCGCCATGTGATATAGGAAATGTGTTAATGAAAAGAGGCGTGTTGATGCTTGTATAACTTTAATCATACTGATCCTTATTCTACCATTACACTAATGTATATTGTCGTGGGGGCTATGCTACACCGCCGTTATGAGGTCGCCACTCGAGAACCTTTTTCCCCCATCAGTTGTCGGTTCTTCGAGCTATATGGCTCATTTCTAAGTTTATCACCCAGGGAAACCCCGAGCATAGCCCTCTCCATAGCTCGCTAAGCGACCTTGAACTTCCTCATACGGCCAGCAGTGAAGGACCACGTGTCAGTTCCATAGGTCATTACTGGCAACACGCAGTGGTTGTACAGTCACGTTTTCAAGTTTTGAGGTATAACTGACGAGAAGATGTGTCGCAATGTCCTGAACGCTGCCCAGACGAGTTGAATCCTTCGATTGACCTCTTAGTCGAAGTTAGACTTACCTAGTCCTTAGTGATAGCTGATGAGTTCCACCTATTCAGCAAACACAGCCTACAGACCTATCACTGTCAGCAAACTCAGAAAATGACGATGATGATCATGTGCAACTTGTCGATTCAGTGAATTGTTATTTTACAATTTATCTATCAAACATATGTTAATAATAATATCGTGGAAACTCCAGCTCCAGGTAACATATTCTCCACTCCAGTTCCAATCCATCTAAAGGGCTATCAGATTTCCTATCCGCTGGTCCTTCCACGTCTACGTTTTATTTGTCTCCAAAACAGTTGTTTCCTATGCCACATTTAAAAATAAAATTTAGTAACAGAGGAAGAAAAGCCACTAAATCCACTTCATCAACATATAAAATTGATTTGGAAACATCAATAACACGAAAAGAAGAAGCAGAATCATTGAAGAAAAAAAATTACAAAAGAGTTGGAAGATCCAAAAATAATGCAGCGGAAAAAAATAAATCTGAACCAAAAAGAAAATTAAAAAGACATTAAAGAAAAATACATCAACAAAGAAGAAATCTAGACCAAAACAAAACTTGAAAAGAAGCCAAAGAAAAACGCTGAGACAAAGAAGATACCACCACCATAGATAAAATTAGAACATAAGAAGAACAATCGAAAAAAAGGCTCATAAAAAAAGAATAACACTTGGAAAGTTATTGAATTCAACTTCTAGTTCAGAGGATGGTGATTATTCTATGAATGATGATACAGATGAAAGTCCTGATAGATCCCAGAGTGATAATGCAAAATGTTTGTATTGTGAAGGTCTTTTATCTGAATGCCGCGGCTCGTCGCTAATGGACGCAGTTTCATAGTAAATATATAGGAGTTAACTTTCTGTGATTCGATTCGACTCGGCTCGGCTAGCCTAGTGAAAGCTTAGCCTAAAAGATACCTACTCACTATAGGTAAATAGATAGCTCGCCTTTTGTACAAATATTTGGTGCAATAAAGAATACATAAATAAATAGGATGTTACGCAGATGTTTTTGATTATTGTTAATTTTTACGTGTCACGTATTGAAAAGTAACATACCTACCTACTAATTTTTGAACTGAGCACCTTGTAACTTAGCCTGCTTATTACTTATGCTGACTGACATTATCCTCACCCAAATGATTGTAGAGGATGAAAAAAAACATGTTTGTTTTTATTTGTATTCAATTTTATTTCTACATACGTAATTATATTTATTTATACATAAGGGTAACTTTAATAAAGGTAATGCAAAAATCAACAGAAAGTATAAGGGTTATAGGTAAAGTGACCATACGTTTTGAACGGGACCTTCGCTTTTCTCGATCACCTGTCCCATTGTCCCCAAACAAAGCTCCGGGACACAAAATTGTCCCGTAATTTTTTTAATCGAATATATTTTATGTCTACCTGGTACAAATGCTCCAGTAGCAAGAGTATTTTTCTATTTTGAATAAATTGGACGTCTGAAAAAAACACTTACGGTTCTAGTTCTAAAGGCGATGTTGTTTACAAAGGATAAAATTTTGGGCAAGTTTTTTTTATTGTTAATAAAAAAAAACTTGCCCAGTATTTTATTCTTATTTAAAATCATCACCAACTTTATTAAAGCAAATTTGTTCCACTGACAAATGTAATTAATAATTAAAAAAATATGTTGCATTTAATAATTACCGTCTATAGTGAATATAATTTTATAGTGAACACTAATTGTATAAAGTTAGTTTTTAGAGTATAAATAAACCCATGTCCCGTTTTGAGTTAAAAAATAAATGGTCAGTTTAGTTACAACTAAGGGGTTTTTGGCTTGTAATTAAATGATGCCCGGGTAGGTATTAGTACTTACTTAGTAAAAGTAGGTAACTATTTAGATAAAGTACCTTTTATCTAATCATAATACCTACATAGGTACCTATTGTGATTAGTTATACTGGGTAGGTATATTAATACCTACTTAGATACTTTTACCGAATTACTATATATACTAAGATATTGTGGTTAGGTATTAGGATTATTTTTAACTGTATACTAGGTATAGTGATAATATTGAATTAGCTTTTTATAGAGTAAATTATAATTTTTGTCGAAATGTTAATTATGGATTCAAACCTTACATGCTAATGGTGCCTCATTTTTATATTTGCATTTACTTCAAAGTAAATACACGCAAAAAACTTCATCGCACAGTAAAAAAACATAACAAATATATGTATAACTAATACGAAAAATTATGACCCGAAATAAACAAATAATACTACCTATAAATAAGCTAATAAGTGATAATAATATTATCGACTGTTAAGTTGACATGAGTGAGCATGTGCGCTGGCCGACGCCATGACTAATGACGCGGGTTTCACCTTCAAGAGCTTAGCGCTTACTGACTCCAGCAACCCCGTGGGCAGTGAATACGTCCAGTTTTTAAAATAATTTCTTAATAAAATCAAATTTTGCTCGTTTGAAAAAAAATTTATGATAGAAATGTTCATTAATAAATTGCCTATCCATTAGTGTCACTCGCAAAATAAAATAATGCTTACTTTACGAGGACATGCATGTTATCAATATTTATTTCACATTTATGTGGTTTCGTTGTAAGGAGATTATTTTAATATTTATTCCTTTAAAAAAAATTGGATATGACTCTTATGGAATTAAAATTATGTAGAAATATAATGTGTTTTTTATTAGTTTTGTGAAGGGCTGTAATGATGATGATAATGATGAATGGGACGAAGAAATCTCGTAACATACATAGAAAAAAGAACATACTAACGAATTGAGAATCTCATGTACTTCAACGATAGAAAAATAACTAAGGCAGTATCAACACTTAAGGGGCTACTCCATGCGAACGACCTTGAGCATTTTGCCGGCGGCACGTCGCTCGCTTCAATATATTGCTTATTTGAAATATGTACGACGCCACCACCTATTGTATCAATGAACTAATTTATGGAAATACGCACAGCGTACAACGTTAAATGTATTTTAATTTTTTTATTCGGTATATTAGTTGCATTATATTAGAATTATGTATTTTCATATATTATCTAATTATGAAATTTTATAATTAATTATATATTAAAAATGAAGCATTGAAAATTATGTGTTTAAAAGATACCTATTCACTATAAGTAAATAAATAGATAGCTCGCCTTTTGTACAAATATTTGGTGCAATAAAGAATAAATAAATAAATAGGATGTTTCGTAGATGTGTTTTTGATTATTGTTAATTTTTACGTGTCACGTATTGAAAAGTAATATACCTACCTACTAATACAAAAATCAACAAGAAGTATAAGGGTTCAATCTTTCAATTTCAATTGTAAAAAAACGTTACCCCCACACTAGGATTTTCTCCTGTGTCGTGGAGGCAGTTTACAAACATAAATTGCACAAGGACAAACATCCAGACCCGGAACAATTATTTGTAGGCCATACAAATATTTGTTCCGTGCGAGATTCGAACCCGCGGCCCCCAGCGCAACAACTGATTGCTAAGCCACTACGTCACGGAGCCGTCGCCAGGTTATAGCTAAAGTGACCATACGTCCCGTTTTGAACGGGACTGTCCCTTTTCTCGGTCACCTGTCCCATTGTCCCCAAACAAAGCTCCGGGACACAAAATTGTCCCGTAACTCGTTGGATGGAAGTATTCAAAGTCAACAATCTTCAACATAATTTTTTTTAATCGAATATATTTTATGTCTACCTGGTACGAATGCTCCGGTAGAAAGAGTATTTTTTTATTTTGAATAAATTGTGGACGTCTGAAAGAAACACTTACGGTTCCAGAGTTCTAAAGGCGATGTTGTTAACAAAGATAACAATAAAAAAACTTGAGCAGAATTTTATTTTTATTTAAAATCATCACCAACTTTATTAAAGCAAATTTAATCCACTGACAAATGTAATTAATAATTAAAAAGAATATGTTGCATTTAATAATTACCGTCTATACCGAATATAATTTTACAGTGAACACTAATTGTATAAAGTTATAGTTTTTAGAGTATAAATAAACCCATGTCCTGTTTTGAGTTAAAAAATAAATGGTCAGTTTAGTCTTTTTAGTTAAATTTAGTTTTAAAAATTTTTAGTTAATAGTAAAAAGTAGGTATATTAGTACCTACTTAGATACTTTTTACCGAATTATAAGTATAGAACACCTTATTTACTCAATTATTTTTTGAAAAAGAAGTAAAAACAAGCAATAAATAATATACTATATTTTAGCAAAAAACTATAACTTAGTAATACTAATTATAACTTAGTACATAAATGAAAAACTCATAACTGACTTTTTGGCCCGACACAGGATTCGAACCCGGGACCTCATGATCTGCAGTCGCACTACTACAACCACTAGACCAACGAGGCAGTACTATACTTAATAAGATATTGGTTGGGTGATAATATTGAATTAGCCTTTTATAGTGTAAATTATAATATTTGTCGAAATTTTAATTATGGATTCGAACCTTACATGCTAATGGTGCTTCATTTTTTTATTTGCATTTACTTCAAAGAAAATACACGCAAAAAGCTTCATCGCGCAGTAAAAAACACAACAAATATATGTATAACTAATACGAAAAATTATACCCAAAACAAACAAATAATACTACCTATAAATAACCTAATAAGTAATAATATTATCGACTGATAAGATGACGTGAGCGCACACGGCGCTGGCAGACGCTCTAACGACACGGGTTCCACGTCGAAGAGCTCAGGGCTCACTGACTTTAGCAAGCCCGTGAGCAGTGAATACGCCCAGATTTTAAAATAATTTCTTAATAAAATCAAATTTTGGTCTTTTGAAAAAAATTTTACTATAGAAATGTTTATTAATAAATTGCCTATCCATTGGTGTAAATCGCAAAATAAAATAATACTTACTTTACGAGGAGATGCATGTTATCAATAATAATTTCACATTTATGTGGTTTCGTTGTAAGGAGATTATATTAATATTTATTCCTTTAAAAAAAAATTGGATATAGCTTTTATGGAATCAAGATTATGTAGAAATATAATGTGTTTTTTATTTGTTGATATATCTCTTAAATAAAAAGTAGATAGCTCCTAAAAATCGCACAAATAACGACTAACGCGACATTTTGCTCAACCTGCGCCTTAATGTGACTTCTAACCTTTTAACAGCAAATGCTAGCTTGTTTAGGTATATGAGGTATCATCAACTCATATTCATATTTAATCACAGTTATCCCTTATAGGGTAAGATAGTTCGTTAATATGACAATAATGTGACAATACAAAAAAAAAGAAATTAACATTTATTATTTCGAAAGGTTTTAAGTTTCATGAAACGTCGTGAAACAAAAGTTGTCGGTTGGTTTTAACAAGTGGTAAAATTAAAAATTTTGTACAACCGACTTCAATATAAATATAATTTATTGTTGATTTTTTAAACATCGCTCGACTCATTTTGATAAAATTTAAATGGGACAACGTGAGAAGTATATGTATATAAAAAAGAATTTTCCAAATCGGATAAGGCGTCTTCGAGTAATCGGTGTACATACATAAAAAAAAATTCCGACAAATTGTAAACCCAATGACGTATTAAAAAAAGATAGACAGGTTACACACTAACATTATTCTATTTTAAAGCGCAGGTAGTGCTATATCTACGTACAGTTATTTATTATGACACGTTGCGCTAACAAAAAGAAACAAATGATATGGCATACCTATCGTTAGAAAAAGATGAATATACATCATTAGTTGCATATTGATTGCTGCCGAGCGCTCATTGACGCGAGCGCGTGACATACCGATATGGAAAATGAACACACTAGCTAGCGTCAAAGTTTACACTAGCACTTAGTGTTGAAATAATAAAACCAATTATGAACAAAACATCTAAATTTAAAATATTAATGAGACGTTTTTCTACACTCTAACAGTTACCGTGTAATTTGTGCACCACCTAAAAACACAGGCATTTTTGCCACGAATAACTAGAAGATTTACGCGCTGTAGCGAAGGTATAGCTGCGACGCGAGAGCGTGCCCGACTGAATGCTAGTCGGGCAATTACCTGACTTTCGTATTTCCATTTTAGAGCGAGTATGACGTATCTATACTTTTAAAAACATCTTAACCTCCTCTTTTTCTACAGAATTCAAAAACAGTTACAACTATAATTCAACTGTGTGTTTTTATTTTTATGATGTGTGTTACCTCATAACTTCTTTCTGGGTGAACCGATTTCGATGATTCTTTTTCTATTTGAAAGCTGGCGCTTTACATGTGGTCCCATATAAATTTGATCAAGGTCTAACTAACAGTTTTTGAGTTATTCTTAATAATTTTTATTGAAGTCGGTTGTACAAAATTTTAAATTTTAAATTACTGAAGTCTGCTGTTGAAAATAGGATTGTTGAAAATAGTAATTATGTTCTGAGAGCTTCTTGGAATAAAACAGTTGAAACTGTATAGTTATCATTAGTTTGTGTACGTATAAGCGTCGTATGTAGGTATACGGATATAATTTTAGATGTCTCTAATGACGTCAAGTACCTACTACCTACCTCAAATTCGTAATGACGTTTAGGCTTTCACTAAAACCGCCACAAACAAAAAAAAAACATAAAATAACTAACAAACATAAATATTTCATATGGATAAGTTGGATAAATATTACATACTTACTCAATTTTTCCGTTCACACATTAATCGGCAAAATTATAAATTACGAAAATATTGCTAGAGCTTTTTTCAGAGAACCCATTCTAAATGCAAATAACAACATACTAACAAGTAAAAATTCAATTTATGTAAAAGTATAAAACAATAACAAACGTAGAAAAGAAAGAATGATTTCAGAACATTGAATTAATAGACCAAATCCGGCGTAACCAGTAATGACCTATAGTAATACAAGACACAAATCTCCGACAATGGCCGGAGACCGCAAGGGTTTAAAAGCTTTCTTCAATAAATCACTCGCGGGGGGAAGCAACCCTTCGGTATTAGAGGGTAGACCTCCTCTTACAAAAGATATACAATTACCAGGCCATTGATGTTGTTATTATAGAACGATTAAGTGTTTTCGCGAGTCACTGTGTGCCAGTAAGCTTTTTCGTTTGTCATAGACATATTATTGTATTTTTACGTAATTCAATGTCTTTTGATGTCTTGAAAGCTATTAATCTATCATTTGTTTATAACGTTTCATTTATTATATATTTTCATTTAATTTTCATGTCCTGTGCTTAGGTAATTTGCAAGTTTATTTGTATAGAATGTGAAAAATTACGAAGAAAATTAAAAACAAAATTAGCTCATGCCAGAAAGGAATGGAACGTAGCATGTTGAACATAAATAAAATACACTAAATACGACACATAAAAATACGAAACTATACTAAAGCAATAGACGCGCTGGCTTACGCACAAATACTAAAATTCAGATGGGCCGGTCATATAGCCCGATACGTGGACAACAGATGGACCATAAATGTAACCACATGGAAGGGCCCGCCAGGCAAACGTTGAGCAGGGAGACCCTACATGAGATGGGAGGACGACATAAAGAAGATCGCAGGAACAAACTGGTTACAAATAGCAAAAAATAAAGAAAAATGGAAATCCTTGGAGGAGGCCTTTACCTGAGAGGGGTCCATGTTTTTTTTTTATATTTAGATTTATTGAATTTAATATTTATTTATAAAATAACAACCTTTTTTCATAAGTTCATTGAATTGTATAAGAAGATTATAATTTTAAATAAATAGTTGTATAATAATAATAATGAACAATAAGCATAGAAGCAAAAATTAAATAGTAAAAACAAAAAAAAATCTAAATGTTTTATGTTAATATAAAACTAAAAAAAAAATAAGCTAAATATCATATATTTTATTTTTATATAAATATATAGTTACAAATGCATGTAAATAATAATTAATTAGAATGTCAATTCATGTTATCATTTGATCTAGGGAATCTGAATTGGATTGTTGCATAATATTTCAAAGCTGAAAAATCATTGTAATGCATGGAATTAAAGGCTTTTTTATTTTATTATTTGTATAGAATAAGGGTCACAAGTAAACACACAGTCCAACTGATGGTGAGTGAATGTTTGTAGCCCATAAACACCTACATCTATCTACTATTAAGAATCAAAATGCAGATGCGTTGTCACCCTTGAGGACTAAGATGGAATGCCTCACATCCAGTAATAAGGGTCTCCGGTTCTGTATACTCCTCATACGAAACACAGCGCATTAAGCTGCTAGTCGAGTCGACCCATACGTGCTACAACCATATCATTATAGCTGCAGCATGGCTCTACCACATATTAAAAAAGTATTGTAATAGTTTCCTTGAAGGTTTGTTTGTTATGAAACCCTCTTGGAAATGAGATGAGGCATGTGCCCAGCTGTGACTTTTTAACTTTAATAGTTTCTTTGGAATTGGTGACCGCGATATTTTCCTGTCTTTTTCCTTGGACAACTTGAGCAACAAAACTATTACGTCTTAATCACATGCAATATATACGCATAATGGACTTTCGAATTTGCAGGATTTAGTATAATGAAAAATAGGCTTCTATAGTCAATTCAGATTTAGTATCTAAAGATACTACGTGCTCCTGGACGTACGTTTTTTTTTATTATATGATAAAGGTGACAAACGAGCACACAGTCCGCCTGATGGTAAGTGGTTGCTGCGGCCCATAGACATCTACATCTATCCTGTGTTACAAATCAAAATGTAGATGCGTTGTCAACCGTGAGGACTAAGATGGAATGCCTCATTTCCAGTAAAAAAGGCCTCCGGCCATCTGCACTCACCAAGCGAAACGCAGAGGTAAACCTCTACTTGATGCTGGTTTTCTGTGAGGTCGTGGTACTACCCCGGTTCGAGCCGGCCCATCCGTGCGACAGCAAAAGCTGCAGCGTGGCTCTACCACTGTTAAACGTGTGTGATGTGAGTGAAATAAATCCAAAGTATATTTTTTTGGAATTACAAAGGCAGGTTATAAAAATATTTTGATTGTGTTTTAGTTTTAGATCGCAACAGTATTCCATTTTATACGACGATATGGCTTTGCTTTGTCCATTTTATTAAATCCATGGACACAAAGGAAAGGGGCCTGAAAAAAGTATAGGTTTGGAGAACATTATTATTAGAACCGTGATAGCAAAGGGGCTAAGCTCTCACTGTATATTCCACAGTACGCGCACAACCCGGGTTCGATCCACGCCGGCGCTAATGAAATTGTCACTTGTAATTTTAATTGCTGTTTTACTACGTGCTCGGGAGTAAAGGAAATCATCGCGAGGAAACCAGTATGTCTGAGAAATTAGAAGAACAATTTCAGAAACATATGAAGTCTACAAAACGCATTAATTTAGCGAGTTGGACACTTCCTTGCCTTAAAATCACTTTTGTAAGTAAAGTAGTCAGCCTTTTGGTTTTCTACAGGATGCATTTCGGAGAGTGTGCGCAGGACATACATAACTTAATTCCATCGGACAATCAGACGCTCGGCAAGACTCCATTCTTTCGTTGTTATCACGCATTTGAACCTAACGGCTTGCAAGATCGTTCGCCATCATACAGCAAAGCAGTGGAATAAGACTGGAGGAGAGTTGTCAGCATCTGTCTTTCCATCCGATTACAATGTGTTGTTACAATCGATGTCTTCAAGGCAAGAGTGAATAGGCTTTTGTTAAGTCAGTGCGCTTCACCATCTTAGGTTACATCACCACTTACCATCAGACGGAATTGTAGTTCTAGGCACTGGCTTAGATTAGTAAAACACTCTTGGAATAACCCTTTGAGAAATGAGGGGAGCCCTGTGTCCAACAGAGCAATGTAGGTACAGAGGCTGCAACTTTGCTTAACACGTGCTTGACGGTGTAGGAAAAATTTTGTGACGAAACCTGCATGTCTTAGAAATTAAAAGGTTCGAGCATATTCTATGTACGCGAATACGTGGTAGAGCCATACTGTGATACTGTAGCTGTATTATGTGGTTGCAGCACAAATGCGTTGGCTTGATCGGGGAAGAACCACGCTCTCACAGAATACCAACGTAAAATGGCAGCTTAATGCTGCTGTGTTTTGCATGGTGAGTGTAGAGATCCGGAGATCCTTTTTACTGGAAACTAGGCATTCTATTATCAACGGTGACATCGCATTTGCATTTTGATTCTTAATCGAGAACAGATGTAGATGTCTATGGGTCATAGTACCCACTTACCATCAGGTAGACTGTGTGCTTGTTTGTCATCATTATTTTATAAAAAATATGCCATTAGAGCAAGGATGGTACTGACCCCTGATTAAGATTTGTGATCTTATATTACTGGGTGTTTTACTCACCGTATGAAAGTAACTGGCTAGATCTATATCGCACATTTTATACGCCTGTATACGTTCGAGAATTTGCATTATCTATATATAATAATATTTTTTTAACCTGTATTGCAACACGCTTTGAACAAAGAATTTAAAAGAAAACTGTTAAACCTAAATCACTAAGTTTTTCTTTTGTATCTTTGAAGTGTTTTAAATGTGTGTGATTAAGTATTCAGAACAGAAACAATTATCTGTAGGTCATTCAATCATATTATTTCGTATGGGATTCAAACCCGCAGCCCTCGGCGTGGCTGCTCATCGTTGATCCCCTGCAATTCAATCAGTCAATTAATTTATAAGAACGACTTATGATTTTTTATGTATGCATAAGATGGACGTCGAAAACAATACAGTACAATTTTAACGTGGTAGAGCCATGCTGCAGCTATATTAGTAGTATAGTTGTAGCATGAATGGGTCGGCTAGACCGGGGAAGGACCACGCTCTCGCAAAATACCAGCGTAAAATAGCAGCATAATGCTGATGTGTTTCGTATGGTGAGTGTAGAGAACTGGAGACCCTTTCTACTGGAAAAGAGGCATTCTATCTTAGTCCTCATGGGTGACAACGCGTCTGCATTTTGATTTGTAATCGATGATAGATGTAGATGTCTATGGGCCACAGCAATCACTTAACATCAGGTGAACTGTGTGCTCGTTTGTCACCCTATGCTATAAAAAAACGGCGCCGTACAATTCTAACTTTATACTTAATAATTTTAAATTAAACAATTTGTACAACCGACTTCAATATATATTATTAAGGATAACTCAAAAACTATTGGTCAGACCTTGATCAAATTTATATGGGATCACATGTGAAGCACCAGCTATCAAATAAAAAAGAATCATCGAACTCAGTTCACGTAGATTAAAGTTATGACAGTAACACATAAAAAAACATACAGTCGAGTTGAGTACCTCGTCCTTTTTGAAATAGGTATAAAAGAGAGAGAGCCGTTTTTTTTTTATAGGAGAGGGGGCAAACGAGCATGCGGCTCACCTGATGGTAAGTGACTACCGCCGCCCATGAACAACTGTAACACCAGGGAGGGAATTGCAGATGCGTTGCCGGCCTTTTAAAAAGGAGTACGCTCTTTTCTTGAAGGTCCCTAAGTCGTATCGGTCCGGAAAAATCGCTGATGGTAATCGATTCCACAAGGAAGTCGTGCGAGGAAGAAAACATCTTCTAAATCGCACAGTGGTGGACCGCCATCAACCGTATTGGGAGTTCTGCCGCGATGTGCGTTCGTGAAATTTGGCGGCTGGGATTAATCCGAACAATTCCTCAGTGCACTCACCATGGTAGATGCGAAAGAAAATGCAAAGGGATGCAACATCTCTTCGCAGTGCCAATAAATCGAGCCGATCGGAAAGGGCTCGGTCGTCAACGATTCGAGCCGCTCTGCGCTGGATGACTTGAAACTGAGGAGATACGACAAAGGGGTTCTTTTTAGCGGTAAACGCGCAAACTTGTGTCTTCTGAGGATTAAACTGGACTAGATTTAGTCGCCCCCAATCCGAGACTTTTTCCAGCAAAGACTCGACTTCAGACACAAGTTTGTTCCGGTTCCGGTCCGTTGTAGCTCAGAGGCTAAGCGCTCGTTGTACAGTACCTACGCGAGCAACCCGGGTTCGGTCTCCGCCGGCACCAATGAAATTGTTAATTGCAATTTTAAGTGTTGATTTACTACGTGCTTGGTAGTGAAAGAATACATCTCAAAGAAACCAGCATGTCTAAGAAATTAAAAAAAAGTTTGAATACATGTAAAGCCCGCTAATACGCATTGAGGCAGCGTGGCGAACACTTTCGTGAACTAAAGAAGCATGAAAGAAATGTGAGGAGGCCTTTGCCCACCCACCTGTGTGACGTATATATATCTACTGTAACTTTTTTACACTTTTACTTTGAGCTGGATTTATGTTTAGAGTGTCGAGTCAAATAAACGTGTACGTAGAAACGTAGAAAAAGTGAAGTTACAGCATATATACGTCCCACGGCTAAGCATAGGCCTCCTCTCATTTCCGAGAGGGTTTTTAAGACAAGGAAGTGTCCACCGCGCTGGCCCTAATGCGTATTGGCGAACTTCAAATGTCTTCGAAATATCCTTTTCTTATTTTTCAGACATGCAGTAGGTTTCCTCACAATGTTTTCTTCACCGCCGAGAACTTGGAACGTGGAAAAATTTATGTTAAATTGATAGATAGATAGATCACACTTTATTGTACGCCAAAAAATAACATAAATGTTAACAAAAAATGAGAAAAAGAAATGTGGTACTATGGGCGGTCTTATCGCTAAGAGCGATCTCTTCCAGACAACCTTTTGATGGACAAGATTTGCAAGAAAAATAAAATATAAAAATATAATAACCAATTAATAATCATCGTTCTTTTTAGAAGTTTGTAGTGTTCTTAAGTAAAAATGCAAACCTCGGATTTTAATTACGATTAGCTATAAAGTTTTAAATGAATGTTATTCTTTTATTTGCTATCATATTTTCATAATGCCGCGAATTTAATATTTTTAATATTTATATTTTAGTAAATGTAAAAATAGTTATCAGAAGAATTACAGCATTTGGAAACTTGGTAACAAAGAAATGAATGGTGCAAACGTAATAGATTATGCATTAGGGAGGCTTAAACGGCTATGAAAGTAAAGTGCGCCAATAAAACCTCGCAAAATAAATTCAGCGCGTAAATGAATGCGGCGCGGACAATGGACCGGGACTTCCCACGCGCCATTAACCTCCCCGGTGATTACCCGAAAAGCAATTCAAATGAAATCATTTTACCATATTATTATCATCGGGTATGTACACCCCTCCGCGCCCGCAAACCCCGTCGCGCTTGTCCCGCACGCGCTTCAACCAATTTTTTAAGTGTGCCCGCTTAAAATAAATTATGTAGCAAATGGGGAAGGCGCGCGGCGGACAAACAAGAAATAAAACGGATGAGCGCGACTAACGGCCCGCCAGAGCGGGACGGGTATATCCGGCTCCTCCTTTAACCTCTCTTCCCCTCTCGCGCCCCGACACCGTTCCACTTGAAGACGGCGTCGAGAGCAAAGCTCTTCTTTTATTGTCACTTACACCTCTTCAAAGATTTGTTGGCTGTTGAAACAAAATTGCTTTTTAAACTATTTCCTTTATTATCTTAGTATTAAGTGTCAAAATCCACCGATGTGAGGCTTTATCGCGTGCAAAAATATAGTTATAGATAATACGTATTCTGAATTTGTGCTCTGATTAAAGAATCAGACGTTGAAACGATTGCTTATCAAGTATTAAGGAGTTTATTTCAGATTGTCCGTATATATTTGTTAATAATGGCGATTTATTGTGCTCCGTTAAATCTTGGATGATTCCTGGGGGCTTATAATCGTTTCTTATAAAATTCTGTAGGTAATAAAATATTTTTTATGAAATTG
This sequence comes from Parnassius mnemosyne, assembly GCA_963668995.1. Lineage (NCBI taxonomy): Eukaryota > Metazoa > Arthropoda > Insecta > Lepidoptera > Papilionidae > Parnassius > Parnassius mnemosyne. Next base: position 8,529,777 of record CAVLGL010000081.1, read on the forward strand.
ATTGTAGGTGGAAAAAAATGTAATTAAAGATAATTTTTCAAATATAATCTAATCTATATTTGTTTAAATTTTCATTATAATTACACGATGAAAATTTAATAAAAATTTATCTTTCTTCTTATTATCTTCCATAGGAAGGATTTTTTGTGTGAGATTGAGGTTCAAAATGATATTCGCACAATAGTAGGTAGGTTCATTATAACGTGGTAGAGTCACGGTGCAGATATATTATGGTAGCACACGAATGGGTTGGCTTGACCGTGGAAGGACCAGCAACTTATGCTGCAGTGTTTTATAATATGGTGATTGTAGAGAACTGCAGACTCTTTATATCTACGAGTGCTTCTAACGGGGCATTGCATCTTAGTCCACAGGAGTGACAAAGCATATTATGCATTTTTATTCTTAGTCGATGAGAGATGTAGATCTCTATGGGCCGAAGCATTTACAGTTTTTATCAAACACCACTTTAAATTAATTTATGAAATTTTGGATTGCCTATTATTACGATGTTAAATATAGCGTTCTGGTTATCAGGTCATAGGTAGGCACCTAGTCTTTAATTAAATAACTGTATTTATAAAAAAAACTTAGGTATATCATTCTCTTATACATTATTTTTAATAACACAGCATCTTTAAGAAGTGAATAGATAAGTAATATCTTGATAGGTGACTCTACCTGATTATTATTATTAATTAACTATTGTTAAATATTGTTTAGCATGTGAGGGTAATATGGTCGTCTGGTTAATACGGTCACTTTCTTATAACTCCAAAACTACAACCTTGTTTGCATAGATGGCTTTGTGATATGATAGCTATTGATCAGTCAATTAAATAATAAAGGGTGCTGCTTTATCATCACCATTTCTACAGTTGATATTATAATAAATATTTTAGTCGATCGTAGTGTTGTGTAGTGTAGTTAGTTTTTTTAAGTTGATTTTTCGAAGTATTCCTAATTATTGACAAAGCTTGTTTGCTATTTTTTCTTAATATGTAATTTATAGTATTCGACTTTGTGTTTTTGTCTCTATCCTCCTCCTAGTTTTAGTTATATAGGGTAGCAAAGCTTAAGCTGACCATATTACCCTCACGTACCTTATAAGCAAAATTAATAAAAAAAAATGTAAAAGGTTTATCTGATCAGGAATAACTAGCTTAATCTAATGAACAGTAGAAACTGAAGTCGCTATGAACCGGCAACATCTATAGCTCAAAGGACTGACGTCGAAGGGAGTAGAAAAGTTCTCGATTATCTATCCTCTTACCGATAAACACAGCGAAGTTACTCTTTCTTCACTCTGGTGGCAATCGTTTCCCCACTTGAATCACGTCGCATGTGCATAATGTTTTCCCAGAGATATTAATATAAAAGGATATCAGTTTAGAATCGATACTGATTAGATTTACACAATACAATGAAATCAGACCTTGTAGTGGCGGTGTAAGAATATCCATTACCCAATATCATGACGGGACTGTCGTAAGAGGCGATAGAGGGAAGCAAATCAGGAGATTGGCGGCAGCTGCTTCCTAATAACGACTAAAACTAAAAAAAAAAACTGCGTAAGCCAACCCATTTGCCAAGCGTGCCGTGTCGTGGCAAATATCCCCCCTATGAGGCAATTTATAGGAGCCCTATGTTCGGCAGTGGACTTAGTAAGTAAAAGTAAAATCAGACTTAAAAAAACTAAAAAATAATACCCAATAGCTTTTGAACTCGAAATAGGGTACCTACCGAAGAAATAAAGCCCCCTCTACAGTTCAATTTTTTTTTTAATTTTGCATGGACTCAAGTTCAAAGCATCATGAATGCCGTACCTAATGATATCTTATGTTACGCGAACACTACATATTTGAATGAAACGAGTTTTTATCTCCCCCGCTGTAAAGTACTTGAAATGTCGAGAATATGAAATAAGTTAATAAATGCGATAAAATCCATAGAAAACTAGTTTAATTCAAACAAGAATGTCGATTTAGTCACATTAAAAACTTTATCTCCTCTTTTTTAGTAGTAGTGGTAGAACATTTTTCTTAAATTTAAATGAGACCAACACTTGAATATTACAAAAAGAGAATCATTAAAATAAGTTTAAAATTGGTGAAGTTATCACGTAACACGTTTAGTTAATCACCATAGACTTAGAATATACTGGCGTAGTTATTACGTTTGTGTGTAACAAAAACAAAATACAGTCGAAACGAGAACTACCTCATTGTTTAAGTCTGCATAAAACGAAGCTAACCACAGTTCCCACCAGAATTACATAATAGTACGGTTGGTCAGATATGCAGGAAGGTCTTTAGATGTAAGTGGCTCGGGAATGTTGTATAAGGTTATTTTAAAGGGAGACCTTCGTCAGCGGTCGACGTGTGGACGATATTTTGATATTTGTAATAATCAAAATATTGCATTTTTCTATATAAAGCGTATATTTCTTGTCTACGAAAGGAGAACCATAACTAAACATTAGTCTAAAATAGTACTGAAAGATTATATGTAGTGCATTTTTTTTTTGAGATTAATTCGTTTTAATATAGGCAAGTAGATTGTTAAAGCGCCATTTGTTTCTTAAAAATAAAGTGAAAAAATATAGTATATTTTATTTTAAAAGTGTATTGCAAGAAATTGTAATTACAAGAAGAAGTTTCTTATATTTTTAACCGACATCAAAAACGAGAAGTTATCAATTCGGGTGTGTTTTTTTTCGTAAGTGTTACACGATATCTTCGCAGATTGTGAACCAGTTTTGATGACTCTTTTTTTTATTAAATACTACTTCAAAGGTGGTCCCATATAAATTTGGAGAAAAAATTCCACCACTAAGAGTAGCAAATAAATCACTTCTTTTTTAGCAACTTGAAGTCGTTTTTTACTTTTTGTTAAAAGTTAGGTATAATTAGGTTGAAATGGAAATGGAAAATGAGAATCGTGGTATTCTTTTCATTTCCCCCCCTTCGGGATGGTATGGAGTAGTGGATATTATTACACCATTACTACACGCCGGTGTACCGTAATAATAATAATAATATGTAATGGCGGTAATACTATCTCGGTAACACCAGACTTAACATAGACCGGCGAAGCAGTGTCTGCAAGTTACAGTCCATTTAATAGTATGTGATAACTGCAGCCCATGTATGAGTACACCTAACCAACTTCAAACAAAGAACGTGGTAGAGCCATGCTGCAGTTATATTATGGTTGTAGCACGAATGGGTCGGCTCGACCGGGGAAGGACCACGCTCTCACAAAATACCAGCGTAAAATAGCAGCATAATGCTGCTGTGTTTCGTATGGTGAGTGTAGAGAACCGGAGACCCTTTCTACTGGAAAAGAGGCATTCCATCTTAGTCCTCATGGGTGACAACGCATCTGCATTTTGATTTGTAATCGATGATAGGTGTAGATGTCTATGGGCCACAGCAACCACTTACCATCAGGTGGACTTTGTGCTCGTTTGTCACCCTTATCCTATATAAAAAAAAGATGCGTTAACACCTCTGAGATAAGATAGAGTCATGGCCTAGAATTAAACTAGCTCTTACTCCTCAGTAAATTTATTGCAGAGGTGTACGGTAGAGTCGGGAAGGGACGCCCTAGGCCAAAGTTTATCCACCAAATCGGCGATATATTGAAAATGGGCCAAATTAAGAGTACCTTTAACCGACGAGCGTGTATGCGTAAATGGATGTGGAGGAAGCGAGAGAGGTGTGTCAGGATCGTGTCAAATGCAAGTCCATAGTGTCTGCCTACCCCCTTGGGTGACAGACGTGAGTGTTTATGTATGTATGTATATGTCTATACTCCTCAGATCCTGACACAGCAGTACAGGCACTGCTGCTTGGTGGCAGATATAGATGAGAGGGTGATACCTACAGACTCCTAGGCAAAAATGGAGTCCTATTATCTAGCACGACTAGGGGTTATATACTTCTCTAATTTAAATTACTTAGAATTTCATGACCATCAAATCCCGCAAATAGATTATTACAGGATATGGCACATTTTAATGGTAATGAGAAAGATACAAATTAAAAAAAAAGTTTATTTATTTCTTAATAGCATGCAAACAATCGCCTGAACCTAAAATGAAGCTAATTGTTTCGATATTGCAGACAGAAAATTGACATTAGGGACATCGGGACGTCAAACATATCAGTCCCCCCCGTGACCATGGATTGCTGTAAAGCACCCGAAACGTCGGGAATTAAAATATTAAATTAAACGCTATAAAATCCGTAAAAAATATTTTTATTCAATTATTTATTTAATTTTATTAAAATCGGTATTATATTGTATGCAGCAACATGTCGAATATATACTATTTTAATTATTTGACTGTGTCATTAGTAAGTACAGTGGATGTAATCGCGACTGATGATCACGTGTGAACTGGCCAAAAAACAATTATTGGATTTTTTGACATTTTTTTTTATAGGATAAGGGTGACAAACGAGCACACAGTCCATCTGATGGTAAGTGGTTGCTGTGGCCCATAGACATCTACATCTATTCTTAATTAAGAATCAAAATGCAGGTGCGTTGTCACCCGTGAGGACTAAGATGGAATGCCTAGTTTCCAGTAAGTAAAATACTCAGTAGCAGCCCAGTGTCAGAAACTTGGCGGCTTTTCACACCCGTGTCTCGAAAAACACATAGTGCCGTTGGTTCTGCGCCTGATATTTCGAGTCGTCTGTATTGGATTACCGTCAAATTGGACTAAGACTGAGAATGAGCGAATAGAGAGTGTACCTGTACTTGCATACACTAGGGCACTATAATCCTGTCCTGCGGAGATGGACAGTCTCCCTTGAGACTAATTATAAAAAGAATATAAATAAAAACTGGCTATTACTATTGTGCATTATTGTCGGCGTCGTGTTTCGTTATGTGGTTTCATTCGCATAACCTGCCGCAAGAATTTCAAATCCTTACCATTTTTAAGAGAAGGTGACAAAACAGCTCATAGTCCTCCTGATGGTAAGTGGATGCTGTGGTCTATAGACATCTACATCTATTCTCGATTAAGAATCTAGAATAAAGAATAGCATAAAGAACGCAAATGTGTTGAGGACTAAGATAGAGTGCCTTGTTTCCAGTAAAAAGTTCGCTAAAAACTCAAAGAAGTACAGCAGCATTGAGCTGTTATTTTACGATTGTATGTTGTGAGAGCGAGGTTCGGTCGGTTTGACTTATTTGTGTTTGTGCTACAAGCATAATATAGCTGCAGTGTGGCTCTACCATGTACAATTGTCTTAATTTTTTTGTACACAATATTAATTTATTAACTAGTCACGAGGCTATCAAATTTGTTTGTATAAAATATGTAATAATTTATAATCAATTTAAAATAACTAGTTACGATATACATATACAACATAAAGAGTAAACTCCATTATTTAGAAGTAAGTGAAACAAGAATTAGTAAAGGGGTCACGGACGCTATTAGAAGTTAGTTTATTGTGCGCCGGATAATGCGATGATTTCTAATTGGATAGGTTAACTGTTAAGGGAATTTGGGACCAATAAGGTGTGTGAGAGACGAAGGAAATTTTAACGAACTCGTGTTTACTGGGAAAATTCTATTATTTGTTAATTTACTACGTTAATTTGTAGCAAATATGATTTATTTCACCGACATATTTTATTTAACAAAATTGATTGACTTACACATTTATATAATTAGCGCAACTGATAGGAAAAAAAGGATCTCGAATAGCAGCCGCTAGTAGGGCGACCCCCCACCAGATAGAATGAGACTTGGTAAGATACGCAGCAAGTCGATGGTAAGTCGATGGATGCAGATGTGGCAGCACCGTTTTTTAAGACATTTTCGGGGATGCCTATATTCAGCAGTGAACTTGTGGTGGGCTTTAAGATAATAGTGGTTTAGTTATTTAAATAATAATTATAACACACTATATTATTATTAATATATAAATGGGATATATTTATAAGTAAATATCCATCGGGGGACGTACAGTTATTAGAACGTACCAGAACATCGGAAAGAGCCAGACTTGATAGTTGTATCTGAAGGGTCCCGGGATCGTAATGCACTTCGGACCCCATCTCGCTTTTTTTTCTGAAGCGAGCTTTTTTTTATGGGGAAATGCCTATGCATACCCGCCTCGCGGGGGCAAGGACGGGTTATGTCGGACTCGCACCGACTAAAACCATGGAGTGTTCCACCTTCGCAGGATACTGGCAGGGTCACGAAAACGCTTTCGCACATATCCGCGGCCCCAACAGCACTGGCCGCCCCATGGCAGCCTCTTCTCGAGGGAGGACTTCTCCTCCCCATTCTCCTTCTTAGGCAAGGCGTATCAGGAACACATGGCAAGGATCTGGTCTTTGGCTCCGCCGCCAACCAAGTTTCGGCCGCGGAGGTTAGGAAGAGCGGCGCCTCGCAATACCGATACTGCTCTCCTCCCGACTTATATATTTTTCTACCACCTTTTAAGGTCACTATCACCATTTTTAACCTATACCGAATACAGGCCTTACCAAGAATATGTAGAATTATAACTCTTAGGATTTTGTTTTGGTAAGTCTTGAATTTCAGTCAGTAACCATGTAGGTACACAAGATTGACATTTGGGAAAAAATAAAAATATATTAGCATATCAAAAAGTTGAAAGTTAAAGTTACAGCCTATAACGTCCCTCAGCTGGTCACAGTCCTCCTTCCGTGAGCAAAGGTGAACTTCGCGTCTTCGAATTTTTTTTATTATTTCTCAGATATGCATGCAGGGTTCCTCACGATGTTTTATTTCACCGCCGAGCACGTAGTAAATCAGCACTTAAATAATTTCATTGGTGCCGACGGGGATCGAACCCGGGTTTCTCGCGTACTGTGAAATTTACAGCGCGCGCTTAGCCCCTATTAAAATGTACGGCTTGGAGCTATCAAAAATATTCTTATTTAATTCTTAAAAAAATACAGAGGTGTTTTACATACATACGTCATTTTTCCGATAAAGTAACGTAATATAAGTTTTCTAAAATTACAAAAAACTGCAATAGATAACCTGTTTGCCAAGCGAGGTTTCATTCATCCATCCATCCGTCCAAACATTACAGTCAATAAAAGTCCACTGCTGAAGGCTTCCCTTATAGATTGCTTCATACGGGGATTTTTCCATAGTTGCCATGCTTGGCAAGCGGGATTTTTATTATTATTTTTGGTTAATATCAGGACGATGCTGCTGCCCATCTCGTGTTTTATTTTCCCTCTGTCGCCTCTTACGAATATCCACTATGCACTAGAAACGATATGGGTCAGTGGATATTCTTACATCACCACTACACGGTTAAAGTGTGATTTATATGGCAAGTATGAGGCAGTCAATGCTCAGCTTTGGCCTTTCATACGCTGTAATGAGTACTATAAATGATTGAAATATAGTAGTTATCGATTTTTCTAAATGCTAAATGGAAGTAGAATTTCATCTAACGTAAACAAAGGTAAACAAAATCGAAATTAAAGCTATACACATATAATTAAAATTGAAGTGCCTACTATCTGTAATATCGAAATAAATTTCTTATATTGAGCTGAGGGGGTTATTTGCATGCAATCAAGACATGAATAACCGTTTTTAAATTTTTTGTCTATCTGTCGGACTGTCCGGGCTAATCTGTAAATTTAATCCAAATAAATTAAGGATTTTTTTAAAAAAAAGTGTACAAAATTTTTTTTTAACTTTGGTCTCTGGAATAAGAGAACAAAGATTCGCTTCTGCCGCTGGTTTGATTATAATAATTTTATATGACATGTCATTAGAAGAAACTACCTGATAGTTTTTGCTTAAATATAAGACTTTTAAATAAAATCTAAAAGAAGTATCATTTAAACATATAATATTCAAAAAAAATTATATAGTGTGTGAGGGTAATATGATCATCCGGTGAATATGGTCAGTTTCTTATAACTCTAAAATTACAGATTTATTTGCGTAGATGGCTTTGTGATACGGTAGCTTTTCGTCAGTCAATCAAATAATAAAGGGTCAAAGGGGCGCTGCTTTATCGACGCCATTTTGACAGTTGACATTATAGTAAATATTTAGTCTTGTACATATAGAGGTCAGTGATTTTCAGTCGATTTTAGTATGCACTGCACTGCACGCAGTTAGATTTTTAGGTTGATTTTTCAAGTGTTCCCAATTATTACCAAAGCTTGTTTGCTATTTTTTTCTTAATATATTAGTCATAGTATACGACTTTTTGTTTTTGTCTCTGTCCTCCTCTTAGTTTTTGTTTTATAGGGCGGCAAAGCTTCAGGTGACTTTGACATTACACTCACGTACCTAACTATACGGCAAATAACTGAAATCGCATCAAATAAAGCGTGGTGATTTGGAGTGATATGAGGATGAAAGCGAGTATGTAAGGGGAATAAGACCTGTCTCTACATCTCGTTATTTTGAAGGAGAAAGGAGTCAGAAGCCTAGGCCAATTTTAAATAAAAATCTTTTCATTGAATATATTTAGTAAAAATTATAGTTTCTAATTCAATGGACTTTTCAACAGTATTTAAAAGAGTAATAAATATATTGCGAGTGGAAGAAACAAAAAAAAGTTAAAATTCAATATACTAATCATCATTATCATCATTACAGGCCTTCACAAGTCCACTGCTGAACATAGGCCTCCCCCAAGGAATGCCACAAAGCACGGCCATTCTAATCTCGCTCAGACTGACGTTCGGGATATCATTGTAATAGTGTCGGATAAGACTTGCTCTTGGATCGTTACTCACACTTGCGTGTGGCTCCAACGATGACTGAACAGCTGCCCATAGAACTTCTCAATCCCCTCAAAATTTCAGGTATGCTATCAAATCTACTGAAGACTGCTTCATTTCCAGTTTAACAGCCATGAGACTAAGAGTGTGATCGGAGAGTTTTTGTGTTCTTCTGCGGCGGGTCTTGTAAAACTTACAGTTCAGACAGTTTCCATTAGCTTGTCATTCATATCGTCCAACGCATTGCAATCTTCTAAGCACTGAAAACGGTTTTGTAACTCGAGCTGAAAGATTTCGGGACTTTGGATTAGAGCACGAGGAGGACGGAGCGTTGACTTCATTAGACAACACCTCTTCAAATTAACGTTTAGGTTCAGTGTGCCTCTAAACATTCGGTGATCGCTATCAGTTTTCACTCTCGCGATCACTGAGACATCACTGAACAGTTTTGCAGTCTAGTCGTCATAATGAAGTCAATCTTATTTTTTGTCGAACCGTCGGGGCTCGACCCGATCCACTTCCTAAGGGGCTGTTTCTGGAAGAAGCAGTTAATCATAAAGAGTCCCTCTTTCTCCATGAAGTCGTAGTTTCGTTGCCATATTCCAAATTTCCCTACTTTCAGCTCACCGTTATCTCTTGTGCCTAGTTTTGCATTGAAGTCTCACATTAACACCGTATAGTGGGTTTTGGAGGAATGCATGGCTCTAGAGATATCCTCATACATTTCCTCCATCTCCCAATCGGGATGTGCCGAGGTTGGTGCGTAAACCTGTATGACCTTCAGCGAATATAAGGTACGCAACCCTCGTCGACACACTCCCAATCTTTACAACGTTGTTAACGAGAAACTTGTGGACGATAAATCCGACACCTCCTTGGGACAGATGGTCGCCCTGCCGATAGTATAACAAGTTGCCGGATTCGAGGATTACCGTGTCCTCCCCTTCTCTTCGGACCTCGGATAATCCTATAATATTCCAGCGCAACTTGTCTATTTCTTCCTCCAGCTCCAGGATCTTATCGTCAGTCCTCGGGGTGCGTGCGTTATAAGTTGCCAGTTCGAGTCGTTATAGGCGGCAACCGAACCTCCACCGGAGATTCTTAGCATCACATGCCCCGCCGTTACCATGGTCGCCACCGTAGCCAGGCATAGTGGGGCCGCTGGGGACTGGGGGCCGTTTATTAGTGTCGTTGGTCATGGGGGGTATATTGCTATAGCTGCCACGCTTGGCGAGCGGGTTGGCAATTGCAGTATTTTTTATTGATTTTTGCTTTTATCAAAAATCACTGACTTTCATATAGGTAGCATATATGCATATTTAAAATAATCTATGTATGTTAGTTTTCATCACAATTGGTAATGAATATGCTTGTATACTGAATGTAGTTGCCTGCATTTGCCAATGTTTGTTGTGGCATACATAATTTTGCAGGAAAACTGAAAGTCTTAGATTTTTCCCTTTAATTATGTAGGTAATTGTTTTTAATGTCAGAAACTTTTTTTGCAATAAAAATTTGAATATTCCATTGCATTTTAATTCCTTATTAGTTAAGTGATGAAATATTGTAGAACAGAAATCACAGAAATTTGACTTTAATAACTTGACCCGTGCTGTAATCTAACCTACCGGCCAATTCATTTCGCTAATTCTTATCACTAGGCAATCTTTTTCAGCTCCCGAGCATGCCGTTAAAATATTTTCAAATGTATAAATAATTTAAGAATCGAGGACATAAAGTTTGCGGAGCGACCCCCGCATGCAAATCGAGTTGTAGGAAAGAAGTGTCCGCGGCCGCGACTCTGTCTCTTTCCGTCGTTAGTAGTTCGGACGCACGCTGAAACAACTGAGTAAGGCAACAGAATACCACATGTATAAGAGCGAAAGAGATGGGTTAGGTAGTTACGTTCGGTATAAGTGAATCAGTGCCCGCGCTTGCTATTAAATCAGGACGCGGGAGCGGGGAAGGTGCGCGTGCTAAAATGCTCTTTATGCTACCTCTACCTCCATGAGTTGGCACTAAATTTGACCAACACCAGACTTAACTAATGGTTTTTAAATTTTTACAAAAGCCAAATTTTATATTTTTGTTATTAATAATACATTACTTCCCATAAAATTTCAATAAAATCATGTGACACAGTAAAATTTAATAATTGTTTCAGAAAACGTAAAAAACGCTGTTGAATATGCAGTCTAAAATTAGCGACCAATTTATAATTGGCAGAACTTTTGCATCCAAGAACTGAAAAGGGAAAGTTCATTTCATCCAATATTTGTGAATCCGCGTTAGTGATGTTGGACATTTGGTCCATTCGTGCGTGCTAGGAGTCGACGCAGTTGGCTCAAAGTGTGGAGGTGGCGATGCGGGTGGGGTTTTGTTTGGTGAGGGCGGTTTCAAAGCGTTTACTCGCAGTTCGTCCGCGGCGAGAGCGTCGCTCGTCAGTCGCACGGTGCCGCGATCCGCGAGTGTTCGCGTGTGTCGAAGTGACAATGTCCGCGCGGTGACCGCGCTTCCTTTCACGCGGAGTTAGGCGGGAAAAGTTCCCGCCCACAACGTGACAAAATATTTTCAGACGCTAATAAGGTAAACATTTTACGATCATATTTTTATTTTATTATTATAAAGAAAAAAGTGATTTGTTTATATAGACTTTCGAAATAAGTTAAAAATAATATATACCTATAGTTTAAAAATAAAAAATATATAGCGGCATAAAATAGCAGCATAATTCCGCTGTATTTGTACGGTGAGCGTAGAGAGTTCGACACTTGTTACTGGAAACGAGTCATTTCTCATAGTTCTTCTTAGTCCTCAGAGGTGACAAAATATCTGCATTTTGATTCTTAATCTAGAATAAATATAGATATATATTTATAATAATATAAATAAAATTAAAATATCTCGAAGACATGTGTAGTCCGCTAACACATATTGGAGCTCCAAAATCTCCTAAATTATCTTAGTAATTAAAGTAAAGTAAATTAATTAAAATAAAATAATTTGTGTTTCTAATATGTCTATATGTTAAGTAGTAAATATATACGCGAATAAAACACAAGAACTCAAACATTGTTCATTCATCTTTAAAATTAATTAACCCGATTTTGAAAAATTATACAAGTTCTTTTTAATTTACCCTATAGTAGTAAACATTCAAAAACCGAAAGAAAATAATTAATTAACAAATCTCAGACCAACAACGAATTATACACACTAACCTTAAAAATTATTTTTACAATTGGTATATTTATAAATAATTTTAATACTTATATAACTATTTACGAATGTATTACTAATTACGAATGTTACATTTGTTTATATTTCATAAATCCATCAAAATAATAAATGGGTAAGTATAAGGAACAGCCAGCACTGAATAATGAAAGTAATATTTTTTGTATTTTTTATTAATATATAAAAATTGTTAAATAAAATGTTATTCAATTAAATAAATTTATCGGCATGTATATAGATTTTATTGCGCCTAATCCGTGTGATAATAGTAATTAGAATTTTTATTTCGCGAAATTTTGAGTAATAATAGTAATAAAAAGTCTTAATTGTAAAGCATTTCGTGATAACGCAATATCATGAATAATACATTAATATAATATTACACTATTATATTAATGTATTATAATCAAAAAAGGATATCTCCTGGCTGTTGCGGTTTACTTAATAAATTAAAGAACCTGAAAACTGAACAGATGTCATATTTCCTAAAAGCGGTCAAGTTTATTTTATGATAATTTTTATTTAGTTTAAATAATAATGCTATTATGAAAACTATAAAAAAAATAAGTCTGGTAGAGTAAATTAATTTTTTACACGAATAAACCAGTAAATTTCTTAGTATTTCTGCCCTTTATATAATACGGATAACATCCAATAGGTCTTTTTTCAATTTCCATAATTTTAAATTTCGAAAATGTTCGTCGATTACGTTCGATATCATCGTGATGTAATGCTCTTCGAAATTGCTTAATTTGCTTATAGGCTAATCTGACACTGCTTAGTGTCTCTGAATAGGAACCGCCTTCTTGCCTATTGCTGCCGCAAAGTAGCAGTGTGTATCTACTGCTGTTTCGGTTTGAAAGGTATGTAGATCCAGTATAATTACATATTGTGAAGAATTTACCTTCGTTTTCAAGGTAACAACGCCTCTATATCCATTTTTTGCAGATGGCCACACTATTATAAAAAAAAATTCGTTATAAGCCAAAAATAATTTTTTAATTTATTGATTATAGTGAGAAGCACTTTATAAACTTTACAATTTTTTTTTAAAGTATGTAATATTTTTTGTATCATAAAATTTATTTATTCGTTTTTCGACACTATTTTTTATATATTCCAGTAATATAATTATTGAAAACGCATAAAATCAAACTATAATAAAAATCATAAGTATGTAGAGCTGGCTACCATAGTCCATGTATTCTCAGCCTAGCTATAAGGTAGATCGAGTGAGCCTGATGGATGAAACGTCATTCACAAGAGTCTATTGGTCCTTAGAAATGTTTGAATATAAATTATATTTAAAAATTATATGTATAGTCCGGTCTCTCCATCACGGCTAAAAAGAAAGGGCAGCAATTTATCTTACTTATTTTTACACTTATGAAAATTGCACGCCGGCGTCTTACCAATTGTTTTGTCAACGTCACACTGCACACGGTATCAATCAGTGAGCTTTAATAGAATAAAGGCCAATAAGAAGTCGCAAGCAATAGCCTCAATTACGCTCGAATATGTCGACTTATTGTATTGATATGCAATCGTAGCCGGCGCCGGGCGCAATTATTGCGGCGCTATGCGTTAAACATTATATGTATACGTATACACATATACACAAACACATAGACGTATTTATTGTATGTGAAACTTACAAAGTAAAGTTTGCTTTGATTTTTTCGAATCCTTCATATCTTTGGTAAGTGTCATAAGAGTCCCATGAGAGAAAGCTTGATCTCATATGACGGTATTACCATGTTCGATCCCAAGAACATGGTAATACCACCATATATTAGAAGCTATGAGATCAAGATTTCTCTTAGTGAACTCTTACGAGTCAGTAACTAATGGATTCGTCAATTGAAATTTTAGCTGCTGATTTACCACGTACTTCTTGGTGAAGGAAAACAAAGCAGGGAAACTATATGCTTAAAAATAAATAATTTCGGGGACATGCTCTAAGCAGCGCGGTGAACAAAATGTTCCTTGGCCCTTAGAGTATAATGATATTATGGAAAGACATAAGTGAGTTAATGTCCCTTTTTAGGATAGTAATATACAAAACTTGTACTATATCATGAACAGATCGCTCCTAAAGTTGACGTTGATGGTGTTACGATGATTTGGACCAACTTCTGAATACTGTTGTGACAATATTTTGCCAAAAGCCACTGAAATTCAAGTAGACAGAATCATTCACTCCTCCTAAATCTTTGGTGACCGATTTTTTTTATAGTATTTCATAGTGTTGCAGCTGTTCATGGGCAGCGGTAGTCACTTACCATCAGGTGAGCCACATGCTCGTTTGCCCCCTCTCCTATGAAAAAAAAAACTTTTAACGCTGCTCCACGTCATAGGAATCACACGGGATATATTTTTATAATGTTTTTTTAATTAATAAGGAGAGTGGCCAGTGTGCTAGAAAGTAAATACACTCGATGTCTGAAATTGACAGTGACGTGGGGAGAACGGAAATGACGAACGAATATTATTTTATGAAATAATATAAATGATTTTTTTTATAAAGTTGAACTGACAAACGAACTCACAGTCGAAGATACGAGCAACCAATTTCAAAGAAACAAGGCTACGTATTAGTTGTCACCTCTGAGGACTAAGATGGAATGCTTCAGAGCATTTAATAATATAGTATTTGTCCAATGTAAGGTACACAAAAAAGTATAATTAAAGGCTATGCCAGACCTTATGAGATAATAATAATTAAAAATTAAAAATTTTGTACAACCGAATTCAATATAAATTATTAAGAATAACTCAAAAACTATTGGTCAGATCTTGATCAAATTTATGTGGGACCACATGTGAAGCACCAGCTTTCAACTAAGAAAAGAATCATCTAAATCAATTCACCCAGTACAAATTTATGAGGTAACACACATAAAAAAAAAACATACAGTCGAATTGAGCTCCGGCTCTTGTTTGAAGTCGGTAGAAAATGCACGTAGGCTAGGATTCAATGGAAAAAGTGGGTTCCAGATGTGTGCGAAAGCTTTTCCGTGGCCCTACCCATATGCAGCGAAGGTGAAACACCTGGGGTTTTAGTTGGTTGATGTGAATTGGTCATAACCTCTCCTTGATCTAGCGAGTTACATGTACGTAAGTTCGTTCCCCATAAAAAAAAGATGATGGTAAAAAGAGAAATGGTAACAACCGTGATATAAACAGAATCGAAAACTCAGTTATTTGACACAAATGTCAGCTCGAGCTATTTCTACAATTATTTCTTGTTTGGTAAAAAAGGTTTTGAAAAAACAAAATTAATTCGTGACTTACAGCTGACTTAAGACTATTTTGGTTCATATGAAAACTATAAATTGAATATAACTACTTTTTACGGATTTTATCGCGTTTAATTTTACTATTTTAACTCCCGGCGTTGTTACAGCAACGGGTCGGGTGCTTTACAGCAACCCATGGTCACGGGGGGGGGGGGGGGGGGGGGACTGAGATGTTTGACGTCTCGATGTCACAGTTAGCCCGGCTACCTTCAGTTTTTTAATATAAATTTTTGGTTCGATTTACGCAGAATGAACTTACAGTATCTTGCAGTCTAGCAGTGGTATGCTTGGGTTTGGATTTAATTTTGTTAATTATAGGATCCCAAGCAGATGGCAGCACCCATCCATCTTCTCTATTGAAATTAGGATGTTGTTTAACTGCATCTGCAGTCTGTGAACATGTTCACAGACTGCAGACTTCCCAGAGCGTCGGTACTTCACGTCAGCTATATGTTAATGCCTCTAAAACTTCTTTTCCCACATTGTTTTTAAACAGACAATCCTCAACGTTACAGATAATTTCTTCATACGGGATTTTATTTTCTTCATATGGGATTGCGAAATTCAGGCCCTTCGATAATACTTTTATTGTAGGTTCGTCCAGTGTTTGTTTTGACAGATTATAGACCGTGCGTCGTTTATTGTTAGTGTCTGTGATCAACGGTTGTTTATCGTTTCTATGTTGACATGGATGTTTGGCATTTGATTTACAAACTTAAACAATTTTTAGGGCATTGTGTTTATAGCAAATAAATATATTTCTTTGTTTCTTCCTGTTTGAAACTAGTAACGCGGCGTAGTTCTAACGGCATAGTTACCTGGGCAGTTCTCGCCACCCAGAACATTGACCGACACGAGCTAAGCAGTCAGAGGCGGGGGTCCGCACACCCCCACTCGGACAGCAGTTAGATAGCTCAATAAACCTCAACAGAGGGGACATAATGATTGGTAACAATACCAAATATATATAATAAAAATAATAAACCATCATCATTCTTATCCTCATCATCATTGCCGCCTTTGATAGATGAAGCTGTAAAAACCGCTAAACCGCCTAACATAACTAACATGCTAGCCGGCTAGCACTAACACTTCGAAAATAGACGAGTTCTAACGACTATGCGCCGCGGTTGTCTTTCATCGTAATTATAAAACCATGTTGCTTTATAATTGGACATGTTTAAAGCCTCAATCAGAACTGAACACAATTACTTTTTACCGAGTGATAATAACAAAAATTACTTTTCAGTAACACAGACACCGAAAAGCCGTATATTTTATCAGGACCAGATAAAATATAGTTTAAAAAAAATATCTAGTAGCAGTATAAACTTCAACTGCTATATGTCGTCCATTAAAATGGCTTCAGGTGCTTACTCCATAAGCTAACTTAATCCAGGATAAACTTGAACAAAACGTGAGAAGCTACGACTCCACACTGGAGTAATTAACGCTTGCCTCCAAAAAGCAGATTGCGAAAATGTTTGAATAATCCTGCAATTGGACTTTGTGTTGGAACTCTTACCGAGCTTGCTTCGGTAACTAATTGTTATGTCATACTTTTAATTGTGACTACGGCTATAATATTTTGTTTGTTGCGAAGTTTGTGCAAAATAACTGTTGCTATTGTGCATCTAGGGTGGGATCTCCAAATTTTGTTTACGAAAATTTGTAGTGTCTTTCATCTTACGAACCTTTTAAATGTCTATTGTATAGGTATCTGAAATATTTTAGATTTAATTTATTTTGTAATAATTATATCAGCTACGATGTCTACGAAGCCTCTACGAATCTGCTACGAGAAAATAATGCTTCTTTTTCGACTGCTGGACGTGAGGATTTCCAATTGTAGAAATAATTTTTTCATAAACGTCACGTTTGGCAAGCAAATTGGCAATTGAAGCACCAGATTTCACGGTTGTAAACAAGATCTTTATACCGACAAAAATCATGAGGTACTCTAATTTCTGGCATGATCCACACTGTGGGAGCGTTATAGCTCTATGCTTACCAACAAGCCTGTCCATTTGCTTTTAATAATAATAAAAAATAAAGACAATACAACAATTAACAATCTTACTTATTCATTATAATATCTTAATCTTATCATCCTAATTATTCATTATAATATTATATATTTTATCATATCTCTAAGGCCATGTAAGAAAAAATCCACTACCTCATTAAATTCCGCGGATATCGTAAGAGGCAATAGAGGGAAACACCAACAGGAGATATGCTACAGCATTTTCCCGATAACAGCTAACTACTGATGCCAACCCGACTGCCAAGCGTTGTAACTATGACGAATAGACCCTCTATAAGGCTGCTTATGGGGAGGCTTATGTTCAGCAGTTGACTTTTGGTTGGCTGGCTGTAATGAATAAATGATTGAAGAAAGCATATTAATGGTTTATAAAAAAAAAAACTAAGATTTACAAACGAATATTGTCTACTCGTATAGTGGCGTTGACAACTCTAATAATAATACAAATTCTGTTGAAGTGTTTGTTTTGGCAGTTTATAAAATGTATTTCAATGAGGGCTAATAATTTTCTGCTCACCAGTTGTCGCTAGTTGACACATAGGTAAAGTTTTTTGTTACACAATGTAATCTAATTGAGAAGTTGTTCTTTAATTAAAGTTTATCAGTTTCTAGAGTATTATATTAATACACAAAGCAATGTGTCAATGGTTTGCTGGTTTTTGCACATTTTTAATTTTTATTTAATTTTTCCATTTTTATGAATATCTGTGGTTCGGTTTATTTATTTTTAATGTTATTAATATAAAATATAGCTAATAGTACAAAAAGAAACAATAACTTTTACATTTTCCGAACAAATTAATTTCCCCACTATGAAATCTGTCAAATGTTATACCTCACTTTCTAGTGGCGCCGCCCTGGTGGCAGAAAAATCGTGGATGCCCTCATTGGCTAGGGTGTCAAACACTCAATTATACGAATTACGTTGACTTATCATGTGATAGCGATGAAAGAGAACCCATTTCCCCATTTCTATCCTTGAGTTGTAATAAGAGACGATTCTGGGAAATACCAAAATAATCTCTTGGCTTCTCTAGATGGCGACCTAAGCGTCTCCATTACGCCTGGCGTTAAATACCCATACCAGCAACGGGTAACAGCGTCGAAGATGCTAGATATCTAGTCTTGTGTTCGGTAATCCGCCCGTCAAGCGTAACGATCAACGCAAATTCATACTGGAGACAACTGGAGAGACTCGTGTCCATGGTTTAATGAAGAAGATATAGTAGAATGAGGGCATCCACGACTTTTTCTGCTACCAGGCCGGCGCCACTAGAATGTGAGGTATAACATTTGATAGATTTAATAGCGAGGAAGTTAATTAGTTCGGAAAATGTAAAAGTTATTGTTTCTTTTTCTACTATTAGCTATATTTTATATTAATAACATAAAAAAAAAATAAACCAAACCACAGATATTCATAAAAGTAGTAAAATTAAAAAGGAAATTAAAAATGTGCAAAAAATTAAATTGACACTGACGCATTGTTTTGTGTATTAATATAATACTCTAGAAACTGATAAACTTTTATTAAAAAAACTTTTCAATTAAACTACATTGCGTAACAAAAAACTTTACTTCAGTGTTAACTAGCGACATCTGGTGAGCAGAAAATTATTAGCCCTCAATACGTAACAATTAAAATCCATAGTTGACTGTAGTAGCATACTAGCAGTAGCATAGTATACTGTATAGTGGCGGTAAAAAATTACTCACTAACCCATATCATACTCCGTGTCATCCGTTACATATTGTAAGAGGCGACAGTAATGAGATGGACATCAGCGTCTTCCTAAAAAAACTAAAAATAAAAAAAAAACTATAGTTTAGCTTGTGTCTCACTCTACAGATAGTCTCCAAATGGGGCAAGGCCAATCTCGTAAGATTCAACGCCTCCAAAACACAAGCGTGTCTTTTACCGTTAAAAGGAGCCCGCTCACCTTGGCTACTACTTTCCGGAATGTATCCTTGGAGTACACTGTCTGCCTTCAGTTGTTAGGGGTTGAATTTTCTGCGAACCACTATGGGCGGTTCATTGAGTCCAGAGCCAAAGCAGCCGCAAGGAAACTTGGTGTCCTTACAAGGGTGCGGCGGCATTCCAGGCCGGGGCAGCTTCTCTCCTTATATAAAGCGCAAGTCCGGTCGTGCATGTACTGCTGTCACATATGGGCTGGTGCTGCAAAATTCCACATGGCAGCGTTGGACTCAGTGGAGAGACGTCGTAAGAGGCTTATTGGTGACCTTGATTTAGTTGAAACCAATCTTGTCAGCCTCGAGCACAGGCGCAGAGTAGCCAGTCTCTCGGTATTCCATAGGATGCATTTCGGTGAGTGTGCGCAGGGATTACACGCTTTAATTCCTCCCTCTCCTTACCACCATCGGACAACCAGGCGATCAGCGAGTCTTCATCCCTTTGTTGTCAATATTCCACACATTAGTAATGCATACAATAAAGGAGTGGAATAATTTGCCGGCGTCTATCTTTCCGTCCGAATACAATCTAGGCGTCTTCAAGGCAAGAGTGAATAGGCTTTTGTTACGATAAGATAGTGCGATTTACCATCTAAGGCTGCATCACCACTTACCACCAGGTGAGATTGTGGTCAAGCACTGGCTTATAATACGACATTATAAAACTACCGTTGCCAATGGGGATACTCCTATGGGAATATCTATGGGAGAGGCCTATATACAGCAGT
The DNA here is from genome assembly GCA_963668995.1 of Parnassius mnemosyne. Lineage (NCBI taxonomy): Eukaryota > Metazoa > Arthropoda > Insecta > Lepidoptera > Papilionidae > Parnassius > Parnassius mnemosyne. Next base: position 8,549,819 of record CAVLGL010000081.1, read on the forward strand.
GCACTTTTGACAAGCTGTCACTTTAACTGTAAAATATGCTATTGCTTTTTTAAGACATAAATAGTAGCTGAATAATTATTTAATTCTAGAGGAAGATAACATTGGTTTTGTGTAAACAGAATATCTTGTAATAATATTTCGCTGGTTGCAAATTGCGTGCGACTGAGCATGATGTGGCCGGCGCGTTTAATATTAACACGGGCTGCATCGAGATAGGTGTGATATAACCCTCATTTCTGTAGCCTTTGTTGCTAATCTGGGATTGTAAATGTATCTGGATATTTGCGGTGCTGCCATTTTACTACTGAATAAAAATATTGCAATATTAATTTATTTCCTTCACTTTGATTCGCCTATGAAAAGCTTGCATTACCTTTTTTTTAAAAACTAATGTAACAAACAAACTTATAGTCCACCTGATTGTGTCTACTGCAGTCCATGGACATCAGAAGCCTACTACAAATAAAGAACTCTACAGCTGTTATAACACTGGCTCTCTGTACCATTCGGATCGAAATACAGCAGTGCGAGGCTGCTATTTGGTGACAAAAATAGGTTAAAAGTTGGTACCTACCCATACGGACTTCTGGCGGAAAAGGAGTCCTGCTGCCCCTAGTAAATTTCTTACAGTATATTAAAGTCGAATGCTTAACATAGGTATTCCTAATAATCTTCATATCTCCTATATTTGCCACAGTTGCCACGCTTGGAAGGCGAGTTACAACCGCAGTGTCTTATTATTTTTACGTGGTAGAGCCATACTGCAGCTATATTAGTAGTATAGTTGTAGCATGAATGGGTCGGCTCGACCAGGGAAGGACCATGCTCTCACAGAATACCATCGTAAAATAGCTTACCACTGCACTCACCATACGTAACATTGCTGTGTTTCGTATGGTGAGTGTAGAGAACGGGAGACCCTTTTTACTGGAAAAGAGGCATTCCATCTTAGTATTCACGGGTGACAACGCATCTGCATTTTGATTTTTATTGAGGATATATGTAGATGTCTATGTGCCACAGCAACCACTTACCATCAGGTGGACTGTGTGCTCGTTTGTCACCCTATCTTATAAAAAAGCCATAGCAAGATATTGCTCCAGTTTCGTTTCCCCTGTCGCCTCTTACGACGTCCACGAGAGGATATGGGGTAGTGGATTCTCTTGCATCTTCACTACACGACGATTTACAATGTTTTACTACAAGGAATATACTAACATTTTCTATACATGTCGACATGCACACTTGCCGTTCGGTGCTCTCTGTTGACTGATGAATCAAGCTCTGGCGAGAGTCTAATGGCGGATAACTCGTGCAAAAATGCTTAATAGAAATTCCTAAATCTGTTGACAATGATGATGATTCGGTATTAGTTTTGTGCTCGTCAACTTAAATGTCCAGCGATGGTGTATGTAATCGGTAATTTTTTAAGAAATTCATGCCAATCTAAAGCATTTGAAACGTCTGGAATAAAAAAAATTTAAATGCTATGCCATTCGTTGAATGTACTTGTGTCATTTGAATTAATCATTATATAATTTTTATTAAGGCTCAAAGAAAATACCTCTGTAGAAATATTGATTGTATTCTTTAATTATCAAAAACACTAAAGTGACGAGAAGGGAAACTGTGCTAACTCATAAACCTATCATCAAAACTAAATCAAGAGCTCAACTGCGATACTTTATTTATTTAGCTAATAACTATGTTTAAGTTGTAATATTGGAAGGCTTTTGAATTTTAACCCTAACTCGATCCAACTAAACCTGGGACGGCATGTTCGGGAATTATATGCACGCTTTGAAACTACTAGGGGAGTGGGTATTATTTGGCGGGCTTTTGTGAATAGTAAAGTAGTAGGGCAAATTGAGTTGTTTGCTTATTGCTATAGTTAAAGCCGGAATGCCTGAGTCGGGAGCCTGCGGGAAAGCTCTACGCGTTTGTCTATGTGCGATAATTATTATTTATTTATTAATTAACAATAGTGAATCTGTTTTAGATTGTTATGGGATGTATCTGCTTGTCTTTAAAGATCTAAGGATAGATTTTTCAAGCCTCAGATAAAATATCTAATAACAAACTCAGGAGTAAAATTATTTGACTGATTAACACTTGTTATTTGGTTCTTTATTTTTCAGTAGCGATTTATCTAACGTAAAGCTATCAGATCGATGTATTATACTGTTCCAAGTCCAAGGTAGCAACGCTAACTTCTGGGAAGTGAAACAGAAATATTGTATAAGCAAATGTTCGAGCAGAACAAATTATTATCATGGATCATTACTTTGTTAGAAATAAACAATTCAATTAATTTAATTCTTATACCAACAATTAACATTTTATAAGACAACGTTCATTTTTCTATTTTAATATTTAAATCCAAAAATCAGAAACGAAAGCATCTAATTTCTATTATATGAATTTTTAATACCTTAAAATTATAATACAAAGATTATATCTTTTTCTATGTGATGTGATGAGCATAGAATTTATTTAATACTTTCTCTATTTATATGTATTTATGTATTTTCTGTTTTCGATGAGGCATGCAGGTGTGCAGATTATCTATATTTCCAGAACTTTTAATGCTATGTTTGTTTTTTCTGTTTTGTTGTAAAAGCTATTTTCCAGATTTCTTTGAAATTTTTACTGGCATCATTTGCTCCTGTCCCTGATACGTTCCTGCGTCGAACGCCCAAGCAACCAGTTAAATTACTTTCAGTATAGCATAGAGTGCTGCTTATTTGATAAAGTAAGAATAATTGCGTCGCGACGCAACGTCCGCACTGTAATTGGTTATAATTGAACTGGTCAATGGATTCGCGAAACAAGCAGATGTGAAGATAGGTAGAAAATGAAACGTATACAAATGTAATTGGCACTCTAGTATATGCAATGCATTAAATTAAACTAATTTTAAACTTTTACAACATTTCTCGTGTTATACTTTTAATTTTTTAAACGAGGTAGGCTGCAGCTATATTATGGTTACACCATGATTAGGTCGACTCCACCGGGCTGGACCACGCTCTTATAGACTACGAGCGTAAAATAGCAGCTTATTGCTGCTGTGCTTCGTATGTTGAGTGTAGAAAACCGGATTCCCTTTTTACTGGAAACGAGCAATTCCATCTTAGTCCTCATGGGTGACAACGCATTTGCATTTCGACTCTTAATCGATGATAGATGTAGATGTCTATGGGCCACACCATCCACTTGTAAGTGGTCAGATGGCCTGTGTGCTCGTTTTTCACCCTTATTTTATAAAAAATATAAGTTAAGAGTTAAGTAACTGGAGTTTTAATAAATAATAAAATTTATGAAACCAAATCATTTTTGTTCTATTCCAGTAGGTAACATCTTTATATATAAAAATTACGTGTCACATTGTGTGTCCGCGATGAACTCCTAAACTATTGAATTGATTTCAATGAAATTTTGCACACTGTGTGCAGTTTGGTTCAACTTGAGAGGTAGGATAGTTTTTATCCTGATAAGTGACACTCAATATTTATTTTATTACGAATTTAAGAATTTTTTATATGAAGGGTCGTCGAAAAGGGCAGAACCACGTCTGCCTGGCCAGCTAGTATCGATATAAAAATGAAATAATATGCGAGAAAATTTGATTTTATTGAGCGGAAGCTTAGTTATGAAAATGTTAATGACAGCTATTTTAGCAAATATGCATTTGCACTGGAAAATTATTATAGTGCTAGCCTAGCATTTAAAAATTTTACCTTATATTGAAAGGTCCGACTGTTAACTTGTTAATCTAAAAGGTGCTCAATTCAATATTGCACTGTCGAATCGCCATTTGTACTTGAAAATTATTATAGTGTTAGCCTAACATGTAACAAGTTTATCTAATATTGAAAGGTCCGATAATTAACTTGTTAATATAGAAGTCGCCCGATATTGCACTGTGAAGACGCGCGAGAAAATGGTCTGGAGATAACACTTGTAGTTTCATTCCTTCATCTTGTGCACTAGATACGACAAATGAAAAACGATTTAAAGTTGTTTAGGATATTTCAACAATTTAAGGATACAATCAGGGAGCTCAATGACTCAATGAGGATAGAGTAATAGAATGTAGTACCTACATCCACTCTTTAAAATGACACCGATAGGCTATGAAACGCTATAGTATACCTGTCTATATACTTATTTATATGATTTCTAGGCGAGTACTATATTTTTAACTGACTTCAAAAAGGAGGAGGTACTCAATTCAACTGTATGTTTTGATTTATCTTTAATAATTTATATTAAAGATAAGATTTTCCCCATTCAGCGGAGAAACGCAGCCAGCGCTCTTGGCACGATACCGCGGGGAGTAGGACTATATGATAATTAAGTTTAGTTTTAGTTTTTTTTTAATATTATAGTTTTTAATATTGTAAAAAATATTTATATTGAAGTCAATTGTACAACATTTTTAATTTTACCACATTGATTAACTGACAATGTATCGGTCTGATTGTATTTAATGCTCAGTTCTGTAATATTATATCGAGAGAGAGATAGATAGCGATAGAGAGAGAGAGATACAGAGAGAGAGAGAGAGAGATAGAGAGATGTATTTTATAAAAATAAGGGTAACAAACGGTCACACTGTCCAGCTGATGGTAAGTGAATGCCGTGGCGCGTATATACCTACATACTTCGACGAATGCCCCTTTACAGGTAAAGACACTTACCACAAATTAAACACAGCAGCATTATGGCTGTTGCGCTGGTATTCTATAAGAGTGTAGTCCTTCCCTGGTCGAATCGATCCATTTCTGGTGCAGGCATAATACAGCATGTAGCATGACTTTTTTTATAGAATAAGGTTAACAAACGAGCACACCGTCCATCTGACGATAAGTGGATGCTGAGACCCATAGACATGTACATTTATCCTCAATTAAGAATCAAAATGCTGATGCGTTGTCACCCCTGAGGATTAAGATGTTTCAATTAAAAAAGGTCTCCCGTTCTCTACACTCACCATACATAGCATTAAGCTGTTATTTTACGCTGATATTCAGTGAGAGCGTGGTGCTTTTCCGATTGAGCCGACCCATTTGTGCTACAACCATAATATAGCTGCAGCGTAGCTCTGCCACGTATCTCTATCACTTATAAATTATCCATTGATCGTGTGAAAAAATGAGTAATCATCGCTTAAAGATTATGCTTTGGACACATTTTATGCTAAATTTGACTGTTTTTTTTTTCGCTAGGACTTACTTAATGATTTCTTATATTTACGCGAACACTACACATTGAATTAAACTACTTTTACGGATTTTATCGCGTTTAATTAACTTATATTTATATTGTCTACGTTTCGGTTGCTTTCCAGCAACCATGGTCACGGGGGACTGAGGTGATTGACGTCCCGATGTCAGAGTTAACCCGGAGTACCTTCAGCTTTTTTAATTAATAATTTTGGTCCGATCTACGCAGAATGACCTAACTGTGTCCTGAAGTCTTGCAGTGGTATGCTTGGGTTTAGTTTTAATTTTATAAATTACAGGATCCTAAGGCAGGCAATTCAATAGGACTCACTTGTTAAAATTGAGAAAATAATAATTTCTTTATTATTGTTGGACCTTATTTGAACTAGCTGTGTTGTGACAATAAAAAAAGACATAAATTGAAATAACAGAAGCGGGGATCGTATCGTGCTTTAAACTGATTAAAGGCCAGGGAGACCCGTTTACGCAAATTATGACTGACAGTATCGCCTAGGGTTGTGCTTGTAAAATAATATAAAATTATCTATAGATTTTTTTTTGTAATTCTTAGATCTCCATCACTTTAATTATTATTATGTTATTATTTATGTTAGATGTGAACCTTACTAAAAAATATTACATTTAAAGAATCCATTACCAATTTTGTACCGTGGGTGTCGTATGAGGTGACTAACTGAAAGCCTATCATTATAATAACTACAGCCTATCAGAGTCCACTGCTGAACATAGGTCTCCCATATATTACATTGATTGACAGGTTGATTGGTAACTGTAGTTTTATATTAACTTCAGTTGTTATCTGGAAGATGCTGCTGTCTATCTCCATACCATTTGCATCGTACAGCAGTATGCCATCTCGTATATGCCAGATAAAAATAACCTAACCAGCGATTCTACAATGTGAGAGGCACATATCTAGGTCTGAACTACACTAAACTATACTATATCCAAGACTGAAGAAGAAAGAAAAAGAGGATACATAAAAAAATTGTTAGTAGTACATCAAGCTGAAATGTATTTTAGTTTTTGTATAACTCCTACAAATTACAGTAAAGTAACAAGTTTTTCATTTCCAGTTTTATTAACTTGTAGATAAAACGTTTAAATTTTGTTAAAAAAAAGACTTGAGATTTACTATACTTGGTTTTTACTTAATTATTATATGTATTTTTGCTATGTAGTGGGGGTGTAAAAGAATCCACTACCCCATAACATCCCGTGGGTGTCATAAGAGGTGACAGAGGGAAACTGTAACAAGAGATAGGGCAGCGACTGCCTGATAAAAACAACGACAGTTGACAACGAAAAATATCCCTATAGATTGCCCCATCTATGGGGAAGGCCTATGTCCTGACTTTTTTCTTTTTCTTCTTTAAAAACGTTACCCCCAAACTAGGATTTTCTCCCTAATCGTGGAGGCAGCTTACAAACACAAATTGCACAAGGACAAACATCCAGACCCGGAACAATTATTTGTAGCCCATACAAATACTTGTTCCGTGCGGGATTCGAACCCGCGCCCCCAGCGCAGCAACTCATTGCTAAACCACTGCGCCACGGAGCCGTCCGACTTTAATGGACTGTAATGATTTAATGAAGTAACATAGGTAAATTATTATATAAAAATATTTAAACCTTAATTTTAATTATTTTATATATATTTTTAACGCGGTAGCTATATTAATTGTATAGTTGTAGCACGAATGGATCGGCTCGACCGAGGTAGGACCACGCTCTCACAGAATATCAACGTAAAATAGAAGCTTAATGCTGTTGTGTTTCTTATGGTGGACTGTAAAGAACTGGATACCCTTTTTACCAACAAATTAAATTCCCCGCGATGATATGTGTCAAATATTTCACCTACTTCGAAAGTGTCGCCGGCCTGGTGGCGGAAAAAGTCGGAAAGATCGTCCATCCGCCTACCAATGGATTCCTCCATACAAAAACATAGGTTTATGTTCAGTAGTGGAATTTCAAGGACTGGTGGAAATGGAGTAAGCGTAACTTTATATTGCTGCACCATATCCTCCGTATTATCTACTTGAAAACCCATTTCTTAATAATATTCTTTTTTTTCACTTTATTCCAAAACTTTTCCTCAATTTCAAGGTTACTGTTAGGTAATACTTTTTAATTTTTTTTAAATATTAGTAAGTAGTGAAATATTTAACATTCGAAGAGTTTAAATTGAAAACCAACAGTTAACAGTCAAGCGTGTATTACTGTCGGTATCAATTTTACCTCTATCGATCCGATTGTCGCGCCCCGATTGAACCATTGTCCGTTATTAATAGTTAATTTAAACTGTTCAATTGATCTCCATTACAGTTTGTAAAAGTTCGATATTAAATAAACGAGCTGTGGAGGCACTGTGATTAAATATTATTGATTGTTTCGTTCGTCTCCGAGATGCTTGAATTGTAGAATTATTTTTCACAATTGGATTTAATGAATTTATTTGAAATAGGATACTTCATTTAAATGTCGTTTGCTGGTACCATAGCACCTGCTATTTTACTATGATACAACTTAAATATTATACGTGTAATGCTAACTCCTCACTTTGAAAGTTTTTATTAATAAAAAAAAAACTAGCAAAGCTATTACTAACATTACTAATATTGCCTTTAACCACTCCTGGTAAATTTAAAATGCTTGCCTCGGGAGTGGTTCACGACAAATGGTTTAGGACAAATTATAGCCTAGATCTCTCCTGAGATTACTCTGTTCGTTAAGTTTAATCACAATGGGTTCAACTATTCCGAAGATTGGCCCGCACAGACCGACGCACAGACAGACAAAAAAAATTAAAATGGTTGTTTAATAGAATGCAAATTACCCCCTGAGCTTCATAGTAATTAATTTTTGTACGTGGTAGAGCCATGCTGCAGCTATATTAGTAGTATAGTTGTAGCACGAATGTGTCGGCTCAACCAGGGTAGGACTACGCTCTCACAGAATACACGCGTAAAATAGCAGCTTCATGCTGCTGTGTTTCGTATGGTGAGTGTAGAGAACCGGAGACCCTTTTACTGGAAAAGAGGCATTCCATCTCAGTCCTCACGGGTGACAACGCATCAGCATTTTGATTCGCAAATGAGGATAGATGTAGATGTCTATGGGCCACAGCAACCATTTACCATCAGGTAGTGAGCTCGTTTGTCACCCTATCCTATAAAAAAAATAGGACCCAGTAATTTCAATGTTATAGATAGACACTTCAATTTATTTATATTTACTTATAGATTTTCATTATAACGTTTTTAAACGATTGAATACTTTTGCAATGATTACAAAATAATAGTAGTTAACACAGATACCAATATTTAAAACAACCATCTACCTTCAAATTAAGGAAGTAGCTTGCATGCCAAATAATGGCAAGACAACACTTTACCAACGTAAATGACAAATTGAGGATACATTTACAAATAAAATTGCATGCAATATGCTTGGTGGTATCGATCCAGTACCACACTTTTTTATAGGATAGGGTGACAAACGAGCACACAATCCATCTGATGGTAAGTGGTTGCTGTGACCCATAGACATCTATATCTATCCTCAATAAGAATTAAAATGCGGATGCGCTGTCACTCCTGAGGACTAAGATTGAATGCCTCTTTTCCAGTGAAAAGGATCTCCGGTTCTCTACACTCACCATATGAAACACAGCAGTTTTATGCTGCTATTTTACGCTGGTATTCTGTGAGAGCGTGTTCCATCCCCGGTCGAGCCGGCCCATTCGTGCTACAACTATACTACTAGTATAGCTGCAGTATGGCTTTACCACGTATAAAAACTACTTGCACACTACACTTGACTGCTTATGCTGCACGATTTTTAAGTGTCCATTCAACTTATTCACTTTCTCCTGAATTTTTATATAACCATTTTCACGGGCTATACACGCGATCAATGATACAGCCACTTATATGTTCAATGCTGAACATAGGTCTATCTCATAGATTGTCACTAAGTACGGTCCTGAGTTACCTGGATCCAACGACTACCTGCATGTCTCTATAGTTTTATCTAGTGGGGTCGTCTAACATTGCACTTTTCAGATCTTTCATAATAATAATGTCGTTGGCAAATCGACAGTGAGAGATGTATCAGTCATTAATGGTAATACCGTATCCTTTTCAGTCTAATAGCTTGAAAACCTGCTTCAAATCAGCGATGGATATTTTCCTAATAATTTATATGTATTATTTTTGTGGTAGGGATAGTACTTCAAAAATAAAACATATCATCATCATTACTCCAGCCCAAAGATCCATCGCTGAATATAGGCCTCCTCCATTGATTCTCATGATATTTGCTCCAAATTGTTAGGCCCGGTTTACATCTCATCTATCGCCTGTCTATGGCTATCGCACACGGAACGATATGGGGTGGTGGATAAGAGATAGTAAAATATATCGCTTAAAAATTCAAGGTATTAGCAAATTATACATAAATACAACATGTAGTTATTCACACATTTGTTTTGTAAAAAATTATTCCTACGTTGAATGAAGAACGTGCGGGCGAACCTGCTGCATGAATTTCATTAATTCAATAACATTTAAGTATGAGAGTTACGATCTGTCCACGGGAATTTTAATAAATGACATTTATAGTAATGGATCGCTTCAATTTATTTTTTACGGAATAATTAATTTATTAACTTGTAAATTCTTTTTTACCGCCATGATTTATTGTTACATTTACTTCATCGCTGCTTACTACCAACGCAATGCTTGCAATAAGTAAAAGAAAAATGTGGTCATTCATTGCATGCTATTTAGAAAAGCCCCTAAGCTACTTATCAACGTATAAATTATAGTAATAATAATAATGTCCTCCAGACCAAATTTCGGTCACGCAGGACAGGATTATAGTGCCCGAGTGTACGCGCAAGCACAGGTGCACTCTCTATTCTCACTCTCATAGTCCGATGGGACGGTAAATCGACACGACCGGAGAGAGATCAGGCGCAGGACCAACGGCTTTACCTGCTTTCCGAGGCACGGGGGTGAGACACCGCCAACTTCCTGACTTCGGGAAGCTATTAAGAATTTCTTGACGGAAAACTCAATAACTGATTATTTTTTTTGGCCCGACCCGGGATTCAAACCCGGACCTAATGATCAGCTGTCGCGTGTACAACCGCTAGACAAGGTATAAATAGAATAATGTGGAATTAATATTTAATTCAATATATTATATGGTGGCATTGGTGTGAGAAATCTTTCTAGCGTTGCATTGCCTGCTTTCCTTGCTTCCGTGCATAGTGTCAGTGACTTATGTAACATAATTTTAAATAATAAAGTAGACCTATGCTTTGCTACGGAGGCAGGGCAGACATGGCAAACGCTCTGTCCTGGTGAAAATATTCCACTGGAAGTTAACCAACAAAAACAGTGGGATATTCCGTTGGTACAGGGCGTGCAGAAGGATTTGTTTTATAATTTCCATAGTGACCAAGATAAGGCACGCCTTCTAGCTGTTTCGACTAAGGAATCTAGTCACTGGTTACACGCTTTACCATTAAGTAATCTAGGCACATTACTTGATAGGGATAGCTTGCGCATTGCCGTAGGAATCCGACTAGGAGCGGCGATTTGTCAACCCCATCAGTGCGCGTGTGGAGCAGCGTCGACAAGTTTGGGCTCCACGGACTTTCATGTAAGAAAAGCGCTGGTAGGTTTTCACGACATAGTTCTTTGAACGATGTCATCCGAAGGGCTCTTGCCTCTATAAATGTTCCCTCAGTTTTAGAGCCTTGTGGAATATTTAGAGACGATGGCAAGAGACCCGACGGTATGACATTGGTCCCTTGAGAGAGAGGTAAAGCCCTAGTGTGGGATGCTACTTGCGTAGACACTCTGGCGGCCTCTCATCTCAGGGGTACCTCGTTTAAAGCCGGGGCGGCATCAGAGGCAGCTGAACTGAGTAAGTGGCGCAAATATGAGTCTCTGAGAGATGACTACATATTTGTGCCATTTGCTGTAGAGACTATCGGTCCGTGGGGTCCACGTGCGGTGAATTTCCTAAAGGAACTCCATCCGCGGCTGGTCGTTGCTGCTGGTGATAAGAGGGCTGGTTCTTTCCTCGCTCAAAGGCTAAGTATAGCCATTCAGCGGAGAAACGCAGCCAGCGTTCCTGGCACGATACCGCGGGGAGTAGGACTATATGATAATTAAGTTTCTAGTTTTAGTTTTTTTTTTTTATTATCATAGTCTTTAATATTGTAGATAAAATTAAGTATTAATGTATATATAAAATTCAATATTACAAATAATTCTTACTTTATTTTTTAAACTTTTTACATTTTTTTGCACAGTTTCGGAAAAAAACCCGTACTAGGCAGACAGAGCAAGAAACCCAGTGGGAAACTATTATGTGGAAATTATTTTAATTTAGTATTAGAATGTCTAAATAGGTACAACCAAAACATCATACCCTATTTATCCACCCGTAGGTGTGGAATTTTTCTTTAAATTTAAGTGGTGGTCCCCTGAAGAAATAGCATTTAATTAAAAAAAAATTTAAATCGGTTTACCCGTTTCCGAGAAATCGGTGACAACACACAAAAACACTACTCGAATCAATGAATGAATTCGCAGAACTATAAAGAGAAATATTTTTTTGAATATTCGTAATTCGAACATCGATATCAATCTCAATAACGAAGGCAAATACAATTTGCTCCGAAATTATATTTGTATCGCTTAATTTCGATCCAACTTCCACGATCCAATTGGATTAATTCGAGTCAAATAGGTTAATTAACCCCGTACTGCTTTCATGTTTTATTTGCACAAACGACTGTCTACGGATACTAAATGATAATTTTGAATTATACGAATGATGCAAAATGTTTTCGTTATTACAGGACCTGTCTACATTAATATAAATTGTTTAATTTACGAAACGTTAACTCGTTTATTATTTCATTATTTATGCTAATATAGTGTAAATAATTAAATAATATAATATTTATATATAAAAATTACATGTCACATTGTTTGTCCGCGATGAACTCCTAAACTACTAAACTGATTGCAATGAAATTTCGCACAATGTGTCCAGTTTGTTCCAACTTGAGAGATAGGATAGTTTTTATCCCTATAAGTGACCCTCAATATTTTTTGTTACGACACAGGGTCATCGGAGAGGGCAGAACAACGTCTGCATGGTCAGCTAGTATAACATAATATAATATATAATGATAATTAGTGTCCCATCCATTAAGGCCTCTAAAAGTCCACTAGTAACATAAGCCAATTCTTCATAGTGCGTCATAGGCTATTTTGCTACATATATTATTACATATTTTTACGTGGTAGAGCCATGCTGCAGCTATATTAGTAGTATAGTTGTAGCACGAATGGGTCGGCTCGATCGGGGAAGGTCTACGCTCTCACAGAATACCAGCGTAAAATAGCAGCTTAAGGCCTTAACAGTGGTTGAAATGCCTAAATCTAGGATATTTAAGTAAAAAAATCTCAATAAATGTTCATTTAATCCACAAAGAAAAAATACAAGGTAACAGAAGAAGATTTGGTAAATGTTTTTAATTTAACAAAATTGTATTTTTGTCAACCCCTTATTAGAAAAAAAATCCCCAAAGAGTATCTATCTTTGTCATATTTTGCAAAATTTCTCCAAAATGGCACAAGCTTTTTAAATAGTTCTTACACTAAAAAAAGGGTCTTAAAAATATTAATATTTTTAATTGAGAGTTTTATTTTTATTACCCGTTTTATAAGAGAATATATCATTTTTCCCTGAAATTGAATATATTTACGCGAGCGCGCATGCTCCGTCGCCATGTAAGCTCTGTCACAGTCCGTTTTCGGACATCGTTGAGGGTGGACCGCACGTCGGTGTTGGAGCGACTTCGTTCAAATATATATTAGTTTTTTAAAAGTTTATATTCAATTATAAATATTTTTATGACTAGAAATACTTAATTTAGTTAATATCTGTACACTGGTAACTGTAAATATTATTTTCTAAATAAATGAATTTTTAAAGTGCCCAAAGAAGAAGAAATTTTTGCGGCGACGTTGATTAGTGAAATTGAAAAATGCATTTTTATATAATTTAGATGTGGAACGACGAACATGCTCTCGTTACTTAGATTTCGATAGTTTTTAATACCTATGTAATTTTATTGTTGCATATTTTTATTAATTAGTTGATAATGAATTTTATAATTATGTATTACAATAAAACGCTCTTTTTATAAGTATGACTTTATAAAATATTATTGAGGAGAGAAATAAAGATACAGATACTTACATTTAGGTACACTGTTATCCAATTAAATCAAACAATTTAAATAAATAAAAGAATGGTGCTTACCTAAGTATAAATAACTATATAAAGACATTCTTGGGTTTATGGTTTTTTTTATGTTAGACAAACTATCATCTAAAAAATGTAAAAATTTTAAATTGGAGAGGGGTTTCTCTACGTGATAAAGTTAGAAATGAAGGTATTTGCATTAGAATCAAAGTAACTGACATAGCTCAACGGAATATTACAGTGAAATGGCAATGGGCTAGCTATATAACTTGGAAAACATATAAAAAATAGGAAGAAAGGTCCTCGAGTGGCAACTTCGTACAGGTAAGCGAATTAGTACTCAACCTTTATTCCTCTTCACGTATTCTCATACACTTTTCTTCACACATACACACACACACACACACACGCACACGCGCGCAAGCACGCACGCGCACACACACACACACACACACAAATAGGTCGCAAATAATACTTACCTAGTACTATTAGGCAGGAGTGAATAGGTTTTTGTTAAATCAGTGCAATTCACCATCTTAGACTACATAACCACTTACCGATGGGATTGTAGTTGCTTTACTACTTGCTGGGTAAAAATAGTAAAAAAAAAATTTACCCTGTGAAAGTTTGCATTTAGATATAATTTTTCTAACCAACCATAAAAATATGATGAGAATATGTATATAAGTATAAAGGTTGCCTCACACGGAACAGTAATAATATAATATTATATCATCCATTATCTCTGAAATCCGAGGTATGTTTATATTAAGAGGCTGAATAGAGCCACATTGAAATGCATGGGGATCGTTTTGTAACTTCACGTCATTATCGAAAAAAAAATTGTACGTATTTCAGGTGGCGGTTTGCAAAACACAATTCCACAAAAATTAAATCAATAGAATATAATTGCAAAGTTGCTTCTAAAAATACTTAAATTTTCAACGTCAATTTTTTCTTACGTCGTAGAGCCATGCTGCAGCTATATTAGTAGTAGGTTTAGTTGTAGCACGAATGGGTCGGCTCGACCGGGGAAGGGCCACGCTCTCACGGAATAACATGTAAAATAGCAGTTTAACCCTGCTGTGAGAGAACCGGAGAACCTTTTTACTGGAAACGAGGCATTACATCTTAGTCCTCACGGGTGACAACGCATCTACATTTTGATACGTAATCGAGAATAGATGTAGTCTATGGGCCGTAGCAACCACTTACCATAAGGTGGACTGTGTGCTTGTTAGTCACCCTTATTCTATTAAAAAAAAACTATCTGAGATTTCAGTAAAATAATGTTAAGTATTGTAAGCACTCGTACAATTATGTCTCATGTTAATAAAGCTATTGGGCTATTTTGATTTGTAATAAAGTAAATTTACTTTATAGGTTAAATAATTTATTTACCTTTCTATATCAAGAACCGTTTTTCTGTCACTCCTATTGAATTTGACAGTGCTTGCTGAAATTTAGCATCTTTAGATGGATCAGAATCGCCCGCTGATCCAGCTGTTAGATATTGCAAAAATAATCGAAAATATTTATTTTTACTTTCATGCCCAAGACTACCTTGTTTTATTTTATTACGGTCAAATAATATTTATTAGGTTATAAAAAAAGTATTTTTGTAAATGTTTTGTATGTAAATGTAAATGTTTTCATTATTTTGTTATTCTATTGTTTACAGTTATTATCACGTCTTAGCTTTACACCAAGTATTACATTAGAAATTCTTGATGGGATGCGATGTAACGCGCATACATTATTTTCATCAAGAACTATAATATATATATATATATATATATATATATATATATATATATATATATATATATATATATTTGTTTTTTTTTACCAGTAGAGTTTCAACAAAATCTTAAAAAAGTTCAATGAATTAAAAAAAATGCTACTAATTATATAATTTCAAGTCAGTGTTTTTTTACATTTAAAGATCAGTTATAAAGAGCCAATGTTATTATTTTCATTTTGATTAATTTAATTCTAGACTAAAATAAATGTGAAAGGGCTTTTATCATGCAATAATAATTTTCATCAAAAATAACATAGACTTATAAAAGTCATATACACGGTCAATCATACTGAAGATTATCAATTGTACTACAAAATATTTAAAAGACTATTTCCAGTACAATGACCCGAATATCATCATTAATGTTTGACTGGCACACTTAAAAGTTTTATCACATGGCTAAATGATTGACTTTTATATTATGATAAGGTCATGCTTTTCTATAAAAAATTGCAAGAAATTTTAATTCCCGGCCCTATTGGTTTGTTTTACTTTTTACTTAATTAGTGAAAAACAAAATGGACTGATCTAAAAGTTTACTTTCTTGTGTAAAAAGTGCTATTTAGAATTTTATGCAAATGATAATTAAAGTTTCTATGTAAATAAGTGTAACATAGCGAGTATTATATTCAATGGTAGCGGCCATCCGTATTGGCAAAGCCAGCATCATTTTCTGTACAGAAACCGGCAAAGTGTTGCTCAAGGCACTATAAACAAAGCAGCTGATAAAATGTTAAACTCATAACTGTTAACAAAAACTGTTTTCGCAAATGGTCTTATAGATAATAATAACTATTCCGCCGTGTTAGATGCAGGAGCTATTATTAGAAGGAGAAGAGGTAAAATTTTGTTTAAGAAATGCGCAATCAATATTGTTCTGTCTGCAATTGAGCATAAAATAAAAAATAACTTCAGCCAAAGAGCATAACTGGCGTTATATTCAGGCCCATCAATCGGTATGGAAAAAAATAATTTTACCAGGTCTCAAAAATTCAATCAAAATTCCAAAAACATAAATATTAAAATCAAAAAATGTATATATGTATGTCTTTACATACATATAATGATTTATGGCCGCTTAGTAACTGACGGTGACTCACTATAACATACTACAGTCACGTCGAAACTAAGAGGAGAGAATCACTGTAGAAAAGGTAATAATTTATTGCGGAAATTTTGTGATAAAATTAAAAAAAATATAAACTTATCCAAGTTAATCTAACTTAGTCTAACTTATCCTTATGCGTACAAAAAAAACAAATAATAAAATAGTGAGATGGCGTCAGTTTTTAAGAAGATATAACAAAAATAAACAAAAAAATGAATTTCAATAAAGTTCAGTACTTAATTGATTATATACCGCTGACACTTAATTACGCTTTTCGAAACCACGCCAGTTGTAAACAATACTTGTGTGAAAACACAAAATTTCTTTTCAAATTTCCGCCGAGTTGTAAGTAGAAGGCCAAATAGGTCACGTGTCAATTTTAATTAAATATGTTTTACGATTGTGTTTATAAAAAACATTATTAGTTGAACCTTGCAGCTTGTTCATTATTTTTATTATAAATACCTATAAATGTATATATTATTAATAAATAGTTCCCATAATATATTGGATTATTTTTTATTTTTCCCTATCTGCAATGTTCTACGCTCTATAGAAAATGTGGCGTATGACATGACTGACAATCTTTCGAACGTTTTATCTAGGTACAAAGATGTTTTACGTTTTCGTCGCTTCAACATGATATTTTTGTCAACATAAGGTACCCTTCTATATCTGAAACGAATATAAATATTGCTACAAAGTAAAGTAATAGGCTATACAAGTCCCTCTACTGGGCACAGGACTCTTTTTTTATTTCTGAGAGGGATTTAGGGCAAGGAAATGCCCGCCGTGCTTGCCCAATGCGTGTTGACGAAAATTGCAATTACAAATTTCATTCGTGCTGTTGGGGATCAAACCCGGGAAAATTTACAGCGAACGCTTTGACGACATATTTTTAATACGACACAAATAAATACGATTTAACATATATAATAAAAATTCTTACGTACTTGAAACTTGAACACTTGATAGCTCGTGATGCCTACCGGACAAAGCTACAGCACCACACTGTGCAATGTAATTGAAGATGCGTAACCGCGACATAATTCTCAGTGACGCGCAAGCATAACAGGCAGTATGTCACTTATATAATTGTCATCTCTGCAGTCTATTAATCTTTGCACTTTTATAAGTAATACAGAACGTAGTTGCTAGACGGTGTTGACATCGGCTAAAATCTCTGCGATCGCCGTTTCGTCAAGGTCATTCAGGCTAGTTAAAGCCTTAATGCTGCTGTCTTCCTGATAACAACTCAAAATTATAAAAAAACTTTTTTTTTTGAATTAGGGTGACAAGCGAGCACACAGTCCATCTGATGGTAAGTGGTTGCTGTGACCCATAGACATCTACATCTATCCTCAATAAAGACTCAAGATGCAGATGCGTTGTCACCCGTGAGGACTAAGATGGAATGCCTCTTTTCCGGTAAAAAGGGTCTCCGGTTCTCTACACTCACATTTTACGCTGGTATTCTGTCAGAGCGTGTTCCTTCCCCGGTTAAGCCGACCCATTCGTGCTACAACTATACCAGTAATATAGCTGCAGCATGGTTCTACCACGTATAAATTATTATTAAACATACTGAAGTGACAAACTAACTTACAGCCCACCTGGTGGTAAGTAGCTACTGCAGTCTATAGAAACTTGTAGCCAACAAGGCGACAGATGTGTTTACGACACCTCTGAGGTACCTCTCACGTCTAAGATAGATAGATAGTGCGTGACTTGGTAAATTTTTATGTTATCCCTATATAACGACTACAAATATTAACGGCTTTTTAAGTATTCTACAGATAAAAATTCAGTTCTCACACATAAGTTGTGGTAACACAAAAGAGTTCTTTGTTTATAGCGGTGACAAGAATCTCGCCTTGGAAGACGTGTCTTTGGTATCTAGAAAAAAAGATATAAATAAAGTTTTGCGCGCTTATCGCCGTGTTTAATTCAAGAACAGGCGTTGAGTTTTGCGTCTCATTATTCTCTAATGAAATAAGTGGCTGAACGAATGTGATTTTTATCTACATTCATGCCACAACTTGAAATCTTCCGTTGAAAATACTCAATTTTTTTTGTTTTTAAAACTTTAACGTCAGTGTTTAAAAGTAAAACTAGTTTACCCGTTGGATCTAATTTTATTTTATTAATCTAATTTAATTTTAATTGTATTTTAAATATATAATTATTTTAATAATATATAACAGAAAATGAATGAGAAAGAAATGCAATTTGAACAAAGAACTTTGAAGGAAATTTGATTCATCTAGAAATAGATCATGGACAATAATTACAGTAAGCAAAAATTATTACAAACACATACTTAATATTAAAATACAGCCCTTACTATTAAATACTATATATACGTAGATCGTTACTAACTTCATGTAATAAATACAATAAATAAATTAAGTACTACAAGCGGTCGTGAAGCGTATCGAGAATGTGATAATACAATGGATACTGCTTTATGTGATAACAATTTGTGCGAAAACACAAATTCTTGGCTTTTTAGTCTGGTTTTGGTGATTCCTTTTCTTCACCAGCCTATAAAAGTCCACTGCTTGACATGTGCCTCTTCGGTTAACTAGCTACTAATTTTATAATTCAATTTTTTTTTTATATAAGACGAGGCAAACGAGCATTCGGCTCACCTGATGGCAAGTCAGTAACACCGCCCATGAACAACTGTCACATCAGAAGAACTGCAGCTGCTTTGTCGGCCTCTGCTACTAAAGTATTTATTACTAGCGCGACTTCGTCTGCGTTGCTTGATATATCAAGAAAACACACCTCACTGAACACGTAATGCTTATAAAATCGTTGTTTCTTAAAGCTTTAATAACTTTATATTAAATGAATATATCGCTTAAATTAGCTGTTCCCCGCGGCTTCGCCCGCGTGTAATTTAAGTTTTTAATTTTTTGCGCGGTACCCTAATTCTTTTTCAAAAACAAAAGCAGCCCAAGTTACTCCTTATAACATCAGCTGTCTGCCAGTGAAATTCCCATCAAAATCGGTCCAGCCGTTTCGGAGATTAGCCGGAACAAACAAACAGACCGAGAGACAGACAAAAATGTTAAAAATTGTGTTTTCGTTATAAGTGCTATATACTCTTTCATATGCATTTAGTGACAATCTGTTATTTTGACGTTACAAACAGACACTCCAATTTTATTTATTTGTATAGTTATAGATAACGATATCGCAATGATTTTTTTTTTAGATAAGGAGCAAGTGTCTAAGAAATAAAACTTAGAAAACCTAATTGAAATCTATCCAGTAGTTTTTCCGTGGCGCGCGCACAACTGCTCTCAAAACTCTATCATTTTATTTATATAGAGTTTTAAGCACGTCAATAAACCACACACTCAGTACAAAATACTTAATTGAATATTTCATCATAAAACTAACTACACGGTACTAGGAAAACATATTCGATAGGGTCGAAAACTTCGTTACATTCGTGCACAGATGCGATGATGATGGCAAATTATCCGTTTCTAATGCGATCCGCGCGAAGGTCGCAGCATTGCAGCGGCACGGATGCGGTAGCGGTGGGTGTTGTAATGCGACAGCGGCACGGTAACACAAACAGGATTAGCGGGATCAAGACCCCACGCGCGCAGACAGGACGAGCCAATACAATGGGGACACAGCTACGAAATGAAGCTCGCAGAAAAAAATGTTCATAGACAGTAATTTGTATTTAATTCATACAATTTTTTTTAATGCTCCAGTATCCTTTCTTGATATTTTTATTTTGTTCGTAAAAAAGTATAAAGCAAAATTGGAACAGTACTCATTTAATAACAATTAATAATATTAATATATGTAAAAATAGAATATAGCTCGAAGAACTGATCACCGATGGGAAAGAAAGGTTCTCGAGTACTAGTGTTAGTAAGCTAATTGAACTATCGAACTGGTAATAAATGCAGGAAGTTATCTCATATATAATCTCAGGACAGTGCTTTGTGGTATTCCTTGAGAAAGATTTATGCTTAGCTGTAGACCTCTGATGGGCTGCAACGATGATGATGATGATGTTGTATAAAATCTGCACATTTTTAAGTCTATATAAATTTTTTATAGAGAATTGCAGTTGTGCGCGTATCACGGAAAAACTAATGGATAGATTTCAATTAGGTATTCTAAGTTTTATTTCTTAGACACTTGGCCCTTAACTAAAAAATAAAATCATTGCGATATCGTTATCTATATCTATACCAATAAATAAAATTGGAGTGTCTTATAACGAAAACACAATATAACATTGTCTGTCTGTCTGTCTGTTTGTTTGTTCCGGCTAATCTCCGAAACGGCTGGACCGATTTTGATGGAACTTTCACTGGCAGACAGCTGATGTTATAAGGAGTAACTTGGACTACTTTTGTTTGAGAAAAAGAATTAGGGTTCCGCGCAAAAAAATTAAAAAGCTAAATTACACGCGGGCGTAGTCGCGGGGAACAGCTAGTTTAATATGAAGTTATTAAAGTTTTAAGAAACAAAGATTTTTATACGAGGTTTTTCACACGGTCAACTGTAGGTCGTCTGATCTCGCGTTACTAACTAACTAACCAGATAATTTATATATTTTACGTATGAAAACTTTGTTAATATATCAAGCAACGCAGATGAAGTCGCGGGTATCAGCTAGTTTAGTAATAAAATAGAAATGTTTGTCGAGAACGCTGAAATAATACTGAAAAATAGTGTTTAATTAATAAAAAAAGACAAATATTTGTCCATAATTCTTTTATCATATCACTATGCGCTGACGTCATGCGCGACAGCGAATGCGCCCGCGCATCGTTTAACCGATTCATAGCTCCATTAATGTCATTTATACCAACGACTCGACGCGGATCCGCACGTGGGTCACCGCGACTCGTAATGTGTGCAATTGAATTTCATTGCCATTTTCCTCTCGCAAATAAAGTTATGTCACTGAGAATAATTCAAATAACGGGTTAGAATCTGTTCGTTAGATTGAAACGAATTATATGTGTACTTCCACGTTAGAGCCACGAATGGGTCTGCTTTTGGCTGGACCAGAGAAGGAAAACGGTCCTTAAGAATACCAGCGTGAAATAGCAGCATAATGCTGCTGTATTTCGTATGGTGGGTGATAAGACAAGTAGAACCTTTTTACGGGTAACAAAGCAATCTATCTTGGTCCTCTGTTGTGGCAACGCAACTCCATTTCAATTTTAATCGAGGATAGATGTAGGCGTTAATGGACCATAGCATTCATTTACCATCAGGTGAACTGTGTACTATTTTAATACGTTTACTTCTTTAAAAATATGATACGTGTAAGGAATAATTTACCAGCTCTTTCTCCAAATGTCAATTTCTCCTACAAACGATGATTCCTGGTGAACAAAGAACGAAACTGACAATAGCTTGATGGCGGGAAATTCAACCTTTCCAAATCCATCCCAATCTAAATCCGTAGGCGTATTACGTATCTTGCAGAAGGCTAGCGATAGCGAAATTAGAATAATAATTGCTGATAAATCGCAGATTCGTATTACGTATCAGCGATAACCAAGCTAACTAGCGACAGCGCTGCCTTGTGGTCGCTAGTTACGAGTAGCTAGGGCAAGATACGTAATACGCCTAATGGTAAGTATGGGTCTGGTAATGGCGAGTAAGATTTTGCTACCCATTATTAACAGTGATATTGTATAACTCTGGTGGGATTCGTTTGGATAGCAGTACTTGCGCTACTTTATTCAGGTCCCAAGGGCACAGAGTGTCAGTATAATTACAGGCAAGTTCAAGTCGAATTACAGTTTTAAAAAAAAATATAATAATGTTAACAAACGAGCACACAATCCACCTGATGATAAGTGGATATTGCAGCCATCGATCACTTATTAGTGATCGACAGTGACAAAAATGTCCTTATCGAATGAGCTCCCACTCGAACATTTGGGTGCGCTTTTAATTTGTACGTAGCTTTGTGAACACTTTAGGCAATGCATTTAAGGTTGAATTTACATTAATGTATATTTATTTCAACTAGAATTACGCCAAAACAATTGGCGAAAGTTTTTAGAGAACTTTTGCATGGGATTGTGTACGAGTATCTAGTTTTTATTAGTGGTCGATGACTGCGGCCCATAAACATCTACCTTAATCTTCGATTAAGAATCAAAATGCAGATGCGTTGTCACCGCTGAGGATTAAGATGGAATGATTTGGCTTTCTACTTTCACCATACAAAATATAGTAGGATTAAGCTGTTATTTTACGCTGGTATTTTATGCTGTCTAACGCTTGGTTTCGTTGTATTGTGTATGAGTATAGTTGAACCAGTATTTTGAATAAGACTACTTTTACGGATTTTATCGCATTTAATTTTACTTGTTTTAACTTGCGACGTTTCTAGTGCTTTACAGCAACTTCTGTGTACCTTCAGCTTTTGATTATTAAGTTTGATTTCAGGTCAAAATGAGCTTAATACTGTATCTTAAAGTCATGTAGTGGTATATTTGGATTTGGTTTTGATTTTATTAATTACAGAATCATGATACAGGATCCAGCCGCCTTCTTTAATTGAAATTAGGATGTTTTTTAATTTCAATAGTCTTACGAATCATTCTTGGTAGGAAAAGATGTTATTACTTATGCAAGGATTAATGGTATATCAAATCTGATGGGATGGCGGGAGCAGTCTAGGATATGATCACAGATTGTAGAAATCCCGGAGCTATATGTTCCTTTACGTGGAAAGATGTATAAAACCAGCGTAAAAATTCATTTAAATATCCTTTCAAATAATAGAATAAAATTAAAAATAAGTACTTAAAATCGATTGCAATAAAATCCGTAAAAGTAATTTTATTCAAAGCGTAGCGTTTACTTTAATAGAAATCAGTATTGACTATAAATCGATGTCTATTTTATATTAATATTTAATATATTATTTTATTATCTATTTTAATATCTAATGAAATGTTAGATTTCCGCCGGAAAGCGATTCTCACCATAGTTTCGAAATGCAATGCTGGATGTATAAAATAGTTAGTTAATCATGGGTGTGTTATAGTTGACAAAGAGAAACGGTAAAAAATTATATAAAAATTATTGGTGTTTAAGACGCAAACTAACGACAACAAGCAGTTACGTTTATTAATGTTGGGCACATTGATGAACGCAGCAGCGTGGTTAGTTCGGGTAAAATATTCCAAGAAACTACTCATTAGACGCATTCTGGAACCCCAATGGTTAAATTTTTTTTTATAGAATTAGGGTGAAACGAGCACACAGTCCACCTGATGGTAAGTGGTTGCTGTGGCCCATAGACATCTACATCTATCCTCGATTACGAATCAAAATTCAGATGCGTTGTCATCCGTGAGGACCAATATGGAATGCCTCGTTTCCAGTAAAAAAGGGTCCCCGGTTCTCAACACTCACCATACGAAATACAGCAACGTTATGCTGCTATTTTACGCTGGTATTCTGTGAGAGCGTGGTCCTTCCCCGGTCGAGCCGATCCATTCGTGCTACAACTATACCAGTAATATAGCTGCAACATGGCTCTACCACGTGATAAATGTGATTTTCCAGTATATCGCTACCGCGGTCTTATAAAAAGTAAGAGAATTTAAACGTTTTATCTGTAACTGACGTAGTTATGAATATAAGAGTAATATAAAATATAATATGTAGACTTCGAGGCTAATTAAACATATGAAACAAAACTGATAGTAGCAGATTTTGACCATAACTGGTACGTAACCTAGCTGCGGTTTTAAGTTAACTCGTAGAGTTAGCGGCTATAGAGCAAAGGCAAAGCAACAATACCAATACTTTCCTGAATTTAAACCACTACAACACTTTTAATTTTTTTACTTTATAACACGACTGCAAAGTGTAGCAAATAAGTCAATTATTCGCGTACGTACGTAAGTCTAGAAATTCTGTATGTTAGCTTGTACTATTATTTACTCTGTGGTGTTAGTGTAGTGTAGTGTATTGAGGTTTTGGCGGGAATTTGACCGGCGGCGGTTTGCTGCTCCTGTTTTATTGTTTAAATAATAGTTTGAAGTGGACTTTGATATGTAAAAGTTGTGCGATTTTGTGTATTAAGTGTCTGCTCATGTGAACTATTAGTGGAAACTGTGAAACAGGTGCTCTGATAGTGATGTGATTCTCAAAATAAGGTGCCTGTCTGCTTAGGCGCCTTGAGATACCATCGCTAACCGTCAGCTGTCTGCTGGCTCAAGTTGCCCTTAAAATCTCCCAAGGGCTGCACAATGTGACGCATCAACATATTGTGAAGCAGTATACTATGAAGAATAATTATTATAATATAATATTGTAACTTCAGGCTCAGAAGGGGTAGATTCCAGAGCCGTAAAGCCAGTTATTAAGAAGAAGAAGTAGTGTAGTGATTTTATGTTTTTTATCTCCATGAATAATGTATTTTCCATAAATATCCGTACAACTAATTTTGTGGCATTTCTTTGGGGGGAGGCTTGTGTTCAGCAGTGGACTTGTGAAGGGATGTAATCATAATGATAATGAATAATGCAACTGGTTACGTCTGTGTTGGAAACAACACTCTTCGTGATGAAATCTGGATAAAATGTTGTATGATTATAATATATGTCTAATGCACGTTTTACTGCTTGTTTGTAACAGAGTACGTGCCTCGCATATATAAATTAGTCATTTTCGATGAGTAAATTGCTATATTGCATCGTCGTGAGCGGGAGGTCCCATTTGTTACATGTACACTAGTCACTAGCAAAAGAAACATTACATGCCGCACTCTAGCTGTGTCATTATAATGCAACTGAATTACATTTTATTTATTATATTCATTTGCACCACCAATCTTCTTTTGTGATTGTTGCGATCTTTTATATTGTTAAATATTTGATTGTTACTAATAGTTTAGGAGTTATGGGCGATTAAAGAGACGGTCATATAAAAAAATAATATTATTTGTGAACTCCACCGAAGTCGGGTACAAAATGTTAGACTTTGCCTAGGACTTTCTAAGAAAAAATCATCAATATACAGAGTTATTTTTCAAAGAGTAGTCAAATTTTAAACTTAAGTTCAAATATATAAATAACGATATACCGTTATTGCAGTTTTTGAAAATACGAGTAAATAAGGCTTCTAATTTTATTTGAAATTATCCCAATTTCAAAGTGATTTATGGGCAACAACGTTTTACAATTTCGTTGGTGCCGGCGGGGATCGAACCCGGGTTTCTCGCGTATGAAACTAACAGCTAGTGCTAACCATCTGAGCTACCACGGCTCGCGTGCGCATCATCATCAGTTAAAATAATGCATTACCACGCATTTTGAATTTAAAAGATAAAAAGGATATAATTATTGAGATTTTTTTAAATTACTTTTACTATATGTATAAATATATAAATATAAAATGAAATTAGCGTCTTAGTATCCGACTCATTTAGTATTCATGCTAAGTTGCGAATTCGTTTTGAACGGTGTCATTGTGCCTATGATCAAGTTGGATTGTAGCTCACAACCGCACAATTATATCGCTATAGCGCCTTGATATCATACCACGGGATATTTAACAGTGATCTAGATGCGTTGCGCTATCAACGATTGTCGCTAGCGGCCTATTATTATGGCGGCATCGTCTCTATGCTAATGCGTTGTATTAGATCCCTTTTTGTAATCATTCGTAATGGATATTTATTAAGCGCTTTACGATTGTTTCCCGATATGAATTTATAAAGTCAATCATAAGGTGACGGTCTCTGATGAATGATAAATAAATATTACAAGACACGCATCAAAGATAACATTTTAAATTAACTTAATGGAATATGGTTTATGATTCTGTGCAAAAGTTAAACAAAGTATCCATCTTATTGCTTTATACAGGCTCTCAGGGGTATACGGAATTCGCATCAAAATGTGTTTTGTTTTTAGACAGGTGGTTTTCTAACGATATTTTCAATATATGGCAACGATGTTACCTAATAATCTCAATATTGCCAGCTCCGGTGGTTGACGTTCAGTCGTGTCGGTCGGTCGGCCTGGTCATACAATGTATTCTTTATCAAAAGCGGCTCGTCCCGGGTTCGATTCACCAGTTATCTTGATCACAAAATGGCTACTATCTTTAAATAAAATAATGAAATAAGTGAGGAATATATTTAAATTTTGGTGATTTCCAAATCCATTAGGTAGTTTAAAGTTTTAAAGCCTATCCGTACTGCAACCATAATATCAGCATGGCTCTACCACTTTTCTTGTTGGAAACATTTTACTGTATACTAATAAGTAATAAACTAAGAATTATTTTGGCTCACTAATACTTGGCACACAGATATATACATAACTGTGTTGATCCGAGTGTGGATTGGACACTTTTCACCTAATAACGTCTAATTACGTGAAAAGTATCCAACCAATTCAAAGTATCCAGGTAGGTAGTAAATAAGATTGTTTGTCGCAGTTGGCGAACGGCGGCGGCGGCGGCCGTGGCCTGTTCTGCTACCACTGCCCGCCAAGCCTGCCGCCGCATCAGCACAGACTGCCTACGCTGGAGTATCCCTTCACAGCCTCGCACCCTTGTAAGTATAAAAATATATTCGCACGTATCGCAAGATAACCGTGGTAGCTTAGGGATGAATTGCTCCCCTTAAACTTCATAGTCATCGAGCAACCCGAGACAGGTTTTTTAAAGGATAGGGTGACAAACGAGCACACAGTCCACCTGATGGTAAGTGGTTGCTGTGGCCCATAGACATTTACATCTATCTTCGTTTGCGAATCAAAATGCAGATGCGTTGTCACCCGTGAGGACTAAGATGGAATGCCTCTTTTTCAGTAAAAAGGGTCTCTGGTTTTATACACTCGCCATACGAAACACAGCAGTGTTAAGCTGGTATTTTACGCTGGTATTTTGTGAGAGCGTGGTCCTTTCCCAGTCGAGCCGACCCATTTGTGCTACAACTATACTACTAATATAGCTGCAGCATGGCTTCCCCCCGCCATGGATTAATTATACAGTTAAGATTATTTTGGGTTTTTATTTATCTAAAACTTATATGAATATACAAATCAGGCACAATGTCATCATTTAAAAATCTCTTTCATATTCTGTACTTCAGAATTAGCTGTAGGTATCATGGAATAAATAATAGCCTGTATTACGACATTATTGAGTTTTGTTTACGTTACTAACTACTGGAACTCTGCTATTCGATGCGATCTAGCCAATTCTTCATAAAGTTAAAAAGTTAAAGCCTGCATTATAAGTCCCACTGCTGGGCACGTCTAGTTTCTGAGAGGGTTTTTGAATTGGAATGGGAATTGTGAAATTGTAAATTTTACAATTCTTCTCTCTAATTCTTATTAATTTTTATCGATATGAAGATATAAACATAATATTTTTAATTACTATTTAACCTTTTAATAAAAAGTAGAACCAACTTTAAAATTAAAAAAAACTTAAATATTTTCAACATATTATCTTGTAAAGTAGATGCAAGACCTAGCGTACTCATAGCCCTGACTCTAGAAGCTATTATTTAATTAAAGTAAAATACTTCAATATAATAATAGTCCAATAATTAAAGTTTATTTTTTATCCTTTTGAGTGGGCTAAGAAATATCACAAGATAATAAAACAAAATATTTACTCCCTATTTTGTTTTATTTTCCGTTTACCTTAAACCTTTTCATTTTTTTTTAATTCGGTTAAAAGTAAAGTTATAGTCTTTTTCTGCCGACTTCCAAAAAGGAGACGGTACTCAATTCCACTGTATTTTTTTATGTGTGGACCGATTTCGATAATTCTTTTTTTATTTGAAAGCTGGTAGTTCTCGTATGGTCCCATATGAATTTGTTCAAGGTCAAGCCAATAGTTTTTGAGTAATTCTTAATAACTTGTATTGAAGTCGGCTGTACAAAATTTTTAAAAAATCTCAATAAAATATCAAAATTCTGATGCGTTGTTACCCGTGAGAACGAACGAAACGGACTACAGCAGTGTTAAGCTGCTATTTTACGCTGGTATTCTGTTAGAGCGTGGTCCTTCCCCGGCCGGTCCGACCCATTCGTGCTACAACTATACTAGGGCTAGTTGTAACAATTTTTCGTTACTTGGCTATGGAAGCTTACTTATAGTGTATTTAGAAAATACAGCAGTACTCTTCGAATGAGCTACTACTCAACTATCGATTTCAAATAAAATTTTGATCAAACCTGAAATGAATTCTTGTAAAAATGGCATAGAAAAAAAAGTGACGAGTGTTACAACTTACCCCGTGATTGGGGCTAGTTGTAACAGGCGTGGGGCAAATTGTAACAGTAGGAATAGAAAACCAGTTTTCTATTTTTCAAAGACTTATTTAGCATATTTAACATTAAAAACTTTAGACACGTTAAAACAGACTTAAACTTTTAAGTTTTATTTTTAATCTAATAGAAAAATATTCAAAAAGAAACATGTTCTTTCTTTTTTTAAACTATAAAGGAACGTTAATAAAGAATGTTGCGCGGCTCAGATATATAGCTTCAGGCGTCTTCAGAGACAGTCTTAGGTTTCTTGCCATAAAGTTTTTGAAACAATCAGGTCCCTGCGATTCATTTTTATGCCATGACGGAGGTAATTTTTCGCTTCAATCATAACAGCACACTGATATGCCAACTTTCTGATTTCCAAAAGAAGCAATACAAAGTAGATGTTGAAGCAAGTACTCAGATATTTTAGTTTCTTCTTCCTCTTTAAAAACCAATCTGGGTTTCACATAGCCGACTGATAAGAGATTTGTTACTCTCCTTTTTTTTCACATATCTATATTATAGCGACACATGACACGTGAAAATGTTTTGCAGCTTTTCGTACACTGGTTTAATTTTCCAAGATTTTAACAGAAGCCGATTCGTACACATCTTGACTTTGGGAAGCACGTTCAGTTTCTCCTTTTTTAAACTTATTCTGAAATAAGTAAATAAAATCAATTAGGAAAAAAGTATCAAAAACACGAAAAGAAGAAATTTAAGTATGTACCACGTAATTTCATAGAAATAATCTCTCAGACTTGGTTGGTTGGTTTCCTCACAACGGTTTTCTTCACAGCGCGTGGATTTACAGTGCTACTTACTTTAAATTTCAAAAAAAAAAAAAGAATTACAAATAAGTATATCTTAGTATTTTTAATACGTAATAATATGCAGAGTGTTAAGGGTAATCCAAATTTTTGTAAACATTTATTACCACTATAAAGTATAAAGGGAGTGTAAAATTGTTTATAGCCTAAGTAGGATTATGCTGCAGTTTATAGTTACACAGTTTATTTCCATAAGTAATGTGTTCTTTAAGTGCTGGTCTAAGTTAACTGCATAAGCAAAAGTCGCCTCGATTAGCTCACTTATCGGTCTCGAAACTTCCCTAACCAAGTTTCACGAAGCCGCAGCCAGGCTAATGGCATTAAAGCCACTTAAGACCGTTGCCTTATCTCGATTTGTGACTCTATTTTGTTTTTACGTTTCGGTAACTTTTTTTAAAACACCTATTTCAAATAGGATTAATCATTTTAATCTAAATCAGATTATTTTGATATATTTTACATATATTCTGTTTTGTTGTATTCTTTTTGAATTTTTATTTATTTTGTATTATTTTATTTTTAAGTATTTATAATGTGCATGTATAAGTCTAAATTAATCATCAGAAATGTTTATAATTACTTTTTGTAGCTACATCTGTAAGTTTATATTAAATTTGTATTTGTTACCTTACCCATTTTTTTTAATAAGCAAACTTTGTAGAACGTTATTAATAAAAATGGGCGTAGTGTACCTAGATTTTATCGCGATTAAATTAATTTTTAAATGCCGACGATTCTAGTGCCCTGAAGTTATTATTGATCAAAAAATTGTTACTCAATTGTGAATCAATCAATCAAATCCAAAGTTAAGTCAGTTTAAGAATTTTCTCGAAAGTGAAAAAAATCAGATGCTTGTGTTATTCCGTCCGGTTTACGTATCCGAGGGGTGGTAATGTGCTAATGAATAGAGAAGGCAGGACGGGGTGTTCGGGGTTGAGACAGGGCGGCGGCGGGGCGAAGGCGCCGTTGGGCGGGGCGCCCCGGTCCCCCGGGATTGGTCGCCGGCGCCATCTATTATTCACAAAATAGTTTTTGAGTAGCACCGCCGGTCGTATAACTCGGTTACATCCAAACTAATTTAATAAGTATCATGTCACTTTGGATTAGTCCCGACGCGTACCGCTTTTTTACTTTAATACGACGCTATCAAAGGACAGAGTAACAGCGTTAGTGAATGGCCTTATTTCATTAGGGCCGTCGAAAATGACATCCCGACCGGCGGTAATTGCGTAAGCATATTAATTTTTAAAATCTATTAACGAATTGCTAGCCGGTGCTGCGAAGTTTTTAAAAGCTATACCGCGGCTAGTAGATGAATAAAAAAGCGTTTTAAACGAATCTATTAAAAATGTACGAAGCAATTTCCAGCGCAGCGTTGATGCTTAGCTGCGGCCTTATTAGGGCAACGCACCGTTGTTGACTGATCATCGCATGATGGAGATGAACCTTTAGTTTGTAACGAGAATATACCTACGCAAAAATTATGTATTTTAATTATCTTTTTATTTTACTGCTCATATCTAAAATTTCTATAACTTTGGAGTCATTTTATTTCAAAGTTTACTACAAAATACTTATACTACTGAACCAACGTTTCCAGGTGGGATATTTATTTTGGTTTGGTATAGGAATCAAAATTGTACTTTGTAGTTTGGTGCGTATGGTGAATTCAAAAAAAATGTTTAGGAATACAGAATGATGATTCTTCCTGAGAAACAAAAATATTTACCAATTAGTCTCAGAATCATAATTTTTTAGAATTATTGACAAGATAAGAAGTTTTTCATAATGCGTCTCAATTATAAAATAAGAATATAATGCAAAGAGTACTTAACTTTAGAAAAAATTAAAGATAATCTGCCCTGCGGAAATCTCAGTATGCCTATCTTAACACGCGCTTCGCTATTTTTTGTTATTTAAAAAAATCGTGCTGTAGTTAGAATAATTCATACTTCAAAACTTCATATATAGGCACCTATCATATTAATTCCACACGTCCCGGGTTAACTGGGAGAAAATGTCAAAAGGTACTAAGTAATTTTTATTAAATTATTTTTATTAAGGTGTTTATAAAATAAAGTGATAAACTAAAAGAACTTATTTCATACATTTTAAGCTTACCTGTGTTACCACTATTTATAAATCTGGTTGCATTTATAAAGAGCGAGCGCGGATAAACTTTTTCCCGCTGCACTTAAGCTCGAGGTTGACTTCCTGTGGGCACAGAACACTTTTTAATTTCCGCTGTCCGGGGATTTTTCTACAGTGTTGATGAAGGCTCAATTTTTAATATTCAATTAGTGTAAATATTTTTAATCTGCTTTAGTCTGGATGTTTTGGTATTAATTGAACGGTGAAGAGTGTGTGACTTGTTTTTTATTTCTATTTATTTTAAGTAACATCATTTTATTAAATAAATAACAGCATTTTGGTATTTATTGAATTAAAAATATTAGCTACTTTAGATGTGAAACGTTCAAACAGACGGACATACAGACAATTCTAAAAATCGTAGAAATGTATTAAGTTATTTGTTTTAATCTCTTACAATCATTTTTATCATAAATATACAATATACATATTACATATATTATAATATATACAAAGAGGGCCATTAGAGCTATTTACAATCTAAAACCGAGAGAGTCTCTTAGAGATAAATTTAAAGAAATAAATATATTATTATCTTTGGCCTCTCAGTATATTTACAATAATTTAATGTATGTTCACAAAAACAAAGGTAGTTTTAGTAAAAAAAGTGATATACATTCTGTAAACACTAGGAACAAACACATGCTAGTGATACCAGTTTCTCGACTCCACAGAGTCAGTAATTCATTCTTGGGGGCAATGTATACGCTATTACAGCAAGGTCCCGGAAAGTATACAGGCTCTATCTATTAATAACCAAGTTTAAGCTGAAACTGTATAAAAAGGGTTATTATAGTATAAATGAATACATGGTTGATAATAACCCCTGGGAATGAGGTGGTCGCTTCCAAGCAGTTTCTAAAATAAATTTTGTAAATAGTTTATAATCATTTATATTGTAAAATTTATTTAAGAAAAAGTCCCGCTGGGTTTCTTGTTGGTTCTTCCCAGGCGACTTGCGCTTTATACCTACTGTATAAAGCGCAAGTCGGGTTGTGCATGTAGTATCGTTATCATATTATTGGCTGGCTACAAAATGCCACCTAGCGGCATCGGACTCATGAAAAGACGCGCTAAGAGGCTTATTGGTGACCTAAATATGGTTGAAACCAATCTTTTCAGTCTCGAGCACAGGAGCAAAGTAGCCAACCTTTCGGTGTTTTACAGGATAAATTTCGAAAAGCGGGAATAGCATGACATAGGTATATGTTAAGCAATGTCATCTTCGGTTGCATCGCCGCTCACCAACAGCCACTCATTGTGGCTTATAATAGTTAAAAAACGTGCATCAAAATCTTGTTAACCTTGCACCATAACTCGTTAAAAGTTTAAATTGATTTTTCTAAGGAAGTTTCTCGGGATTATTCGACAACAAGTAATAGTTCTCTCACTGTGTTGTTTCGGTACAGGTGCGAATTCTCAAGAGTGACAATATATCAATAGGCTTTTTTTGTTCGAATTTGGTTAGAGGTATCCAACGACTGCAGTGGTAACTTAACATCAGGTAGACTCTTAGCTAATTTATCACTTATAACAAACTGAAAGAATTTATTTGGATACCAAAGGTTCTAACTGTTAATTTAAAAAATAACTTCAGCCAAATTTAGCTCACAATCATAATTATTTTTACTTTAAACATAAAGCTAACGTTCATAACTATGAATAATATTTATATACTGTGTTATAGCTGTAAAATTCACAGAACACGAGGAAATTGTTGATTGCAATTTTAAGTACTGATTTACCACGTGCTCGGCGGTAAAGAACACCGAACACGTCCGGAAACCTGCAGGTCTGTGAAATTAAATAAAAGAAAAATATTTCGAAGACACTCTCACATATCGAAGGACACCTAGGCCCATGAGTGGGACATATACAGGCTGTAACTTTACGTTGTATTGAATGGACAGATTACCTTTGTACATAACATGGCACCAACCTACAGAAAAAAAAATGTTGTATGAAAATCGTTTACACGCGTCTTCAAAATAGTAAAATTTAAATACTTTTTACAAATAGTGCTTCTTTCTTATGACAAAATACTGTTTTCAATAATTAATTAACATAGTTTGAAACATTTTTGTTCGAAGCAAAAGACGTGGTCGGCGCCGGCCAGCTAATGGAGTGAATTAATTGAAGCAATTTGTATCGTTTCGACTCACTCGACACATTAACTCTATATATCATATGATTGTCGATTGAGCAGATGTGTTACGTAACTATAATATTCTAAACAAACTATTATAATTATATAAGTTTAGATTCAGAGACATAATTAGTTAACGGATCGTGGAGACCTTTTCATTTACCTTTTCTTCTTGTGGAGGAATGACGATTAAATGGGAGAGTAGTCAGATGCATTTCCATAGCATGATATTTTTTTTATAAAATTATATCATTTTATAAAATAATAGAGCACACAGTGCACCTGATGGTAAATGGATGCTATGGCCCATAGACATCTACATTCATACACGATTAAGAATCTGAAGACTAAGATAAGATAGTAAGAGGAAGTTGATAGATTACCTGGCCCTCTTTATGACAGTGCTGAGGGAAGTATGAACATAGAAAATTTGAATTTTTAAAGTTTACTGTACAGCCATTATTTATACGATTCCAATTATTACAGATGTATCAACCAAAAAAGAAAATAATAATAAACTGTAATAAATGTCATTTAGGGCGAAGACAGCCGTAATCCCGAAAGCCGAGGGTAATCTTCGACTTGTAACGCACGGAATGACATTATCAGCAAGAATAATAGAAAAGTTAGGTGTAGGGGAGCGACCGCCCGAGCATTTGTCTGAATCTATCGCTACGCAATAGGGTGGCTATGATTTGCAGAGTGTTGTGTATGGCCTGCAGTAGCCACTTACCATGACTGTGGACCACCTACCATGGCTGGTATTAGTTAGCTTGTTACTTAAATATTATAAAAAAAAGTCTTGCATTTGATACTTCTTCCCGCCGCCGACTGGGTATTTTATGTTTGGTGTCAATGAGATGATTAAAGATATTCAACTTTAAATAGCCAAGATCCGCATCTATACAAATAAATAAAATTGAAGTGTCTGTTTGTAATATCAAAATAACAACTTTCTACTAAATGCATTTGAAATTATTTACGATACTTATAACAAAAAAACAATTTTTAAATTTTTTGTCTGTCGGTCTGTCTGTCTGTCTGTTTGTGCCGGCTAACCTCCTAAATTGCTGGACCGATTCTATAGATAATAATTTAAGCTACTTTAATTTTAGAAAAATATTAGGGTTCTGCGTAAAACAACCCATGAAATCAACTTCTAATAACTTAACTAATGATTCCATGCGAGCGAAGTCGCGGGAAACAGCTAGTAATAAAATAAAATGACGTGTCTTACCTAGCACTTGCCGCCCTCTCTCAATTGCGTGCACTATCTCTGTCACCACTAATCCCAGTACCACTTTTTTCAACACCACAACACTAGGAAAGACACACCGACGTCGATAATACGATACGAGTTTCACCTCCAAACGAGGCGTCCTCAGGTGAAGACCACTAAGAATTATAACGTTCTTAGATAAAATCTAGAATGGCCATCTTACTACGGCGCAACGCTGTGATAAATGCGATGACGTTGCGGCGTACCTAAGAATCTGTGGCATGACACACGTTGAGGTGTGCGCGACATTTAACGTTTTTATACATGGTACATATACGTGGTAGAGTCAAGCTAGAGCGTTCGCCTCTAAACGAGGCAGTCACAGCTGAAGTTGAGGAATCCCCGTTCGTCGCTTCTTCATAATAGATTTCCGCAAAGTAACGCCTGTGTATATAATTATCAATGTGAAGATCTGTCGAAAGCCAGAAGATCCTAGTGGCATTACCGTAGTCGTTTCTTATGACACAAAAGTGGTGAAATGGGGTGATGCATTCGATTTTCGATTTGGTAAAAGATAAAAATTAAAATATGATAAATGAAAAACATATTGGTTCATAAATCAAATGGAATATGTATAAAGAAGTCGTAATAGTTTTTATATTTACACGAATATTGCAAGTTGAATTTTGAAAATTATAGCGTTCAACTTACTTTTTTTCAAATGTCAAGAGAGGATTGCAGATTTTTAAGGCAAACCACTTCATACCGTGGGTGTATATAATAAGTATAAATTGATCGTGATAAACCCATAAAATCAAACATCTACTAAATTCAAGATTTATGTTCACCCTACTATTATACTGTGTCTCCACCTCATCAATTCGCTGGAACGTGCGGATACTGTTCAGAAAAAACGTCTGTTAGGGCGCGATTTAGCACTTCAGATGTAATGGGGCGATGCTTCCGGTGGACTCTAATTTTATGGCTACTGTATTTTGTATAATAGTACCATTTAACTTTGTTTTTCTTTTTGAGTTGTTTGTATTTTTGTTACGTCTTGTAGAAAATTGTAATTGTTCTCATATTTATCATGAAATTATCATTGAATATCATCACATATTAAATTAAACTAGAATAGCCCATATTGTACACATAACTAAGTTTGTGTGGCGAACGGTACTACAAGCTATGTTAATAGAGTGATCTTATTTAATAAATATAGGAAAATATTTCATAGTGTTTATTATATATATATATATATATATATATATATATATATATATATATATATATATATATATATATATATATATATTTTAAGGATTTTATCGCGTTTAATTTAGTCTTTTTAATTCCGACGTTTCGGGTGCTTTACAGTACAGTACGCATGGTCACGGGGGGTGGGGAGACTGAGGTGTTTGACATCCCAATATGATAGTCCGGCTATTTTCAGTTTTAGAATATAAATTTTTGGTCTAATCTACGCAGTTTACAGTGTCTTGAAGTTTTGCAGTAGTATGCTTGGGCTTGGCGCAATGAAATCCATAACATTAGATTCATTTAATGTGTATGTGTGTGTGTGTATCGTTCGCGTAAATATAAGAAGTCATTATATATATATATATATATATATATATCAATTGTTTTTAATATATTATGTATGTACCCTTTATATGAGTAAGATATTTCGCACCTGCTAACATCTTGCCTTTGACACCCAGGGTTGACAACATATCATTAAGTTGGATTTTAAATAAAAAATAATCGTTTTAATCGTTTTATCCAGTTATTGCAGCATTGTATGTCTGGAGTATTATTATTTAAAATTCAATTTCATCAACAGACACGAGCTACTCATACCATCCAGCCATCCACGATGACACTTTCGTACGTCGCAAACAGCGTCGGAATAGAACCACCTTTACGCTACAACAGGTGAGATTTTTTTAAATATTTATGTATATTATCCATTACCATCCATTACAGCCTATAAAAGTCCACTGCTGAATATAGGCCTACCCCCATAGATTGTCTCATAAGGATGGACCGTGGACCGTGTTAGAAGATTTACTAACCCATAGGGAAACTGAAACGGGAAATGGGCAGCAGCATTCCTGATAAAAAGTCAGTATTTATTTTGGCATATACATGTGTATATACATTCTTTATATTTCTAAAAACACAATTGTCCGGTTCTTTGGTTTTTCTGTCGAGAAATCCTCTTTGCTTGTTGTTTGTGTTCACTCATGTCCCTCGGAAAACACGAAAAGCGTTGGTGCTGTGCCTAGTCTTGCCGGATTGCCGTCCCATCGGACTATGAGAGTGAGGTAATATAAAGTGCATCTGTGCAGATTCGTGCACTATAATCTTGTCCTATGCAGATGGCTAATCTCCGTTAAGACTGGCCGCCAAGACTGAAATTTGGCCTGTAGGACATTATTAATTGTTACTGAATAGAACAGATAAGTAAAAGTTTAAAAAAATAAATATAGATTAAAAAGGTAACGGCAAATTATTCTTACAATGTGAGAAATCCATGACCAGCATTCTTCGTTACGGACCAAAAATATGGACAACATATATAAGATAGTCATTCATCACTTTTCGGCATGTCATTAACTATAAAAGTCACAAGGTCTTGTGTATTTTAAAGATTATTAATCTGCAAATAGTATAAAAAGATTTTCACAATCTAAGTTTTGTATTTATTAAAATTAATTCGAGTAAAACTGTTTAAAAATACACGAATATAGATATTAGCGCTTTATTACAGCTGGAGGAACTGGAAACGGCGTTCGCGCAAACGCACTATCCCGACGTGTTCACTAGGGAAGATCTCGCGCTTAAGATCAACCTTACCGAGGCTCGGGTCCAGGTATGTTGAAGTTTATTACACTTTTTTTTTAGTTTATATTATTGTTAAGTTTGAATAAATAATAAACAATAAGGAAATTTATAGATCCTTCATAGCGTTTGTTATGAAAGAAATCTTATCGTTTAGTTTTAGTAGTAGGATTTCATCAATTAATCATAACTAAAGAATATGAAAGTAATAATTGGGTCACAACTTTTTTTGGGTCTGTTTCGACTATTCCTGCAGTGCACCTCGGATTTTGGACAATTGACAATCTGTGCCGTAACAGCGAAAATCGGGAAAAATAATAATAGCTGGCTGGTTTTTCAAATATACATACTAACTTTGGCATCTCACTATATTTACTAAAAAAGTTGTTTACTAGGTAACAGGGTACCTAGCTACCACCCTCTCATTTATTTCTGCCGCCAAAAGGCAGTGCTAGCACTGCATCATTACAGTCTGAACAATATATAGAGCCAGTATTACACGCTGTGATGCATCTTTGTTCTCAGAGGTGACAACGTATCTGCCTACAGGTATCCATGGACTGCAATAGCAAATGCACACACATTGTAATCCATTAAAAATATTTACAAGTAAAAACGCTTGAAAAAAGGGTATTCGTGTAAAATCTCAGCATTATTTTTTTTATAGGATAGGGTGACAAACGAGCACACAGTCCACCTGATGGTAAGTGGTTGCTATGGCCCATAGACATCTACATTTATCCTCGTTTGCGAATCAAAATGCAGATGCGTTGTCACCCGTGAGGACTAAGATAGAATGCCTCTTTTCCAGTAAAAAAGGGTCTCCGGTTCTCTACACTCACCATACGAAACACAGCAGCATGAAGCCGCTATTTGACGCTGGTATTCTGTGAGAGCGTGGTCCTTCCCCGGTCGAGCCGACCCATTCGTGCTACAACTATACTACTAATATAGCTGCAGCATGGCTCTACCACGTTTAAAGTTTTTACAAGCAAATTATGTTGCTAATCTTTTGTGAGAACCTGTTTCTTTTCCAGTCGAGCCGACCTATTCGTGCTGCAGTTGTAATACAACTGCAGCTTGGCTCTACTACGTGACATTCTGTAGAAAAAGATCTAATTCACTCTAAAAAATACTAAACCAAATCTTAAAACTTTTAAAATCGTCTTATACAAATATATCTCGTATCCATAACTTCACGTACCCACACGAGTGACAGTTAAATCATGAATTTACAAGCGTAGGTCGGACATAAACCCCTTCAGCCGACGCCAGTAACGTCCCAGCCATGTTACATAGATGGCGTCGCCGTCGCCAAGCTACGCTCGTAAACCATTCATAAGTTTACGACTTCATAGTTTTTAAGGCGAGGTAAATTAGATGTGACGCTTTATTCCGAATGTAGTAACGGGAGTCAACTAGACCGCATAAACTGTATACACCATACACAATTGATGTTCGTGGAGAAACATAACATCTTTTATAACATTTGTAACATTTTATGGATTTTTACACGATGTGAGGATTTTTGGCACAATTACAGCTAGTAATGCACAATACCAACTAGTGCACAGTCCACCTGATAGTAAATGGATGCTATGGTCCAAAGACACCTACATCTGCATATCTTGGATTGGCTCAAAGAGCAGATGTGCTGTCACCCCTGAGTACTAAGATAGAATGCTTCAATACCAGGTTCTCGTCACTCACCATACGAAAAATAGCAGTATTATGCCGATATTTTACAATAGCATTCTACGTCTTCTGATGTCTTTCGTCGATGTAGCCAACCCATTCATGCTGCAATATATACTTTATATAAATATATATATAATATATTATGTAAATGAATGTAAAAAAATGGATGTGAATTTAAATAAAACAACTATGTTTATAAGTTTAAGTTTGGTTGTCATTTCAGTTTTCTGGTGTATTTATGGGCTACACCATCAATCTACCATCAGAACTATGCTATCAGATCGGTGCTCGTCTTTCAGACTTTATATCATAATAACGTATGTGTGTACTTATGTACGCACGTAAGAAGTTATACTTCTTTAGCGTAACAAAACAAAATAACTAAAAAATAACTACCTTGAATATAGTTATCAGTTCTCACGAAAACTTGACAGTTGACAGACAAATACCAACCGAAGTGGTCGCTTTTAGGTTTCGGTGTGCGCGTCCATCGTAATAACTTCACGGTGTCGTTCTTAGGTGTCGGTGTGCGCGCGCTTCGTAAAAAATTCACTCTCATTATTTTTCCCAAACGCGCCAAAAGAAGTATAACTTCAAAATGTCAGTCGCAAATAGCGTTACCTTCATGATCAATTTAATAGATATCTTTGATTATTTTCATTATTCTTCATCAGCTGGTTCTTGATATGCTTGAAATAGGTCTATTCAGTTGTAATGAAAATTTGCTTTAATCGTCACGCGGATTGAATCGTACGGTGAAATATCTGCTGCTGCCCGTCGCCAGTCTTGGTATTTTACGTCAGACGAAGAGGTGATCATACCGCCCCATCTATCGAAAACCATCAGATTTTTTAAACAATTTCTTTATAGAACTAGGGTGACAAACAAGCACACAGTCCACTTGATGGTAACTGCACACTGTGGCCCACAGACATCCACACCTCCACCAAAAATCAAAATGTGGATGCACTGTCACTCCTAAGGACTAAGATGGAATGCTTCGTATCAAAAAAGGGGTCTCCAGTTTTCTACACCTCGATACGAAACACAAAAGATTTAAACTGCTATTTTACGTTGGTTTTTTATAGGATAGGATGACAAACGAGCACACAGCCCACCTGATGGTAAGTGGCTGCTGTGATCCATAGACGTCTACATCTATCCTCAATAAATAATGAAACTGCAGATACGTTATCACCCGTGAGGACTAAGATGGAATGCCTATTTTCCAGTAAAAAGGGTCTCCGGTTCTCTACACTTACTTGCCATTTTACGCTGGTATTCTGTGAGAGCGTGGACCTTCCCCGGCCGATCCGACCCATTGGTGCTACAACTATACTTTTAATATAGCTGCAGCATGGCTCTAACACATCTGTGAGACCGTGACCTTTACCCGGTCTAGCTTACTTATTCGTGCTACAACCATAATACAGCTCCAGCGTGGCTCCACCACGTATTGATTTTACCGCCATCTATCGGAAGCTATCAGATTTTTCAACTTATTCCATAATCGCTCTTTACGACACTCACGGAACTAAATGGGCCGATAGATTCATTAACGCAGCCACTACCATCACAGTTTTTGTACTTGTAGTATCAAAAGTAGTTTATGTATTTCTAGGTATGTGAGAAAGAGGCAATTGACTTTTATTTATACGATCCGCGGGAACCCAGGCGAAAGCAATATCTCGAGAGCTTTTACCGTGCCGTATAAGCTTTTTAAACAGAAATTCATTTTGGATTTTATTTTCGTATTCGCATGCAGATAGAGCGGAAGATGCTAACAGACGTTAAGTGGAGACGAGTCACGTTCGAACGTATTCCTTTAGAGAATCGAGATAAAACATAAAACTTCGCCTTTGAGCGTGAAAACGCAACTATTAAATATTGTTAAATATAAATTGAACAAGAATTTCTGATATTATTATTTATTACGACATACGATATACTCTACACTACTATATCATTTGTTTAAAAATAAATCTTTATACGTGGTAGAGCCATGCTGCAGCTATATTAGTAGTATAGTTGTAGCACGAATGGGTCGGCTCGACCGGGGAAGGATCACGCTCTCACAGAATACCAGCGTCTCACAGAATAGTAGTTGACACTGCTGTGTTTCGTATGGCGAGCGTAGAGAACCGGAGATCCATTTTACTGGAAAAGAGGCATTCCATCTTAGTCCTCACGGGTGACGACGCATCTGCATTTTGATTCTTTATTGAGGATAAATGTAGATGTCTATAGGTCACAGCAACCACTTACCATCAGGTGGACTGTGTGGTCGTTTGTCACCCTATCCTATATAAAAAAATCGATATATTAAAGATGGGCAAAATTATGAGTAGCCTTAACAGATGATACGGGCGCATACATGCCCAGGTATATGGATGTAAAAGAAACGAGAAATTTGTGTCTGAATCTTATCAAATGGAAGTTCATAATTTATGCCTACCCCTCTGAGTGAAAGGCGTGAGAGTTTATTTATATATGTATAATCATTTTAATAAAGTTTAAATTGAATTTTATGTCATATATTTGCCTTCAGATTGTGGTTCATATTCTAATCAGATCAAGTTGATGCTTAGGTAAAGGTAGGTTTTGTATTTCATTTCATTTTTTTATTAAAAACGTTGTATGTACAGAAAAATATGGAAGACGAGTGTGAGTGTACCGAGTTACGGGCGTCGCCCGGTTTTAAGCAAATTGCCCGGCGCAACCGCGCGTGTTTTATTTATGCCCAAATAAAAATTGCCTAATTCAACCGGCTGAGCACGCTGCTACCGTTTAGTAGAGCACCTTTCTACCTCTGCTACGTGGACAGGTTTTATGGCCAATAAATGTTGCATTTGAAATCACGGGAATTGTATTTTTTGTAGATGTAAAAATATTTTTTTTATAGAATATACACAAATGGCAAACGAGCAAACAGTCCACTTGGAAGTAATTACATCTACGGGTACATGTATCCTCGATTAAGAATCAAAATGCAGATGCGTTGTGCCCCCTGAGGACTGAGCTTACCTCCTCCTCCTCTTCCGGATCGCTACACTCACCATACGAAACACAGCAGTGTTAAGCTGCTATTTCACGCTGGTACTCTGTGAGAGCGTTGTCCTTGCCCGGTTCAGCCGACCATATATACCAGTAATATAGCTGCAGCATGACTCTACCAGTAAAAAGGATCTCTGGATCTTTACACTCACGAAACAGAGAAGCATTAAGCTGCTATTTCATGCTGATATTCTGTGAGAGTGTGGGCATACCCCGGTCGAGCAGAACCATTCGTGCTACAACTATACTACTAATATAGCTGTAGCATGGCTACGAACATAATATAGC
This sequence comes from Parnassius mnemosyne, assembly GCA_963668995.1. Lineage (NCBI taxonomy): Eukaryota > Metazoa > Arthropoda > Insecta > Lepidoptera > Papilionidae > Parnassius > Parnassius mnemosyne. The sequence goes on from CAVLGL010000081.1 coordinate 8,592,813, forward strand.
TGCATTGTGTCGCTGCAATCTTCGTTATGGATTTTATTACACATTGAAACTAAACATAGCTCCGTAGCGAGGATATCCGCAAAAGAACAAAAGTAAAGAAAGTGACATAGTCGGGCAATTTTCCAGAAACTGTTTAGCTTTTCTTTGGATTCTCTGGTTTTAGACTTGCAGAAAGTTTTTAATATGAAATAAGCATTGCGTTTACAAAATCATTTATATGTTTCTCGTTATGTTAATCGACCAGGCAGACGTTGTTCTGCTCTTTCCGACGACCCTGTGTCTTATAAAAATTCTTAAATTTGCAATAAAAAAATATTGAAGGTCACTTATAGGCATAAAAAGTATCCTATTCAAGTTGAACCAAATTGCAATAGTGATTAAAATTCTTTACAGCCAGCAGTAGACTTATTTCATGGATAGATTATTTTTATTACTTTTATAACTTTATCCAATAAAACAGTTTTAATAACGTTCATGAACTAATTTTAAGGTTCTTATAATATATCAACCATCAAACTCATGTGTGTTTTCAATATTCACCTTATGTTATGCTCTATTAAATAAAGAATGAAAAACAAAACGGTTTCCAATTTCGAAGTCAATTTAAACGAGTGCTTTCGGCGAAACTAACTCGCTCCACGTGTAAGTCAATATCCAATTTGGTCCGTCCGTCGATCCCGTGGAAACCACTTCCATTAGTTAACTACCGTCCATTGTCAAAATCCACTCTAGTCAGTTGCCAAAACCACGAAAACAGTACACACGAAGCCAGTGATATTGGAACTTTGTGGACTCGTTGAATTGTTCCCATAATATCACGTGCGTTTAATGTTTAGTAAGGGATGGGAAAGATCAAGTTAAAGTGGAGGTTTGTAACGCGTTTAAGTCGCTCATCTCGAAATGGTATTACGGTATGAGGCTGTTGGCCAGCTCCCCGCGCGGGATCTAACCCCTCTCACACCTTTCACACGCGCTACTTCGATAAAGGGGTGTCACACAATTGTTCAGAGAGTTTGGTTAAGCAAAGCATTCACAATATAGATATTGTATATGAAATATCATCACACTTCAGCTTTGTTTTCTACCGACTTCAAAAAGGAGACGGTACTCAATTCGGCTGTATGTTTTGTTATGTGTAAAACACATAAAAAATTTTTTACTGGGTAAACCGATTGCGATGTTTCTTCTTTTATTTGAAAGCTGGTGCTTCACATGTGGTCTTATATAAATTTGATTAAGGTTTGACCAATAGTTTTTGAGTTATTCTTAATAATTTATATTGAAGTCGGTTGTACAAAATTTTTGATTTGAAATTATTATTTGTCTCAGATCGATAAAAAAGATAAACGGAGAGCTGCGTACATTTTTAGTGACGCCGAAAATTGAACTGAGCTGAGCTGTGCTGCTTGAAACGAACTCCCGTACACATCTTTCTCCATCCATCTGAATTTACTACACTAACATTATGCTTAAATATTTGATTGCTTTTTATTACTACGAGTTAGTCGAAATTCTTAGTAATAATGAATATAATAGCTTTTAATGAAAAACGAATGTACGTAATAAAGTACGGACTATGTATCCGTACTTTATAAAAACTGGTTTTATTGCAATTATTTTAAAAGTAAATAAACAGTTGATTTAATACAAGGATCTATTTTGATATACCACTTCATAGTACTTTTAGGTGATTTTTATTATTTATATTTTTATGCCATTTATTAATTCACCAGTTTATATGATATATCTATTCAAATTATATGCTATACTAGTATTTAATTTTAATTATTTTTCTTAATATCGTCATAAAAACGATTTTAATCCATGCCAAATGTAGTATGTGTAATTGTTGAAAACTACACAGCCCTACAATAACGTAGTAATATAATTGAGTCGGCTTTCAATTTGATTCGCATCTTCGTCCGGCCGTGGAGTGTCAGTGATAATTCGCCCGAAAAATATAAAAAGAAAGCACCGGCAGCCGTCAGACATATTGGATTACTGGGAGGGACGGGAAGGGAACATACCTTTTCACTAAATGTTCTAGCTCGCATCAAATTCACTCACTATATGACAGATAAGTTTGGATATTGGATTTAATACTATAAAAGCCTGATATATTTTTTTAGATAGTTGTATTTAATATCCAATCCAGATCATTGATCATAGTAGACTTTTGCTTCTCATTTATTACCTATAGTAGGGGAGCCCATGATGCTAAATTTACTCGAGCGTCGTGGGGACCTATTGGATTTTGTAGATTAGTTGATAGGAAGAAAAAAAAGTTATATAATGTTTCCCAATGGTATTGGAAGCGTCTACAGATTTTCAATAAAGTAAAAACTACTAGAAACAGATGTTCAAAAATTAATTCCAGCGCATCAGATATTGAAAGGGAATGTTAAGTAAACCCTAAAAATGCTTCCAGTCAATAGACTGACGATTCGGAAGTGACGAAAGCAAGAAAAGAAATCGCCATATTGAAATACTCGAGCGTGCCTGATTATTATACAGAAGATTCAACTTGAGGTCCCCGTTATGGTAGCTTAAAACCTGACTATTATTTTGAGGGATATTAATAATCTGACTGCTAGAAATAATTTTTGAAGTTCTCTTGGCGCGTTTGAAAAAAATTATAAGAGTGAATTTTTTACGATGCGCGGGCACACCGACACCTAAAAACGACACCATGAAGTTGTTACTATGCGCGCGCACACCGAAATGTAAAAGCGACAACTTCAGTTGGTAATTGTGTGTCAACTGTCAAGTTTTCGTGAGAACTGTTCAAAATATATATGAATCTATAAAACGTGTTTTATTTTAGCTATTTTTGTTTTGTTACACTAAGTATAACTTCTTACGTGCTTACATAAGTACACACACGTTTTTTTTTATGAATTATTATTAACTTTTTCTTCTCAATAACCATAAAATGTGACTGTGAATAGGTGGGGATGGCACGAGAGAGTGAGAGATAGGGAAAAAGTGAAAACGAGAGAGAGAGGGAGAGGCGTGGAGTGGGGTATACATACTTTACTCCAGCTGCATGCTCCATTTTCATAGGCGATTATTAGTATTTTGGCTTGGGAAAATCGGCAGATTAAGTTTTTTTTGTTATTTTTGCATTATTTCCTTCAAAATAAAAAAAATCAACCACGCACGAGAATGTCAAGACAATGTTTTTTTTATGCTTTGTAACCCTCCCACTCCCTTACGTTACGCTTAAATCGTCAGATTTTCTAAATGCACTCTTTTTAGCTCTTAATTAACCCATATTACCTTAATCTGATGCGGTTGGGTAAATCCAAAATATCCCCCTTTGGGCTCCCCTACTACTATTTTGGAAGTGAAAACTTCTTTAGGCACGTTGGCCATTTTTGGAATGGTGAAAAAGCACTGAACTCGCGCGACCCTTATGCTCAAAAACATAAAATTGATAAAAGTAATGCTGAAAATCCAATTGAAAATAAAATTGATATGTATTTACAAATTTGTTTGCATTATATAGATAACAATCATTCTTTTTCATGTCCAACGGCGCCGATAAATGAAAATATTATTAGTATACTAGCTGGCCAGGCAGACGTTATTCTGCCCTTTTCGACGACCCTTCATATAAAAAATCCTTAAATTCGTAATAAAAAAATATTGAGTGGCACTTATCAGGATAAGAAGTATCGTATCTCTCAAGTTGGACCAAACTGCACACGGTGTGCAAAATTTCATTGAAATCAGTTCAGTAGTTTAGGGAGTTCATCGCAGACAAACAATGTGACACGTAATTTTTATATATAAAGATTACTACGTTGATAAAAATAATTTCTAATAAAAAATACTTCCTAAATAAATGTTTCTTAAGAAGCCAAAAATAATGTTTACAAGTTTGTGAAGCTAAGAAGTTTTCACTTCTGACGTGCAGTCCTACGACTGACAGTTTTAATTATACGAGTATACTTCCAATTTTATTTAATTAATAAAGTCGCTCAGCGAGCTATAGAAAAGACTATGCTAAGGTTTCTCTGCGTGATAGACTTAAAAACAAGGATATCCACAGTAGAACCACAGTTTCCGAAATGACCCAACGGATAAGTAAGCTGAAGTAGCAATGGACCGGCTATATTGCTCGAAGATCCGGCAACAGATGGGGAAGAAAGGTTCTCGAGTGGCAGTCTAATACCGGCAGGCGAAGTGTAGGGTGTCCCCCCACTAGGTGGAGTGACGACCTGGTAAGACATGCACGAAATCCATGGATGCAGGTGACTCGGGACCGTGCTTTGTGGCGTTCCTTGGGGGAGGTCTATGATCAGCAGTGGACTGTGAAGGTCTGTAATGATGATGATGATGATGATCAGGATAATAAATAATTGTATTATTGACAGTCAAAAGATTTTTTTTATAAGAATGGCTCAGAATTATTTTTTTCACTAAGCACTTTAACAATAATAATAACCTACACATATCCCGTTAGTTCTGAGGATTTCGGAGCAGGAATTACATGATTTAATTCCTCCTTTCCCTTTCGGTTCGGTAACCGGACTGTCGGCGGGTCTCCACCCCTTTGTTGTCGATATTTGAACTAAACGGTTTGCTTCACTTTCCGTAATGCATATACTAAAGGAGAGGAATAATTTTCCGGCGTCTGTCTTTCCGTCCGATTCAATTACAAATTGTGCATGTTCAAAGTAATAGTAAGGTCTTTTGTTACGGTATGGCTTTGCAATTTACCATCTAGTGCTTCATCACAACTTACCACCAAGTGTGGAAAAAAGGTAAGAATTTGCTACGCATTTCTATGCTTTATTATTTAAAAACGTTATCTCCGCACTAGGATATTCTCCTGTTTCGTGGAAGCAGTTTACATACATAAATTTCACAAGGACAATCAATCGTTCAGACTCGGAACAATTATTTGTTGACACTACAAAAACTTATTTCGTGTCGAGCGAACGCACGGCTCTCAGCGTCTTAAGTCATTGATAAGCTAATACTACGAAGTCATCAAAAAATAACTTTTATTTCTTACACATGATTTCTTCCACATGATTTCTTCAGTACGTTTTTCCTTCATCGCCGAGCACGTATTTATGCACCACTAAAAATTGCAGTTATAAGCCATTTTATTAGTGACTTGTGATTGAACTCGAGTTGCTTTCTTGTTATGAATCTCACGTCGACGTTCAACCCCGTCTACCACGTCCGTTTTGTTAAGTATTTACAGAAATTAAGTTCCGGTAAAGCGAGTATATATGAGTAATTTTTAGAGAATAATAACTATTGTAATACTGCCACGGTGAGTGTATAAGGTGAGGTATTAAAAGATAGAAAAATCTTTATTTCACAAGGAACTGAATATTTTTTTACAAGGCGATTATATTTTGTGTGTAGGAATTGCATAATTTAATTCCTACCTCTGCCTTACACCATAGGACAACCAGATGTTCGGCCAGTCTCCACCCTTTCATTGTTGACTTACCACGCATTCGAACCAAACCGTTCACTACGTCGTTCATCATGCGTACAGCAAAGCAGTGGAATAAGTTGTCAGCATATGTCTTTCCGTACGATTACAGCGTGGGTATCGTCAAGGCAAGAGTGAATAGGCTTTTTTTAAGTCAGTGCGCTTCACTATTTTAGGCTACTTCACCACTTACCATTAGGTGGGATCGTAGATAAGCGCTGACTTAGTAGAATATAAAAAGGCGAACTTAATTTCATAATGGTTTTCTCTGCCGGGTAACCTTTGGTAGTGTGGTGAAGGTAGGATTAATTTTCTTCTTAGGAGAGTGCCTGGGTAGGTACCACGTTCTTACCTATTTCAGTCGCCAAATAGCAGTGCTTGCAATGTTATACATATCTTGATTTGAATGGTATTGATAGCCAGTGTAATTACAAACTGTAAAGCATATCATCCTAAACAAAGAGGAGATAACGTATCTGTAGGCTTTTGTTTGAAATTGGTTGAAGATGTCCATGGACTGCTGTAGCCATTTACCATGACGTAGACTAGTCAGTTTGTTTGTTATTTTAATTTTATAAACAAAGATTGGGCAAATATGCTATATGTAATCACTTCTATACGCTAATTATTATTTGGATTTAAATTGTTATGTCTCTTTACTTTAAAAATAAAGTTTTGTACCTAGTTAACACGATTAAAAAATAAACGCAGTCAGAATGTCTTCGAATAAAGTAAATTTGCAAAGTCCTCAACTCAATCCAATCCAGATGACATTGACGCAGCTCTAGAGTCGCGAGCTAAAACAATAGCGTGCACAAGTGTCTAAACAAAGAACAATAAAACAATGTCCTGCACAATGGCACTCCAGGCGGCGCCGGAGGGCGCGATCTTCAGTCATCGCTATTACAGGGCTGATTGTAACGTGTTTTATACTCCTACTTATTGCTTTGTTGCGCTAATTGGTCACTAGATCTTTAATTTTGAAGTATTTGCTAAGTTTAAATTAACTCTGGTACAGCCACGCTGTTTGTAGCACAAACAGGGTGACTTGACCGGGGTATGAACATGATCTTAGAGAATACCAGCTTAAAATTGCTTGATTTTGTTGTGTTTCGTATGGTGAGTGTAGAGAACCTTTTAAATGTAAGCAAGGGTATGACTTAGTCCTCAGGGATGACAACGCACTTTCATTTTGACTTTAAGTTATATAGACCATAACATCCACTAACAATTTGGTGGACTGTGTGCTCGTTTTTAACCTTTATTATTTACTGCAGAACAGAATAGGTTTTTGTCCAAAATTAATGATTTCATATTCTTCTACATATCGGTCTTTAAATGTTCACGGCTGAATGTTTCTTCAGTTGTGTGTAGAGATGCCTTAATCGTCAACTTGGCAAGCGGGTTGACGAGCAGAGCACTACAAGTCTACTAGAGTTTATACCTTTGACGATGCTTTCTGTCGCCATTCTATCGGTAGGTATATGTGGTAGAGCCATGCTGCAACTATATTAGTAGTATAGTTGTAGCACGAATGGGTCAGCTCGACTGGGGAAGGACCACGCCCTCATAGAATACCAGCGTAAAATAGCAGCTTAATACTGCTGGGTTTCGTATGGTGAGTGTAGAGAACCGGAGACCCCTTTTTAATGGAAAAAAGGCATTCCATCTTAGTCCTCACGGGTGACAACACGTTTGCATTTTAATTCGCAAATGAGGATTGATGTAGATGTCTATGGGCTACAGCAACCACTTACTATCAGTGTGTGCTCGTTTGTCACCCTATCCTATATAAAATAGACTTATGATAAATCTGACGTTAACTATAGTAGGATCGTATGAAATAGCTGATGGGCTCATAGACTGCCAGCCAGCACATGGTCATTGACTATTTACGTAATGTTTATTGAGTCCTCTTTGACACTTTAACACTGCTTCTGGGAAAATACAACCCGATTTTCTATATCAGCCGTCAAGCAGTAGTGCACGCACTGCTTCATTACTTTAATGGGTAGAAAGCCATTATAGTTACGGGCTGCAAGGATATATCTCAGTTTTCAGGAGATTTCAACGTATTTAAATATTTCTTTATTTGAAAGGTTCACCGGGTGTTTGTGTTACAGTAGCCTCAGTATTAGATTATTAGATTTAGATTATTTTATATTAATTATCTTTTTCCAATTTTATTTTAAACAGTCTAAATTTTATGTTATGTTAAGATAATAAATTCATTACAATATTAAAAAAAAACATTAATGAAGTTACAATATAATTATATGCTCGCAATAATTTTTGAAACTGATCCCCGTTCTCTAGAGATGAAAACTGCAACCCTATCGTCGTGCGACGATTGTTAACGATGTGTCATATTGTAATGTTACTTATAAAAATAACATACGAGGCAAAACACTGTATTTGATACGTATTTCGTAAAATAACTTTTATTATGTTACTTAGGTTATTAATATTTTTAAACGTGATGTTACATAAATAACATAAAATAATTAAAGGAATATTTTGCGATTTTAAAGTATTATTTTAAAGCTATAATTTTGATATACTGATACGGATTAGTTATTATTTCACTTATTTTCTTAGTAATGCGAAATTTCAGCAAAGATTGCTCTTAAAAGGAATTCATACCAATTTTAATATAAAAAAATTATCATACTGAATTCACCTATTCATATATCTGTAAAGATATATGAATAGGTGAATAAGATATATTTTACTTATCTACAGTTCACATGAAATTTGCACAAATTATAGAAAGTAATCCGAAATCCGTTTTAATTTAGTTTTGAGTATAAGTTCTATCGTTATGTTAAAAGAAATCTTGTTACCATTACTGCTAATTTGTATTTAATTTCAGTACGAATAATCTTTTTTAATGAATATTTTGTTTTAATTTTGACGTTTTAAGTTAACTTTGTCTTTGCGATTATTTAAAAGGAAAACTGATTGCCAGCGTCAATTTTTCTGCTCCACAAATAGTAACTGCCTACATATTATCATGGTTAATTACTAATACATAATTACTCGTAAGCAGGTAGTTTCTTCCGTTGCCCCAACGAGTGATGGCGGACTTCACTTAATTGCTTAAATCAATTAATAATTTCGTTAGTGTTCACGGGGATCGAACCCGCATTGTTCACATACAATGGAAATTTTAAGGCAAGTGATTATCCTTAGACCTGTCAAGGTTTTGAATACTTAATACAAATTACTTTAATATTTAGTATGACAGTGTACCTAAAAGAATACAACGCTCCTCTAGAAATGAAAGAAAAAACGCATCGTGCACTAATATAAAAAATCATCGTATGTTTACAAGGACCACATTTCACTTTGTATACTTGACTCGTTGACTCGTCCCCCGCTCAGAGTGCTCTCAGCCGCTCTCTTTATCAATCACTCCTCCAAAATCAAATCGTGGGTGAAAATGAAATACGTCACTTTGTTTTTACTTGGGTCATGGACTCGTTGGTAATTTAGTTAAGATTTAAGAGATCTTTGTGCTATATCTTTTTTCAAATTATGATAAAATGTATTACGCAACAATTTATTTAAATAATTTATATTTCAAAATATTTTTTAATCAATGCACTTTTTTCCAATGAGATTCACTGTTGAATCCCATGTCTGCTGGATTGGGGAGGGGATTACAGTAAGAAACGTCTCGTTCTTTTGACGTTGCTCCCCGTCGCTGGCATAGATATTCATGTCTGGTGTAAACGAAACGGTTAGAATGGCCACTCATCGGAAGTCATAAGATTTTTCTAGGTTTTTCCATGGTAGCCTCTCGGTAGAAGAATAAGAAATAGAGGAAAAAGGATTAGAGAAGATGGGTAAGAGAATTCTTACGCCGCCACCATAAGGCTGTTTCTTATGTTATATGTTTTATTATATGTTTAATATGTTTAGTTAAATGTAGTATGTTTTATTATATGTTTTATTATGTATATATTTATTTATTTTTTTAACTACCTATGGAGAAATGTAATAGAGAAATTTAAATCATTTTCCATCACTTACTTACGACGGCTTACTTCAGAACTTTACTTAAGTTATTATAACCAGGCTTTCGAAAATTTGACTAACAATTACACGCAGATTACCCAAGTTAGTATCGACTTAATCTTCTCATTATTAATTTAACGGTTATTAAATAAATTAAACAGACGTTTGTCTAATACCCTGCGTAAGTACGAAGCGGGCAACCTCGCGAGATTAAGACGATACTGTACCAAAAGATAATTCTCAAGTAAACAAGTTAGCAGCGATACGTCTACGTTTTACGCGAGTTACACCAACTCTCTACGCGAAATCTAATTACAACAGTGTGGATGCATGAAACGCGTTGCTGGATCTTATACTTAGCGATTCCAATTAGTGTTCATTAAGCCTTGTTTGTAGGATATTCGAAATTAAGTTTGGGATCGTTTGTGATAGTTTGTGATACACGATTTGTCTATCACAATACTAAAACATTTTTAATTATAAGCAGTGTAGATTACCTATATCATTATCAAGAGTATGTGTCAATTTCTATACTTCAGACACTGTGTTTTAATAGAATAAAGATGACAAATGAGCACACAGTCCACAGATGGTAAGTGGATGCTGTGGCCTAAATCTAAATCTATCTTCGATTACGAATCAAAATGTCTGGTAAGAGCGTGGTATGTGTTTTCACTAAGATAAAATGTCTCGTTTCCAGTAAAAATGGTCTCCGCATCATAAAACTCCAGTTTATAAAACTGAAATGAAAAAAGAACTTTAAGTCTACCCGATGGTAAGTGACTAATGTAGTCCATGGAGACCTGTAGGCAACTTCAAACAAAAAAGACTACAGATGCGTTCTCGTCTCTTAATAATAAGACGGAATGCCTCACTGTCTGTAATCATACTACTAGGTCTACATCACAAACATAGTTCTTTAGCACTGGTTCTAAAAAATCGTCTATATTTTGGAACTGGTGGTAGTTTTTCCTGTCAACGGTTTTTGGGGATTTTAAGCTGCAAGCACCTCTCTTTTACGTTTCTACCGACTTCAAAAAGGAGGTACATGTTCTCTTTTTTTAAAGTGTTTTAACTCATAACTTGGTACATAGGTACTCTGGGTAAACCGATTTCAATGATTCATTTTTTATTTGAAAACTGGTACTTCTCATGTGGTCCAATATAAATTTGATCAAGGTCTATTGAATGTCAAGGTCCTTAACAATATATATTAAATTCGGTTGTACAACATTTTTAATTTTACCACTTGTATTTAAATGTGTCACTTTTATCACGTCAAACAGAAACAAGAAAAAATTGCGTAGATTTAGATTTTATAATATTGAAGATCGATTGTATGTTTGCAGTTTTTAAATTAGATGATTTCTACCAACTTTAGTCGATAATCAGAGTTATTTGTTTTTCAAATTGACTACGGTTGAGAAATGAGGTTCTTTTGACTGGAGAAGATACGTCGAAAGAAACTTTTTCTTTATGTTCTACCTACACTAAGGTTGTAAAAAATGTGGCTCTACATTTATTAACTACATTGTATAAAAAGTTACGACTTACTTCCGGCTTTACAGTATTAAAACGCATTGAGTATAATAAAATCAATTACTATTAATTAATACTTGTTAAATATTTCTTATTTATCAATTACATCAATAAAGTTTGCGTGCGGTTTTACAATATTCTATTTATTATATCTTAGAATATTTTTTAATTATTTAATAAATGTAATTACATGGAATCTGGCTGTAAAGGAATAAATACATCTTAAAATTAATTATATAAAATATTAAAAACTATAATAATAAATAAAAGCTTTTAGAAAAATTTATAAAATAAAATGATGTGTCTTACCTAGTATGAAGAGCCACTTAGCGGTTAGCCACCGTAGAGTCTATATCACCTGAGGATGCCTCGTGTAGAGGCGAAACACGTGTGGTGTATCTTGCCTAGTGTAGTGGTGTTGGGAGTAACGTGCTGATATTAGTGGAGACGGGGATACTGCACGCAATTGAGGGAGGGCGAGAGGTGCTCTTCATACTAGGTAAGACACATAATTTTATTTTATAACGCGGATATTTGCGAAGTAAATTTTTCTAAAAGCTTTTATATAATGGATTTCCGCAAAGTGACGCCTGATTCTATTAATTATAATAATAAAAAGAAAACTAAAACTAGAAACTTAATTATCATATAGTCCTACTCCCCGCGGTATCGTGCCATGAACGCTGGCTACGTTTCCCCGTTGAATGGCTATACTTAGCCTTTGAGCGAGAAAAGAACCAGCCCTCTTATCACCAGCAGCAACGACCAACCGCGGATGTAGTTCCTTTAGTCTATTTATTATTATAAAGTAAAACCGCTATATAATTAAGAACGTCAATAAATAATACTAGAAATTGCCGCCTTTTACAAAATTGCACATCCATTATATTTCCTACATCGTTACGTTAAACTAAGAAAGCTTTTCGGATGTTAGTCGGGATCACGGGAAGATTTACTAGATCTCAGTGAAATGGGAGGTTGAGGGGTGCTGCGGTTGGGAGCAATTTACCCTTAATCATGTGATGGAAATATCAACGTAACTTCTTTCACATCCGCATATTGTGTTACCTTTGATAATATCATATTACGGTACTTATACTTATGGTACTTTACAACGAGATGTAGATGAAGAAGTAAAATTTGTAAAATAAATAATTAAGCGAGCGCTTGCAATGCCTTTAGCTGATTTAAAAAAAGAAGGTGGTTAACAATTCAATTGTTTTTTTTAAATATATATATGCAACGTGATAATTTTACAAATTGTGAACTGATTTTGATGATTCTTTTATTATAAAAATGGTTATATTTTAGGACCTGTCTCATATAAATGTTGAGAAAATACAGCAGCAATTGCTAAGTTGTGGTTAAAGTTTTTGATAGAACTATTTAGATAACATAAGATATTCATTATATTACATATAGTCCACGCAAAAGTGTAAAAAATAACTTTCATTAAAAAGTAGAAGACGAATTCAAACAACTGAAAAGAATAAAATAACTCTTACATCATTTACCACTGTTGCTACCGCAATTTTTTTATTATTATTCTGAGTTGTTGTCAGAAACCGTGCATGTTACCGTGTAGTGGCGGTGTAAGAATAACCTGTACCCCATACGACAGAGGGAAACAAATCAGGAGATGGGCAGCAGCGTCTTCCTAATAATGACTAAAGATAAAAAAAACTACGGTTGCCAATCCACTTGCCAAGCGTGGCAACTATGGCAAATATCCCCCTATGTTCACATTTGCTACTGCTTATTATATCCAGTACATTCTTTACTTTTTTAAACATTCCGACAAAGTTTTCGCTTGTCAATCACGTTTAGAATATCGTCAAATGCGCAATTACAATGCATTAACTCAGCCATAAGACGTCGACACTCCAACGCATGTCTCGTCACTTAACTCCCCCTTCCACCACTCGTCTCCCTGGTTTCTTAACATATTTTCAACGGTTACCGCGATAACTTTTCGACGATAACTTCACGTATGAAATGTTTTAAAATATTACAGCACGTCTGACGTAATTACTCGAATGGGGGTAACTTTTAAGTATGATGATGCGAGGGTTTCTGATTTGTTTTGATGTGTGTTTTATGCAGAGTTCGTTAAAACCCTTTTTATTGTATTATTTTATATATTATGATATAATATTATATATTTTATGTTATAAGTATATATTTCTTATAAATTGCTGTTCTGTAGTACTGGCCGTTTCAAATCAAAATAATTTTTGTTTGGCTAAGAATTCTAATTTCAAATTAGTTTTATTTTAAAAACATGGAATTCGTTTTTTAAATTTGTTATTTGTTTATTGATTAGAGTTATGTTTTTATCGCCTCTGAATCTTTTTCATCATCATGTACCTATACGTTCAAAATTCGAATAATTATGGAATAAGAGTACATTCGTGGCAGCAATACGGCATAAGCGGCACGCAACATCATTAACCTTTACTGAGCGAATACTGCAAAACGAACACACCGCCTGTTATTGGTTTACCCGCTTTCGTTCAGGAAATTTCGATCTGAAAAGTAAACCCTGTGGTCGTCCAAAAACTTTGGGCAACAATGCCGAATTAAAGGCTATTGTGGAAGCTGATGATACTCAATCTATGGCCGAATTAGCAGCAGCTTTCAAAGTTAGTATAAAAACAATATTGGTCCATTTGCGTCAAATTGGCAAGGTGAAAAAGAACTCAATGATCGCAAGCGCGAAAAACTCGTCGAAACGTGTACACAAACGAAACATTTTGAACCGCATTGTTACCTGCGACGAAAAATGGATTTTGTGTGACAATTGCAAGCGCTGAGCAAGTAGTTTGAATCCTGGTTCAGCACCTAAACAATGCCCTAAACGACAACTTACCCCTAAAAAGTGATAGTCACTGTTTGGTGGTTTAGCGCCGGTGTGATTTATCACAGCTTCTTACCAAGCGGGATGAGCATTACCGCAAATGTGTACTGTGTAGAACTGAACACCATGATAGAGAAGCGCGCACGTATCCAACTAGCTTTGGTCAATTGATCGTCCCCACTGCGCGACAATGCGCGATCTCATACTGCACAACAGACGGTCTCCAAGTAATAAGAGCTGGGATTGGAAACTCTCCGTCATCCGCCGTACTCGTCAGACCTTGCGCCTACAGACTTCTAGTTTTTCCAGAATTTGGATAACTTTTGGCGGAAAAAAATTCAATACCCAAGAGGCAGTACAAAATGCCTTTGAAAAATATATGCCGGTGAAAAAACTTTAGGTTTTGAGTTCTCGTTTTCTAAGGGATAACTATATAATATTTTTCGATATTATGAAAGTCATGTTATTGAATTAGATTCTTTATCGGCCACATTTTTTTTACATCCTTTATTTCCTGGTGATAAGCAAAAACGTTTCAAACAAAGTGACACTTTACACTTCGTGTCGGACAAATAATAGAAATCCATAAATAAATTACAAAGTGACATAATACGTGAATATTTTTCAAAGAGTAGCCAAATTTTAAACTTAAGTTCATATAAATAAAAAATGATATACCGTTACGTAACTACTACTTTTATTTAAAATTATCCGAAATTGAATGTGATTTATGGGCAAAAGGTTTTTGCCTACCGATCGACCCTTACGAATGTGTGCGTGCGCAGTAAAATCCGTTAAAATAACGCATTTTGAATTTAAAAGAGAAAAAGGACAGAATGTGTGAGATATTTTTAAATTAATTTTTCTTTAATATTTGCCTATAATACTTATTATAAACCTTCTTTGGCCGGTTTTTGCAAAATAACCCTGTAAAAAGTGAAACAATGGACTTTTTCATTCATACAACTGTAACTATTTTTATTTGTTTATTTTGTATTTTATCTTATGTATTATCCAACGTATCTACTAGTAACTTTTATCTGATGATTGATATTATTAGATACTACTAATATAGCTGCAGCATGGCTCTACCACGTATAAAATGTCACATGTCATCGAAATATATTATTTCTCATACATGCAGCTTTCTCACGAGATTTTCCTTCGCTACTGACACGTAATAAATGTGACCGTAAGTATAAATTATATTCTAGACTATATTTCTTCTATATGTTGATTAATCTTTAATAATGCATTAGTAATATTACACCATTATTATCAAAAGTGTCTAACGAGTAAAAAAAAGCTCCACAACACTTAAGTTACAAAATGCAAGGTATAAAAGATACAAAAGCTATTATTCGCATATCTTTTGTTATAAAACGCAATTTAAAAGAAGCAATTAAGAGACCGCCCGCTAAAGAGTCATTACGCTTCACACCGGCACCAAACAATGTATTTGTTATTATTTAACTGGAGCGCACTCAACGCACTGTGTAACGAAAGCAAACAATCCACATTTACTCGAACAGTAGGTAATTACCGCGCCCCTACTGTTCGCAACACCCCTTATAAACGCAACCGATTTACACTGACCCTTAGCTATTTATTAAACAGTTCTGTATAATGGTAAAGCTCAGAGATAGAGGGGACGGTGTAGGTCTTGATGAAGTGGTTGTTATTGATAAAATGTGACAGGGTCGTATGTTGCAACATGTGCTTAAGAGGTTAGAACTTTGTCAAAGTGAAGGGTGAATAAGTTACCGATGGATTGCTTTGTTAGTCTTAATAGATGTTGATTTTATACGATATTAGACAAGAATCTTTTAATATTAAAGATAATATTAATTTTATTCCATAATTAATTTAAAGTTAATAAATAAGAACAGAAGCGTCAGTAGCCTAATGGCAGGGCGCGGACCGTGAACTCCAAAGGTCGTGGGTTCGAATCCGCCATTCGACTACTGTCGTGAATCACTTCTAACACAAGCATTTTAAGCTTACCACAAGTGGTTAAAGGGAATATTAGTAATGTTTAATAGCATTACATTAACAGCATTAAAAAAAATAACGTATCTTGTACATAAATGAAAACTATCTATCTATCTACCTATTACAGCCTATAAAAGTCCATTGCTGAACATGGGCCTCTTTCATAGATTGCCTCATAGGGAAGATTTTTTCATAGTCGCTACGCTTGGCAGGTGGGTTGGCAACCGCATTTTTAATTCCGCTGTTATCAGGAAGATGCTGCTGCCCATCTCTTGTTTTCCCCCAACTGTCGCCTCTTACGACATACACGGGACGATAGGGTTGCGGGTATTCTTACACGGCTTATTTTAATATAATATAATTATTTATCCTTTAAAATGGTCTAAATAATATCACTAGTACAAGATAACAACTGAGAATGTTGTCCAAATAGTTACATTAAAACCCTCATTCTCTGGTTTTCCACCCAAAGGGATAGAATTTTTCCTTCAAATTTATGTAAAGACACCCCTGAATTAGAATTAGAATTAGAATATATTTAAAATTAATTTCAATTTTAAAACAATATGAAAGTATTCAATTTGATATTTTAAGCCTAGATGAAGAGGACTCTGAAAATATTGGTGAGATGGAAGATAAATATTATTTATGACTCTTGTTAAAATAAATAAAGCATTGAGTTATATGTACTACGTACTAGAGAAGCCATTCTATACAAAAAATGTGCACTACTCTATGTCATCGCGCATGCGCGGGAGACAGTAGAGTCGCGCATGTACACAGTTGCGCCACCACAGACTAACTAGTAGATTGAAACCACACTAAACGGATTGCAGTACACTTCAGTTGAACATAGTGTATGTTCGGAATGTGAAATCTAGTACGTAGTACATATATATCGATGAAATAAAGCAATTAAAGTTTTTAATAAATCAGAGCCCTCTCAATCTAACTGCATGTCTTCATCTAAATTACTTAATGTGGAATTTCCCACATTTGTTGGTAAAGATTTTACAAAATTTAAAACAATTTATGAATTCTTTATTGCTGTCATTGACAGTATAAGGTATAAGGAAAAAAGATCTACTGTCAGAGTGATTGGTGGCTATACGAGTTTTTGTACTGAAATAAGTTTTTAATTGTTTTCCGATTCAAATTTGCGTAAACCTTCTCAATTTTCTTTGTGTTGTCTGTGTATGTACTATTTGTTAGTTGGTGTGAGTTGGAGTGTTATTATTTGTTTAGATAGTTAATGTAGATCTTTGTGACGACGATTGATGTTGACGGGGAACACGCTGAACCACCGGATTTATGCGGTGATTCTGGCTCTGCCAAACGTAAAGTTACGGATCCTTTACACAGCTTCCCAAAGAAAAAAATAGGGCACGAAGATCACCCTTCGGCCTCCTATCAAAATACATTCGTCCAACCTGACTTTTAAGAAAAAAATAATTATTAAAAAAAGTATTATTTAAATCTGTTCAGCCAGCTAAAACACAACGCTTATGTTGAATACTTCACAGATAGAACTTCCTGGTTTTTAAAGTCGGTTAAAATATAAAAAAGGTGTTGCCACTGTTTTGCGGAGACATGTAAATTGTCCATGGACAAACACCTACACCCGGGACAGTTATTTGAAGGCCACACCAAAACTTGTTTCTTGCGGGATCCTAATATCTACGCGGCTTACGAAATTATTGGCTACTATGAAACCATGTCGTCAAATATCAAACCAAGGTTTAAATAACAAAGAGCATAACGTAAGTTTAATAAGTTATAAACATTATTTAAATTAGGACAGATCTTCAAAGACGACCAAAAATATAATTTCTCTTTTATTTAATGTTTTTATTTATTATCTATATTCTTACATGTATATATTTGACGTATGGCGGCTGGAGAGAATCCGTCAGCTCATTTTGTCTCGTGAGTGTCGTAAAAGTCGATTGTCGATATGCCAGAAAGGTGGCATCCGACAGATGGTAGTAATTAAATAAGCTAAACAAGATAGTTGTATCTCGTTTAGGCCAAACAATTCCCAGATCATCGACGAGAAGCAAGGTGGAAGCAAGGTTTAAGGTGCCAGATATCTGACTGTGTGATCTGTGAAGTGAACTCATTGCCTTTCATAATCTTTGCGGTAATGTAAATTTTTCAACTATATGTAAATACAAATAAACATATGTACATGGGTCGTCTCAAGCGAGAAAGGACCACGCTCTCGCTAATACTAGGCTAAAATAGCAGAATATAGATGATGTGTTTTATACGTTAGCGATGAGAATCGGATACCCTAGGTCATATAGACCTTGGGGTTGACAATGCATCTGCATTATGAATCTTAATCGCTAATAGATCTAGGTTGTGGGTTATAGTATTCATTTACTATAAGTAAGAATGTGTATTTGCTTGTAATCCTTACTTGTATAAAAAATCATCTAAGCCAAACAACAAAGACTTGCAAAATTAATTTAAAAAAAAAAAATTAACACCGTACTTGATATTAAAAATTAAGCAACAGCTATTAAATTATAATTTTTGCGGTCGCTTAAAAAATAAAAAATATATTCCACGTTAAATTCACCCTCTGCAACAATAAAGATCATGAAGACGTTACAAAGGGGCGAGACAGGGGTGGCGGTCTCTCAACGCGTTCAAATATTAATACTGCTCTAGTAAGAGATAAAAACTATTAGGGCGGCCGTCGGATTATGGCGGGATTATTATTTTAACCGAATTAGCTTACGATCGTTAAGGGTCTATTTTGATGCTTGACGCTTCACAGAGTACAAATGTTAGAGTGAACTTACGTATGTGTGTATTTGTTCTTTTTATTTGCACAAAATTTTATATTTGTTTTAATGTAAGTATTTAAATTGTATTTTTTGTAATAATAGGTGAAATAATAGTTAACCTGATAGTAAGTGAACTCACAGAATACCAGCGTAAAATAGCAGCGTAACACTGCTGTGTTTCGTATGGTGGGTGTAGAGAACCGGAGACCCTTTTTACTGGAAAAGAGGCATTCCATCTCAGTTTTCACGGGTGACAATGCATCTGCATTTTGATTCGCAAACGAGGATTGATGTAGATATATATGAACCAAAAGCAACCACTTACCATCAGGAGGACTGTGTGCTCGTTTGTCACCCTATCCTATAAAAAAAGTGGCTGCTGCAGAAAATATATATCCGCAACCAACTTCAAACAAAGCCACAAATGCGTTTCCACCTAATGAAGTCCAGGCGAACCTAGAACTATTGAAAATGCAATGCAGAGCATATAATTATACTGGCTCTCTCACCCTTAACTGGAATACTGGCTTAGGCATGAGAATGGTACCTACCTGGATGGCTTCCAACGCAAAAAAGGGAGTCCTACCTTTTTGGTCTAGTTATTAAAAAATTAACATTCATTTAAGGTTTGCGTTTGGTTCAAATTCTGATAAAAATACTGATTTGCTTGAAAAATTTAAAAATCTTAAATATAATCTTTATATATACGTCCTATACGGCATGGGGCTCCCTTCATTTCTGTTTAAGTCTGCTAAAACGTAGCTAATAATTAGACGAGGCGTAATTTTATGCGTTTACTATACATGTAAGTAAAAAAAACTTACACAGAATGTATGTGTCCAACTGCTAGAAATACACTTCCACTCGTTTCTAAAAAGGAGTTTGGAGCAAAGCTGCTCCAGTGGACTTGCAAGTGTACTCGAAATATGTCATAATAT
Source organism: Parnassius mnemosyne (assembly GCA_963668995.1). Classification (NCBI taxonomy): domain Eukaryota; kingdom Metazoa; phylum Arthropoda; class Insecta; order Lepidoptera; family Papilionidae; genus Parnassius; species Parnassius mnemosyne. The sequence continues at coordinate 8,612,412 of CAVLGL010000081.1, forward strand.
TAACTGTGACACGCAGGTTTCAACACGATATCTTCTTTCAACGCCGAGCACGTAGAATATATATATTTTTAATTAAACTGTATGCTAATTAATTGCTCCTTAAATGCTCTCGTAGAATTCTTAATTGCTCCACGTCTATTGCTATCAGTTAATTTATATTTAATTTAAAAAAAAAATGGCATACATCTTAATTTTAAAAAGTAGATATTTTATTAGCAAAATTAAATTTTTGATTTTTTTTTAAATTAATTATAAATTAACTAATAGCAAAAGACGTTAAGCAATTACGGATTGTAAGAGAACATTTATGGAGCAATTCTTTCTTCCGGTTGGTAAATCAGCACTTAAAATTGCAGCTAAGAAGAGAGGAAATTATGTAGCAATTTATGATGATTAATGTTTCTTCTATTTAAGTATCCATTTTTTTTTGATTCTGCTTTTGAAATGGTTTCTACCACAGCGACATCGTTCGGTAATGGTGAGCTGAACAGGTTTATTGCCTTAGTTTTTATAAATAATGAAAACATAGACACACTTATTTTCTGATTCACGCACTCCAACTTACACTTCTTTTCTGCCGACTTCCAAAATACTCAATTCGACTGTATGTTTTTTTTTATGTGTGTTACCTCCTACCTCATAACTTTTTACTGGGTAAACCGATTTGGATGATTCTTTTTTTATTTGAAAGATGGTAATTTTCGTGTAGTCCCATATGAATTTGATCAAGGTCAGACTAATAGTTTTTGAGTTATTCTTAATAACTTATATTGAAGTCGGCTATACAAAATTTTTAATTTTAAATTATTTTTCATAAATATTATACATTTTTAAATAAACACATACAAATAAACATAATTTTTGTGGCTACTGGCACTGTACATGGCTGGTGTACATGGCTATTGTAGTCCATGAACACCAGCAGCCAAATTCCAGACAAAGAAGTCTGCAGGTGCATTGTCAACTCTGAGAACTAAGATGGAATACTTCACGGCCTGTAATTATGGCCTTCAGTCCGGGATACAGCAGTGCAAACACAACTTTTTCTTTTCTTTTTTTTAACTGTTGCTTTTTTAACTGTTTGACAGTAGAAATAGGTAAGAGGGTGGAACTTTCTCAGACGGGCTCCTAAGTCTAAAAGGAGACTTACCACTGAGTGAAAGTCTTTTTTAATAAAAGATACGGAAGGGTTAATCTGCAATAAATTTGGAAGAACCAATAAAATTTGTTCTTTACCTATTTACGCTTCTGCGTGACACCATCACAACGGGATTTCATAGCACACCCATCAACGAGAAGCTTATTAAAAGTAAATTGCGAAAATTGCACTGCAAATGTGGCCTCGACTCTTGTCGTGTAAAGCTAACCAGCTTATAATATCCAAAAACACCAGAACTGTTATTGAATGTACATGTCAGCGTAATGTGGCTCTTATATAATTGGTGATCGTACGATATTGCCAATATAAAATGACCTATCGTAGCATACATTGACAAACACGATAAGTGTCATATAAATTGGTGTTTTGTCCGACTCTCCCCCATGTTAGAGGAGCGATGTGTAAATCTTTGAGTTGTAATCAGCAACAAAATGGGGTGGTAATGATGCAGTATTAAGGATTTGTATTGTTGACAGGTGGGGTATGGAGGATTATGCGGTTGATGACTATGAGTATAGTTATTTATTTGTTTGGGGTATTTAAGTGATTTTGCTTATAATTTTCTACCTTTCATACTTAGTTAACTGCTGGACAAGGTCCTTATATACATAAAAAGTTTTGCTGTAATCGTCACACGTAGCTTTAATTTGTGATTACGATTAAAGACTAACAGACTGGATGTAGATTATACGAGATGGAATAACCATATTAACCTATTTTTATTTCGCCTTTTCTGCCTAATAATCCGTGTAGGTTAGAACCACTCCCCTTGGTATTTCTAGATCTAGATCCAAAAGTTCCAAACTATTTTTTTTAGTTTTTGCTTCTTACTCAAATTATACCTTGAGATAAAAGAATAGCCAAACAGAAACAAAAACTTTTTTATTCAATATTTTTATACATAATACTTATTGAAAGTCACTCTTTTGTTTGATTAACACTGGTTCGAAAAAAAAATCTCTGTCCTGGGAAGAACCAGCAAGAAACCCAGTGGGACTTTTTTTTAATAACGGCTTACAATCATTTATGTTACACAATTAACAACACAAAACAAATTAGAAATAGCTTGGTAACGATCACCTCATTCCCAGGGGTTATTATCATCCCTAAGTTTCTTAATATTATAATAACCCTTTTTATACAAACTGAGTTTAATAAAGTTTTTGAACTTTGAGCACATCCAATTTTGTATATTTTCTGGAATTTTGTTGTAAAAGCGTATACCTACATCGCCCCAAGAATGAATTACTGACTTGGTGCTGTCGCGTAACTGGTAATACTAGTTTGTGTCTGTTCCTAATATTTAAAGAAGAATGTCACTGATTTTTGTAAAATTATTTTATTTTTGTGTACGTACATTAATTACATTTTCATAAATGTATTGAGAGGCCAAAGTTAATATATTCATTTCCTTAAATTTTTGTCGCAGCGACTCTTTAGGCTTTAAATCATAAATTGCTCTTATGGCCCTTCTCTGTAAAGCAGATATAATTTCAGTGTCAACCGCGTGTCCCCATAGCAAAATACTATACGACATTATGCTGTGGAAATAGCTAAAGTAAATTAGTTTAGCTGTTACAAAACTTGTAAGATATTTAATCTTTTTTACAGCATATACTGCAGAACTAAGTCTGCTTGCTAATTATGATATATGGAAGCTCCATTGAAGCTTCGCGTTTAGTGTTATTCCAAGAAAAATGGTGGTATCGACAAGACTCAGTTCCTCCCCATTTAATTATTAGTATTTAATTGTTTGACATTTGGAGTCTTCTTTTGAATTTGGAATTTCATACATTTCGATTTAGTGTCATTTAAATGCAAATTATAAACATTGAACCAATTTACTAATTTAGATATAGCATTATTTACTTCGTCATATTTTAGTAACTGTCGTTTTAATTTGAAAATTAAAGAAGTGTCATCAGCAAATAATACTGTATCATGTTTATTCCCAACTATGTAAGGTAAATCATTAATCTATACAAAAAACAGAAAAGGGGCGAAAATTGAGCCTTGAGGCACGCCCATTTGTACCATCGACTCGGAAGAGCTCAAACTGTTAATGTCAATTTTTTGCGTTCATTTACTTATGGAGGCCATATACGATCCAGTTTACCGTCAAGTTTACAGCGCGCTTGAAGCGGCGTCAAGTTTGCATGATGCCGCAACCATGGCGTCTCTCGTTATTTGCTCCGACTAACATCATGCATACTTGACCGCTCACTCACACGTTCAAGTTTGCATAACGCTGCAAGCTTGATCAATTCGGCAGAATTTTTGCTTCAAGTAGATTTGTCATACACACTAATAACCATACACCATCAGGTTTACCGGACGCCGCTTCAAGCGCACTACAAACTTGGCGGTAAACTGGATCCTGTATGGCATCCATTCAATATGAAATAATTAATTTAAGAACATCAGTAGTGTTGAAGTTTCCTGATTAATGTTTCATGGCGAACACAATCGAAGGCCTTGGATAAATCACAGAATATACCCAAAGCATCCTATGAATTCTCCCATGCATTAAAGATACATTTATTCAGCTCAACACCGGCATCAGTTGTCGAGCGACCCCTTGTGAAATCAATTGATATTTTTGAAGTAAATTATTTATATTAACTTTTTCATTTGATCAAGAATAATTTTTTCAAAAAAATCTTAATACGTGTTGGTAGTACAGAAACAGGTCTAAAATTAGCGGTGTCTAATGTACTACCAGATTTAAGTAATGCCATTACTTTACAATGCTTCATTAAATCAGGAAACACACTAGATTCTATACTAGTATTAAAAATTATAGCTAGTTGAGGCGCGGTTGTATCTGTTATAGAGGCAATAACTTTAACGGAAATCCATTTAAATGAAACTAATTTTACGGATTTTATCGCGTATATTAACTTATTTTACATTCCCGACGTTTCAAGCACTTTACAGCACCCATGGTCACGGGGGGGACTGAGGTGTATGACGTCCCAATGTCATAGTTAACCACGGCTACCTCCAGATTAAAAATTATTAATTTTTGTTCCGATCTACGCAGTATGAACTTACAGTATCTGCTGTAAAGCTGTAAAATAAGTTAATATACGCGATAAAATCCGTAAAATTAGTTTCATTTAAATGTGTAGTGTTCGCGTAAATTTAAGAAATCACTATTTAACGGAAATCCCCCACAGATTTGCAGTTTTCTTATATCAATAGTTATAAAATTTTTTACAATATATTTTGATGATAGTTTATGAAATGTAAAATTTTGTTTAAGTAATGATTCGGCAACGGCAGGAGAAGAATTCAATGATTTAGTGGTTAAGATCGGAATATCAGTAAAATATTTCTCAAAAACCATTACAATGTCCTGATCTGATTCAGTAAATTTGTTGTTAAAACTTAACTGGTAGTTTGAATTGCGAAAGTTGGCCTTACCCGTTTCACCATTAATTATACTCCATGTCATTTTAATTTTATTAGAAGCCGTCTTAATTTTGTTGCTCAAATGCAAAGACTTGCCTGTGGAGCACACTATTTTAAATATTTTTGAATATTTTTTTACATATTCCCTAAATTTGACGTTAGGATTATATGACCTTTCATGGTAAAGATCATATTATAACCTTTGTCTGCTCTTATGGACGCCCATTCATTGAATGCCTTCCGATTGACCCTCAGTCTCTTATCCGTGTTCAGTCTGAGATTTCAGTCTCTTATTCTTTAATCTTTGTAAGAAGTGGCGGTGTAAAGTGTGAAATTCGCGACTGTGTAAGGTACTGAGGCCAGCAACAGGGAGAACCGTCAAAGGTCTGTCATATCTGGTACTGCGCTAGTCAACCATTTCACCAATCGTAGAGATTATGACAAATCCAGACTACAGATTAGTTTTTTTAATTAATTTATTATACATGTTATTAATTTATTATACAAAATATTATTAAAACTTTTAATATTTTAGGTATGGTTTCAAAATCGAAGAGCGAAGTGGCGGAAAGCGGAGAGATTGAAAGAAGAGCAGCGTAAGCGAGAGGGAGCAGAAGTATTAGCCAAACGAGACCCCGCGGATGACAAGGTAAACAATATTAAAATATAGTATATCTATATAGTGTCGGTGAAAGAATATTCACTACTCCATATCGCCCGTGGGTGACGGAAGCGGCGGCAGAGAGATAAAAACAGGAGATAGGTAGCGTCATTTTTTCTAATAACAACAATTTTTTTAAAGCAACGGTTCCCATCCAGTCTGCCAAGCGTGGCAGCTGTGGCATATATCCCCCTATGAAACAATTTATTGGGAAGGCCTATATTCAGCAGTGGACTTTTGTTTAGTTTAGGCTATAACGGTTACGTGTGTATGATTTGAAGACCAACGATTTGTGTTTTCAATCTACTTAAAAGAAGAATATTTAAAATTTAAAATTTTGTACAACCGACGTCAATGTAAATTATTAAGAATAACTCAAAAAGTCAGACCTTGATCGATTTATATGGAACCACATGTGAAGCACTAGCTTTCAAATAAAAAAAGAGTCATCGAAATCGGTTCACCCAGAAAAAAGTTATGAGGTAACAAACATAAAAAAAACATACGGTCGAATTGAGTACCGCCTCCTTTTTGAAGTTAGTAGAAAAGGTTTTCAGTTCTTCGGAATATTTTTTTATGTATGTCCAGCGATAACTTCGTCTTATTTACCACGTTGTCAATGATTGTTATTTGTTAGATAGGGAGTATGAGGAGTTCTTTATATTGGTGAAGATTTGATGTTGGGATTCACGAGAAAAGCGTCAAACATCAAACTCTCCAATTTGCAAAGGCATCTGTACGACATATTTGCGGACAATGCTTTACCATGTCTACCGATTACAATGGCTATAGTTTTTTTTAGCTCTTTGTAGTCGGTTAAAAGTTTAATTTTGCCGCTACTCTTGTATCTTAAGTACTGACAGTACTTAACTTTCTACAATCGTTAACACTGATAGAAAACTACAATAATCTTTATTACTCTTTATTGTTTATTATACTCTTTCTTGTACACGAATGAAATATTAAGACAACGTGTATAAACAAATATTGAGGAAAAAGCAAAAGTTGATCTTATTGCTACATAGCAATCTCTTCCAGACAACCCAGAAAAAGAATTTATTGATAATAAGGGAGAGATGAATGGATAGAATGCACTGAAATGATAAGGATACCAACTTATACAATAAAAATAAACAATCAAAAATATACAATAAAAATAAAGCGTCAGTAGCCTAATGGCAGGGCGCGGACCGCGAACTCGAAAGGTCGTGGGTTCGAATCCGCCATTTCAAGACCATCAGGCCATTCGAATACTGTCGTGAACCACTTCTAACACAAACATTTTAAGCTTACCAGAGGTGGTTTAAAGGAATATTAGTAATGTTTAATAGTATTACTAGTATTTTTTTAAATAAAAAAAAAAACAACGCACTAGAACAGTGACCATAAATAAAAGGAGGAAGAGAGACAAATAGTGTTCCTTAACTTGTTTCGTGAACAAATTTAGCAATTTTATTCTATAGGGTTAGGGACAGGTGCATGAAATCATAAAATGAAGTCGGTGTAATAATAACCGGCGAAGTGCGAGTCTGACTCGCGCCTGAAGGGTTCCGTAGCATCGTAATACACGTTTCCAGTAGGGGAGCCCCTTTCAATATTTATTTTAATTTTTATGTACTTATTTAACGCAACAGAAATACACATTCTGCGAAAATTTCAACTGTCTAACTATTACGGATCATAAGATTCAGCCCTCTGACAGACAGGCGGACGGACAGCGGAAGCTTAGTAATAGGGTCCCGTCAGTTACCTTTTGGGTACGGAACCCTAAAAAGTAAAAGCCGATAACACAAGCTTTGATTCTCCTATACACTATGTCTTAACACCGACTTCTGAAGCTATTATGTGGAAATTATTTTATTCCTTTTAGTTCTTTGATCTTTCTCTTCCGAATTTGATTGGATCTTTTTATTAAAAGTTATAACAATAATAAAAAAAAAAACTAAAACTAGTAACTTAATTATCATACAGTCCTACTCCCCGCGGTATCGTGCTAAGAACGCCGGCTGCGTTTCCCCCCTGAATGGCTATACTTAGCCTTTGAGCGAGAAAAGAAGATTAAAAAAAATTAATTTAACATTTTAATTATCAGTTGTCAAAGTAAATTTCTTGAATTTGAATCTTTATTTTCGTTTGTTTATTTGTTCGTTTTCTGTGGTATTCGGTTCTTCACAATGTTTTTATCATCTTGTTTGTACGATTTTTTAAATTAAGCACGTTTACAGGGTTCGTCTGAGTGTGGCATGTCCCGCGGCTCCGCGGAAGCATCGCCTATGTCGGGCACGGGTGTTTCGCCTCGGGCTTCGCCCCCTGTAACGCCGGGTTCGCCACGTAGATCACCACTTCGCTCACCTCGCCCTTCTCCCAGTAGATCTCCTAGACTTGAAAGGTAATTTTTACATAAATATATTGGCATAACTACCTTTATCTTATATCCTTATATGTAATAAACTTAGGTATTTTCAAAATATTTTTTATTTATATAAGTGAAGCTGACAAACGAGCACACATTCCATCTGATGGTAAGTGGATGCTGTTGCGCACGTCTTCATATATCCTCGATTAAAAATGAAAATGCAGACGCATTTTCATCTCTAAAAAATAAGATGGAATGCGTCCTTTCCGTTAAAAAAGGTATCCGATTCTCTAAACTCACCGAACAAAAATACAGCATCATTAAGCTGCTATTTCACGCTGGTATTTTGTGAGAGCGAGTTCTTTTCTCAGTAGAGCGGACCCATTTGTGGTACAATCATAATGTAGCTGAAGTTGGCTTTACCACGCAGTGTAGGAGATACAAACAAAAAGGTTACAGATGCGTTATCAACTCTGAAGACTAAGATGGAATTCTTCACAGCCTGAAGTTATACACCTCTCTATACCCTTTATACAGCACACAGCAGTGTAAGCTTAGTCAGTTGTCAGCTTTATTACACATATGGCACTAATATTTGGCGTCAGGAATAGGTAACAGGGCTATACTTACACAGATGACGTCTCAGACCGAATAAGAGACCTACCACCTAGTAAAAATAGCTATATGAAAGGAGTTTTTCGTTAGTCTTAAATTATGACTTGACAGAAAAAATATTCTCACACCTAGCATAAGAGCAACCATCATTGTTAATAAGAAAACAACGTTTTATTCTATCTCTTAACGTTTGTTCATTTGTACATTAGTTTTAAATTTATTTTGAAGTAAACCAAGCGAATACTATACATACATTGTTGGAAAACTCAAAAGTGCACGATTCCTGAGTGTTTCATTTAATTTTGATGAAAAAATTAAAAATAGTGACGATAATTTTTACAAGAAAAAAAAAAACAGAGAATCTGATCGACAAAAAAACAATAGGAATCCTCCTTAGAATATATGGAATCTTATTTAATACTACATGTATATCTCAATCTATTGCTTAGATTTCTATTAAGCGAGACTCACCGATGCACATACCAACGGACAGCAGTCCATATATTTTTCCAATTATATTTTTGGTTATATAATCTAAAGTGAATCAATTACAAAATAAACTAATTTTATAATTTAATGTCTGTAGTTATTGTAACGTTAATAATGATATGGATTTTGATGTCCTGCTAAAAGTATAAGAACGATTTTATGTAGCGAAATTGACGTATGACCACATATCGAGAGTAGCGCACTCTCTCGTTGTGAGGCGTACAATTGTTAATGCTAAATGGGTACCCACGATACAGGATTACCTAGTATGGGTACCAACGGATACTTTGATAATTTGTAGTTGTTTTCCGCCGACTTCCAAAAGGAGACGGTTTTCAATTCGACTGTATGTTTTTTTTATGTGTGTTACCTCATAACTTTTCGATGATTCTTTTTTTATTTGAAAGCTGGTACTTCTCGTGTGGTCCCATATGAATTTGATCAAGGTCAGATCAATAGTTTTTGAGTTATTCTTAATAACGTATATTGAAGTCGACTGTACAAAATTTTTAATTTTAAATTATCTGACAAATAAACATTTTTCATATTTTCACATAACGGCAAAGAATACTTGGGAATACTTGGGTCATAGTGAGATACTGTTATGTTGCTACCACGCGTTGAGATAGATGCGGATTAAAAAGAAAAACGAATGGCAGGTCCGAGGCAGGGTGCTCATCACCGGCACCTTCTGTGGGCAGCGCGAGCTCGCGGGACGCTGCGCCTGAGCCTCGTCCGCAGCACCACCTCTTCTCACCTTTCGAACAGTAAGTATGAAATCTAAGTCCCACTCTCTCACTCCGTAGTAAGGGGGGTTCACCGTACAGGTCAAACATCAATCGCGCTTTAATTAAGGATACTCAACCTGTAGATATAATATTATGTGCTGGTATTGTTGTTTGGAAAGGGGTCGCGCGCGCCGCCAAATGCTCTCTACTCAGACTTCTCTTTATACGTTACTAGCGATACATCCCTGCTTCGCACGGGTGTTTTGTGGATCTCGACAACAGCGCCACTTACCGGGTCCAATTGTGAATCTAAACTATTATCGAATCAACTTAATTACACACACACACACACACACACACACGCACGCACGCACGCACGCGCGCACGCGCACACACACACACACACACAAAATTTCATCAAAATCGGTCCTCCAGCCGTTTAAGGAGAGTTGAGTCACATGCACGTGGACAGAATAATTATATAATATTATTATTCATGCATGTCTCATACATATAAACCCCTTCCTCTTAAATTGTTCTGTCTACTGATGAAAACCGCATTAAAATCCGTTGCGCAGTTTAAAAGATCTAAGCATACAGACGGCGGGAAATGACTTTGTTTTATACTATGTAGAGATTGTAAATCGAGCCTGTTGGTTGCTGTCTCAGCAAACTCCAGATCTATACAAAATTGTTGCTGTATGCGTAAGAAATTCAGGATTTTCAATTTAATTAAGAAAAAATAAGATTGCTACCTACCTAACCCTTTATTTGGAATTGATACTTACTTTAGATAAATTTACAAATTGGTGAAGTATACAGCTTTTTTTTTCATTTATTAAGCATAATTATGTTACATTATCCAGTACCATACTAGCATGTAAACCTCTAGGGGTTTATCTACGCTAGAGAGTCGTCTTATAGAAACAAGAATGTATTAATATTAAATCACAATATTCTAGCATGGAGATAAGTATGGTTGATTTAACAAATATGATTTGAGTTTACTTTTAAACAGTTTTGATTTACCGTATGTTTTTTGTAATTCCAGAACCAAGACATTAATAAAAGTAGATTATTCATTGCTTTTTGAAGGAATAAGAAGAGAGTAACGAAAACGTAACATAACGAAAACTGATTTCAGAACTAATATAACAAGTGTACTTAGCAATAAAAATTTAGACAAAACAAAAAGTTAAATCATCAACCATTGTTAACGCATGTGGTCATACTTTCTGCCCGGGCAACATGAAGATGAGTGTAGCTGGCAATTACTTAATTAAGGACTCTCCGGGCCGCGTTAGTCTAATGAACTGTAATTATATTGCGCTACGAGCGTACAACTACACGGTTATACGGAGTATACACACGCGATGCGAGGAATTAGCGGGAATCCTGTTTGGGCCTACAGCAACTTTGCTAATTGAAAAGAGTCTGAGTACATAGTTTAGTTTGCTATTTTGTTGCTAAATTTTCTTTTTTAAACGTAGTACATTATAGAGAGCCATGGATTTAGTTATCTACCCTCAATTTATACATATGTTTTAAGGAAATATATACAGACATACAATACCCTTCCGGGTAAATTATTACGCGTGGTATAAACGTTGAACCGGAGAAGGATCACACTCTCACAGAATACCAGCATGAAATAGCAACAATTTTGGTATGTTTCGTATAGCGAATATAGAGAACCGGAGACTATTCATTCTATCTTAGTCCTCGGGTGTGACAACGCATCTGCATTTTGATTTTAACCGAGCATAGATGAATATTATGTCTATTAGCTACAGCATCCACTTACAATCAGGTGAACTATGTGCTCTGAATCGCAGCAAAGAAAATACTGTACTAGGCCCAATCGCCCTGGTTACGACACACTAAGAAAGTTCTCGAAAATTAGTTCTGTAGCAAGCGTGTTACAAATATGAACATTAAGACTGATTTCACCTTGTTGAATTTTATTTGTAGAATTTATTTTATAAAATAAAAGTGGCAAAGGAGCACACAGACCACCTTATGGTAAGTTGATGCTGTGGCCTACATCTATCCTCGATTAAGAATCAAAGTGCAGATGTGTTGTTACTCCTGAAGACTAAGATGAAATGCTTTGTTTTCAGTGAAAAGGGTCTCCAGTTCTCACACTCACCATACAAAACACGGCAGCATTAACCTGTTTCGCGCTGAATTTATTAAAAATGGAATTCATGGGTTTTAATTTTTTTGCTCGAAACCCTAATTCTTTTTCTAAAATAAAAGTAGCTTGAATTACTTCTTATAACATCAGCTATGTGCCAGTGTAAGTCCCTTCAAAGTCGGTCTAACCATTACGGAGATAAGTCGAAACAAACAGACATACAAATTTTTATTGTTATTTTTAATAAAGTAGTAGTTAAAGATTAAAGTTAGTCAAAATAACAGCTAACTAAGCTGTTATTTTGACATTACAAACAGACACTTCAATTTTACTTATTTGTATAGGTTCTATCATACGTACCTACTTATATTTATCACCTCTCTATTACGTTATGTAATTTACGTGTATAATTTACACACAGATTTTTTATTTCTATAATCTGTACATGAATAAAAACTAAGAGACTACATAATATACCGTCAAAATGATTGTCCGTGCATGATTAGTCATAATTATCTATATCACAGTATCACTACAAATAATTAAAATTGAAGTGTTTGTATGTAATGTCAAAGTAACAACATTTTACTTAATGCATTGAAAATATATACGGTACTTATAACAAAAACACAATTTTTAATATTTTTGTCTGTCTGTCTGTCTGTTTGGTCCGGCTAATCTCCGAAATGGCTGGACCGATTTTGACGGGACTTTCACTGGCCGACAGCTGGTATTATAAAGGGTAACTTAGGCTATTTTAATTTAAGAAAAAGAATTAGGGTTCCGCGCAAAAAAAATCTTAAATTACACGCGGGCGAAGTCGCGGCGAACAGCTAGTTCATAAATAAAGCAAGAATTTAGGACATCGCGGTCCTGATTGTACGAGCACGTTAGTGACTAGCCAACGCATTGAAGCGGCACCGACGCGGTAGTTCGGTAATTGGTCAGGTCGTTCGCATTGATTACAACAATTACGCCCGCCCGCCTGGATTTAACGATAAAGCTACTTTGTCCTAGTTGATTGACAATTGTATTTATGCGTGTTAATTAATAGGTTACGATTAAAAACTCTGTCAGAACGGTTTTTCTTCTTTATTAATCTGTATATATGCTGCTGGAGATAGGCCTTTCCCATTCCAAACGCGCCAAAAGAAGTATAAATTCAAAAATAATGAAAACATTAATTAAAATCGTATCTCTACAATTTTATTACGTCAAATACAGTTCAACCTTACAGCATTAGAGATCGAGTTTCTGGGAAGATTCGTCTTAATGGAATTAAAAGGAAGTTTAATTACCAATAATAATCAGCGGGGTTGAGTTCGTTTCACTTGAAACAGCTTTAGGAACTTCTATCATAATATCAAGATTGTTTTGATACTTTCTGATTAAATTGATTATACTATCGACTAGCGACCCGCCCCGGAATTACCTGGTTAGGATATATTAATGTAACGTTTTTTAAATATATGATAATCAAAACCAATAATTTTTAAAATTTTTCGTCTTTTCAAATTTTTTTTTAAATTTTAGGGATAATATAGCCTAGATCCCTCCTGGCATTGCTATCTATCTGTTCACAAAGTTTAATCGAAATCGGTTCAGCGATTCTGAAGCTTAGCCTGGACAGAAAAACAGACAGACAGACATTTTTTTTTAAAATTGTGGTTCATGTCCTAATAGCTTTGTGTTGTTTGCACAACCCCTGTTAGAAAACAGTTATTTGAATATTACAGACATACACTTCAATTTTATTTATATGCATAGATTATCGCGTCCAGTAAACAAAGTTTCGACTGGTTTCCAACCCTTTGTTGCCGATATTCCACGCGTTTGAACTCTTAACTAACGGTTTGAATCGAAATCAAGCTATTTTTAACTGTTTTAAGCTAGACATATTTTTTTTTATAGAATAATGGTGACAAACTAGCACACAATCCACCTGATGGTAAGTGGTTGCTGTGGCCCATAGACATCTACATCTATCTTCGTTTGCGAATCAAAATACAGATGCGTTGTCACCCGTGAGGACTAAGATGCAATGCCTCTTTTCCAGTAAAATGGGTCTCCGGTTCTCTACACTCACCATACGAAACACAGCAGCATTAAGCTGCTATTTTACGCTAGTATTCTGTGAGAGCGTGGTCCTTCCCCGATTGAGCCGACCCATTCGTGCTACTACTATACTATTAATATAGCTGCAGCATGGCTCTACCACGTAAGAAATATGGATCTGAATCGTGATTCATCACTGCTGGCCTTATGCGTAAACTCAATGTCACTTAGCGAGCCATGGAGAGGGGTGTGCTCGAAGTTTCTCTGAGTGATAGACTTTGTAGTAGGAGGATCTGCAGTAGAACCAGAGTTACCGACATAGCACATCGAACCAGTAAGCTGTAGTGGTAATGGGCCGGCCATGTTATAGCTTGAAGAACCAGCTACCGATGTAGAAGACATCATAACGCCTAAGGGAAGTTTAGGGCTGCCTCCCACTAGATGGAGAGACGACCTGGCAAGGGATACATATAGTCGATGTATGAGGTTTGTTATCTAAAATAACCATTCACAGAACGAGTTCGATTCGCTCTGGCATAAATTAAATAGAATAAATGGTTTACCACATTTTCTTTAAGTACCTATATATATTTTTATAAAGATATACATATATCGACAAACTACTTTATGCTGTTACAAGGCTAGTCTGGATCGTTTTATTTCAAATAAAGCAATTGTGTAAAGTCTTTCAAACTAAATAAAACTACTAAACTGTTAAGAAAACTGTTAAGCTGGCATCACACGATCTAAACAACATGGCGGCACATCCGGATTGACCGGAAGCGCCGCTAATGCGATCTGCCGTCAAGCCCGGCTTATAGCGCCTGCGAGCTTGGGCGAGTTATCGCACATTCAGGGCTGTTATCTTTCGATATGTTTCTTTATATAAGTATTATAGATGTTTTGTTTTCTAAATATTTAAAGAAAAAGACAATAATATGAAAGACGACTCCGTGGCGCAGTGGCTTAGCTATGAGTTGCAGCGCTAAGAGCCTCGGGTTCGAATCAATCACGGAACAATTTTTTTGTCCTACAAATAATTGTTCCCGGTCTAAATGTTTGTCCTAGTGAAATTTATGTATATAAACTACCCCCACGATAAAGGAGGAAATTCTAGTGTGGATATACCGTTTCAAAAAAGGATTATAAATATACTCGTATCAGCGGATTAATAAGCTGATGTGGAATTGGGCCGGCCATATAGCTCGAAAACCCACAACCGATGGGGGAAAAAAGGTTCTCGCGTGGCAGTCTCGTACCAGTAGATGAAGTGTAATACGGCCCCTCACTAGATGGAGTGACGACCTGGTAAGACATGCAGGACGTCGATGGATGCAAGGTCTATGTTCAGCAGTGAACTTTGAAGGGCTGTAATGATGAATGATGATAATGTATATACAGATATATAGTTTACAAAAATGATAATATTTCAAAATATATTACATTATATACGTTTAATTAAATTGTCCAACAGTGCAGGACCTACCTACCTAACCTTATACCATATATTATATAGACTCTCTGTTGTAATGGCGTAAGATAATCCGTTCGTCCCGTTTTGTAAGATAACCCTATTAACTTCATTCAACGAGATAGTTGCTTGTTTGTGCCTAATTAGCACTATGTGCTATATTATATAAATTTACGCGGCCATAAGGTGGCCCAAGGGCCATCCTAGCCGCGCCTTAACCTACTGTCGCTGATATTACAAGATATATGTGCAATGTTGTATTAGACGCATCGGCTAAATATCATTCAGACCGCCAGTTGAACGGTGCCGCTTAGTAAAAAAGGCTAGATGGTTAATTGAAGAGCTAATTAACATAGTTGGTTTCGACACAACCATGTCGCTTACGCAAGACGTAAAATATTCAGACCGTCGGTGAAGACCAGCGTCAAAATGAAAAACCCCCGGAACTGCCATTGTCAATCCACTTACCACGAGTGACAGTTTGTTTTTTATAAAACTGTGGTGACAAACAAGCTTATAGTCCATCTGATGGAAAGTGACTACTGCATTCCACACCTGCCCCATTCAGAGACCTACATGATAAAAGTAAAAAGTTACTTTTAATAAGTATTATGTACTGTAATCTATCTATACAAATAAATAAAATTGAAGTGTCTGTTTGTAATGTCGAAATAACAGCTTTTTTCTATATGCATATGAAAGTATATACGGTACTAATAACAAAAATACAATTTTTAAAGTTTTTGTCTGTTTGTCTGTCTGTCTATCCATATGTCTGTCTGTTAGTTTCGGCTAATCTCCAAAACTACTGGACCGATTTTGACGGGATTTTCACTGGCAGATAGCTGAAGTCACAAGGAGTAACTTAAGCTACTTTTATTTTAGAAAAAGAATTAGGGTACCGCGCAAAAAAAAAAATTAAAACTCCAAATAACACGAGGGCGAAGTCGCGGAAAACAGCTAGTATTGAATAAAAATGATTCTATTCCATTCTATTCTATTCTACATCCAACTTTAAAAAGGCTACAAATACGTTGTCACCTCTGAGGACTAAATGTCTGGAATGTTCGTGAAGTTTCATTACAATCGGTTCAGCCATTCCGAAATTAGCCCAAATAGATAGACACACATTTTAAAAATGATTATTCATTTCATTATTAGCATGCTTATAATCCCCAGAAGCACTTATTTCGATATTACGGCTACTTCAATTTTATTTATATGTATAGAATTGAAGAGTAATATGTAGACTTAATTATGTGTCGTCTGTACTTTTAATTTAAAACAAGATCAACAATTCACAATAGTAGTAACGTGGAGATCTAATTAAGTGCGTCAATTAAGATATCATTACGCGGCACAACAGACCGCCGGGTAATGAACCCGCGACCATTTCGCGGCAACCCTTGCCGATGCCCGCATGCCTCTAATTGCCCACATTAATATGACAAATAGATTTACATCGGACTGTTTCACTCGAGCTCCAATATGCAGAGGTGATTCGCGCTACTGAAGTTTGTTTAGACTCGATCTCTATTTTTTTAAATATATTGATTGTCGTTTGAATTTTTTTTATAGAATAATGGTGACAGACGCGCACACAGTCCACATGTTAAGTGGATGCTGTGTTCCATAGATTATATTTTTCCTCAAATAAGAGTAAAAATGCAGATGCGTTGACACCCCTGAGGACTAAGATAGAATGCCTCGTTTCCAGTAAAAAGGACCTCCTCACCATACGAAACACAGAAACATTAAGCTGCTATTTTACGCTGATATTTAGCGAGTGAGTGGTATTTACCTAGTCGACGCATTCATTCTACAACCATAATATAGCTGAATAACGCGGCTCTACCACGTAAATATTATATTTAATCTCAAAGACGTTGATTACGATAGCTACGGTAGTCCGAAATTCAAAAAACGATATCCTTCTTTCGTCTCATTACGGGCATGCAAAATTATAATTAATTTACAACAATTATTTGACTAAAATTACATTTATTTGAACTATTTGAATAACAATTTATAACTATTTGAATTACAATTTATAAGAACTACTTGAATTACAATTATTACAATCTTTTAAATTTCAATTATATGAATTACAGTGATTACAATTACATAAATTATTGAATGATTATAATTGACTAAGTCACAGGAAATAAAAGGAAAAGGCTGTATCTTAGTGGGCACCAAATCGGCAAAGCACTTGCCAATTTGGTGCCTACTATTCAAAAACACTTTAAGAGTATAGAAACTCTCCTGGATTAACCATTCTCGCAAATCCCAACAGCACTTTTATATGACAGGTCAGATATTTCTTTGGGCAAAGAGTTACATATTAGAGTTATGCTATAGGCTTGTACTTTAGTTTTAAAAAAATAATATAAACATTAGATTAATCAAACAACAGCGTCTAAATTGACGTCCTTAACGCTAACACACACGCGTAGCGATTGTCGCCGGGTTAAATTCATTTAAGCAACCATTTGTCGGCACGAACGCGTTCGCTAATTCTACCCTATGACTTAATCCTTTATGCTGTTGTTCTATATGATTTATGAAAATTGAAAGGATTTACTTATATTTTTGTTATTCAAATTTTTTTAGAATAAGGGTATCAAACGAGCACAAAGTCCACCTGTTGGTAAGTGGATAGTGGAGCCCATATACATCTGGATCTATTCTCGATTAAAAATCAAAATACAGATGCGTTTTCACCCCTGAGGACAGTCTTGTTACCAGTATAAAAGACCCCCGGTCCTCTACACTTACCATACGATACACATAATTACTCTGATGTTTCACGTTGGTATTATTGCGTGAATGAAAGCGTGGTAATATCCTGGTCGGACACACACGTTTGTGCTACCACATAAAAAATTAAAGCAATGATTATTATTAATTGGCTTAAGATAACTGCTGCCGTTCATTACCCAACTCAAGAGACACTTTGTGGAATTAAGAAATAGATATCTAGTCTGGGACCTATCCACACTTGTGTAATTTGTACTGGGTAAAATTCGGAAGAATTAAAAACAGAGAAAACAAGCAGTGCTGCCAACAAAATACTAGAAGTTGTTCAAGAACTTTGAATAGCGGAATCGAAGATACGACTTTTGACTTTTGCAGTCCATATCCCTAACCATTATCTACGGTGAATGAAAACCTACATGTGTAGGTAGTAATAAAAAATATTTTGAAAACACATGAATTGCTTTAGTCCAATTTGAATTGAAGCAATACGGCTGGCTGAAATTTTCAGAAACGAGAGACGAGAGACTTTATTTTACACAAAAGCAAAAATTTTCCCGTATATTATATTATATTAGAATACAAGCTCCCATGTTGGTCTCGGACTTATACGTTCCATGTTTATTTGGGACTTTTAACCAAAAATAATATGCCAATTGTGCATACTATCAACTATACTACTAATATAGCTGCAGCATGGCTCTACCATGTAAAATTTTAATTTGCTAATAATGCATATAAATATAAAAGTATACGACTATCAAACGCCAGTATCCTATAGACTTCTTCTCCGTCATTCTTGGTAGAGACGTCTCGCGACTTTGACGCTGCTCTACTTCGCTGGTCTGGATATTTTGCGTCCGCCGTAGTAACCGACGTAGCTCAATGAATCATTAAGCTAAAACTAGGCTGACCATACAGCGAAGAACCGACCGAAAATAGATGAGGAAGGAAGATTCTTGAGTAGCCCGTATCGGCAAGCGAAATGTAGCGCGGGCCTCATTAGATGGAGTGATGACGGAAGACGGAAGAGATGCAGGAAGTTGATGGATGCAGGTGGCTCAGGACCGTGCTTTGTGGCTTTCCTTGGGAGGCTAATGTTTGTTTGTACTTTCATAGCATTTCGTAAGAGGTGACTAATGGGATATATTGAGTTTGCGATTGTGTAGGTAATGGGCTAGCCACCTATCACTTCTATCACAATTTATCTAAACACATATTTTTGGGTAAACGTGATCCGAGTAATTCGCTGTCCTTTAGACTCTACCTACTACTCCCTTGGTGATTACAGACGTGATGGTACGTATATATGTATGTAGGTAACAATCATAAAATATTCTGCGGCAACATGTTCCCATGATGTACATGGTTGTGCGTTGATTAGCGTATAACTAATTGCTTGTCTATTTAAGTCAATTCAGCGTTCGTTAATGTAGTTAATGAAACAAAGCGTTTGAGACGCACTCCATTGAGGAGTTTGCATCGCCGCTCGGTTTTATATCAGAGATTATTTTTAATCAAATTTTCAACCAAAACATATTTTCTTCTAACTAAGTAATTGCTTTCAAAATAATTTGCTCATCTGGCAATCAAATTAAATTAAAATCCACGTAAACACACGCCTGTCACCCAGATTCGTAGACTACGGACTTCCTTTTGACACGATCCGACATACCTCTCACGCCTCTCACTGATTCGTTGGGCTATGTCGGTTGGGTCATACTGAAATTATCCTCGTGACGAAGTCTATCCCGTAAATAAACTGCGAGAATAGCCCTCTGCATAGATCATAGATTGACGGCTCCGTGGCGCAGTGGCTTAGGAATGAGTTGCTGCGCTGGGGGGCGCGGGTTCGAATCTCGCACGGAACAAATATTTGTATGACCGACAAATAATTGTTCCGGGTCTGGATGTTTGTCCTTGTGCAATTTGTGTTTGTAAACTGCCTCCACCGATAAAGGAGAAAATCCTAATGTGGGGGTAAGGTTTTTAAAAGAAAAAGAAAAA
The DNA here is from genome assembly GCA_963668995.1 of Parnassius mnemosyne. NCBI lineage: Eukaryota > Metazoa > Arthropoda > Insecta > Lepidoptera > Papilionidae > Parnassius > Parnassius mnemosyne. The sequence continues at coordinate 8,632,261 of CAVLGL010000081.1, forward strand.
TAGTTCGCTGAGCTTCCTTATACGGACAGCAGTGATGAACCACCACCAACCTAAGATCCATATGTCACGCACTGGTTGCATACACTTGTTTTCTAGTTTTGAGTTATACGTAGAGATAAGCTACCTACCACTTATGGTATAATATATTATGCACAATTTTCTCTAGTGTTCCTACAGACTATAACTGTTATAATATATGTACATGTCCATAGTTGTGTCAGTCGCAATGAGGCGGGATGCATGATCCAATTGTCGTTCGCTAAATTGATACTCTATTTGGCTCAATTAAACATTAATTAGTGCCACTAATGAACACCGAGTCGCTCGCTCTATTATTCTGCGCAATGACAACTTGCCTCCTTAACTGTTTATTAACTTGTTTAGATAGATTATGAAGAATCTGTACACAAGTCATTTAAAATAATTTATAAAGGTAATTTTTGAAACTATCACTTATCAACCACAGCAAATGTTTTGCAATAATATAAGGGCGACGTTTCTCACGTAATCCACCGAGTAAAATTTTAAAATCCTTTTCCTGATGATCATTCCTATATTCAAGAAACGTTTCGTTTATTATATACGGGGATCATGTAAAACATAACAACTTAAAGCGGTACGCCGTATTTGAATTTTTTATGTACTAAATGTACGGTAAAACGGCTTGTATAGGAAACCTAAGCGTTTTTTAAATACAAATAGAAACTGAACTACAAACCGACTATTGTACGATTACCGCAGGATGCAATATTGAGAGGCGCCCTATTATCACCTATAAACATTTAAATAAATCAAATGATTTTACGCTAATATACTAATAACTACTACTACTTTTATAGTTTTAAACGTGGTAGAGCCATGCTGCAACTATATTAGTAGTATAGTTGTAGCACGAATGGGTCGGCTCGACCGGGGAAGGATCATGCTCTCACGCCAGCGTCAAATAGCAGTTTCATGCTGCTGTGTTTCGTATGGTGAGTGTAGAGAACCGGAGACCCTTTTTACTGGAAAACAGGTATTCTATCTTAGTCCTCACGGGTGACAACGCATCTGCATTTTGATTCGCAAACTTGGATGTAGATGTCTATGGGCCACAGCAACCACTTACCATCAGGTGGACTGTGTGCTCGTTTGTCACCCTATCTTATAAAAAAATAAGTTAAGGTAGCAAATCTTTTCAATTAGTGGAATATTTCTATATATAGACTAATAGTTATAAAGGTGATGTTAAAATAATTAATTTGTTTCAATATTTTAAGGAATATTCATCAACAAATATAACGACAACTATAATGTCCCCCTTTTTATAACATAACTAGCTGATACCCGCGACTTCGTCCGTGTTGCTTACACATATCACTGAACACGTAGTGCTTATAAAAATTGTTTTTCTTAAAACTTTAATAACTTTATATTTAATGTAGGTATCGATAATTAGATAATTTAGATTAATAGAAACTAAAAAGGTAATTTTTAGATAAGGGCCAAGTGTCTAATAAATAAAACTTAGAAAAACTAAATAGAAATATATCCAGTAGTTTTACCATGAAGCGCGCGTATTTTTTATTTATATACATATATTTTATTTATATAGATACTTCATCGAAAAAGAACTTAAATCTGAAACCATTTACAATAAACACAAATCATAAAACATATCAAAAGTCACCATAACTGATTCCAATCAATATACTACCGTTCGGACAAAAGGCGCGTCCACACCACCCGTGAATAATCGGCGACCCGTCGCGCGTTTAAAAAAGCGGAAAGCTCATGGTCATTAAGCCGCAGGGGTGTGTCACCCTAAAATCTCGATCACTTAACGGTGAATTGAATCGAATCTGGTGGATAAACAAAGCGGCAGCATCGACACGCGCCATCGTAGCACGCTTGAAGTATACTATTGCTGCTAAATGTACCATAGTCGGAACTTACGTTTCCTGCTGATGAATGCACATGATGAGTCATTTTATATCTATTTGCGGAGTGCGTAGTATCATTTTATAAAAATAAATGTTGCGTTAGAACCATATTTTAGTTGTTTTATAACTGGAATACGATTGGGTCAACTTGACTGGAGAAGAACTACGCTGCCAGCATATAAGCCAGCGTTAGATATCACTATGAGAGCATAGAAGCATAGTGTGGAGGGTAGAAGGAAAAGGGGAGATCTCCCGACGGGGAAGGTGTTCTGCCCGGGGAGCGGCCAACGCTCCGAGTGGTAGTTCGGAGCTATTCTATATATACTGCTTTAAATTCGGAACTTTGTTAGCGCGATATAGGCGCCGATGTGTTTTGCTTGTGGCGAGACGAAAGCGCCGCCACACATAGTGCTGCGTAGTCTCATGACAAGAACCGAAATTTCATTTTAATTATGACGTGGAATTTCATCTTAGTCCTCAATTTCTAGTTTGTGAACAGATGTAGGTGTATATCAGGATGCACATTGTTGATTGATGAAGATTATGAAAAAAAAAAATAACCAGGTTTATAAATAAATCTGAAACATTTCTTTATTATTTTGCTTTAGTTAATAACTCCAAACCTCTAAATTTTCAGACCTTTAAAAGTTTATGCAATGATGTGTTAAAATTGATATCCATCTTCAACCTTTTTATGGATATAATGTTCATAAAAACACATTTATTTTCAATATAATATAACATATTAAAACATATTTACATGATGATTTCATAATTTTTGGTTAACAAAGGCAAAAAATGATATAGTGCACGTTTACACAAAACTTGCTCCCCGCTGAGCATTGTCGCCGCAACACAGGCAGTCAATATTGTGCGACAGCACGCGCCGAACGCGTGACGCTTGTTCGTGTCAACTGATGTGTACTCACCTTTATGCCCACGATATATAGGAAAATATACGTTTTAGAGTTAAATCATTTTAAGCAATAGTAACCTACTGGTTAAAGGAACGGATAGCGATACTAAAGTTAACAGTAAATACTTAAGGTTTTCCTAACTCCTAAATCTTACGAAATTTTAATAGCATTAATAGCAGCTATGGTAGAAACAGTAGCATAATTAAAATAGTGTTTTCGATTTGGTCATTCTATACTTTTGTGAACTACTCCTTCTTTAATGGGAAATGCCTACGCATAAACGTCTCTCAAAGGCTAGTACTCAACGTATATCGGCAGGGCCACAGGAACACTTTCACATATATCCGCAGTTTCATCAGTACCAACTGGCCCTTGTCAGTACCTCCTTGGAAGCGAACTACTCCCCTATTCCTGCAATCATTACAGCCCTTCACAAGTTCACTGCTGAACATAGGCCTCCCCCAAGGAATGCCACAAAGCACGGTCCTGAGCCACCTGCATCCATCGACTTCCTGTATGTCTTACCAGGTCGTTACTCCATCTAGTGGGGGGATGCGCTACACTTCCTGCAAGGCGCGTCGGAATTTAATTGGTGCAGGTAGGAATCGAACTCCCTTTGCTCGGGTACTACGAAATTTTAAAGCAATTACAAAATTAGTCGACTTAACACGAAAATGGTCTAAGTTAGGTGGTTAAATATTCGTAAATCTCACGCTTGGCTTTCTCTATCTCTCTCTCTCTCTCGCTCCTTTGTTGAGATTAGCAACGCCTGCATACAATGTTGGTACTCAAAGAGGTCATAAAAAATAAATCAGACAATCTGATCGTCGACACGGAAGGATTGCGCGACCTTTTTTATCAACCCTTCACTGACCGCCCTCATGCGGGTAGCGCCAAAACCGAACTCTATGTCGGGTTAAACGGCTTAATTGTTTTTAAGGCGTTCCATTGTTGGCTTTTGTTGTAATGACGCAATAGGGAGATAATCAGCCACTCGTGCATGAGTGCGATATCAATTTCCAATTTCATTAGATTCAAAAGTTATTTGATATTGTGTAAATATTATTTGTAATAATTATTTTTTGTCGTGTATTCGGTTGCCAGGTGAATTAGATTCCTCTGAATTTTTCCAACGTTTCAAATAATGGTCTTCAGATCTCTGACAGAATACAAAATATCCCTACAGGCATTTATTTAACTAAATCTTGGGGTGCACGCACTACATATAATAATGTTGTGACTTTTTGAACTGCCAACTCTAATCTTAAAAATATGTTTTGTTTACTCTGTGTCTGATGTCGAAGAAAATGCGTGGAAAGTGACAACTAAATTCTTAAAAAATATTCGACCTTACCTACCAGCAAACCCCAGTTAATATTAATCTATAATTCATGAATTGGTTGATTTAGTTGTAAGTATAAAAAAAGTCTGAGATTTTTATTAAGTCAGTTCTACAAAGCTTATTTATACTGACAGTTTGTTAAATCAGGGCAATGGTTTATACTTAAAAAAGCCATAAAATTTATTTGTAATTGCCATAGAATCACTGAATTAAATGGGATGATGGATTATCTTTATATTTCTGCCGCCAAACAGCAGTACCTGCTCTGCTTTGTTCTGATCTGAAAGTAGATTTGAAGGAGAGCCAGTATAATTACAGGGTTTTAGGCATTCCTGCTTAGTTCTCAAATGTGGTAAAGTATCTGTAAACTTCTTTATTTGCAATAGCTGCTTACTATCAGGTGGGTTATAAGTTCGTCAGTCACTTTCTGTTTTATAAAATTTTTTTATACCATATCCCATAGAGCTAATGAACAACAGAAGTTGCATGCGAATTTAAATCATAATTCAACGTTTTAGACACTAATACTCTTTTAGCGCTTAATTTGTAGTAACTTAGATGGTTTAGTTTTACACTTCAATTTTATGAAAAAAAAAAAACCGTCAGGTGGATTGTGGACTCGTTGTCCCTCGTACTACAATAAACAAAAAACCTATGATGAGAGACAATTTCCAGCGGCTAACTTTTACGGTCTGATTTTATTTAGAATAAGGATGACAAACCAGCACCCAGCCCACCTGATGGTAAGTGGATGCTGAGGCCCATAGACATCTACGTCTATCTTCGATTAAGAATAAAAATGCTCGTGATTACTAACGACCGGGCGACGCTGGAACTCCGATTCCTTATTCTATGCTCAAGGAATGTAATGGATAAATTGGCTCTACGATAAGTTTACGTTACAAAATATATCAGCTATGAATTTTATGTGTATATTTTTTTATAGTTTTCATAACGGTTATTTTTTTAGGCTAAGGTTGACAAACGAACAACATTTATCCTCTTTTAAGAATCAAAATGCAGATGTGTTTTCATCCCTGAGTACTAAAATGGAATGCCTCGTTTACTGTACAAAGGGTCTTGATAAAAAAAAAGAAATAATATTTTTATCTATTCTACATATTTTTTGTTATAAAACGTATGTGACAACAACAACGTAAGTAGTTCTACTTTAAAAAAGGAAACAAAAGTCCGTTGAAACGCGCGTAATTCACGTTCGCTAACCCAACTAACTGCCCTTATTTGATTGTGCCCGACTCGTTAATATAACGAAACTAACTGGGCGTCCGAACAGCACTAAGCCAGTAACGAGTGTAACGATATTACATGTGTTCGTTTGTTGTCGGTGCCTACTCGTCAGCGGGAAAGTGAAAAGAGATTAGCGGAAAGTGAAGGGAGTTTATCTTTTCACATTACCGACGATGTTTTACACTACATATCTGTGAAGTTATACACGCGTTCTGTGATTGAAAAATAAAACGCCTACTTTAAAATAATGATACAATTGCATTTATTCAAGATTTTATTAACGAAAAACAAGACTTTCCAAGAATGCGCCAGCGTATATTGTTAAAATATTTGCTTATATCTAATTAGAGAGGCCCAAGGCGATAGTGCTTATATCCATGCATTGGTATAATGCTCCCATGGCCAGTCTATGAAGGGTTCAGTGGTTAATGGATTTTCTTCGACCGTGGAAGCTATTTTGAAAAAATTGCTAACATTATCTGCACGTGATTCAACAATAACCTCGATTTCAACAATAAATACCCAAAAAACAAAAGAATTAAATTCAATAGACGAAAAATTAATAATTGAAAAAAAGCTTAAAATCTTCAAACGGATGTACTGATTTTCTTGAAGTATAGTTAAGAACACTCTCAATTAAGATAGATTTCAAACGAAAAAAACTTAATGAAAATCGGTAGCTATGATGACACAAACAAACACACAGTTACACAGGGGGTTAAACATTATAAATTAAAAGTGTTAAAACCGATTGTTTTTATGTAAATACTCAACTCTATGGCATGAGAACAGTAATAGTACCTATATATAACGCAAACAATTTACTATTAAAAATGAGAAAGTTAATCATTTTGCTATTTAACAACTGCCTCATCATTGCCTCACGATGACGCGGTATTGCAGCGTGGGCTCTAATTGCGTCTGATCCAAATAACGAATTAAAGCTCCATCGGGTAATTTGTGCGGGAGTTGCTTTATCGCTCCCTACAATTTGCATAGCAATGTCCATAGCTAGGGTGACAATACGGTATAATTATGACAGGCAATCTTTCTGTAATCTTTCTGTCAGTATGATGATATACGTAAGTAAACTGTTTGACACGTTTGAAGCAAGAAACATGATATATTTATTCACTATTCCTTACAGAATGTGGTGGATATAGATACTTCAATGTAGTACCTACAGGGTTATTTTTCAAAGAGTAGTCAAATTTTAAACTTAAGCGCAAACATATAAATAATGATATTCTTTTATTGCAGTTTTTGAAAATACGAGTATATAAGGTTTCTAAGTTTATTTGAAATTATCATAATTTCAAAGTGATTTATGGGCAACAACGTTTTTGCGTACCAATCGACCCTTACAAATGTGTGCGTGCGCAATAAAATCTGTTAAAATAATGTATTACCACGCATTTTGAATTTAAAAGATAAAAAGGACAAAATGTTTGAGATTGTTTTTAATTACTTTTTCTTCACTATTTGTCAGCCTATATTATTTTTCTGAACCTTCTCTGCAAATTGGACCGATTATTGCAAAATAGCCCTGTATATTATGAAGTATAAATTAGGACCCTTAATTACAACGCACAAGAAAAAAACACAGACTTAATGAAAAAATTACAAAAAAAAAGAAATTAAAGGAAATTTGAGGAAACACTCATATGGATTTTGTTGAGCTCAACGTTTCTGTGTTCCATATGGTAAGGGGGAAAAGAACAGGTTATTCGAATAATTTGCGTGACGACAAGTGACAATTAAAATTGTTCAAGATTACCAAACATCGTGGAAATGAAAATGTACCTAGCGTTTAATGCCATAATGACCGCTTATCATTAGGGTGGTGAAGTATGTGTTTGTATGTTTAGCTAAGAATCTTTCCATCATAATCATCAATATAACTCTTCACAAGTCCACTGCTGAACATAGGTCATCCCTAAGGAATGCCACAAAGCATGCAGCTTATTATTTTTTATTATTATTTATAAACGTGGTATAGCCATGCTGTAGCTATATTTATTGTATAGTTGTAGCACGATTGGGTCGGCTCGACCAGAGAAGGACCACGTTTTCACAAGATACCAGCGAAAAATAGCAGCTTAATAGCTGTGTTTAGTATGGTGAGTGTAGAGAACTGGAGAGCCTTTTTACTAGAAACATTCCATCTTCGAACTCATGACTGACAACACATCCGCATTTTTATTCGCAAATGAGGACGGATGTAGATCTCTATGGACCACAGCATCCACTTACCATCAGGTGGACTGTGTGCTCGCTTGTCACCCTTATCATATATACAAAAAAAAGCTTAAGCTAGTAGTTTTTATTACAATAAAATTTTAATTTAATTGTTATTTAAGAAACGCTAGAGCGTATATTATATTAGTATTTGGTTAAATATATTTTATAAGTAATAATTATTTAATATAATTTTACGTATATTATCTATTTACTAAATACGCGCTAAGCTTGCCTTTTTTAATATATTATCTTGTATCGATCTACTCGAAGATAATTTGATGTATTATGGAATAAAAAGTATATTACAAAGGTAATATACTTTTTATTCCTTAATACTACACTCACTACATACTACTTATTACATAATACACTCACTGCATTATTATTTCTGTGCCTTGTTGTGTGTACATAAATAAATCTAAATGTATATTCATATATACTATCCAGAATTGTAAGTCTATAAAAGTCCTGCTCTAACATGCTCCCCCTACTAACGTCGGGCTGCGAGCAAGCCACTTTTCCAAACTTGCCACGTTGAAATAATTTGCCGCCCCCACCCCGCACCCCCACCCTCGCCTCAGGAATGATTTACCTAATAAAAATTATGCTGATTTATTTACAACTTTTATCATTTCCCGCGCATATAATTTGTTCCGCGTATCCGCCTCTTGATTACTTAAGGAATTGGATTTTATTCATTTGCAAGTTGTTGTTGCTCGAATATTGTTAGTACTCGCAGAGTAATATATTTAATAACGTAAATATTAAAAAAAATACTTTGATTCATAATATCAAATACATAAATTGTAAACGTTTCTGTTTATATATTTTTTATTATAAAACGTTATTCACCTGCTAACTCCTATCAACACAAACACTGATTGAGATTTCATTTATAAGAAAAAAATATAATTAAGTTTTACTTTGTATATTTGAAAGATGTTGCTAGTTTAATAATTACTTTACAAAATATTATAAAAAAAACGGGAGATGGGCTGAACCGTCTTCTTAATAACAACTAAAAATAAAAAAAAAAAACACTGTATCTGCCAACCCGCTTGCCAAGCGTAGCAACTATGGCAAATATACTCGTCTGAGACAACCTATGTGGGATATGTTCAACAGTGGAATTTGAATAAGCAGTAACGGATGGATAACTGATAAAAAAGGTGTCTTATCTGACAGAGGGCAGACAATATCCTACTGTACTACTACCAACTATGGTCTATATTGAATAAAATTAAAGATTAAACATTTTGTACAACCAACTTCAATATAAATTATTAAAAATAACTCAAAAACTATTGGTCAGACTTAGGTCAAATTTATATTGGAACACATTTGAAGCACCAGCTTTCAAATAAAAAAGAATCATCGAGATCGGTTCACCCAGTAAAAAGTTATGAGTTCACACACAGAAAAAAACATACAGTCGAATTGAGTACCGTCTCCTTTTTGAAGTCGTTAGAAAACTCACATAGTATGCAAGCAGTGTCAAAATCAATCTGGATTATGTCACCGTATGGGTATAGATATAGGTACCTAGCATTAATTAGGGTTCTGTGTATCTTATAATGTATTTAATTTTTTTTACCGAATTAGATAAAAACCTATACTATAAAAGCTCATCAAAAGTAGGCTTAATTACTCTTTAGTTTTAAGAAAAGAACATACATCAAATATGTATTCTATACACAGATGATGCAAAAATTTACTGAACTTTCCATTTTACTTTTTAAACGCGGTAGAGCCATGCTGCAGTTATATTAGTAGTATAGTTGTAGCACGAAGAGGTCGGCTCGACCGGGGAAGAACCACGCCCTCACAGAATATCGGCGTAAAATAGCAGCTTAACGCTGCTGTGTTTCGTATGGTGAGTGTAGAGAACCGGAGACCCTTCTTACTGGAAAGGAGGCATTCCATCTTAGTCCGTACGGGTGACAACGCATTTATATTTTGATTCGTAATCGAGGATAAATGTAGATGTCTATGGGCCACAGCAAACACTTACCATCAGGTGGACTGTGTGCTCATTTGTTATCCTTATACTAAAAAAAAGTCTTTGTATTATATAAAATAATCCTGACCCTCAATTTGGAAATATCATCCCCTGATAAATTTGGACCTCCCACAAGGAATACCACAATGCACGAACCACCCGAATCCATCGACTTTCTCCTACCTTCACTTTTATATATTGTAATTAAATATTGCTAATTAAATTTAATTCCCTACTGCATACTTTTGAAAATAATGTAAATTTATAACAAGAACTAACATCGGCAGCAAACTTTAGAAAATATTTTAAAATTTTCTACGACGGACTTTACGCGTGTTCCAACACGAGCTTAGCAATAATTTAATTTACGTATTTATTATATTTTAGCAATGAGTTTTTCATTTTTATCTAATCATTTATAAGTATCTGAGAAATGACGATATATTTGTGCCATTTGTTGTAAAGACTCAGGTTCATAGGACAACGCCCGGTGAAGTTACTAAAATAACTAATTCCGCGACAGGTCGTTGCCGCCGGTGATAGTTTTACTATCACCGAAGGACACTTAATTCCACCATCATCCTTCCATCATCGGACAACGAGATGCTCGGCCCATCTCTTTTGTTGTCGACATAACACGCTTTTTAACCTATCGGTCCGCTTGGTCGTTTGTATAGCGTACAGCAAAGGACTAGCCATTTGCCATCATGTGTCTTGCTCTCCGATTACAATGCGAGTGTATTCCAGACAGTAGTGAATAAGCTTTTGTTAAGCTAAGTCAATGTGGTTTTACTATCTTCGGCTGCATCACCACTTACCTAAAGACTTTTAGCTTTTAATAGTTAAAAAAAATAGCCATTTAGCGAAGAAAGGTAGTTAGCGTTCTTGACACTATACCCTGAGGTGATTATTATAAATATGGTATAATTCTACAATTTAAAAAAAACTTTTATTTTCAATAATTTAAATTATGAGTTAACAAACTACTATGTAGTAGAAACACGCTTGATTTCAAGACTTAAAAACAAGCGAATGTTCAAACGAGGTACTCGTAAGGATGACGTCAAAGGCACGAGCGATTCCTTGCAAATTGCATTTACGCGTCCCACGGGCGGGGCGTTATTGAGTTTGCTTTCAAAGAGCTGCCATTTTTAAAAACTTACATAGACTCAGGTAGACGAACGATACGGCCAATTGTGGTTTTGCTTTGTTCTTCGACTCCTTGATAGGGTTGACGAAGTTAGCGAGTTTCGGCGCTCGAATAATTTGTGTTCCCGGCCGCGCGATGCGATTACGAGTTCGCCGGGAATCCGATCCAGTTTCCAGAATCGAATTCTGAGGGCCGCTTGTCGAGTTGAGTTTTCAGTGTGAATCTTGTTTAAATTATCGATTTGGTACCACTAGCATTATTCTTAGCGTGTATTTAAACTTCTTAAACTCTATACAGTCTATATGATGTCCTTAGTATCTCTTTTAATTGAGTAAGTCCGGTAATATTTTTATTTTGTATTCTTCACCTTCATCGTCGGCTCTTAAGAGTCCACTGCTGAACATGGACCTCTTCCGTTGTAAGGAGACCTTGCCTTAATCGTTTCGCCCGGCAGGCGGAATGACGATCGCAGAACCAGACGTCTGGCACCTTTGTGGCTATTTTACGCCTGGCGTTAACAAGATGGTTATAACGCCATCTATCGTAAGTTTTTATTTCACATATTCGCCTTTTATAGTAATTCTATTTCATGATGAAATTTTGACTGTGTTTGTTGTTAGCCGTGCACATACACATTGTGTTAGTGTGCGTGCGCTGCTACCGAGCATCCGCAGCCTACGCACACTAACACAATGTGTATGTGCACGGCTAACAACAAACAAAGTCAAAACTTCATCGTGAAATAGAGTAACTGTACCACGACAACGAGATGAAATTGTGTGATGAATTCTCTTACGCCACGACCACACGGCTTTGTATATTACCAATTAAGCGAACATTTAAGAATTGCAAATAAACAATTCTTTATAGCAACAAGCTATGCTGCTTCGCAGTAAATAACTTAGCCTATATTTATTCATAAATATTTTATATGTGTAAATGAAAAACAAGAAAGCTGATAATCTGAGCAGCGCATCAAGCATCTCGAGCATGAAATGAGCCCATTTCTATTCCGCACTCAAACGAATTCAGAACTTGCCGAAACTCATAAAACCATCCGCGAAACACACTTTTATTAAACGAAAACACAGCCGGCGGGCGGTCCGTGCATAAGTTAACATAACATTCTACTTGTTAAAAGATAAATTAGAGTGTCCGTGGAAACGTATTCGCGGATCCAATCTCCCATTCCCGGAGGCGAGCACGCACCTAATTGCTTAAGAGAAAAATCCAAATGAGAAATGAAAAGGGATTCCCTGTTCAGAGGGAAAATTATATAATTGAATATCTTTTTCGTAAGTATTATGAGTTATAAAATATGATAATTAAATTTTTGCTCACCGTGAACAAGTCGTACTGTTGCTGCCCGGGCTTAAATTATGAATTAGGAGAGTTGGATCCTTCTGAATGTTTTTAAACAAATAATTTCAACCGTCTAAATAACCAAAATTGTATTCTTTGTTATAAAAATGAGTACTAATCTCACTAAGATATTCTTTTCATTTCTTTTTCAATGTCGCTTTTAAGATTATGTAAAATTGTAATAATAAGTTAGAATACTTTTGTATACATAAAAATAAAATAAAGTTACATCGTAATACGTTTCACTCCTAGGCACAAGCCTCGTCTCGTTTTTTTTTTATACGTCGAAGAGCCATGCTGTAGCTATATTAGTAGTATAGTTGCAGCACGAATGGGTTGGCTCGACCGGGGAAGGACCACGCTCTCACAGAATACCAGCGTAAAATAGCAGCTTAACGCTGCTGTGTTTCGTATGGTGAGTGTAGAGAACCGGAGACTCTTTTTACTGGAAATGAGGCATTCCATCTTAGTCCTCACGGGACAATGACACCGCATCTGCATTTGATTTGTAATAGAGGATAGATGTATATGTCTATGGGCTACAGCAACCACTTACCATCAGGTGGACTATGTGCTCATTTGTCACCCTAATCTATAAAAAAATATCTCTGAGAAGGTAGTAAGGTAAGTCCGCCGCGTTGCCCCAATGCGTGTTAGTGGTTTACACATCTCTTTGAAATATATTTTTTTAATTACTAAGGCAGGTTTGCTGATTTTCATGATGTTTTTCTTTACCGTAGAGCATGTTTTCAATTCAGCACTTAAAATAATTAGTAGTAATGAACAATTTCATTTGTGCCTGCGGGGTTCGAACCCGGGTTCCTCGCGTACCGTGCTATTTACAGCGAACGCTTAGCCCCTGAGTAACCACGGCTCCTACCATATATATATAAAGTCCCGCTGGGTTTCTCGCTGGTTCTTCCCAGGACAGAGGTATTTTCCAAACCAGTGGTAAATAAAAAAAGACTTTCCATAAGTATTATGTAATAAACAATATTGAATAAAAATCATTCTATTCTATTCTATTCTATTATAGTGACCATACTAAAAAATAATTGGGAAGTAATACAATAAAGATTACTGTATTTTAGCTATCGTAAATTATTAATGGCACTGGGAGTTCTAATGCTAGCCCTAGATATTTTCATTGGTCCTTATTTACACAATAAGATAGTTTTTATGATTAGTGTAAGGTCAAAGACACGAAGACGATCGTTCCATGTCTAGATTCTAATTACAAATGTTAATATTTGCACCGGTATAAGTTCTGACTAGGAATCGATTTTAGACTCATGACGTAGTCCACGAATGGAAAAGAGGAGGTCACCAGGCAAGGAGTTCAGCACGGAGAGCGGTAACGTTGAGAGAGGTTTTTTGAGAGATTTAGGCATACTTTACTATACGGTCTGTAAGCATACGTAATTGTGGTCCGGTAACAGCGCCTGTTTAACAAAGACGGAGTTGCCTTGCAATCTACGGTGACTTGATAAAAAGGCAAGAATTCTAGGAGAGTGATGTGAAGCAGAGGCAAGTAGGTAAGTTCAGTGCGATGCCGAGAAACAAAAGAGAGAATAGCTTGATCGATCAGGAAGACTTTTTGCAGAGCTGTAATGAATCATGAAAAGCTAGGTTAGCTTGTAGGAGCTAAGGACTGCAAACGAGATGTCGTTGGGTTCGTGAATACGAATACAGGTTGCATGTTCACATCACGTCGGGGTCATCACTCTATTTCACGGGATCATCAGAGCTTCCGCAGCCTGTTCTCTAGGAGCTCCTTACGCTCTGTATTGTAATAATGGGCTTCTTTTTTATATGCGTATATTTGATTTTCAAACCCATGTTATAATAACAAGTTTTTTTTTTTAAATCACACCACTAATATCGTTCTCGTCAAATATTGTTTGTACATACTCGTATAATTATTTTGTTTTACAATCCTGCTACCAAAATTTTATTATACTCTTCTGATTTGATCATTGACTGTTACTTATAATTTTAATTGCTGATTTCTGCGTACTCGGCGTTGAAGTAAAACACCCGTGAGGAAACCTGCATGTTTGTGTTTGTGTCAGAGACTAGGAAATTAAAAACAAATATTTTGATGAATTAGGGCAGTGTAACGGACATTTCCTTGCCAATAAACCCTCTCAGAAATAAGAGCAGGCTTGGTCCAAGAATGGGACGTAAATAGGCTGTAACTTTTACTTTTAATATTTCACCTTTCCGGCTCTTTAACTAGCACATTTTTCGACAACTAAACTGCATCATCGACCTCCGGTCTGAGCAAGGGGTGATGTGGTGGCGCTGTCGTTGCGCCACAAGCGAAACACACCGAAGCCTAAATCACGATATCAAAGTTCTGCGCTGTATATAGAACAGCTTTGTAATAACATACGTTGGCCGTTCCCTGGCAAATATAATAATAATCACTACGTTTACTCCCCGAGCTGAATACCTTGCCCGGTGGGAGTTCTACCATTTTTCCTTCCACGGCCAAATTTATCGGTTTTAGTTGAGCACGGCAGCACAGAGCTCACATACGTAATGCAATAATGACATAATTTTATTTCATCTGATGCTGTTTACACAAAATGAAATATCGATCGAATGTCTTCCGAGTGAGACATTAGACGGAATTCTCTAAGGGATCAAGGCGGTATAAAGAACTGACAAAATCGGGGTCCGGAATAAGAAATCGAGTCACGAAGCGTCGCGACAGTCGCGGCCCTAACGAGTTTACCGCACAAATACTCGTGATTGCTAACGACCGGGCGACGCCGGAAATCCGATTCCTTATTCTATGCTCAAGGAATGTAACGGATAAATTGGCTCTTCGATAAGTTTACGTTATAAAAGATATGAGCTATGAATTTTATGTGTATAGTTTTCTTAACAGTTATTTTTTACAAAACAAGGTTTTACGTGGTAGAGCCATGCTGCAGCTATATTATGGTTGTAGCACGAATGGGTCGGCTCGACCGGGGAAGGACCACGCTCTCACAGAAAACCAGCGTAAAATAGCAGCTTAACGCTGCTGTGTTTCGTATGATGAGTGTAGAGTACCGGAGACCCTTTTTACTGGCAAAGAGGCATTCCATCTTAGTCCTCACGGGTGATAACGCATCTGCATCTTGAGTCTTTATTGAGGATAGACGTAGATGTCTATGGGTCACAGCAACCACTTACCATCAGGTGGACTGTGTGCTCTTTTGTCACCCGATCCTATAAAAAAAAAGAAAGGTTGATAAACGAGTGACATTTATCCTCTTTTAAGAATCAAAATGCAGATGCGTTGTCAACCCTAACTTTACGTGGTAGAGCCACGCTGCAGCTATATTACGGTTGTAGCACAAATGGGTCTGCTCCACCGGGGTAGGACCACGCTCTCACAGAATACTACCGTAAAATAACAGCTTAATGCTGCTGTGTTTCGTATAGTGAGTGTAGAGAACCGGAGACCCTTTTTACTGGAAAGGCATTCCATCTTAGTCCTCAGGGTTAACAACGCATCTGCATTTTTATTCTTAATTGAGGATAAATGTAGATGTCTATGGACCACAGCATCTGTTTACCATAAGGTGGACTGTGTGCTCGTTTGTCACCCTTATTCTATAAAAAACCCTGAGGGCTAAGATGGAATGTGTCGTTACCCAGCTCCCTATAAAGTCAGCAGCATTATGCTGCTCTTTATTTATGTTAATACATAGGCTGCACTAAATGTATCGGGAATGGAATATTTCCACTGTTCCTGTCATATTAAAATCTTTTTAATTGAAAAGTCCTTGGTTTTAAAAATCGAATACCATTTATTTATTTAAAAAAAGATTCTCGGTCTTGTCACAAGGTTTTGTCAAACTTGTTTAGTCGTTGAGAAAATGGAATTGACTCGAGAAAATTCAAGAGCGATGATTTATTATGACTTTCGAAGTGGTTTAACACAAAAACAGTGTGTTGACCTGATGATTTCGGCATTTGGTGATGAAGCCCCATCCAAAACCACAATTTATCGCTGGTTTATTGAATTTCAACGTGGACGTGTCAAGCTCAGTGATGATCCCCGTCAAGGTCGTCCAAAAACTGCAGTCACCCATGAAAACGTTGATGCTGTGCGTAAACCGATTGAGGAAGATCAACATGTGACATACCGCGAAATTTCGGCAACTTTAGACATTGGCATGAGTCAAATACAAATAATCTTGCATGAACAATTAGGTGTAAAAAAGTTGTTTTCCCGATGGATACCGCATTCGCTCTGTGAAGAGCAAAAAGCCGCTCGCGTTACTTGGTGCGCCAGAACTCTCGAAAGATTCCACGCAGGATCCTCAAATGCTGTATACAACATCGTATCAGGTGACGAATTTTGCATATACGCGTACGAACCCGAAAGAAAAACGAGTTTGGGGTGTTCAAAAATGAGTTAAAGCCAACAAAAATTGTTCGTTCACGGAGTGTTGCAAAAAAATGGTGGCCACGTATGTCTCCAAAACCGGCCATGTTACTACTATTCCTCTTGAGGGACAAATAACGGTTAATGCAGAATGGTATGCTAGCATTTGTTTGCCACAGGTCCTTTCTGAACTCCGTAAAGAGAACTGCAACCGCCGCATCATCCTCCATCACGACAATGCGAGTTCTCAAACCGCACACAGAACAAAAGAGTTTTTAGAGCAAGAAAACATAGAATTATTAGACCATCCGCCGTACAGCCCCGACCTAAACCCTAATGATTTCTATACTTTCCCTAAAATAAAGAATAAATTGCGTGGACAGAGATTTTCATCACCTGAAGAAGCTGTGGACGCCTACAAAACTCGTATAGTATTCTATGAGAGTGTGGTCCTGTGGTCCAGAGACAACCCATTCGTATTATAACCATAATATAGCTGCAGTGCGACTCTACCACGTACAGAACGTAAGTACGTGTCATAGTTCAGGTTAATCCTAAGTTTCAGTTTTACTTTACACGATTAATCAGTACTAAGATTTAATTATTATCACATTAAATCAAAAAAAATAAAATAAACGAAACAGCCATAATTTTTTTTTAAATACGTTACTAGGATTTTCTACTGTATCGTGGAGGCAGTTTACAAACATAAATTGCACAAGAATAAACATCCAGACCCAGAACAATTATTTCTAGGCCATACAAATACTTGTTCCGTGCGGAATTCGAACCCGCGACCCCCAGCGCAGCAACTCATTCCTAAGCCACTGCGCCACGGAGCCGTCACCCCGTGAACCCATGATGTATATAAATGATGATTGTTACAGAAGTTATAAACTTTCTACGGGCACTCGAAACTGCAACTTCTAGCTTTAAAGTTACAGCTACCAAATCACTTATCCAGTCGTCGGTGTTTATATACAAGCGATATTGACAAAACCTGTTAAAACGCATTCGATACAGAATTGTACCCTCCTACGCAACTATTCAAGTGGGCGGGGCGTAACGCTCCCTACAGCCATAGCAGTTTCAGCGCGAAGACGGCGTTGAACAGGTATGAGTAGCAAGGAGCAATTTCACTTATGAATAATGCAAGAGAGTCCGCCCCGTAAATGCGTTACGATTTTTCATAATAGCTCTTTTTGATGTTTCGAGCGTTCCGGCCCCGCTCTATTGTGAGTTATTTATCCTTAGCTTCATACAGTTTAGTTTTACTGCTACGCTTCCTCGCTTTTATTGCGTAATCGCGAAATCTGTAAGGGAAGGCAACGCGTTATTACCGCCTTAGGTACTCACCATTGCGTCCAATTTATTTTGAAAAGTATGATGTCAATCAAGAACTCGCACTTGACTTTAATGTATCTAATTATTTTTTTATCAGAATGTACGTGGTAGAGCCATGCTGCAGCTATGTTATAATGGTTCAGTCCCACCGGGAAGGACCATGCTCTCACAGAATATCAGCGTAAAATATCAGCATGGTGCCGTGTTTCGTATGGTGAGTGTAAAGAACCGGAGACCCTTCTCAAAACGAGACATTCCATCTTAATCCTCAATTATGACAACGCATCTGCATTTTGATTCTTTTTCTAGGATAGATGTATCTACAAGCCACAATATTCACTTACCATCAGGTGGACTGTATGCTTATTTGTCACCCTTATTTTATAAAAAGCATGTACTTTAATATACGTGAAGGAGGGGTGAAACGTCGCTAACTTTCTTACTCATATCTCAGTAGCAGCCTGGAGTCAAGAAGTAGGTGGTATTTCACCCCATGCCTCGGAAAGCACGTAAAGCCGTTGGTCCTGCGCCTGATCTCTTTCCGATTGTGTGGGATTGCCTGTGAGACAGACAGAGTGCACCTGTGCTTGCGCAAACACTCGTGCACTATAATCCTGTCCTGTGCAGATGGCTAGTCTCCGTTGAGTCTGATTGTTGGCATTCACAGAACACTTAAAAAAATAACTTACATATTACAATGTATAAGAATCCCATCTCTTCGTTTTTTCAATATTTTCTATATTTATGCTTTCATGTTATGTAAATTTAAATATTGAACAATTCCACTTAATAATGGGGACTTAATGGAATCAAAACTATTAGTGTGACAAAGGGAATTGTCACAATTGATTGAGAAATAAATATAACTAATATGACCCTCATACGTGGCACGAGGCGTTGGCAACCCGACACGGCACAATGACGGATGGAGTTCCGCGGGCACAAACGCTGTTTAATTTGTGACGGAACCCTTTCAAGCGCTCTAATTAATACAATTTAAGCGCGTAATTAGAGGACACGTGTGACGCAATGGATAGTGATGTATTACACAACGTGCTTTTAGTGATATCGATGAATCGTTTAGTAAGTCTTAAATCAGGAGTGGTCTCAACTTTGTTACCCATTTAAAAATTAAATATAAATTCTTTTACGTTCTTCTTCTTATTCATCAGTCAATAAAAGTTGACCGCTGAACATGGACCTCTGTTGTTATTTATTGATTTAATCTATAGCTATAGAGCGGGCGCAATGCTTATCGGTATTCTCTGCCTTTCAACGCAACACGGGTTGAAAGTCAGAGAATAGGAACCATTTTTCATAATCATCACACCATCTCTCGCATTTTGACACTGCTTTTCATTGCTGGAGTTTACGTCTAGCATCTTTTTAACATTCCCATATTCGCTTCATACATACTGGACGAAATTGTACAACAATATCAACAATAAAAATTGCATCATTACAGCCCTTCACAAGCCCACTGCTGAACATAGGTCTCCCCCAAGGAATGCCACAAAATGTCACAAAGGTATGTCATAAAATTAAATAATTACCAGGCAATAATCGGCAATATAAGGTATTCAAATTATAAAAATTATTTTAAAGATTATTAAACAAAATTAGATGACACCAAATGTTTTGTCGATACCACTCCCCGTCTCTACAATTAGTGAGCTCCCGCGCGCGCTTTTTCCACCGTACCGACATTATTCAACGCGTTAATTTATGCCTTTTTTACGCAATAACGTTTAATTGGACTTTATTTATCACTTTTAATTTTTCTAATTTGATAACATGAGCTGTGTTTTTATTAAAATTTATGATGAGACGTTCGCAGTGTGGTGCGGGCGGGGAAGTCAGTGCCGTATCAATTTAAATGCGTAATTCTTACAAATGTGTTTCAATTATTTAGTCTTTGGAGAGTAGTTTTATTTCGTTTCTCATAATCTATTATCGATTTATTTTGTGACATAACTTAAATTGGTGACTAATTATTTGGATTGACTCTATTATTATTTAATGTAACAAGTCGATTTTAATTTTGATTAACTCAGTGTCACTTGTAATAGATATTAATCTTTTTTATATTCCTTTAATCCATTCAGGTACATACGAAAGGTACATAAATAATATAGAAAATGTTCGAAAATAAATGTTATTCCAGAGATAAATAAATGGAATGGAACCGAGAAATCGATATAATTAAGTCGTAAATTTTATATATTAATCTCCACAAATAAATAAAAGGAGAAGGAGACGTCTCCATACATTCTTGGGCCCAAGTGTTAAAAAGATGAAAGTAATTATATATTTTATTGAAAGCGTATATATAAACAATTCATAGCTGCAAATCTGTCAAGAATTGTCAATCTAGAAGCGGAGTTATTGCAGAATAAGTAAAAGTGAGATTATCTATTATCTACACTGTGACAGGTGATTTTTTCATTGTTATTACACTGTAACAGGCTATTGTTCACTATAATTACTTAAATATAAAAAACCAGGATCAGTATAAAATCACGAAAAAAGCTGTGGATAATAATGAAACGAAATGGTGAAACGATTAACGAAAGTTAAAACAACAACTAAGTGAAGTGAATATTAGTGATATTGATCTGAGATCGATTACTTCAATTGTTGTAACTGTTACTTGTTGGAATGTGATATTTTGTATTTTTACGGGAATTTAACTAGCAGATAGCTGATGTCATAAGGAATAACTAAGGCTACTTTTATGTTTAGAAAAACAATTAGGATTCCGTGCGAAAAAATCAAAACCCAGGAAATTCAACCGTAATAACTTCCACGTTAACGAAGTTGCGAGGAACAGCTAGTTTAAATATAATTGTACAATATTATCTTACCTTAAAAAGCAACAGCTATGTCGATATAACCAAAACTGAACTGAACTCCGAAGTAATTATAAAAATGAAAATTACGACGCGTAATGTGTCACCATATTAGAGCAAACAATCAGAAAGCAAGTATACTGATCCCTTATGTAACAGTGGAACCCTAAAAATGGCGACTTTTTCCAATATTCCCAATATTGCAATAGCCTCAAGTACCACCTTACCGGAAGGCACATATAAAGGATGTGCATTATTTTTACCCGACTGTCACATAAGGAGGGTATCTATTTTGGCACGCACTGTACGGCTTGATGGGTTTTAACATTTGGGAAGTAGTTAGATTTCTCTTAATTGTGGAAGAGTGGAGTTAGGTTGTAATATTTGAATTTTTCTATTTATAGTATACTTTATACCGTTAGGCTTGTTATCCCCTCCACTCCAATTTACCTTAAGGAACTTATTGAGTTCTTTCACCTCTGCACTCCTGAATCCTTGGTATTATTGTGTCTATTTCTAGTATTGTTATTACAGAATGAATAGCACTTATTTTTGTACAACTACTTTTATTTTGGTGTACGTACATTACATTTTCGTAAATGTATGGAGAGGCCAAAATTAATATATTAATTTCCTTAAAGTTTTGTCGGAGCCACTCTTTGGGTTTTAAATCATAGTGTCTTCTGTAAAACAAATATAATTTCAGTGTCAGTCGCGTGTCCCCATAGCAAAACACCATACGACATTATGCTGTGCAAATAGTTAAAGTAAACTTGTCTAGCTGTTTCAACACTGGTAAGATGTCTAATCTTTTTTACAGCATATGCTGCATAACTAAGTCTGCTAGTGTGATTTCAAGAAAAAGGTGGTATCGACAAGACTCAGTTCGTCCCCATTAGAGTTATAAATTTCATACATTTCGTTTTAGTGCTATTTAAATATAATTATTAACACTAAAAAAAAAAACGAGCCCAAACTCGGCACATCTAGTTCTTCTCGTCGAGGAGTTCCAGTGGCAGTCTTCAAAATACACTTTCAAGTCACTCTATCAAGTCCGGCGGTAAAGTCTCGTCATAACTAACAAAACGAGCCCAAACTCGGCACATCTAGTTCTCCTAGTCAAGGAGTTCCTGTAGCAGTCATTAAAGTACACTTTCAAGTCACTCTATCAAGTCCAGAGGTAAGGTCTCATCATAACTAACAAAACTAGCCCAAACTCGGCACATCTAGTTCTCCTCGTCAAGGAGTTCCTGTAGCAGTCATCAAAGTACACTTTCAAGTCACTCTATCAAGTCCGGAGGTACGGTCTCATCATAACTAACAAAACTAGCCCAAACTTGGCACATCTAGTTCTCCTCGTCAAGGAGTTCCTGTAGCAGTCATCAAAGTACACTTTCAAGTCACTCTATCAAGTCCGGAGGTAAGGTCTCATCATAAGTAACAAAACGATCCCAAACTCGGCACATCTAGTTCTCCTCGTCAAGGAGTTCTGTTGCAGTCATCAAAGTACACTTTCAAGTCACTCTTTCAAAACCGGAGGATTAAAGTCTCATAATAACTAACAAAACGAGCCCAAACTCGGCACATCTAGTTTTTCTCGTCGAGGAGTTCCAGTAGCAGATAGCGAAACACCTTCAGGTCTATAAAGTCCAAGACGTATAAGTATATTTATTTATATATAAATCCTGCGTGCTTTTAGCGAAACAAAATATTGTAATAAAAATCTGTGATTATAGAAATAATAATCTTACCTTGGTCAAGTATGTATCAAATTTGGTTTTTGGAATATTTTGTATTTCACGATCGATATGTTTCTGCATAAGCCGCTGTAACAAACAACCACTCACGACGGCATTTGAGGCCGGAGTAAAGTACTCTGTGGCTGTAGCTCGGAGTGCCGCTTCGACCTATTTCATCATCATCATCATTACAGCCTTTCATAAGTCCACTGGTGAACATAGGCCTCCCCCAAGGAATGCCACAAAGCACGGTCCTGAGCCACCTGCATCCATCGACTTCCTGCATGTCTTACCAGGTCGTCACTCCATCTCGTGGGGGGTCGCACTACACTTCGCCTACCGGTACGAGGCTACCACTCAAGAACCTTTCTTCCCCAACGGTTGTCGGTTCTTCGAGCTATATGGCCGGCCCTCTGCCACTTCAGCTTACTAATCCGTTGGGCTATGTCGGTTACTCTGGTTCTACTGCGGATATACTCATTTCTAAGTTTATCACGCAGAAAAACCCCGAGCATAGCCCTTTCCATAGCTCGCTGAGCGACCTTGAGCTTCCTCATACGGCCAGCAGTGATGGACCACGTGTCAGATCCGTAAGTCATCACTGGCAACACGCACTGGTTGTACAATTTTGTTTTAAGGTTTGGAGGTATGTCTGACGAGAAGATGTGTCGTAGTTTCCCGAACGCTGCCCAGCCGAGTTGAATCCGTCGATTGACCTCTCGGTCGAAGTTGGACTTACCTAGTCTGATACAAGGCTATGAAACCAACGAATATTTCGCCATTTTTGAGCCGAAAAAAATTAATTATATCTAAACAAAAGAAAATTAAACTGCCATTTACATTCCATGCCTTCCCACATGATAGATGAAGAGATTAAAAATAGATTGAGTTAAACAATTGATATTTTCAAAAGTTATCGTGTTTACGGCGCCATGCGGATTTGATAAATCCACACCATAAGCCACTAAAACCCCTTTTTTATGTAAAAATAGCAATTAATTCAACAATCATTTATCTTTGTAACAATGTGGTTTTTATATCATTTATATGTATAATATGATTGCTAGATACGATTTCATGCGACAAAACGTTGGAATCTTAATTTTTAGGCGCTAGTAGAACATACCTACGCGTTTTGCGCTTAAGGCATGCAATACATATAAGGCGCGATTATATCTATTATAGACGCAATAACAAATATTTTATAATATCTTTTGATGATATTTTATGAAATGTAAAACTCTTTGTACACGCGTTTACCTTTTTTTAAGTAATGATTCGGCGACGGCAGGAGAAGAGTTCAGTGACTTAGTGGTTAAGATCGGAATATCAGTAAAATATTTCTCAAAAACTATTGCAACATCCTGATCTGATTCAGGCAATTTGTTGTTAAAACTTAACCGGTAGTTTGACTTGCGAGAGTTAACCTTACCAGTTTCACTATTAATGATACTCCTCTTAGTCGTAGAAATGCTCCCCTTAGTCCTGTTCGGCATACCAAATCTCAGCCAGTTTTCAGAATCTTGGATTTCCGTTTCAGCCTAGCAAAAGTCCAATGCTAAACAAAAAGCCTCCCCCATTGTATCACAAGGGGATATTTTCTATAGTTGCCACGCTTGGCAGGCGGTTTGGCAATCGCAATGTTTTTTCTTTTTTGTTTGTTTTGAAGACGCTGCTGCCCATCCGGTTTGTTTCCCTTTGTCGCCTTTTACGACACCCACGGACCAATAGAGGGTAGTAGATATTCTTACACCGACATCACACGGTCACGCTAAATTACTTAGTTTAAGTATACAGTTGGCCACAGCTGTCATCGCTATCTACTTCATAGTATTATTTACTAGCTATTCAGTGATTTCTAGGTTTCGACAACAGCGCCGGATCCAATTGTGAATCTTAACCATTATCGAATCAACTTAATCACACATACAAAATTTCATCAAAATCAGTCCAGCCGTTTAGGGGAGTTCAGTCACATACACACGGACAGAAGAATTATATAATATGTAATATGCATGTATTATAAATCTAAACCTTCTTCTTGAATCATTCTGTCTATTGATAAAAACCGCATTAAAATCCATTGCGTAGTTTAAAAGATCAGTGTAAAGACTGCGGGAAGCAACTTCATTTTGTAGGTACTATGTAGAGATTATAATTATTTATAATACATATTGAATATACTTACATAAGTATATTCAACTTTTATTTATTTTTCTTGTACACCGTCGTTTACATATTATTTTTGGTTTCCGTTCATCTGATGATTGCTAGAAAGAAACCACTTTTCGCCATAAGTTCGCCCCATCTTACAACTTATTTAAGACACTAATAAATTTTTTTTAATTTTTGTTTTCTGTGTACAATAAAGTTATATTTATTCCTTATAACAATACTTTTAAAAAACAAACGACTCGCTGAACCCCAAATATTAACTGAGATGCTGTATTCACTCAAATCTCTTATCGAAGGGCTTAAAAACAAAAGCTAGACGGGATTTTTAAAGCAGTAAGCAGTTTAAAGTCCGCAGGGAGTTCTGGCTACATTAGCGACGGCGGATCTACAAATGTTATTATTTTCTTGCGTCGGATTACCGCAGATTGACGACTTCTGCCCCCCAGAGTTTCCGCTCCGATGTTCTAATCGATTTTATCTTATCGATTTTTTCCTAAGAACTAAGCATTATCATTATCGTTGTCGTCTATCAGAGTCCATTGCTGAACCTCTCCTATGGACCCTTATAAGGAGGATATTTGCCATAGTTGGCACGCTAGCAGACGGGTTGGCAACTGCAGTTTTTTTATTTTTTTTTTGTTGTTATCAGGTCGCTCCTTCGAAATGCACAAGTTAATATAAGGTTGTGGATTCTGTTACGTCAGTTACGGCGAATTAAGATTTAAAAATGACAGAAAAGAAACGCTGAATTATTTTTTTACTATCATCCAAAATATATAGATGATACAAGTCGCAACCGACTTACGTAGCAATCACGCCTTTCCTTTACGTTCTTGCCATAAACAGTTTAATTAATGTTAAATTACTTATATTCAGTACCCCAAATTTGGTTGGTAATAGAATGCCATCCCACAAGTTTCGTATAGTACTCAAACGAGGGACATGAGTAGATTGTTGTTGTAAATTGCTGTAAGTCATATATCATAATCATCTTCATCGCTACTTCACACCTATTCACGCCTAATAGATCTTAAATAATTCTTTTTCTTTATAAGCTCGTCAATTTCGTTGCAGAATATCATCTTCTACCACTTGTGATGCAAAAATATACTATAATGAATTAAACTACTTTTACGCATTTTATCGCGTTTAATTTTACTTGCTTCCAACTCACTTTGCCCATGTGGGTCCCCCTCCCATGAGGTGTTTGAGTATCCAATGTCATAGTCAACCCGGAGTACCTTTAGCTTTTAGTTATTGATTTGGTCTTCGCAAAATGGCTACAATATCTTGACGTCTTGCAGTTGGTATGCTTAAATTTGGTTTTAATTGTATTAATTACAGGATCCTAAGCAGGTGGTGGTAAACAGTCGCCTACTCTTTTGATATTAGGTTTTTTTAAATTACAATAGCAATAACCCTTGCTAGGAATCGATGTTCTTTCGTTAGGATTTGTGGTCTATCAAATCTGGTGTAGTGGCCGTTTAGGATATGATCACAAGCTGCAGACTTCCCAAGGTATTGGTGTTTCACGTCAGCTTTATATGTTATTTTACGCGGGTTTTGAAAGATCTTAGAAGAAAACACAGTATTTTCCTTTGTCGTTTGAAATGCGATCAACCTTCAACTACTACTCTGTCTCCATAAAAAAGAAAGATAAGCACACCTACGGCGTTTGATTATTCATACGGTCGTCGCGAACGCATTACCTGATTACGTGCACTAGACGCTGCCGACCCCACATTCGCCGCGTAATTCCACAAATGGCTGTAACTCGAGCCCGCGCCGGTTTAAAATTGAAATTTATATGTGCGCATTATACATGAGGCGCGGGATTATGGCGGGCTCAAAGAAAATGATTGTGGACCCCGTTCGCGTCACCCCAGAGACGGGATAGTTGAGCCGAGTGCCGAGGTGATAGTAGATAGTGAAGGTTGTTACAGATTGTTCAAAATGTCAAAAGTTTACGATAAAATGTGGCTTGTTTTAAAATTAAATGTAGTCCAACTGATTTACAAAGACTCCGATTATAATTTTTCTTTGGTTATTTTAGTTTAGTATTTGCGAAATATTAACTTTTATTACACCTACTTCATTCTATCTCTGCATCATCCCAAGGCAGACTGGTAGAGAATGCCTTAGGCATTAAGTCCGCCTGTATACCACATGTGTATATGAAGTTTTAAATAAATAAATAAACAAAAATAAATAATACACTTGTGTATATCACGCGTCTAAAGCCAGTCACAGACTACGCAGATACGACAATATTTTATCTGCGTATAAAAACTTCATTATCTGAAAGTATCATACACTATGCAAATACGATTATATACTAAATAATACATTCACTCGAAATCCTTCAAACTTACTAGACTTGTTTTTTGGAGAGGATTGCTTATACAGAGTGTTACCTACAATGAGTTTTAGTATATTGCTATTGCTTTTAGATTTACTGGACAGCTCGTCAGTATGTATCCAAACTAACGACTGGACGAAATTACTTAATTATTTTTGACTATCTTCAGAATCGTGCAATGATGATTCCTTTCTAATATTCCTGTTGTCCACCTTACATGTTACTTGGAGTTCATCATACAAACAAAGGGAAAAAAGGAGAAATCTTAATAACAACTTAAAGTAACAAAACCACCTGCCAAACGTGCTATGTCACATATTATAAGGAGTAACCTATATCAAACAGTAGACTTCTGATATTGATGATATGACTCTGTGACTGTAATGATGATGGTGGTCGACCCATTTTAATTTTTAAATTCAGTCAATTGAGTCTGGAAAATTCTGAAATAACATTTATTCCATCAGTACAGACGTGTCCAGACACATATTTTGCATTCTTTTATTCAGCGTCTATCCATTATAAAATGGCAATAATGTTTTATTAATATTCCGTCCTCGCGTACTTTGAAAGCGAGTGCTAGCCCCTGAGCTACGACGGTATCACAGGTTCGATCCCAACCGGCATCAATAAAGTTGTTAATTGCAATTTTAAGTGCTAATCGTAAGGGAGACCTGCATGTCTGAGAAATTAGAAAAAAAATTCGAGCACATGTGAAGTACGTCAACAGCCGTTGGGACAGTGCAGTCGAAAATTTAAATGACTATAATATTCTGTCTAATTATTTATACTTCTAACAAATGTTTCTTTAATATACAAAAGATAATTTAAACTTAAATAATAGAGTCTGATAAAAAAACTTTCAATTATAAGTACCCCATTAAACAAAGTCTGTGAAAAGTTAGAAAAAAAAAACTGACGGAACGTCGGCTTCGTAATTTCGCGAGGGAGCGGCGATTATGACGATTAAATATGCATTAACGAATTTTTCTCCTTAAAAGCAGAAAAAAATGGCGTAAAGAGAAAATTGGCAATTAGACCCACCCGCCTTCCCACCGTACATACATTTAACTTAAGATTATTCTTTAAAGAAACATAAAGCGGTGTTTAACGTGAAAATAATATAATTTTACATATTTAACGTCTAACGCTGAGTTGCTAAATACAAAAAATTTTGCGAATATTTTATGATAAAATTAAATCTACATATAGACGAAAGATAATATGAATATTTAATAAAATAATTTTCACCTTTTTTTGAGCATACACACAGTAAACCTGATGGTAAGTGGATACTGTGACTCGTAGACATCTGCATTTATCTTCGGATAGCAATCAAAGTGCAGTGTTGTCACCTCTGAGGACACTCACCATACGAAACAGCATTAATCTGCTACTTTAGGTTGGTAATCATGAGCACGTGGTCCTTCCTCAGTCGAGCCGACGCATTCGTGTTACAACGTTTTACTTTTAAATATTTTCTGATGATTATTTTGCCGATTATATATCTATTATCCCGTAGGTGGATGGAAACGAGATGAGTAGATGCATCTTCCTGATAGTAACTCAATGATAATTATATTGGAGAGGATTTTGGTTTGAAGGACGCATGCATTTATACTGCTTTTCCGTAACCTTCAAGCCGCAACACAAGAGTGGTTTTACAAATTGTAAATTAATCTCGTGAATATGATTTTTTAAATTTAGAACGCTGTTACTTGCGTTATTATTTGCATTATTATGTATAAATTTATGAATTTTAATAGCCTAACTTTTAATAAGTAGTAATAGTTTATGTATTTTAAACGCTTCCACGATACAGGAAAATATCTTACTTTGAAAAAAAAATAATTAAATAAAACTAAAACCTATGTTCTTGATTACAAACTTCAAACTAGACAGGATATCTATAAATAATTGTTACATACTCGTACGTTCCACTGCCAAGAAAAGGCCTCCCATTTTATCATGGAGTACCAACCAGACTGTACCAATGCTTTCGGTGGACATAGAAATATTTTTGAAGTTGGTAGAAGAAGAACTAATGGGTTCGTATCACCAATGACCTCGACATGTTCGTGACGTGCTGCGCTTGTGTCCAACAATGGCCTGTGAACATGCATACGCATATATCATTGTGTTTTCACTTCTGTCGGCAGTCCTTATGTATGCCTCTGTATTTTTTTTATTGTAGACTTTTATTTGATTTGACACTAACGTGTGATGTGATGTGTGATGTTTTTCTACCGACTTCAAAAAGGAGGAAGTACTCAATTCGACTGTATGTTTTTTTTGTGTGTGTTTTCCTCATAATTTTCTCCTGGACGACCTGATTTCGATGATTCTTTTGTTATTTGAAAGCTGGTGCTTTACGTGTGGTCCCATATGATCATGGTCTGATTAATAGTTTTTGAGTTATTATTAATAATTTATATTGAAGTCGTTTGTACAAAAATGTTTATTTTAAATTATATGATAATATGTAGAAGCGGTGTAAGAATATCCACTATCCCATATCATCCCATGAGTGTCGTAAGAGGCAACAGGGAACAAACTAAGACAGAATACTCGTATAAGCAGCATCTTCCTGATAATAACTGAAAATAGTGGAAAACTGCAGTTACCAACCCACCTGCTAACGTGGCCTTTATTGCAAAATCCCCTCTTTGATACTGGACATTCGACAAGCTGTAATTAATGAATTAATGTATTATTTGATGCAGACATGCCAAGTCTCACGATGTTTTCTTTCACACCCATATTGATGCTGTCGACTAAGTTGCAGGTAACTTAAAATTGCAAATAAGAATATTCAGTGATGCCGGAAAGATCAAACTTGATTTTCGCATATTATGAAAAATGTCAACGCCCTGCGTCGGCTATTTTGTACCGACTTCAAAAAGGAGACGGTATTCAATTCGACTGTATGTTTTTTTTTATGTGTTACTTCATAACTTTTTTCTGTGTGAAACGATTTCGATGATTCTTTTTTCATTTGGAAGCTGGTGCTTCCCATGTGGTTCCATATAAATTTGGTCAAGGTTTGACTAATAGTTTTCGAGTTATTCTTAATATTTTATATTGAAGTCGGTTGTAAAAAAAAAAAATTTAATTATAAGTACTAAAATTGTATACAATCTTAAACTGAAATCTTAAGAATCTAAACTAAAATTCTTATTCTAAGTTAATAAAGAGTACCTACGTAACTAAACATTCCGTGGGTTTCGTAAGAGGGGACAGAGGGGAAACAAATCAGGATATGGGCAGCACCGTCTTGATAATAACGACTGCTTGCCAAGCGTGGCAACTATGGCAAATATCCCCAGTTATGAGGCAACCTAAGGGCTTGGCCTATGTTCAGCAGTGGACTTTAATACGCTGTAACGACAACGGTAACTTATCTAAAAACCGTAAAGAATTGCGAAACGTTAAAAACAAAGTGACATTAAGGCATTCCTTAGCCAATTTACGAAACAAAGCGTTCCCGAGATACATTCCCGACTTATTCGATTGTCTCCTGCCTTTGATATTCAACATCATGAAATGCCTGACACGAGTATATGCATAAATGATCAAAATATAGTTGTGCCGGTAACAGAATACACACTTGGCGCGCACAGATGAAAATTAATTATGCAATAAGATAAATTGACAGTAATTTGTTGTCGCAGGCGCGACGCTTACGAAGTTATAGCTTATGTTGTGCCTTAAGTAACGATATTGCATTACATCGGGTAACTTATGATATATAAAGCAGTTTGAGTATAGTTATTTTGGTTGGGTTTTAAGTTTCATAATGTTGTAAATGAGATTTTGGCAACATTTTGAATAATATTACATAATTTAAGGTTCTTTCCCTGTAACTGTGTTGTCACTGCAACTGTAACAAAGAATAATCATGCTCTCACAGTATAATAGCAGCATAATCCAGCAGGACGTTAACAAACATTAAATTAGCAGGCATTAAATATCGAGTACCAGAGACCCTTTTTAGGGTTCCGTACCCGAAGGGTAACCAACGGGACCCTATTACTAAGCCTTCGCTGTCCGTCAGCGGTCTGTATTTTTTTAGACATGCAGGTTTCTTCACGATGTTTTCCTTCACTTCCAAGCACGGGCGATCGAACCCAGGTTGCTCGCATGCTATGAAACTTACAGCGAGGGCTAACCATTTGAGCTACCACGGCTCCCCTATTAGAAACGTATTTTTTACCTACATAGTATTAAATCTTGTACGATGGTACGGAACTCTACATGTACGAGTCCGACTCGCACTTAGCCGGTTTTATTTAAAAGACATTCCATCTTAGTCATAATTTTTTCAACGTATTTCTATAATATTGAACAAACATAATAATTTTTTTTTATAGAATAAGGGTGACAAACGAGCACACAGTCCACCTGATGGTAAGTGGTTGCTGCGGCCCATAGACATCTACATCTATCCTCTATTATAAATCAAAATGTAGATGCGTTGTCACCCGTGAGGACTAAGATGGAATGCCTCATTTCCAGTAAAAAGGGCCTCCGGCCACCTGCACTTACCAAGCGAAACGCAGAGGTAAATCTCTACTTCACGCTGGTTTTCTGTGAGGTCGTGGTACCACCCCGGTTCGAGCCGGCCCATCCGTGCGACAGCAAAAGCTGCCGCGTGGCTTTACCACTGTTAATTATTTAATAGTGGCGGCATAACTTAATCTACCACTCCGTATCATTCCGTTGGTATCGTATAAGTGAAAAAAGAGATGGCCGGCAAAAACTCCCTGATTACAAATCAAATTAATTAAAAACTGCGATTGCTTCTGCTAATCTATGGGGGAAAGTCTATGTTCAACAGTGGACCTTTCATAGACTTTAATATACTGAATAATGATTATTGTACTTCAACAATGAGGCTATCCAAGATTTTTTTCTGCCACCAGGGCGGTGCCACTTAAAAGTGAGGTACCTATATATAATATTTGAGAGGTTTCGTAGCGGGGAAGTTAATTTTTTCGAATAATTTCTTTCTGTACTATTAGCAATATCTTATATTATTAAAATTAAGAATAAATAAACCAGACCACAGATATTCATAAAAGTAGAAAATTTTAAAAAATAAGGAAAAAATTGAAGAGCAAACCACTGACGCATTGTTTTGTGTATTAATATAATCTTCTAGAAACTGATAAACTTTTTTTTAAACTAACTACTCAATTAAATGACATTGTGTAACAAAAAATTTTACCTAAGTGTCACAACTAGCGACATCTTTTGATCGGAATATTATTAGCCCTCATGGAAGAGTCTAGCTGTTACGCTTTTAACTAGACGTAACTAGGCATACGCTGTATGTTTATAGATGTCTGTAGATATGTGGAATAAGTCCGACCTAAAGCCCCCTAGTGCCGCAATAATCAGTTAATTGCATGAATAACTAAAGGCAATCACTACCTACTGTCAAACCACGGGGAGTAATGTCTGATAGAGAAATATCCTAGTATAGGCACTGACAGGACGCTTTAGAATCAGATAATCTACAATAAAAATTATATGTAGAATAAGTGTGACGAGCGAGCACACAATGCATCTGATGGTAAATGGATGCTTTGGCCCATAGATATCTACATATATCCTTGATTAAGAATCAAAATGCGGATGCGTTCCACGTTGTCACCTCTGAAGACTAAAATCGGATGCCTCGTATCCAGTAAAAAGGATCTCCGGTTTTCTACACTCACCATACGGAACATAACAGCATTGAGCTGCTATTTTACGCTGGATTCTGTGAGGTGATTCGTGGTCCTCCTCCTGTCGAGCTGACCCATTCGTGCTACAACTATAATATAGCTGCAGCATGACCCACCACGTACAAATAAAAAAATATACATAAAAATCGTAGTTTCACACAAATATTTGTTATATCAATGCTAATTGGGAGATGGCGGCATAAGACAATCCTTAAATTAAACATAAAAAATGTGGATTGCTATGTAAAGCTTCATTAAGCTTGAGTTTCATTTTAAAATATGTGAATTGACGAACGATCTTATAGTCCACCACATCACAATGGTAAGTTTTTTTATATAGAATAGGGTGATAAACGAGCACACAGTCCACCTGATGGTAAGTGGTTGCTGTGACCCATAGATATCTACATCTATCCTCAAAAAAGAATTAAAATGCAGATGCGTTGTAACCCGTGAGTACTAAGATGAAATGCCTCATTTCCAGTAAAAATGGTCTCCGGTTCTCTACGCTCACCATACGAAACACAGCAGTGTTAAGCTGCTATTTTACGCTGGTATTGTGTGAGAGCATGGTCCTTCACCAGTCGAGACGATCTATTCGTGCTACAACTATACTACTAATGTAGCTGCAGCATGGCTCTATCACGTAATAAAATGGTGGTACGTCTGCCATCAACTAAAGACTAAGATGGAATAAGAGTACAAGCACTGCTACCTACCCAAACAAACTCCATATTCATATTCATATTATTTATTGCATCCATAATGTTAAAATTAAGGTGTTGAGAACATTTTAAGTGTAAACTGGGCCCTGCAGGGCTCAGCAATTAAGAGAGGAAAGCCATTATAACGAAACAATAATGATAAATACAGTTTGAAATCAAAATATATTTGAAATACTAGGTAGGTAATTAAAATTTAGCATTTGAGTATTCGTTTAGTGTGTAGTAATGTTTACAAATTTAAAAAATCCTTAATGTTATTTATAAAAATAGTTTCTTCTTCTATAACTAACTCCTAGGCAGAAACAAAGTCCTAATACCTATTGAGAAAAGAAGTCCTACCAACTATTAGTTCCTATCGTCCCGTCTCGCTTACGATAAGAGGCGACTATGGAAAAATCTTAAGGTTTCCAAATGATGACAGTATGAAAACTTCTTATATATTATGAACCTTATAACTATTTCAAGCCATCACAAGTCCATTCTCAACATAGGTCTCCGCTATATATTATTGCAACAATGTTAAACGCAGTGTTGAGTGACACCCCCCCCCCCCCCACTATATGGAGTGAATATGATGAAACGTGCAGAAACTTGATGAAAACAGATGGCTCAGGATCATGGTTTGTGACAATAACTTCAGATATAACTAATCCATCCATCCATTACAGCCTATAAAAATCCAGTAGGTTTTTATGTAAATAGATCCTGTAATAAAAATCCAGTACTGAATATAGGCCTTCCTCATAGATTGCCTCATGGGGGGATGTTACCATAGTTGCCACGTTTGGGAAGTGGGTTGGCAACCGCAGTTTTCTATTATTTTGAGTTGTTATCAGGAAGATGCTGCTGCCTATCTCCTGTTTCATTTTTCCTTTGTCGCCTCTTACTATGTCCTTGGGACGATATGGGGTAGTGGATATTCTTACACCGCTACCTCTGAGATCTGAATTTTACTTGAATTCATGGTACAGCACCCATGGTCACGGAAGGACTGAAGGGTTTGACGTCCCGATATCGTAGTTAACTCGGGCTAACTTCAGCTTTAAAACATTAATTTTTGGTTCGAATACAAACGAGGTAAGCTTAATAATATTATCGCGTTAAAATAAAAATAAACAAACAATTTTTTGAGGTTATGGAGAACCTGTATAATTACATGCTATGAGACACTCCATCTGTCGTTGTCTTTGTGGTTATAACGCACTTGTAAACTACTTTGTATGAAATTGGTTTCAGAACTACCAGCGCAAAATAGCAATATAACGTAAAATTGCTTAATTTTTTTTTATAGAATAAGCGTGACAAATGAGCACACAGTCCACTTGATGGTAAGTGGTTGCTGTGGCCCATAGACATCTACATTTATCCTCGTTTGTGAATTAAAATGCAGATGCGTTGTCAGCCATGAGAGCTAAGATGGAATGCCTCTTTTCCAGTAAAAAGGGTATCCGGTTCTCTACACTCACCATACGAAACAGCAGCATTAAGCTGCTGCTACTATGGTATTCTGTGAGAGCGTGGTCCTTCCCTGGTTAAGCCGATCCATCCGTGCTACAACTATACTATTAATATAGCTGCAGCATGGCTCTACCACGTATAATACTGCTATATAGTGAGTGTAGAGAATCAGCATTTAACTGGTTACGAGGCATTCTGTCTGAGTCCTCAGGAGTGACAACGTTACTACTGTTTGATTCTTAATCGAGAATAGATGTTGATGTCTATGGACCTCAACATCCATTTAGTATTACGTGCACTGTATGCTCATTTGTTATCCTTATTATATAAAAAATAATTTATTTCAAAATGTCAACTCAAAAAATGATTTACTTAAGTTTTTAATCATTAATACTGTTATTAATATAATCGCTGTTATTTCGAAATATAAATTATGTCTAATGTGTATATACCTAATATATAAATAACGTTACAACGAATCCAATTTCATTGAAAGCAATTACTAACGGTGTTAAGGG
The DNA here is from genome assembly GCA_963668995.1 of Parnassius mnemosyne. Classification (NCBI taxonomy): domain Eukaryota; kingdom Metazoa; phylum Arthropoda; class Insecta; order Lepidoptera; family Papilionidae; genus Parnassius; species Parnassius mnemosyne. Next base: position 8,667,725 of record CAVLGL010000081.1, read on the forward strand.
TTACATCAATTCTCTTTGTTCCAAACCTTCTTGTATTCAATTCGCTAGTTGAATATTCATATTAACTGAGACTCCTAAAGGAGGATGCTTTCCGAATGTCCCTCCCCCATCCACTCTCTCCCCGCGGAAACCAATTAATAGAGGCACGCTTCGTTAGGCAGCCCTGAGACGACTTGACCCTTGTATTTGATAATCTCTCAGAGAATCTGCAGAGCCTCGGTACCATACACTGAAAACCTGATAAATCGAAATGTTGAGTTTCACAATTAGGCACTAGGACTTTAGGCCAAATATAACATTCTCTGTGTCTCAGTATAGTGTAGTAGTTGTCATTATGTTATTTAAAATCGACTATAAGATACTATAAAAATACATTCGTAATACTAATGTTACAAAATGAATACTCTATAAATAATATCATCCAAATGCCGAGGTCATTTCCGAAAGATGACTTGACTAAATGTTTTATATATAGTAAACGATACCTGAAAAGTAAAATTAAGAAAACTACATTTTAATAAATTTTTGTTCAATTGTTATGCAAGATTTTTATAAAATTTTATTTCTGTAACATATAAAGTAATTGAAGATAATTGAATCAGGCGTTACTTTGCAACAATCTATTATGTTAAAGATCTTAAAAATTAATTTGTAAATTTATATCCGCGTAGATACATACAGTCAGCCACGGCAGAGCCACTTCACCTGAGGATGCCTCGCGTAGAGGCGAAACACGTGGCGTTTTATCAACGGTGATGTGTCTTTCCTGGTGTGGTGGTGTTGGGAGTGGTGGTGGTGGGATTAATATTGACGGGGATAGTGCGCGCAATTGAGGGAGGGAAAACACATCATTTTATTTTATTGTGCTGATATAAGCAAATTAATTTCTAAGACTTAATATAAAGTTTAAGTTCTTCATTTACTGGCATAAGTAACAAAATTTTGTTAACTTACATTGTAATGTACATTGGAATGATAAAAGAATGTCAAATATTGGAATGACGGTAGTAAGTTGACCGGGTGTCGCTAGTGCGGCACGGCAGCAACCATCAATTATTACCGCCTGTAATGAACGCAAATCCTTTGATTCCATTGAACGAGTGCCCGAGGGAATCTGAGGTACGAGTCACAAGAGACAGCGGCACTATTGCCTTCTGCTTCCGATTAGTCTATTATTATATTATATATTTTTAATATACAACTAACAAATATGTCATAAATATTTATTTATTAAATTAATAAATTTATGAAATTGTTAAACTGCTATAAGCATATAATTATATTATCATTTTGTATCATTGCAGAGCCATTTTTATTTATAATAATTTTTACATAATATATCGTGTTATATTGTCCATACGTTTGTTTCTTTATTATAAATAAATATAATAATATCGTTTTTAAAATCATACTTCCTTCTTTTTTTTCGTAACAACCTACTAAGAAATGTCAAATATCACATAGTGGAATAAATTAGCGACAATGTAATTTTTAAATTCCAGATTTCGTTTTATAATTTAAGAAACGAATTTTACATATTTATAACATTAATGCACTGCTCTTTAACTTGAAGAACAAGAAAGGGTAGACGGACAGCATGAATATTCCTTATAAATAATATGACGCTGTCGCTTATGGCGGGAACAGGTGCCGTTTCGGCACATCGAGTATGCACTGAGGGAATGGCGGAGTGGCGCGACACCTACGCCCGCGCTCATTTCATTGTCTCCAATCTCTTCCACAGTTTCGATGCGATATAGTTTGAATTTTGCAGTTGAGTGCTATCAAATACGTGTTTTAAAACAGTTTGTGCGGTATTCCACGTTAATTTAAAAAAAAAAACCGCGGAACCTAAATTATTCAAACTTTTCTCATCTTAAGAATAATTTTCAATATTCTTTATTCTACTCGTGACCGAGTTCCCTGTTGCCAAAATAGTCGTAGAATTGATATATCACAAAACAACAATAGCAACAAACACACACATTTGATTCTCAACACTTTAATTCCTCTTTTCTGTCGCCGCCTTATAGCTTTGCCGCCGTTCCCATTGAAATCAAGAAAGAAAGATCTGATTACTCTCTTTAACTCTTGATAACTCTTTCTTTTGCTATTTTACTGATATTATGCGTATATATATTATATATTTTATATATTATTTCATACTAGCTGTTCCCTGCGACTTCACCCGCGTGTAACTTAGGGTTTTAATTATGTTACGCGGAATTCTAATTCTTTTTCTAAAATATAAGTTGCCTAAGTTACTCTTTATAACATCAGCTATCTGTTAGTGAAATTCTCATCTAAATTGGTTCAGCCGTTTTGAATATTTGCCTGAACAAACAGACAGACAGACAAAAATTTTAAAAATTGCGTTTTTGTTATAAGTACCGTAAATACATTCATATGCATTTAGTAAAAGCTGTTATTTTGACATTACAAACAGACATTTCAATTTCATTTATTTGTATAGATATACAGAATATAGATTATTCTTGATTTTTTTTTCATGAATCGATAGTCGGATACATATAAATGGTATCTTATATGTAATGCTTTTGATTTGATTTGCCTAATGGTATAATGTATGTATTTTTTTCTATATATTTTATTTATTTTCATAATGTTGTGTCTTATTTATTACTCACAGTACCACAGTTTCCGACATCAAACTAGGTTGACTGGTAGAGAATGCCATAAAGCATTAAAGTACATGATGGTAATAATATGGTCATCCGGTTAATACGGCCACTTTCTCACTAACTCAAAAACTATAGCCTTGTTTGTATAGATGGCTCTGTGATACGACAGCTCTTCATCAGTCAATTAAATAATAAAGCGACAAAAGGGCGTAGCTTTATCGATGCCATTTTGACTGCTGATATTTTAGTAAAGTAGTTTAGTATTTGTGTAGTGTAGTTAGTTTTTTTAGGTTGATTTTTCGAAGTGTTCCTAATTATTGACAAGGCTTGTTTGCCATTTATATATATATATATATATATATATATATATATATATATATATATATAAAATGTCAACAACATACAACTTTCCGTCTTTGTCTCTGTCCTCCTCCTTGTTTTGTTTTTATAGGGCGGCAAAGATTAAAGTGACCATATTACCCTCACGTACCTTAGTATGTTCTTTTATAAGGTGTTTATAATAAAGGTCAAATATAGGTAATGGTTTTTCAGAATAGATAACAGATTAAGTTATAACAGTTACGTTTTTGGTTGTACATTCAATTTGACTGATTAAATTAAATTAAAAATCTCAAATAATATTATAATGTAATATTATTTGTAAAAATGTAAAATAAAAATAAATCCATTACTTAAATTAGGGACTATGATCAAAGTGTATTAAATCTCCCGATCTCGGCGACACAAATATACAGAAGTTTCGAATAATTTGATTGTCTAAGTGAATTTTATACAAAGTAGTAAATAAAATAAGCGAGTCGGCTCCAATCGTCGTCGCCGGTTGGCTGGTCGCAAACGATATTTGCGTAGATCAAAGTGCTTCGTGACGACGCTTACTACATCAATATCAGTATGATCTAAACTCTGTTTCATTTTGTGCATGTAAAGTTTTTTCTTTCTGTGTGATTATTTCATATCAATATATTTTTTTTAATTAGAGCAGTACTAAGTGATGAGGACATCTACATTTTCTGCCACTAGGGCGGCGCAACTTTGAAATGATGTGAGATATATACAGATTTCATAGCGGGGAAGTTAATTAGGAAGAAGTGTGTAGAAAATATTAGTTCTATTTTATATTAGCTGGGAACATCATTAAATGCTGTTCCGTGCCAAATTTAGCAAAATTCGATCACTTTTAGAGTCACCTCGGTGTCTGTCTCTATGTTTATGTGGTAATTAAATAAAAGAGTGATTTTCTGTAACTATTATTTATAATCTATATTGAATAAGCAAAGTCATAACCCGGTCTCCCCACATATTCAATTGCACGTGAACAAAGTCATTAGGCATGGTGGGCGTTTAAATCGCCAAGGATTACGATCTCTGCGGATGGGATCTACTCTAACAAGGAATCTGTAGCCATTTGGACGTGGTCGATGAGTCGGTCTGTTTCAACATTACCGGACCTATAGAGGCACCCGTAGACGCGGGGATGGTCGTCGCTGGGGGGTTAATTGGGCCTCCGGCCACTTGCACTCACCAAGCGAAACGCAGAGGTAAACCACTACTTCACGTTGGTATTCTGTGACGTTAACATCAGTTTAACTGTGTGCTCGCTTGTCACCCTTATCCAATAAAAAAAGACTGCTGAGAATTCTGGTAACTCTTCCTACAAGCTAGAGAGATCATTTTTACGCTAAGATATGTAAAATCTTGGTTGATAGCAAAAATGTTAGAAGAGCCCCAGACGTCTCAAATCTTATCACCTGATTTGCCAACACAAATAGAAGACCTACATTTGTTTTATAATGTGTGCTATTAAATTGTGTATGGTGCAATAAAGTCTGATTTACTCGATATATTTTATTTTAGTGACCCCCTCCAAAATTTCATGCTGCGACCGCGTCTGCACACACACACACACACACACACACACACACACACACACACACATACACACACACACACACACACGCACACACGTTTTTATTAAATTATAAAAGACTATTAGACGTAGATGATTAGTATTTGGCATAGATATATGCTAGAGGAACACGTGAATATATACGTCTAGAAACACTTACTATTTTTTATATCAGACGTGACTTCCGATGTGTCTATAAGAAAGGTAAATTGTCTTGGATTCAAAATTTATTATTATTATTTACATTTTATTCTTTACATTCTTTCATAATTAGAGTTAATTCAGTTTTAACAAAACAATGATCCATTTCATGGTCTTCTATCAATTTCCGGTATAATCTTTATTTGAGATATTTTATTCATATCGTTCCATGGTTGATTTGCAGTATAAAATAGATGTAGATATTTTATTTTATTTTCGAGTAGACTACAAAAGTTTATAAATGCAGTTCTATAATGATGTATACTACACATGGAATAAAACTAATGTTACGGATTTTATAACATTTAATTTTAAGTTTTTTTACGTGGGGGTTTTTTTACGCATCTTTGGGTGAAAGTTCCATAAAAACCCGTTTAAAAGAACATATCATTGATGTGAAGCACCGACCCTCCGGGAAGTCTAAAGTATGTCACATGTTTAGTATCGTCGCAATCATTACATCGGATCTGATAGACAATAAATCCTTGCAATAGAACACAGATTCCTATAAAAGATGATTCGCGAGACTATTGAAATTAAAAAAAACATCCTAATTTTAATAGGGATTATAGCTGATGCTACCATCTGCTAAGGACCCCATAATAATTAAAATTAAATTCAAACCCAAGCGTACTACTCTACTTATTTTATTCTATTCTAACTATGACATAAGGTTATCAAACACCTCAGTCCACCCGTGACCATGGGTGCTGTAAAGTGCCCAAAAGGTCAAGGAATTAAAAAAGTTAAAATTAAACGCGATACAATCCTTAAAATTAGTTTTATTCCTTATAAATTTTATTCACAGTGAACGTGGGAAGCACTACACTCATGAACGGGAGTAGAAAAATGTTCGCATTGTTGTCGCGGTGAAAGAAAACCGCCACCTCATGTCGTCCGTTTATAAGAGGCTACATAGGAAAACAAACGGGAGACGGGCAGCATCGTCTTCCTGACAACAGATCAAAATAATAATAGCTGTATTTACGTGGTAGAGCCAAGCTGCAGCTATATTTATAGTACAGTTGTAGCACGAATGGATCGGCTGGACCGGGGAAAGGCCACGCTCTCACGGAATACCAGCGTAAAAAAGCAACTTAATGCTGCTGTGTTTCGTATGGTGAGTGTAGAGAACCGGAGGCCCTTTTTACTGGAAAGGAAGCGTTCCATCTTAGTCTTCACGGGTGACAACGCATCTGCATTTTGATTCGCAAGCGAGGAGAGATGTAGATGTCTATGGGCCTCAACAACCACTTACCATCAGGTGGGCGGAGTGCTCGTTTGTCACCCAATTTCTATCAAAAAAAGTTGCGGTTGCCAACCCGCCTATGTGGCAACTATAGCAAATATCCAGCTACTTGACAATTTGTGGGGAGGCATATATTCATTTCAGTGGCCTTACGATATGCTGACAAAAATGAGTTTTACTCATCTTTGCTATCCTTAATATTTACGGTAGAGTGAAAACAAAAAAGTAACATACCCGAAAATATGAATGAAATAAAAACTGCATATATTGACTCATGAAAAGTAAAAAAGTAGCAGCTTACATACATGCTACTACTGGGCTTTGGCCCAAGTAGTAACAAGTTTTTTCCGTAATAAGCTCCGTAATAAGCCTATAAGTTGCCCCAGGTTACTAACTACCTACATACAAAACTTCATGTAGATCGGTCTATTAGTTTTTGCGTGAATACGGAATACGCAAAAAGACAGACAAAAATTCTAAAATCCACTAATATTCAGGCTTCTAGGTTTGAGAACCCTTTATTTACTCCCTTGGACTTGTGTTTTTCAAGAATGTATTAGAATTACAGACATGACTTTTCTACAGATTTATTATATGTACAGATTAATAAGATTGGAAATGGATAAAACAAACTACGGATATCTGCGTGACAAAATAGTTAGCCCGAACTAGCGACATCTAGTCTGAATAAGATTATTAAATCTCATTAATAAGTCTTGGCTTATATAATATAATACTAGCTGACCAGGCAAACGTTGTTCTGCCCTTTTCAACGACCATTTGCTTTCCTAAAAAAAACTGAGATTAGCAATAAAAAAATTGAGGGTCACTTATCGGGATAAAAACTATTCTGTCTCTCAAGTTGGACCAAACTGCACACAGTGTGCAAAATTTCATTGAAATCAGTTCAGTAGCTTAGGAGTTCATCGCCGACAAAGAACGTGACACGTAATTTTTATATTTAAAGATAAGTCTTTAGAAGTTATATAAGTGTCTATATCAGTTTTAGAAGCTTTATTAGAACCTTAAATCGCCAAAGAGCGGTGCGTGCAATGCTATGTTCCGCTCTGAAGGGTATAGAGTCATTAAAATTACAGGATGTGAAGGATGTGAAGTATCTTAGTCCTCAGAGATGACAATGCATCTGCAACCTTCTTTGTTTTAGGTAAACATGGACTGCAGTAGCCACTTACCATCAGGTGGCCTATAAGTCGGTTTGTTAAGAAGACACGGTAAAGCCACGCTGTACATTTTAAGCGATAAATATTTTTAATGTCATTCAATATTTAACATAGTGTGTTTGTTGGCAGCAGCTCGGGCGCGTTCCGTTCGTCACCCGGCAGCGCCGACCAGCCACCAGCGCCTCCGTTGTTTCTTCCCCCGCACCTTTCGCATCTCTCGCAACACCTCAACCATCTGTCGCAGCCCTTCTTCCCGTTAAAAGGTAAGTGATAAATATCAAATTTAAAAAGTTTGGTGTAGTGTATTTCTAATAAAACTAATAATCATCGTTCATAATTACAGCCCACTGCTGAACATACCTCACAGTGGGCATATTTGCGGTCATTGCCACACTTAGGAGGAGAGTTAGTTGATAAGGAAGATGCTGGCTGTAAATTTCATATTTCATTTTGTTTTGTTATTTTTTTGTGCCGGGTTTATATGTGGTGAAGCTTTTATGCCGTCATTACACCGCGAATTTCCTAAATGGGTTTTATCAAATCAAACTGCTGGACAATACATTGTTGACGGAGTCGTCATACATTATTGAATGAGCCGCTAACCCTTTTGCCAAGTGTGGTAAATATGGGAAATTCTTTGCAGTGGAAAAAGCTGATGACGAGGAGTGGATTCTCATAGATTAATAAACAAAATAGAGCAATTTTTTTATTAAAAAAGATCATTGAAAAAAAATAAAACAATTTTTTTTAATTTCTTAGGGTAATTATGAAGTATTTAGAATTCCAACCCAGGACCAGCGAAGTAGCAAATTACTCCGAACTTTTTTTTTAAATTACATTGTATTATTTAAAAACTATACACTTAACATTTCTAGTCAAGTTGCAAGAAAAATAATCCAACAAGTTCATGCTACGAATTATTCGTAGCGCCTCTACGCGTCTATGCGAAACTTTTGAATTAGGCCTTTATACAATTATATTGTAATAATTAATTTACCACGTGCTTGGCGGTGAAGGAAAACATCGTGAGGAAACCTGCATGTCTGAGTAATAAGAAAAAAATATATTTCGAAGCCACGTGCAGTTCGTCAATACGCATAGGGGCAGCGCGGCGGACACTTCCTTGCCTTAAAACCCTCTCAGAAATGAGGGGAGGCTTGTGCCCAGCAGTGAGACGTATATAGGCTGTAACTTTACTTTACTTTAATTAATTTAAAAAAAAACTTATTTTATTAATTTTTATATTTGGTCAGTGCTGTTTAAATAGACAGCAGCAGACAGCAGCATAATAGGATGCTAATAGGAGCCATGGGGATATGTCAGAAAATCTTAAGTTTTCCAATAGATGGTGGTATTCCATCTCGTTTATGCCAGGCGTAAGATGTCCAGACCGGCAACGCGCAGTATTGTCAAAGATACAAGATGTCTAGTCAATTCATTAATCCACCTGCCTAGCGTGATTGGTTAAAGCAAATTCTCTCTGCAACGAGAAACGCTTGTGAAGAACAGTGGACCTTTACGGGCTGATGATGATCAAGAAGCGCACTCTTTAAATCTTCTATATATTCATTATTGTTTTCTACAGGCTGGGGCGCGCCTTGCCCTTGCTGTCCAAAAGAAGAAGCTCGCTCATCGAGCGTAGCGGAATTACGCCGTAAAGCCCATGAGCATTCGGCAGCGTTGCTCCACTCGCTAGCGAGCTTCCAGTCGCGCGCGCTGCTACCGCTGCCGCTGCCACTGCCGCCGCTGCCGCTGTCGCTGCTGCCACACGACGCTAGTGCGAACTCCACCAACGCTTCTGAACCCCACAAACATATGGAGTAAGGACTACAATATTAGACTAAATGACAATCTATAATATCGTGATAAAGTTAATTATAAAAATTTGAACGTCGCACGTATGCCTGTGTTTGTACATCTTAATATGCAATTGTCCCCTTTTTGTATTTTTGAGGCGAATATTAACTATTCTACTTCTAATTAAAATGTAATGTCGAATTGTTGAAAAAAAAAAATGCTCAAATAAAAATACTTTAAGTCGTTTTTGTAGACGTTATTAACAACATCCGTAACGTATGCCAATCTTGTTAAAAAAAACTATAGTTTTTTAATTTATTTTCATGTTATTTTAATGGCCGAACCATGTGTTTATTTTTCTATATAATATGTCCATCCCTATCGTAACCTGTTCAAAGCAAGTAAAGTCGTCAATTCATTTATAAATGTTAATAAAGAGACATTTTTTGCGAGTCAACTCTTAGAGACAAAGAAAAATGTTGTCAGGTACATCACTAATAGCTGCTAAAACTCTATGATAATATAATGTTAACTATCAATAATCGGTAATCTCTCAGAAATCGTTTAAAGTATTAATTAGCCAAGAGAAGAATAGCTTGTACGATGATATTGTTATATTTAAAAAAAAATTGTGTTATACAGAAAAATTCAGGACTGTGCTGTTAATCTTGAATGGAATGGAGAAAACGAAAGTCGATTCAATTTATAAAATAATTACATATTTTTGAATAAAGGCAGTATACGAATGCACAATCTACTTGGCTAGAAACATAGCTATCGCAGCTAATTCTTTTAATTATTATAAAAATATAAAATCCACCTGATTAACGGTCACTATTGTCATTTGAACCTTAAACTGAATACAGGTGCGACACTCTGAAGAATAATATGTCATACCTTGTTCTTTGTAATAAAGTCTATTGAATAGTTTTTGTCACATTCTTGTACAAATAGTGAAGTCGCTATTATATTCCTATTCTGCCAGAGCGTGATCCTTCCCTGATTTGCATTAATCGTTTCTACCTAATTCCGTAACGTTTTTTAAATCCAAATATTTCTTAGCATTCAAATGTTTGCTTGCCATTTGTCATTTCATGTTGACAAGTGCCAACACTATCGTTCAAGTGTAATTGAGTCAATTTCACGTTACTTCAGATTTACATTGATGACTTTAATAGATTTGCAAGATTAATGAGGATAGTGTTTACGTGACTTTATAAGTTCTAATTTCAAGTCTCGTAAATAACAGCGTGAAAATCTAAACAATTAAAATATGAATTTTTATTGATCGTAATAAGAGACATTTAATGCGCATGTATATTTGTCCAATGCTACCATGATATTTATATCTTTTGTTTCATATGAGAGCAGATTCTTCAAAAATCGTAAGTAACCGTTGAATATTGAAGGAAAATAGAAGAAAAACATACAAAGACAAAACATTAAATGGTGGAGGTAGCTGCGTTTATGAAAATAATTCAGATTGTGCATTAGTAAAATAATTGAGATTTGTACTGTTCTAATTGATTTTTCTTGTAAAAGGCTTAATTGACCAAATTTTAATTCGGTTGTGCCATTAGTTCAATGCGAACAATGTCGTGTGCCATATTATTTATATGAGTTTATCGAATTTTAGTTTTAAGCAAAATTGTAAATAGCCAATGAGGATATATAAAGTTATTGTAATTTGTATTGCAATTTTAAAATAAATGCATTCCCAGTGATACGAAATCTAGATAACAATGTCGAATAAGTGTCAAAAGTTTACCAAAAATAAAAATCAATAATTTGGCAATTTGGTCATCAGTTAGTCACACTAAAATGAAAGTTGTTTTTTTTTTTTTGTATTTTATAAATTAAAATCTTTCTTAAAACGATTGATGAATTAATGAAGTTACCACGTAAGTTGCAACAATGTAGGTACTGTTTAAATTTGTGTTGGCGTTACTATTATTTTACAATATTTTAATTAAGTTTTATACGTTCACTTGTATTTCTTTATAGAGTAAAATGGTACTTTTTTCATCTCTCTATTAAAATTAGTTTTATTAATAATTTGATTTTGTTTCATCATTGTGACTTATATAGTAAATTTATTACTATGTTACGTAACGCTGATTATTAGTATATTTTATTAGTTCGTACAGACTCATGTCGTAACGCTGTTTTTACTTTTTATTTCAAGAAATATCCCTCGTGAAACGTAATATTAGGCTTTGTCTGACTGTTTTTTTTTTAATTTTTATAATTATAAATATTCCTATGTGTGCCAATGAAGTTTCTTGTTTGCGGTAAAATAAAATTTTACCATTTTAAATGTGTAAATAGTATATAGAATCCACCTGTGCAGTATTCGACCAAAATGTTGTGAATATTCTTTTTAAATCGTAGCTAGATTTTAGATGAAAATGTATGTAAATAGAATAACTGTGTTTATGAATTTTGTCATAGTTCAATGTTCGTATTTCGTGCTAGAATAGAACCATTAATGTAAATATGGAATAAATATAAAACAAAAAACATTTAACGCATCAAATACACTTTTAATGTTTTGAAATAAGTATTCGCAAAGCATTTTTTTGCAAGTGTAAATGCAAAAGCGTTATTTGATATTAAAAAAAACCCTTTGAATTGTTGCGTTCTAAATGATATATAGATAGATATTATTTAATTTATTACTCCGAATGTTATGAATTATTACGAGCCCTTGCATTAAAAATATAATTTATCGTTTTTACCTTTAAAATTTTTAGTTTTATTAACTGGAAATTTTACGAAAAATCTTTTCGGAAAATATTAATTTCACTGTCATAAAATGTTTTATACATTCCCGATTCTATGTTAAATAAAATTATTTCATTTTAAATGCGATAACACCCGCGCCAAGTTTGTATATAATTGCGAATGAAAGGGGTATATAAATAACTGCACTATGCACGAGATGTGGAATTGCTGGCGCGGGTACTTGTAAAATATTATAAATATGTACCACATAGATTATTAGTTATTAAATTATGTATGTAGACACACGAATAGTTGTTTTAATTATTATGAAATACAATACTTATATTAAATACACTAAGTGGTTTTATTTATGAAAAGGTCTCCAGTTCTCTACTATCACCTTACGAAACGAAGCAATATTATGCTGCCATTCCACGATGGCATCTGTGAGAGCGTGGTTTTCCTCCAGTCAAGTTAATCCATTAATTAGTATGATGTTTAGGCAAACTTCCGGTACATTAAAATAGGCAATTGTAAGTAGGATTGATTTTAATTTTCAATTTTTTTAATAACCTATTTGCTGATTTAAAGCATGAATTTACTCGCAGAGTTGCAAAACACAACAAAAAAGAACATCGTGGCAGTAAATGTCCATTAAACTATGCCGTTTGACATAAGTTTACAACTAGACAAGGAATTCTACTATTGTAGATAATATTTGCCGCTTGTGAGCTTGGCTGGCAGGTTATCTCGCATCAGCAATGTACTCTCTTTTCTGCTTCTGGTATTTTACATTTGCCATACACTAGTTTGGGGGGTACGTACTACAATCCTTTCAGCGGTGGCTACTCCAATAACTGTATATCAAAGTGCTGAAGTATTTATACATATCGTCACTGGAAAGCCAATACTACTTAAGCGCCATTTTGGCCAAAATGAGTTATATATATCGTTGGATTGGAATTTTTTTTCTGCGTCGATTGGTCTATATTTCGTGATGATCTGAGAACTTTTTTGGCGCTTAAGCACTGGAAAAGTATGGTATTTATTATAATTTTCATGTTTTGACAAATACTTACGTAATACAAATTATGATTAATTTTTAGTCGTTGTCAGTTTAGTATTTTTCTTTACTGACAACAGACATTTCAATTTTGTTCAGCAACTCAAAGTACTGTAGTTTGTGTTATTGATATAACTTTAGTATTTTTTGCCGGCCGTAAATACTAGCACATATGTAGATAAGTAACTTTGCCTTATGTAGAAATTGATAAGCATGGCGCGTTAGTAGATACATTTTGTTTTCGCAGTTTTCTTAGAGGGAACGGTTTTAGTAACTTTACTTTACATATCTAAGTATTTGAGTGTCTATTTAGAATGTTTTACATTCAATGAAATCGAATAATTGTTTTATTAAGTATGGATTATTTTACTCGACAAAATTAGTTTAGCATTTAGATGTGTGAAAAACGTTAAAAAATATTCAGTTAAGTCTTTTGATATTAAATTTTGTTTTGATAATAATTTGTTAAGCACGTACGTACAATTTATATTTTGATTTACAAAAAGTTTTAAATACGCCATATGGCCAAAGTATGTTATTATACTACAGTCGCAAATTAGCTGTATATAATCTTACTTTTTATGAGTACTAGACTAGAGAAGGCTATTGTTATTCTTGGACTGAGACAGAAGGCAAACTTGGAGCTAACGAAGTGTGCACCATCTTAGAAAAATATATCAAGATGGAGACGATGGACACGCATCGCTATAAAACAAAAGATGTCAGTCGGACATCTTTTGTTTTATAGCGTTGCGTGTCTCGGACAAAATAAAAACAGAATTCTTCTTGCATGCATTCATACTCATCTGCAAAATTACAAGAACATTGCGAGCATTCAAATGAATCATCTCTATTTATGGAAACTTTGTACATCAAAGATATTTTTTTTATAGGAGAGGGTAACAAACGAGCACACAGTCCACCTGATGGTAAGTGGTTGCTGTGACCCATAGACATCTACATTTACCCTCAATGAAGAATCAAAATGCGGATGCGTCGTCACCCGTGAGGGCTAAGATGGAATGCCTCTTTTCCAGTAAAATGGGTCTCCGGCTCTCTACACTCACCATACGAAACACAGTTGTAACAAGCTGCCATTTCACGCTGGTATTCTGTGTGAGCGTGGTCCTTCCCCGGTCGAGCCGACCCATTGGTGCTACAACTATACTACTTATATAGCTGCAGCATGGCTATACTACGTATTAATATAATAATTCTTCAAATGTATGACTATGAATATGAAAATTTTCCATGTGCCGTTAATGTTCAGGACACCCTTCAAGATACGGATGTAGAAGACATTATCTAATTATAAAATTTAAAAATTATTGATTTCTTATATTTACGCGAATATTACACATTTAAATAAAACTAATTTTATGGATTTTATCGCGTATATTAACTAATTTTATATACCCGACTTTTCGACCCATTTCGAGCACTTTAAATCACCCATGGTCACGGAGAGACTGAGGTGTATGACGTCCCAATGTCACAGTTAACCACGGCTACTTCCAGATTAAAAATTATTAATTTTTGTTCCGATCTACGAAGTATGAACTTACAGTATCTTGAAGTCTTGCAGTTGTATACTTGGGTTGGGATTTAATTTTATTAATTATGCGATCCCAAGCAGATGGTAGCACCCAGCCATCTTTTGTATTGAAATTAGGATGTTTTTTTGATTTGAAATGTACGCTTCGAAAAGTCTGCAGTCTGTGAACACGTACAGGATCGCCCCCGTCACTACATTAGATTTGATGGACCACAAATCCTCGCTAAAGAACGATTCCTTCCAAGGATGATTCGCGAGGCTTTTGAAATCAAAAAGCATCCTAATTTCAATAGAGATAATGGCTGGGTGCTACCATCTGCTTTTTTTTTATATAGAAGAGGGGGCAAACGAGCATGCGGCTCACGTGATGGTAAGTGACTACCGCCGCCCATGAATAACCGCAACACCAGGGGAATTGCAGATGCGTTGCCGGCCTTTTGGAAAGGTGTAAGCTCTTTTCTTGAAGGTTTCTAAGTCGTATCGGTCCGGAAAAATCGCTGGTGGTAATCGATTCCACAAGGAAGTTGTGCGAGGGAGAAAACTTCTTCTAAATCGCACAGTGGTGGACAGTTAATCATCCAGATGGTATGGATGGTAACGCGAGTTTTGTCGCAATGTGCGATGGTGAAATTGAGCGGCTGGAAGTAATCTGAACAATTCCTCAAAGCACTCCTCGTGATAGATGAGATAGAATACGCAAAGAGATGCAACATCTTGACAGGCCTGTTGGTCTAGTGGTTAGTGACCCTGACTGCTATGCCGGAGGTCGTGGGTTCGATTCCCACCCAGGACAAATGTTTGTGTGATGAGCACGATCATTTGTTCTGTGTCTGGGTGTAATTTATCTATAATATTTATGTATTTAGAAATATATAAGTATGTTTATCAGTTGTCTAGTACCCATAACACAAGCTCTGCTTAGCTTGGGACTAGATGGCGTTGTGTGATAGTTGTGGAATATTATTATTATTATTATTATACATCTATATTCTCCCTATTATAGAGGTAACTTAAACCCTAATCACACGGGCCGAAGCCAAGCGTGAGCAGGTGCTAGGTGATGGTGTAAGCGGAGGTGACGGATGAAGTGGTGAGGAATTTGCGTGTGAGTCGGCAGGTGTTGAGAATGACAGCTTTCTGCAGGGTGTAAAGTGTGTGTTGGGGTACTTGCAAAATATCTAAACTGCGTTGTAGGCTTTTAGGTATGACTCCGGTAGATGAGATAACTATTGGAACTATATGGATGGCTTCTGCTTTCCATTGACGCTTCAGTTCTATTGCTAAATCTTGATATTTTGTAAGTTTTTCAGCAATGGTGGATTGAATGTTATGGGTGTTTGGTATGGCAATGTCAATAAGGTAAGTAGTTTTGTTATTTTTGTCATACATTGTGATATCTGGCCTATTGAAGTGGATAGTTTTATCCGTGATAATGGTCTTGTCCCAGTAAATTCTATGATTATTATTTTCTAATATAATGTCCGGTTTATATTTATAATATGGTGTCATTTTTTGTATAAATTTGAATTTAAGCGCAAGATGTTGGTGTATTATGGAAGCTACCTGGTCATGCCGGTGTTTATAGTCGGTTTGTGCAAGGGCTCTACAGGCGGATGTAATGTGTTGTATGTTTTCGGGACTAGAGTGGCAATGTCTGCAAGTATCGGTGGGAAGGCTAGGTGCGCGTATTATGTGTCTCTGGAAGTTTCGAGTATCGATAACCTGGTCCTGGATCGCTAACATGAAGGCCTCCGTCTCTGGGAAGAGTTCACCGCGCCTCAGCCATGCGTCCGACGCTTTTTTGTCGACATGTGGCTGCTGCAGGTCGTGATAGTGCCTTCCGTGTAGGGACTTCTGTTGCCATGAGGCGATCTTCTCTTTTACGTCAGTGATCCGTTCGTTGCGCTGTGTATTTCGGTCTGCAAGGTTAAGTGGTGTGAAGCGTTTGTCGGCTAAGGTTACTATTTCATGGAGAGGTGAGTGTTCTGAACGTTGATAGAAATATTGTCGAAGGCATTTGATTTGTTTGTTATGCAAGTTGAGTACATCTATTATACCTCGTCCTCCATCGGATCTTGAAAGAGTCATCCTTTGTACGCAGGATCTAGGGTGGTGCTTGCGGTGAGCTGTTAGAGTGGTATTTATAATACGTTGTAGATTGGTAAGGTCACCTTGAGTCCAGCTTATTACACCAAACGAATATGTCAGTATGGGGATTGCGTAACTGTTGATAGCTTTTGACATGTTGCGGGAGTTGAGCTGAGACCGGAATATACTATTGAGCCGATGTTTAAATTTCTTTTTGAGATCTTCTTTCGTTTCCTTTTGATGAATCTGTCGCGCTTGTTGGAAACCTAAGTATTTATATGCGGCTAACGGTTCTAGGGGTTCAATCGTGTCTCCTGATATTAGGCTATAGCTATTACGGTTAATTTTTCCGTTTTTAACCGAGAACGTTTTGCATTTGTCGATCCCAAACTCCATATGAATGTCGTTTGAGAAAGATTGGGTGATGTCTGCAAGGCGATGCAGTGACTGTGTAGTGTTACTGTATAGTTTTATGTCATCCATGTACATCAGGTGTGTAAGAGTGGTGTGTTTGTGTGGAGTGATGATAGAGTAACCATGATTGGTTTTGTTCAGCATTTGCGAGAGAGGGTTTAATGCGAGACAGAACCATAAAGGGCTGAGCGCATCACCTTGGAATATTCCTCGACGTATTGGAATTTCTGGTGTTTCTAAACAAGAAGTTCCAATGGTTTTTAAAGTAGTTTTCCAGTGCTGCATTGAGTTTTTAAGAAAATGTATAATTTGTGGGTGAATTTTATAGTGTTGTAGTACATATAGGAGCCAGCTGTGCGGTACGGAGTCAAATGCTTTTCGGTAGTCTATATACATTGTGCTGATGTTTTTCCTATTAGAAATAGCTTGTTTCATTGCTACGGAGTCTATTATGAGTTGCTCTTTGCACCCCTGACTACTTTTTCGACATCCTTTTTGTTCTTCAGCAAGAATGTTGTTTTTGGCTATATGTTGATGTAAGAGTTCAGTTATACATGCTGTAAGTAGTTTATAAATGGTTTGGAGACATGTGATAGGTCTGTATTTGGCAGGATTTTGATGATCTGCGTCTTTCGGAATCATGTAGGTGAGGCCTTGTGTAATGTATCGGGGCATTATGTCTGGTTTTTGTATAAAATTATTGATATGGTTATGAAGTAGAGGGTGAATTGCTGTAAGTTTCTTATACCAGTAGTTATGTATGCGGTCGCTTCCAGGTGCTTTCCAGCTATGGGATTTTTTTAATATATGCACAAATACTTCCAAAGGTATTTGTTCAAATGCCATCGTTGTGATAGTATCAGTTACTTTGAAATCTGTGTTCAGCCATTCCGCCTCTGTGTTGTGTTGTACCGGCACAGACCATATACCAGACCAGAAGCTATGTAATTCATTGGCAGGTGGTAATGGTGCATCTTGCCTATTTCTATGTGTGTCATGTTGCGTGTCTGAAGTCAGGTTCCTGTAAAATTGTTTTTCATTGTTGATAAACTGGCTATTTTGTGACTTCCTAAGTGTACAGTTAAGGTATCTTTTTAATCTGCTAGATGTCGCATTCAGTTTTTGTTTAAGTGTGTCAAGAAATTGTTCATCGCTCAAATTGGGTTCTTCGTGCTGTGAATGTATTCGGTATTTATTTTTTATTGCTTCTACTAAAGTGATGAGTCTATTGCTTCTGTTGCCTTTGATATATTCTGTTAGTCTTCCAATGTCTCTTCTGAAATCCTGTACCTTTTTTGTCAACCTTGTCTGCCAGGCGGGTTCTTTATTTCGAATTTGGGTGGGCAGTGTGTTTGTGTCTCTGATTTTTGTTCCGTTACTTATAGCTGCTGTGTATGCCGCGCAGTAAATTATGGTCTGAGTGGTCTCAAAGTCCTGCTCTCTCGATATGTAATTTGGTAATATTTCAGTGTTTATAAAATCTACAATTTGGGCTAGCCTTTTAGAAGTTTTTTGTTTTGGTATATATAAGGTCGTTTAGTTGGGTTGGTGTTCCGAAATTTGTCTATTGCCATTCTAAAGAGTTCCTGGATATTTTCCGCGTCGTTATTTTTTATTGCTTGGTTTTGTTGAGGTTCAAAGGCTTGAGTAGGTACCACTGATTCTTCAGTTTGAGATTGTAAGGTTAAACTAGATGAATGCACGGGAGTGTTACTTTCTATAATGTATGGATGAATGTCAGTTTCTTGTGAGTTTTCTGTTTCGGCCGTAAAGGTCGTGTGTTGTAATGTGATATGTGAATAATTACTTTCTAAATTGTCTCGTTGGGAATTCAGCTTGCTTGATATATTGTCACGTATCTCTTGAAGTCTTTGGTCATTAATCATTTTGTTGTTCAATATTACTCTGAGCTGATCTGATATTCTCTGTTCACTTACACCTGTTAACTCAGGATGTTCATCTAAGACTGCTTGATGGAGGGGTCGACGATAAGCTGATTTATTTTCTCCAAGTTCGGTGATTTTGTAGTAATTTCTTACAATAGATTCGTTTTGCTCAGCTGTCCATCTTCTTCTTTGTGTTAAGCCTTGCTGGCTGCTAAAATGTGGTTGCGTGATCGAGTCGGTTTGTATGTGGTTCATATTACTGTGTGTTTGTTGTAAGTATACTGCAACTTCATTCCTTATTTGATCTAATAGTTTTTGTGGGAGTAATTTATTTCTAAGTATAGCTCTGCATTGATCTCCCAATCTTTGTTTTGATGCCTGCATCTGTGGGTACTTATTAGAGAATTCTTTATGTAGATGATTGAGGTATATTTTGCTAGTATTTAATTTAGTGGCTATGAGGTATGTGCGCCAGATGAATGTATTCATTTCTGCTGTCCATCTTTTGCGCGCACGATTTCTGCCTGGGGCGGGTGCAGGTTCAGTGGCGACAGCCTCCTGCACAACGTCCTCAGACATAAGTGATACAGAGTTTGATCTGGTTGAAGACTGGTATGAACATGGAGATGATATAGGTGACTCGAATGAATGAAAAGGTGAGGGTGTCAATGAGGTTATATCGCTTAGCATCTCGGAGTCCATATGTGTCGCTTGGGTCGTTTGACGGGTTGCTTTCGCCGCTCGGGGATTCTTCGCACCCCTAGGCCCAGTCTCAGGCTGGCCTCCGTCATGACCAGTGCTGCTACTGGGTCCGCCGAGCACTTGGGGCCGTCTACTTCTTGTTAATACCATATTATTCTCCATTTGGGTTTTGGGTTTGGGACCGTTAGTTGAGGAGGTTTGGCCAAGATGTTGGTGGCTAATAATATGTTCGTCCTGCATCAGTAAGTACAGGGTTTGGTCAAGTCCGTAGTGACCGTTGATATGTTCATGCCTCCCCTTAAGCCCCCCCACCACGTCAAGGTGGTCCCCCGTTATCTCTACGCAGTACCAGTGTATCGAGCCGATCAGAAAGAACTCGGTCGTCGACGATTCGAACAGCTTTGCGCTGGATGCGGTCAAGTGGAAGGAGCTGGCACTGGGGTGCCTCGGCCCAGAGATGAGAACAGTATTCCATGTGAGGCCGAACTTGCGCTTTGTAAAGTTGCAAGCGATGTGCCTGCATGAAATACTGTCTCGCTCTGCTGAGCATGCCAAGCTTTTTAGAGGCCAATTTGGCCTTCTCTTCCAAGTGACCACGAAACTGCATACTACTCGATATGTCAACGCCAAGGATTCCAATGCTAGTTGAGGCAGCAAGGGGAGTGCCTTGAAACTGAGGAGATACGACAAAGGGGTGCTTTTTAGCGGTAAACGCGCAAACTTGTGTCTTCTGAGGATTGAACTGGACTAGATTTAGTCGCCCCCAATCCGAGTCTTTGTTAAGCAAAGACTCGACTTCAGACACAAGTTTGTCTCGGTACTTAGCGACGTTTTCCCGAGAAATATTGGCACGGCCGGTATATAAGGCATCACCAGTGCTGTCGTCCGCATAGTAATGAATGCTACCAGTTTGCAACATATCATTGATATGCAGGAGAAACAGCGTTAGTGATAGCACGCAGCCTCGTGGAACACCAGCGTTTATAGGCTTGAAATCAGAGCATGCACCGTCTACTACGACCTTGATGCTCCGATCAGCAAGGAAACTGGTGATCCATTTGCACAATTTCTCGGGAAGCCCATAGGAAGGAAGCTTCGAAAGAAGAACTTTGTTCCAGACCCGGTCAAAGGCCTTCACTATGTCCAAAGTAACGGCCAATGCCTCCCCCTTGGACTCTACTGCCTCCGCCCATCTATGAGTCAGATAGACTAGAAGATCACCAGCTGATCGACCCTGACGAAAACCGTACTGACGGTCACTAATCAGCTGGTAATGAGCTGGGAGTTTATAATGGATTCCATTATTTTGGAGAACAAGGAGGTGATGGCGATAGGCCTGTAGTCTGTAGCTTGTAGTGAGTCTCAGCGGTCGCCTTTTTTACGGATCGGGTGGACTAAAGCTGTCTTCCATGAATTCGGGACTACGCCTTGGGAGTAGGAGTACCGGAAAAGACGCGTTAAATCCGGTGCCAACTACGGAGCACACGTCTTCAGCACAATGGGAGGGACTGCTTGGGATCCCATAATTAATAAAATTAAATCCCAACCCCTTACCCTGTATCCTTCAAGATACTGTAAGTTCATACTGCGTAGATTGGAACAAAAATTAATAATTTTTAATCTGGATGTAGCCGTGGTTAATTATGACACTGGGACACCTCAGCCCCCCCCCCCCCCCATGACCATGGGTGCTGTAAAGTGCTCTAAACGTCGGGAATATAAAATAAGTTAATATACGCGATAAAATCCGTAAAATTAGTTTTATTTAAAAATTGTTAAGAAGTAATTTTAAATTAAAGTTTATTTTACACAATAATTATAGGGCTCAGGCTTAGTAGATTTTTAACACCATTTAAGTATTATTTTCCTAACTGCATGATTAGATACAACTTTTTTTTCACAATTATAAAAATATTCAAAATCTATTATGCATATCAATTTAATCTCTTCGAAAATTGTGCCAAATAATAGGTTACTTAATACATAATTATTATTGTAGATATAAAATTATTTTGCGTGACTTTTGACACATGTTTGCTACAAGTAACCAAGTTTTAAAACTGTCAATGAACTATCCTGTCATTTTTTTATTATAATTTTTCATTAAAAGTGATTACTAAGCAAGTTAATATTTTGTTTTTTCTTTCTTCAACCAATACAGTAAAAAGATTCAATCTAACTTGAATTAGGAATTATTTTATTCTTATTTGTTTTGTTTGCTGCTAGTACAATTATTGTTAGCACAAGTACTGTCTATGTCCGTTCAGAAAAAACATTTAAATTTAAATCATATGTTTTTTACACAAGTCTTTTTGGCATAACAATGGTACTAACTTTTAATACTATACATCGCTTTTCCGTACGGTCTTGTGACATGTTATAATATTTAAGTGCTATTATTCTGAGACCGTTATCAACCCGTAATGCGTGTTAGTACTTTTTCCTTTCATACATTGGAAAGGACGTTGCTTGTTAGTATTTAAAAACATATATATTATGGGGATAAGTAGTTTCTCCGTACGAAGTGTACAGAGCAAATGTACTAAAGTGACAGCTATCTTCTGAATTATATAAGAAATATGCAGAATATCTCGATTCCAGTACGTAGATAATAAAATCACGATTTCTTTTTGCTTTTATTGTATTTCGATATCTTAATTAGAAAAAAAGTTAAGAATGGTTTTGTAAAAAAAAACTTTAAATGGCTCTACTGTAAAATGCCCTTTTGGCGTTTAAGTACTATTGGCTTTCCAGTGACGATATGGAGCTACGATGGTTTACAGAATCTGAATCCGCAACCTATCCAACTTCAGAAATGTGTAAGATTGGGTTTTTTTATAGGATATGGTGACAAACGAGTACACAGTCCATCTGATGATAAGTGGTTGCTATGACCCATAGACATCTACATCTATCCTCAATAAAGAATCAAAATGCAGATGCGTTGTCATCCGTGAGGACTAAGATGGAATATCTCTTTTCCAGTAAAAAAGATCTCTGGTTCTCTACACTCACCATACGTAATACAGTAGTGTTAAGCTGCTATTTTACGCTGGTATTCTGTGAGAGCGTGGTCCTTCCCCGGTCGGGCCGACCTATTCGTGCTACAACTATACTACTAATATAGCTGCAGCATGGCTCTACCACGTACAAAAAAGGTGATTTTATATCGCCGAAACTCTTCACCGCTGCATTGGAAGACGTTTTAAAGCTACTGGACTGCAAAAGATACGTTCTCGTCATTGCGAGTACATCACTCACCTTAGATTTTTATAGTTATATAGTTATAGTCATATGGCAGAATCGCTGAAGGAGCTCAGCGATATGTTCAATTACCTGAATATTATCTCCCAAAGTTTAGGTCTTAAAGTGAACATAGACATACAAGTCATGTGTAACGTCCATTTAATACCTACGTCGGTTGTTGTTTGGTGTTGTCGACGATTATATTTACGTAAGATAAATTAAGATAAATCAATAATAAACCCAACTAGTTAAGTCCAACTTCATTGTATTGTCAGTGATGATATAAGGATCTGAAACATGGTGAATTATCCATCACCTTACACTTATATTCTATACAAAAATGTATATAAAAAGTTTTATATCTACATTACCACAGATATGGCTTCCGATAACTCTGCACAAAAAACCTAAGCTCTCACGTTAATCAAGTGCAAACACAAACAGACCAGCCTTAAAAAGACTAGCTGCACTAGTTCACAAGTATGATGCATAGGGCAGCTATTACTTAGGAATGACCATCTACAAGAGAAGTGTACTTTTTTATAAAATTGAAGTGACAAACGAGCTATCAGTCCACTTGATGGTAAGTGACTACACGGACACCGTAGCGAACTTCAAACAAAGAAGGAAACAGATGCGTTGTTACTTATAAGAACTAAGATGGAAACTCTGGCAGCCTGTAATTAAACTGGTACTCTATACGTTTCAAATCAGAACACAGCTATGCAAACACTGCTATTTGGCGAAAGAAATAGGTACGATGGTGGCACCTACCCAAATATACTATTCAGATAATTTTTAAATTAAAAATTTTGTACAACCGACTTCAATATAAATTATTAAGAATAACTCAAAAGCTATTGGTCGGACCTTGATCTAACTTATAAGGGACCACATAAGAAGCACCAGCATTCAAATAAAAGAAGAATCATCGAAATCGGTTCACCGAGTAAAAAGTTATGAGGTAACACACATAAAAAAATATACAGTCGAATTGAGTACCGTCTCCTTTTTTAAGTCTGTAGAAAAGAAGTCCTACCACTTAGAAAACTCCCTGTAACTGGAAACGAGCGCCAGGGGACTTTTATGCAAACTTCATATACCCATGCTCACCGTACAATTTAATTATCAATATTATACATTAGATCATATAGAAGAAAAGACCTTACTCCTTTTTAAAAGGCCGGCAACGCATTTGCAATTCCCCTGGTTCCCCTGGTGTTGCAGTTGTTCATGGGCGGCGGTAGTCACTTACCATCAAGTGAGCCGCATGCTCGTTTGCCCCCTCTCCTATAAAAAAATTCTTTATTATATATTAGATTGTACCATGTAATGGCGTTGTATAAATATCCACAACCCCGTATCGACCCGTGGTAAGAGGCGACAGAGGGCAAAAACCGGGAGATAAGCAGCAGAATTTTCCTAATAATAACTAAAAATTTAAAACTGCGGTTGCCAACCAGCCTGTTAAGCGTGGCAACTATGGCAAATATCCTCCCCTATAAGACAATCTATGGGGAGGTCTATGTTCTGCAGGGGACTTTGATAGGCTGTAACGGTATACATTAGATCGATTTACATGCTATGGAGCACACTTAGCTGTAGCGCTGCGGCACGCGGGATCGATCCTTGCACGAAACGAGTTCATATGGCCTACAAATTATTGTCCCGGCTTGGATGTTTATCCACGAGTATATATATATATATATATATATATATATATATATATATATATATATATATATATATATATATATATATACACACTCGTGGATAAACATTTATATATATATATATGTGTGTGTATTGAAGTAGATCCATTGAGATATTAGTACAACTAAAAGTTAGGAGAATAAATGGAGGAAAACACTATAAGCTCTGATGAAGAAATTGATGGATGCTCTAAGGATGAACCGACGTTTAAAACAAAAAAAAAAACGTTGTGTAGATGTCGTTGCTGTCCGTCCTATCTTTAACTAGACGCACACAAAAAGCAGACCACATCCCATTATGACTAATAAGCAAAATCGCTGTAAATTTCGAGGCTGTTCTAAAAGATGTAACACTAAAGACATTTTCCAAATGTGATATGAACTTATGTTTGAATATACAGGGAAACTACTACTAAAATTTTATAGTAATTCTTATAAAAATATTTTTTAATATTATTTTGAAATTAGAAAGGATATAAATCTTTTGTTCAGTAAGTATTTATTTTTAAAGTAATTTTAGTTCTTGTTATATTTTCATGAAAGAGTGAAGTTATTTAAAATAATAAAAAATACACTAGCAAGTTGTTATATTTACAAAACGTATTTTTTCCGAACAGTGTTTTTTTTTTCAAATGAAATTAGTGTAATAATAAATGAATAATAAAAATGTAACAATATAGCAAAACAACTGAAATGCTAATGAAAGTTTATTTAATACTGTCTGAGGGTACTCGCATAAGGACCAAGGCCCGTATTCATAAACGATACATACATAAGTATGGTAGCAACACTATGCTAAGTAAGGTATTTCTCACTGCGTTCGTCATGGCAGGCCGTTCATTTCATGAACAATACTTAGTGGACTCTTTGTTGTGCGGACACATAGCAGTGAATGGGGCGCCGTGATTGGTTAACGTTGTGACGCGACTTCACTCGAGTTGAATGACAGATAAAAAATAATAACACGTGTTGTATTCTTTCAGGTAAAAGACGTTACTGGTACCGTTATTATAGGGTACTTATGCATAAGTATTATTAAGATAAGGTGGATTTGAAACTGTTGATAGGTAGATTAAATGAATTGTTATTACAAATCTGGAAACTCTCAGATGAATAAAATCTTAAGGCCACTAGTAACTTTCAAAAGATCTGCATTTATTAGAGGCAGAAGTATATTTATTACGATATCTTTTGAAAACCTAAGTAACTTTAAAATTCATAGGCACTGTAATAATCAAAAGGATTTTGAAAGTCACGTATCACTTTTCTTGTGCTAATCGTTCTTTGCACGTTTATTCTCTCCAGGATATAATTAACAAAATCATCTTCGCTGCTGTAATCCATTGCAATTATTGAAAAAAAAACCAATCAGCGTATCACAAATCAACAAACAAGCTATATACCCCATACCAGTTTGACATTTGCGTTGATTTGTCGCACTATGCGTAGCGTAAAGTAGCTAGCGAGTTACTTTATCTGTGCGTTCATTTTGATAAGCGCATAGTGTCGTCTAACACTCAAGTGACGTTGATGAAACAAAATTTAGTCTTCAGTGCGTTAAAACCTACTGTGCGCACGCATTGTATCGTTCTTGAATACGGGTGCAAGTCCCCACTTACTCATGCGAGGACATAAGGAAAAACTTTAGAAAAGAACAAGATTTTTTAAATTATTTTTTTCCATATTTTTTTATATATAAATTAAAAATATCGGTCTATCAAACCAACAGAAACCTAAGACACACATTCCCACTATTCCACTCTTCTTTCTACAATAGTAAGGCTTGGAGCATAAACACTTTTAATGGGTTTACATTCAACAGTAAACAAATATTTCTTACAGCAAACGCAACCGAGCCTAGTTTATTACCTAAAGCTTCTTTACAATGTGGACTTTGCCGTAGTTTATAATTTCAGTTGTAAAAGTATTATCTGAAAAATATCAATGAAACCAGTGTGAACAGTTTACTGGGCGTTAGGGCTCTTTTTCTATCTAGGAACACTTCTGGGTCGTAGTATAATCATCAGTGTGATAGTACCGTCATCTTGCCTAAATCTACCCTCAAGCAGTATCTTTACTTATGTATTCCGGTTATGTCGGTAAAAGGTTGTAAGATATTCCGTCTTAGTCCTGGACGACCTTTGAGAAGTAGCTGCTTACTATCAGATGGAAATTATGCGCCTTACACTTGCATGAGAACCGAAGACTTGTTGAAATATGGGCTTATTTATCACTTTTACTTCTATAAAAAAATGTGTAATGCGTTTCCACTCAACTACTTACTACGATTTTTGTTTTAGTCTTAGTTAACTACAGTTCAGATGGACATACATGTGCCATTATATACAATTAGTTCATAAAGTTTAGTCGTAGCAATATCATTAATGATCTGGGTAAGGGATGTTCTACAGCCAACGATAGTAGCTGAAGTATGCGCCGCACAGTATTGAAAAGTCTGTGCTGACGTTTTCAGTGCTGTGTGCTATATGGTACATGATAAATTAAAAAAAAAAGGTTAACTGCCAACAGATAAGTGTAAGCTTAGGTATTAATATCATTCAAACTCAGACCAACAAAGAAGGAAAAACGGGAAACTGCGTACATTTCAAGTATCGTAAAAACCAAGCCAAAACCATTCCCAATTTATTGTAAGAACACGCACTCGTGTTTGAGTGCACAAAATGGTTTTAGGTGCATGCGTGTAAATGCTCATGTGTAATATGCTCAAGACAATTTTCTTTTGAGGATCAACAATTTTTTATGTGTGGTAGAGCAATGCTGCAGCTATTTATTTATTTATTTACACTTTATTGCACATTAATAAAAGGATTACAAAAAGCGGACTTAATGCCTTTAGGCATTCTCTCCCAGTCAACCCGGGACGTGTGGAAATTAGGTGATAGGTGACAAAATAAAATGAACAATAGAATAAATCAAGGAAAAAAACTACTGATAAACCAAAAAATAAACTAATATTATATATATAAATACAATAAACTTATATAGTATAAAATATAATACAGACAATATATTATATTTACATAGAAATACATAGATACATAAATATATACATATTATAAAGACAAATAGATATATAACATAACCCTATAAATAAAATAACAACAAAGGTAACCAAATTGACCATACTACCAATGTACCAATGTTATTAGATGTTTTTCTGACGTCATCGGGCAAGGAGTTCTAGAGCAGTGCAGCCTGAATGGTGAAGGATTTACTAACAAAATTAGTAAAATGTAGTGGGATACTTAGTTTATTATTATATGAGGACATATTGCCAGAAGAGTCTTTCTAATTTCATCTTGATCAACAGGGTTAAAAAGAAAGACTGGTATGTGCGGAGACGGAATTGAAGCTATGTAAGCGACTGTTTGGGATCGGATTGAAAGGGCCAATGCAGAAGCAGAAGCAAAATGAAGATTTAAAGCATGGTGAGAAAGAGATAAACCACAATCCAAAGAAGGTGTTTTACCCACACCTAGAGAACTAAGGAATTTCCACACATCAGCTGGCGAAAAATTACTTATATTGCTATGGATAAATCGGCGTTTTGCAGAACGTACCATCTGATTGCATCTGTTTCTGGCCTTCTTAAAAGATAACCAGTTTTCCTCAGATCTGCTCCTCTTGAACCTGGCAAAGGCTCGATTTCGCTTGGTCATGGCCTTCCGTACTTCTTCAGTCATTCTGGGAGCTGGTGGACGTCGCAGTTTTATTTTACGTACAGGAGCATGGTTATCATACAAAACATGAATTATGTTATTGAAAATAGTTACTTTATCATCTACAGTGGATGCAGTTGCTAATGGCGTAAAATCTATAAGCGATGCATCTTTCAAAAGCTTATCCATATTAATTCTACTAAAATTACTAAGTTATAAAATGTATATTAAAATACCAAGCTATATTATTAGTATAGTTGTAGCACGAATGTGTCGGCTCGACCGGGGAAGGACCATGCTCTCACAGAATACCAGCGTAAAATAGCAGCTTAATGTTGCTGTGTTTCGTATGGTGAGTATAGAGAACCGGAGACCCTTTTTACTGGAAAAGGGACAATCTTATCTGCATTTTAATTCGCAAACGAAAATAGATGTCTACGGGTCCCAGCAACCACTTACCATCAGACAGATTGTGTGCTCGTTTGTCACCCTTATTACATATTTTGCATATATTGAGTCGATTATCCGCTAAGGGATTATAATTTGGGGTAACAGTGCAGAAATTAATAAAGTTTTTATTGCACAAAAAAAAATGTGTTCGTGCCATTCATGGTGTTGGCCCAGATGTCTCATGCCGACCACTATTTAGGACACTGGGGACACACCCGTGCCTTGTTTGTATATTTTAGAAATTGCTAAGTTTGTAAAACAACACGGGAAAAGTTTCTATAAACTTAATAAAGAAGTGGTATCCATGAACACGAGATACCCAGATCGGATAGTAATTAGCGAAATACCAAGAAGTAAACGCTTTAGCAAAAGTTGTTACTGGATGGGTAAAACAATATATAATAAAATACCAAACATAATTAAAGATCTTTCTATGCAAAAATTTTAAAAAAAGTTATACCAGTGGCTTCTTCAAAATACATTTTACTCGGTAAACAACTTTTTATAAGACTATAGCTCACAATTGACATTTTTTGTTATTAACTGACATGGCATATAATATTGTTAAATTTATTTTTCTTTATTTTTTAATTATATATATATTATAATTTTATTTTAGATTTAGAACGATTTAATATTGATTGATTTTGATGTGTTAATTTTGTATAATTTTATAAATTCGAAGAATAAATAAATTTGCATGTCTCCATCAGGGACATCATATCATATCATATATCTCATGTAACATACATACTAAAAAGCAAATAAATAAATAAATAAATTATTCTATAAAAAAAACAAGAGTAAAAGAAAGAAGCTACGCTTCAATGTACTCCGTCAGAGGAACAGAAGAGAAAATTTGAGTAACGCAGCTGTAGAGATAATAAAGTCATTCACCATTTACCCACTGAATACAATTTGCACTTTCAATCGAAAGGGACAAAGCACATAAGAATCAAGGCTACTTCAAATTTCTACACTATACTATCCAGATAGCATGTTTGGTGTATTTTATTAATACTATGTAGTTATTCCAAATTATACCATTCATGTAGTTAGTTCCACAGTGAATTGTCATTTAAGGTTTAAGTTAGAATTAATTTCTACTTAATTTTTTTAACTACAAGTGCAAACACATCGAAGCCTAAATCGCGCTATTAAAGTTCCAAAGGAAAGCAGTATAATATAAAGCTCCGAACTACCACTCGGAGCGTTGGCCGCTCCCCGGGCAAAACAACTTGCCTTGCCCGGCGGGAGATCTTCTCTTTTCCTTCCACCGGCCAATCTGGTGACGAACCCCCTATCCATTCGCTATCGAGCAGATATTGTCAGCAGTCCTAACATCTTGCAAGCCATATCTAGCCATCTTTACAAAGGTTCATCTCAGCACTGGAATAATGCTTCCTGTTCCTTCAAGCTACTCTCTGCGCTACAGTGTTCGGCAC
Organism: Parnassius mnemosyne; assembly: GCA_963668995.1. Taxonomy (NCBI): domain Eukaryota; kingdom Metazoa; phylum Arthropoda; class Insecta; order Lepidoptera; family Papilionidae; genus Parnassius; species Parnassius mnemosyne. The sequence goes on from CAVLGL010000081.1 coordinate 8,697,687, forward strand.
GGCTCTGAGCCTTACTGATCGCCTCTGCTTCAGGGCACTCTCGCAGATTACTTGCCTTCTTCTCGACTCACGAATCTCGATAAGGCAATTCCCTGCTCTAGTACAGAACACTAGGGCACACCACATTCGCCGGCGAACGCGAGGTCACAGACACACCCCGTATACGAGGTTCAACACCCGTGTTACAGGTGGTTTCTAATTTTTGCGACCCGTAAACAAAATTGCGATAGTGATTCAAGCCGAGGTTCGTACCTCCTACTGAGGGGCCCTTGAATCGCATTAGCCCCCTCCCCCTCAGCTTGAGGAACCTCACTTCGAAAGCAGGGGTCGGGGTGCCTCAGGACTGCCGGCGGAATCGTTGCACTCAATAGCTCGTAGGTCCTCGCTTACGAGCCTAATTCGATGAAGCTATCAAGGCCGCAGGGCCAACAGCGTACACTTTCAGAAAAAAAAACACTCTGAGCGCTGGCCGCTCCCCGGGCAGAACACCTTGCCTGACAGAACTACTATAACAAGTCGCATCGATCCAGCGCACTGACTCAGTTTAACAAAAGCCTATTCACTCTCATGATAAGATCATAAGTGACAGCTAAATTACTAAAATATAAAAAAAATATACACTTTATATTTATATCAGTCTTAAACCAAGACAAAAGAATGCAAAATATGTTCGAAATGGTATGTACAAACTATATGAGATTGTTTGTTGGATATACGGAGGGACAAGCTAAGAGGAAACCTAGAGCTTGTGTGTTGAATAAGTTCATGATATGGGCAATGAATGGGACTGCGATGCGACTTTTTGGCTGCATGAAAAGGCTTCCTATTTATATTATCCAAACGCATCATGGCAACACTTCTAGCGAAGCAGAGAAAAATACAAGCTATCCAAATTGTGCAATCCCTTGTGCAATAATTTAAAATTATTATTCAAAGTTCCGTTTACAGCAGATGGTGTCTCATTAGAATAAAATAATAATTCCATATCATTAGAAATTCCTTCGTAAAGTTAACAAGAACTGCCGTAGATCTCTTACGTAAGTTTAACAGTTTATCATCGTGTTTGACGACAAGCCGTCGTGAACTAAACTCGTAAATATAGTCTCTGATGTATTTATGAAGCGAGTTTTAACGCTCGCCTTAACAGCTCTGTGTCTGTTTTCATTAATACAGATGGACTATTACAACACCTGTATCCAATATTTCTTGAATATCAAAGCTGTGGTTTCACGTCCACATTTTGATTAATAATAACATAATCTACTGAAACGTAGAAGTTCATATTTTCGAGGATTTAATTAAGCTGAAAATTAAAGAGAAAAAAGTCTGACCAGTTGGGATTCACAGAAACAAATAATTTTCAAAAAACAAATTTTTTATTCTTCATTGTTGATGTAATTACAGACAGCTTTTTAACAATTTTTGATTTAAATTAAGTCATTTTTATAATGATTTATAGCGTCGTTTTTATAGTAAATCCCTCAGGCGTACATTCCGTCGCACCGCGTTGTTGAATCCTTCTCTGTATTGGTAGAAAACTCCGCTCGATGATATGACGTCGGGTATCGCTTCTGTGAACAATTAACAATATAATATAAATAAAGGTACAATTTACTTTGTAGAAGTATGCGGCACAGGAGTTATGATATCTAAAGGGCATGCTCCTACATCAATAACCCTAAATTTGAAAGACAAAGAAGAAGAAACTTTATTCTGCCATAGACCACTGACGCACACAAAAATATAAGAATAACAATAATAATTTCTTTATACAGGAAAAATTTTCAACAAAACATTTGCATCTGCACCTGAACTAAGCATTGAGATTGTATCTCAGGCAACAGTGCTCTTTCTTATGGGACAATTTTACAAAAATATTTCTGATTTAGAAACTTACGTAAACATATCAACAATATTATTTTAAAGTATGAAATTAAACCTAAATATTTGTTCGTTTTTTCAGTGTGGAGTGTCAATTGTTCCTCTTGTATGTGTGTGATAAATCTACGTCTTTTTTACGTTATACAAAGAACCATGCCCACTTTTCATACATTTAAAAATCTGATAGTAAAAGTTTTGTATGGTAGAAAAACTTCCTGTAAGTTTAGAAAATAATGTCATGTCTTGTATACCCTAGATTGTGTTTCTATTCTATATGATCCATGAAAAACACACAAAATGACACAATACACAACGAGACGCAAACGCAACAAGTCTTTGGCAACAACGAACGACAACGAAGGACTACCCCGATGCCAATCGTATAACTGTCAAATGTCAAAAAATCCGTTTGATTCGTGCGCACTCAGTGACATACTGCATGATTAATTTATTTAATTATAATGTTATTTTTAATTAATCTGTACTATATAAATAAATTATACAAAGAGTAATAAATACCTACTGATTAAATAACCGTGTAGTGGCGGTCAAGAATACCACTACCCCATATCCTCCCGTGGGTGTCGTAAAAGGCGACAAAGGGAAACAGGCAGGAGATGGGCAGCAGCATCTTCCTGATAATAGCCAGACAATAAAAAAAACTGCGGTTGCCAACCCGCTCGCCAAGCGTGGCAACTATGGCAAATACCCCCCCTATGAATGTAATAAAGAGACGGCCCCCAGTCCCCGGCGGCCCCGCTATTCCTGGCTACGGTGGCGACCATGGTAACGGCGGGGCAGGGGGTGCTAAGAATCTCCGGTGGAGGTTCGGTTGCCACCTTAGACGACTCGACCTGGCAACGTACAACGCACGCACCCTGAGGACTGACGAGAAGATCGTGGAGCTGGAAGAAGAGATAGACAAGTTGCGCTGGCATATTATAGGATTATCCGAAGTCCGAAGAGAGGGGGAGGACACGGTAATCCTCGAATCCGGCAACTTGCTCTATCACCGGGAGGGCGACCATCTGTCCCAAGGAGGTGTCGGATTTATCGTCCACAAGTCTCTCGTTAACAACGTTGTAAAGATCGGGAGTGTGTCGACGAGGGTTGCGTACCTTATACTCAGAATCACCAAACGGTATTCGCTGAAGGTCATACAGGTTTACGCACCAACCTCGGCACACCCCGATGGGGAGGTGGAGGAAATGTATGAGGATATCTCTAGAGCCATGCATTCCTCCAAAACCCAATATACGGTGTTCATGGGAGACTTCAATGCAAAACTAGGCACAAGAGAGAACGGTGAGCTGAAAGTAGGGAAATTTGGAATAGGGCAACGGAACCCAAGGGGCCAGCAGCTGGCCGACTTCATGGAGAAAGAGGGACTCTTTATGATGAACTCTTTCTTCCAGAAGCGGCCCCACAGGAAGTGGACCTGGTCGAGCCCCGACGGTTCGACAAAAAATGAGATTGACTTCATTATGACGACCAGACGACAACTGTTCAGTGATGTCTCCGTGATCGCGAGGGTGAAAACTGGTAGCGATCACCGAATGGTTAGAGGCACACTGAACCTAAACGTTAAGTTGGAGAGGTATCGTCTAATGAAGTCAACGCTCCGTCCCCCTCGTGCTCTGTTCCAAAGTCCCGAGACCTTTCAGCTCGAGTTACAAAACCGTTTTCAGTGCCTAGAAGACTGCAATGAAGTGGACGATATGAATGACAAGCTCGTGGAAACTGTCCATGCGGTCGGAGCTAAGTTCTGCAAGACCCGCCGCAGAAGAACACAAAAACTCTCCGATCACACTCTTAATCTCATGGCTGTTAGACGGGAGATGAAGCTACATTCTTCAACAGACTTGACAGCATACAGGCATCTGAACAGACAGATCTCCAAATGCATGCGGCGGGACTTACGCAACTTCAATACAGCTCGTATTGAAGAAGCGATCGAGCGGAACCAAGGCTCCAAAGTCTTTGCCAGAGATCTGTCTGCCAGAAAGAGCCAACTGTCAAAGCTGAAGACAGAATGTGGCAGCATCGTTTCCGGGACACCTGAGATTTTGAGTGAGATTGAGAGGTTCTATGGGCAGCTGTACACGTCATCGTTGGAGCCACACACAAGTGTGAGTAACGATCCAAGAGCGAGTCTCATCCGACACTATTCCGAAGATATCCCGGACGTCAGTCTGAGCGAGATTAGAATGGCTCTCCAGCACCTTAAAAACGGTAAGGCCCCAGGCGAGGATGGAATTACAGCGGAGCTTCTGAAAGCGGGTGGAAGACCGGTACTTGAAGTCCTTCAGAAGCTCTTTAATTCCGTCCTCCATGGTGGCATTACACCGGAGGCGTGGAGCAGAAGTGCGGTGGTCTTGTTCTTCAAGAAAGGTGACAACGCTCTCTTGAAGAACTACAGACCGATTTCCCTTCTGAGCCGCGTCTACGTGTTGTTTTCGAGAGTCATTACGAATCGTCTCGCGCGCAGACTTGACGACTTCCAGCCTCCCGAACAAGCCGGTTTCCGAAAGGGCTTTAGCACCATAGACCACATACATACCCTTCGGCAAATTGTACAGAAGTCCGAAGAGTACAATTTGCCACTATGTCTGGCGTATGTGGACTATGAGAAAGCCTTTGATTCCGTCGAAATTTGGGCGGTGCTGCAGTCCCTTCAGCGGTGCCAAGTTGACTGTCGGTATATCGAAGTGTTGAAGTGCTTGTACAGTAGGGCTACGATGGCTATCCGAGTACAGAACCAGAGTACGAAACCTATCCAATTGCAGAGAGGTGTAAGACAGGGTGACGTCATATCCCCGAAACTCTTCACCGCTGCATTGGAAGACGTTTTCAAGCTTCTGGACTGGAAAGGATACGGTATCAACATCAATGGCGAGTACATCACTCACCTTCGATTTGCCGACGATATAGTCCTTATGGCAGAATCGCTGGAGGACCTAAGCACTATGCTCAATGACCTCGATAGTGTTTCCCAACGGATAGGTCTTAAGATGAACATGGACAAAACAAAGATCATGTTCAATGTCCATGTCACAACTATGCCGGTAGTTGTTGGGAACACTAAGCTCGAAGTTGTTGACGAGTATGTTTACCTGGGACAAATAGTCCGACTAGGTAAGTCCAACTTCGACCGAGAGGTCAATCGACGGATTCAACTCGGCTGGGCAGCGTTCGGGAAGCTACGACACATCTTCTCGTCAGACATACCTCAAAACCTGAAAACGAAATTGTACAACCAGTGCGTGTTGCCAGTGATGACTTATGGAACTGAGACGTGGTCCTTCACTGCTGGCCGTATGAGGAAGCTCAAGGTCGCTCAGCGAGCTATGGAGAGGGCTATGCTCGGAGTTTCTCTGCGTGATAAACTTAGGAATGAGGATATCCGCAGTAGAACCAGAGTAACCGACATAGCCCAACGGATTAGTAAGCTGAAGTGGCAGTGGGCCGGCCATATAGCTCGAAGAACCGACAACCGATGGGGAAGAAAGGTTCTCGAGTGGCAGCCTCGTACCGGTAGGCGAAGTGTAGGGCGTCCCCCCACGAGATGGAGTGACGACCTGGTAAGACATGCAGGAAGTCGATGGATGCAGGTGGCTCAGGACCGTGCTTTGTGGCATTCTTTGGGGGAGGCCTATGTTCAGCAGTGGACTTGTGAAGGGCTGTAATGATGATGATGATGATGATTAAATAAAACATATAATAACGTTTACAACTCAGAAACAGAGTTCAATTAAGTCAAGTAGCAGTGGGAAAAATGGAACATTCTAGAAAAAGGGTAGTTGAGATGCGTTCAAAATATGGTGGTAATACGTTTACCCTTCATGTAGAATAAGCTTAAATAAATATTAAAAAATATTTTTCTCCTGCGTTTCTTTTAACATTATGATAAGCGTATTTAATTAACAATTCAATTAGCTGAATTTTAAGAGTTATTTAATTTCTATACATATTCATGTGAAAAATGAGCATCTTTCTTTATAACTTAAAACAGACGTAGATTTAATAAATTTGACTTTGTATATCAAAGGCATGCCACAAAAAGACATCTCTCAACATGTGTTGTGGTGAAACCACAACGCTAATTTGCAGTGCTGAACGAAAGGACTACTTTGCCAAAAATGTTGAAGAGATCTCTCATGGATAAGTTTGGTAAGCCACGAACGTGAGCGTACAATAAATGCTATTTAAATCATTTACTCAAAAAGTGTAAAGTGCAACAACCGTAAATTAAATTATGATGGAGATTTGGATGAACGATTTTTTCGAACAAACACTTAGGGCGGCTTTGAATCTAAGACTAGTACTGGGCAGCCAAAATGAATTTATGTGTCTTTACAAAGGTGCGGTCACGTTTATCATGCGCGAAACAAGCACTAGCCTATACATATAGGTGGACTTAAGCTGGTTAGAAACAAAATACAAAACTATGCATTGCCAGCGATGTTTAATTTGTACAAATATATCAATTGCAATCTATTTTATGTACCATTTTTTTTATACAATAAGGGTGAGAAACGAACACACAGGCTACCAGATGGTAAATGGATACTGTGGCCCATAGACATCTACATTTATCCTCAATTAAGAACCAAAATGCAGATACGCTGTCACTCTTAAGGGCTAGGGCGGAATGTTTCCAGTAAAAAGGATCCCGGTTCTCTACACTCATCATACGAAACACAGCAGCACTGAGCTGTTATTCTGTGAGAGCGTGGTCCTACCTCGGTCGAGCTAGCTAATTTATGCTACAACCATAATATAGGTGCAGCGTGTCCATGTTATGGTTTGGGAATTCCCGACAATTTCAAAGTCCCGGTACACGGGACTGCCTACAATCAAAGTCCCGGAAATCCCCGGGACTTCGAGACTTTTAAGAAAAAGCTTTTTTGTTTTTTTTTTAAGATGGGTAAGCCTTTTTTTGAAGAATTTTAATTGAGTTAATTTCTGGTGTAGCGAATTAAAAAGAGGAAATTTTTTGTAAAAATCAACATTTATTAAACAATTAAACAGAAAAGTTAATAACTTTAACATTAATTTCAGTCTTAGTAATTGCTTTGTTTATTTCTTGTAGTCACACACAGATGCACTTACCTAAACAGTTAAATCTTAGTTATGAAACGAACTTAGTTAAAAATCATACTAATTCTTAATAACTTTACTATTATCTAGTAATTCCAGTATCTAATCATAGTTCATAATCTCATTTTTAATTCTCATAATCACATATTTGTTTCATTTATTGTGTTGCGTACTCAGTAGTTACGTAGTAGACCAAGTAATTATTAATTAAACTAACACATGGCGCTAGGCTCCTTCAATTATTTGAAAATAAAAATGATTACATAACAATTTCGACAATCTCTTCTCGTCTCGAGTCTCGACCCGAAAGTCCCGGGACTCGATACAACTAAAATTACGAAAAGTCCCGGGACTTCGAGACACGAGGCGTCCCGGGACCCAAACCCTAGTCCATGTATACCATTTTACATTCTAAGCGCCATATTCTAACTCTTGTGCTATAAACGTCTGCGTGACGTCGTTACTTTTAATTATAGGCGCATGCGTTTAGCGGATTGGAATAATTAGTAATCGTTTTCATAGCATGAATTTATATCAACTACAGCATAATCTACACATGTAAATAAAATTGAAGTTACTGTCTGTAATATCGAAATAACTATCTTTTAGATTAGTAGATTAGGATAATGTTTACATGCGATTAAGACATAAACAACCATTTGTAAAAAAATATCTGTCTGTCTGCCTGGGCTACTCTTCGGAATGGCTGAACCAATTGTGATGAAGCTTTACAATCAGAAAGTTTACAGTGCCAGGAGTGATTAAGACCATATTTTATCCGAAATGAAATGGCGGTGAAATAAGTATCCACTATTCTATATCGTTCCATTGTTGTCGTAAGAAGCGATAGAGCGAAGCAAACTAAAATAAGAGCATCGTATTCAAACAACTAAAAAAAAAACTGTGATTGAAAACCCGCCTGTAAATACAGTGGACTTTAGATAAGATGTAACGGTAACCGTATAATACTTTGTTATATATGTTTTAACTGCTATATTTTACTATTTGCATTTAAGTTCTCTGTTGTAAATTTAACGCCGTGATGTCATCGTTAATTCGAGAAAGCTTCATTATTTAGTTACATGATCTACAAAGGACGAACTTAAATTATCAAGATCCGAAGCAATAGTAGCACCTCACAACACATAAATTTGGATGGTTTTAATTACAATACTCTCGCAAGACATCCTTGACAGAAACTAAGTTTTTCTGCGAAGATTTCTGGAATAATTAATCTTAAATAGTGATTGCAATCCTTAATATCATCACAAGCTACTGACATTGTAGAAAGACTATGCTACACATCAGCTAAGTGTTATTTTAGGCTGATTTTTGTTCACTCTATGAAAGAAAGAATTCAAGTAAACTCCTTCGTTTTGTAAAGGGATTTTACTCTGGATTATGAGAATCTATTAACTTAAATTGTGTAAAAACGAATTTGAAAATACCTCCCGCCTGTTAAGAGAATAATCTTCCAGAAAAATGTTAGCACTTAAGAGAAAATAGTTTTTTAAAATATAATATGAAGATCCGATCGAATAGCTCAGGAAATGTAATGACGAAGTTTTGATTTATTGTAGAAGTCCTGAGAACATAGTGCGACATAGACTTGTAAAACAGTGCTACAATTAAAAAAGATCAGGTAGGTGTTGGTTGAATGCTTACATATCTCGCACATATCTGTGTTATAATCCGTTATAAACATTTACATTGCTGCTAATTTCGGATAAATGGTTTAATTATATTTTATGCAACATCCTTGGTTTGAGTTATGTACATTTTGGACTTTACTATGTTACACAAATTATGACATTGTGGAGTTTGAGTTTAAATTTGAGATTGTACCCGAATACCAACCTAAGAGTACAAATTCCATGAGGGTAAATACAGGAAAAACTGTAATCTAAACTAGAATCACTATTTTTGTTTCTATTCACCGTAAAAAAAGAACTAGAAACATTGTCAGGGACATTTATTTAATTTTTTTTAAAATAATCGGGTCAAACGACTGATAATAATAGATATATCGGTTGTAATTTAGTGTGAAGCATGTCGACAAACTATACCACAGAAGAATTATTTTAATTCTACTTTTTATGTTGCTGAAACAATGGGGTTTCAGCAACATGAGAAGAGTCATATTAGAATAATAATATCCTCCACACCAGATTTCGGTCTCGGCAGCCAGTCTCAACGGATACTAGCAATCTATGCAGGTCAGTATTATAGTGCATGAGTGTACGTGCAAGCACAGGTGCACTATTTATTCCCTCACTGTCATAGTCCGGTGGAACGCAAATCTGACACGATAAAGGCGCAGAACCTATGGCTTTACGTACTTTCTGAGGCCTGGGAGTGAGACATTGCCAACTTTCTAACTTCATGCTGCTACTGAGAATTCTCGACAGAAAAACTCAATAATCAGCTCATGATCGGCAGTCACGTTTACGACCCCAAGTCAGTTATTAAAATGAGACTATTAAAATTACGATAGCAATGATGTAGTAATCGGATCTGAAAGAGCAGTGGTCCGAAAGAGCAAGTAAAATAACGACGATTAAAACAATCAATTCTGTTCCAAGTAATAAAGCAGATAACCCTAAAACATAATTAACAGCGTCGGTATAATCACGGGCGGTAGGCGGGATGGGAGCCGGGCGATGTTTGCACTAGTTAATTGCCATCCATTGTGCCGCCCACTGCGAGCCAAGAGCGGGGCGACGGGCGCTGTGTGCCAACGCTATCGCATTATGTAATCTCGTGTACGCTTACCTACTTTCTTTAATAACAAGTCGCCGTAGGTATTTTAATATACACCGTTCTCAAAAGAGTTCCACTTAACTATTCAGTCGCGGAGGCAAAAGTTTGCGTTTCATTTAAGCCCGGAACAAAAATGCATGAATAAAATAAACTCATTTAAAAAAGATGACTTCGGGAGTTCCTGTAATCATATATTTTTTTTTGCTCAAACTTATTTGTTGCCCTGAATGATGATTACTACAAGGCTTACGATAACAAACGTGTATGTCTTTTTTCTACCGACTTCAAAAAGGATGAGGTGCTCAATTCGACTGTATGTTTTCTAATGTGTGTTACCTCATAACTTTTTTCTGGGTGAACCGATTTCGATAATTCTTTTTTTTTATTTGAAAGCTAGTGCTTCTCATGTGGTCACACATATATATATATATATATATATATATATATATATATATATATTTTTTCGGAAAAAGACGTACAATTTGATCAAGGTCAGACCAATAGTTTTAGAGTTATTATTAATAATTTATATTGAAGTTGGTTGTACAAAATATTTAATTTTAAATTATCCTATATAATAAATGTGACAAACGAGCACACTCCATCTAATTGTAAGTGGATGCTGTGACTCATGGACACGTAGGTACATCTATTTTCAATTAAGAATTAAAATGCAGATGCATTGTCACCCTTGAATGTTAGATGGAATGCCTCATTTCCAGTTATAAGGATCTCCAGTTGTTTACACTCACCGTACGAAATACGGCAGCATTATTATGCTGCTATTCTGTGAAAGCGTGGTTCTTCTCCGGACGAGCTGACCCATTCGCAACAACCATAATATAGCTGTAGCGTGACTCTACCACGTAGGAAATATATGTCGCAGTTGCCATTTTTGCAAATTGTAAAAAGCTTTAATTAAAGTAAAGAATGACAAACTCAATGTGGCCATTGCAAGACGCATTGTCTCTTGCGAGCAAAGAAGAAATATCATGATCTAGAGTTTAATGTTACAAAACAATCTAAGTTTTAATTTACTTAGTTGCGAATTTGTAGCATTAAGGCGGCTACTCACATGCCTGCCGCAGGGGCAATCTAGGGTTTACAGCAATCGGGGCAATATCTGAACTGTCTCTACACACACGCCTGCCGTTCAGTATGAGTGTACGTCTAGTTGGACGCACGCGTTGAGAATGGCGCCAGTTTTATCGAAATATCAATAAATCGGTATATATAGTCTTGGCTATTTTTATATAGAGTAAGGATGACAAATGAGCACCGTTCACCTTTTTTTTATAGGATAAGGGTGACAAACGAGCACACAGTACACCTGATGGTAATTGGTTTCTGTGGCCCATAGACATCTGCATCTATCCTCGATTACGAATCAAAATGCAGATGCGTTGTCACCCGTGAGGAGTAAGATAGAATGCCTCTTTTTCAGTAATAAGGGTCTCCGGTTCTCTACACTCACCATACGAAACACAGCAGCATTAAACTGCTGGTATTCTGTGAGAGCGTGATCCTTCCCATTCGTTCTACAACTATACCAGTAATATAGCTGCAGCATGGCTCTACCACGTAAAGAACCTGATGGTAAATGGACATTGTGGCCTATAGACACCCACATTTATCAAAAACAACTAATTAATTAATAATTACAACCATAATATAGTACTTATAAGCTGCAGCATAACTCTGCCATGCTGTTCTTAGGCTATCAAAGACAATTAAATGTAACTAACTTCATAATTTAATATAACCAATTTATTCTGTGATATAACTTAACTAACTAGTGCTTAATAACTATAATTTAACTAGTGTTACAAATAGCCAGAATAGTTTTCGAATGATGAGTTTTAATAAATTTAATTACTAGAATCTGTATTTTTATTTCATTATTTAGTTTACGACATTTTATTTATATTCCAGCAATTCTGGAATTATTGGAATATTTTCTTTGCCATACTGGTCCTTATGATAAGTTAAGTAGGTATCTCTACTCGGAAACAAATCCCAGTAATGTTATTTGTAAATTACAACGTTCAAATAACGTTCTTTCTGTGGTGCTACCGCAAAAAAAGACAAAAAGGAGATACTGGTGAAGAAGCCGCTCTTTATACACTTCTATTACCAGTGTTCAAATTTCACATTCTTATTAGTATACTTTGTGACTTATTCTCACACGTGTGCTCCGCGCGAAAGACGCTAACTAACTGTTTGAAATTGCCCCAATTGCGCTACACACGTGGCAGCAGCAGCTACGATCTAGGGAGCAAGGAAGGTCTTGCGCCCCTGCTGCCCTGCCGCAGGACCGACTTAGAAAATTGCACCTGCTTGCCTACACACATCACAAATTAAGGAGGCAATTAAGGGTCATCCCCACTCCTACACCCTAGATTTCCTCTGCGGCAGGCAAGTGAGTAGCCGGCTTTAGTAAACTTAGTAACCTTTAACCTCAGATCAACAAAGACAGACGGGGAGTTGCGTACATTTCAAGTGACACCAAAAGCCAAAATCAAGCTCAACTTCTCGACACGCACTCACGCATACATTTTTCTTTTGACTATCTTTAACAGGCCCTAAAAGTCCACCGCTGAACGTACACAGCTGCACCCAGAACCATGTTATTAGTTGCAAATAAATATACGAGTAGAAGCATATGTAAGCACGAGTACGTGTTTTTATAATAAGTTGAGCATGGTTTTAGTTTTTTTTTATATAGTATAGGGTGACAAACGAGCACACAGTCCACCTGATGGTAAGTGGCTGCTGTGGCCCATAGACATCTACATCTATCCTCGTTTGCGAATCAAAATGCAGATGCGTTGCCACCCGTGAGGACTAAAATGGAATGCCTCGTTTCCAGTAAAAAGGGTCTCCAGTTCTCTACACTCACCATACGAAACACAGCAGTGTTAAGCTGCTATTTGACGCTGGTATTCAAAAAGTTTGGTTTCGGCGTCACTTTAAATGTACACAGCGCGCCATATATATATATTGATTTCTTGCTCTGAGTATTCAGGCGATAACAACAATCAAAAAGTGTGAGAGATTTTAAGATTCAATGTTAGTTTACTCGTGAATCGAGGATATCGACAGGCAACTATTTTATATATATATATATATATATATATAAAATATAATATAATAACTAGGTCTAAACTACTAAGTGAGCACACAATTTCAGCCCTGTGAATTATTGTAAATTTTTAAGTTGAATCACATTAAAATTTTCTCTTGTATAATGGAGGCGTTTTACATATAAGTCGCACATAGACCAACATCGAGATTCGAAACAATTATATGTTAGCCATACAAACATTTCTTTCGTGGGAGGTTTGATACACTGAGAGAACAGCTAGTTTACCAAAGTTACTTTATACAAAATTATTATACTGTGAACATTTTATGTCTATAGAATATAAACAGGCATATAATTTTTTTTTAAAGACAAAAAATAGGTCCGTGTTACTACAACATAATTTAGTAAAACGTGTATAAATATCGTGTGATAAGTCAAATTGAACATTTACCTTTTATAACTATTATTATAATATTTTAAAAACGATATCTAATTCAAGTTGTTCATGAGATATCAATTATTACAGTTTCGAAATTTAAGTAGAATCAAGCAATCAACATAGTCATTAGAACTCTAGAGGTAATCCAACTGTTAAATCAAATAGCTAAGCTGAATCGCTTCGGGAGGCGAAACAATTAGAACGTATAGCGTTCATTACAACTTGCTCCCACTGTGAACTGAAGTAATTTTCATAATGAGAGTTCATGCGATTATTTATATGTTATTTATTATCTAATTTTTGAAATATTCAGTATGAAAACACACACACGTTACTAATTCTGATAGTAATTAGCATATTCATCAGAGAAGTTGAAACTTTGTGCATTCCAAACCTTCTCTATTTACTGGAGCAAAACTGAAATACTAAAACATAAAATAGTTCGTGTTCCAGAGAAAACAGAGCATAATAATATGTATATAAATGACCATTATTATCTTTACCGTTACCATTATAGCATATTAAAAGTTCACTGCTGAACATAGGTCTCCCCCATAGATTGCCTCATAGGGGGGATATTTGTCATAGTTGCTACACGCTTGGCAAGCGGGTTAGCCACTGCAGTTTTTTTTATTTTTAGTTGTTATTAGGAAGACGCTGCTGCCCATTTCCTGATTTATTTTCCTCTGTCGCCTCTTACGACACCCACGGAATGATATGGGGTGGGGTACTAAGAAACTGTTTGTATTATTGAAAATAAAACAGACGAGACGAACAAACTTAAAGCACGGTTAGTTGAAAACTTAAAATTAAAATAATTTTTTATAAATTATCTCATGCAGCATGACTTTACCACGTGGTAGAGCCATTCTCTCCACGTGGTAGAGCCATGCTGCAGCTATATTACTGGTATTGTTGTAGCACGAATGGGTCGGCTCGACCGGGGAGGGACCACGCTCTCACAGAATACCAGCATAAAATAGCGTAACGCTGCTGTGTTTCGTATGGTGAGTGTAGAGAACCGGAGAGCCATTTTACTGGAAACAAGGCATTCCATCTTAGTCCTCACGGGTGACAACGCATCTGCATTTTGATTCGTAATCGAGGATAGATGTAGATGTCTATGGGCCCCAGCAACCACTTACCATCAGGTGGACTGTGTGCTCGTTTGTCACCCTTATTCTATAAAAAAAGATTAGCCAATATAATATTTATATATTAAAATTACGTGTCGTTGTTTGTCCGCGATGAACTCCTAAACTACTGAACTGATTTCAATGAAATTTTGCACACTGTGTGCAGTTTGTATAAGTGACCCTCAATTTTTTTTATTGCTAATCTCAGGAGTTTTTTAGGAAAGCAAATGGTCATCGGAAAGGGCAGAACAACGTCTGCCTGATCAACTAGTATTTAGTAAGTTTTAATTTGTCATTCAAGTACTGGCACATTTTATTTCGTTTTTTCTTTAATCAAAAAACTATAAGTATTTGTATGCTATTAAAACAAGTGATATATATATATATATATATATCTTACCAATGTTATAAATGTGCAAGTATATTCATTTAGATGTTGTCCTACAATCTCGTTTGATACAGATTCTAACGAAACTTGGCATCGAAGTCAAATACGTCATGGAATAGGACATAAAGTAAAGTTACAGTCTATATCTAGTTATCAGTATACGTCCCACTGCTGGGCACAGGCTCATTTCTGAGGGTTTCAGGGCAAGGAAATGTCCGCCGCGCTGCCCCAATGCGTGTTGGCGAACTTCACATGTCTTCGAAATATTTTTTATCTTATTTCTCAGACATGCAGGTTTCCTCACGATGTTTCCCTTCACCGCCATGCACGTGGTAAATCAGTACTTAAAATTGAAATTAACAATTTCATTGGTGCCAGCGGGGTTGGAACCCGGGTTACTCGCGTACTGTGAAATTTACAGTGAGTCCTTAGTCCCTGAGCTACCACGGCTCCGGAATATACATAGGCTGTTTAAAAATAATTACTACTAAAGCTAAATTTACGCCCATAGGTTGGCCGAATGACGGCTAGTATGACAATATTAACCAAATGCAAACGAGAAAAAAATTAAAGGCTTTATTATTTTAGACTGGGGTACATAAAATAAATAATTTTCTGGTGGGTGCTGGTCTGTTTGCTGAGCACTGCTGTTGCACTGCAAGTTCCAAAATATAATTAATAGAATCAGGCGTTACTTTGCGGAAATCCATTATATTAAGTTAAGCCGTCAGCCACCGCAATCTGCATCACCTGAAGATGCCTCGTATAGAGGCGAAACATGTGTCGTATTGTCATCAGTGGTGTGTCTTTCCTAGTGTAGTAATGGTTTTGGGAGTAGTGGTGTTGGGATCAGTGGTGACAGAGATAGTGCACGCAATTGAGGGAGGGCGGGAGGTGCTCTTCATACCAGGTAAGATACATCATTTTATTTTATCGAGCGGATGTACGTGTGGTAATTTTTACCAACTTTAAGTACCAAAATGTTTACCAGTCAAGCATGGTTGAGTTAAAAAAGGTTATGTTATTGTTAAGATCTTTTATTTAACCTTTAAAACTTCACAAACGGAGGCGCTGTTTTATCTCGAGTCAGAAAAAGAACATTTTAAAACGCGAATAGACTAAAAATTAAGTGTGACAAAGTAAAATTAAAATTTTTTACGTCTAAGAAATATAGAGATTATATATCATTTATAAAAATGTGACAGATTACAGCAATTTTTATTAATATTATAAGACTAATGTATATATTAGGAATGTTTATAATATTATAAAACTGATAAAAAACATGACAAATTTAAGATTTACGCATGAATGCAATGGAGGCGATATTTTCAAATGCGGTGGAGCCATGCCATGCTGGTTGTGGCGCGGGTACGTCGGCTCGACCCGGGAAGGATCACACTCTCACAGAACACTAGCGTAAAATAACAGCTTAATGCTAATGTGTTTCGTATGGTGAGTGAAACCGGACATTCTTTTTACTTGAAGCATTTTGATTCTTAATTGAGGATAGATGTAGATGTCTAATGTCTATGGGCTGCAGCAGCCGTTTGTCATCAGGTGGTCTGTGCGCTTGTTTGTCACCCTTATTTTAATTAAAAATGTGTCCTAATAATTGCTTCTCTATTTAAACTAATTTCTATTTTAAGTAATAAAAAGGCAAAGTCAAAATCAAAACCATTTTTATTTAATTTAGAGCTTGTTCCAAGCATTAAGGAATGACAAAACTTGGTCAAAACTATGACCGATTCAAAAATTGAGACCTCTTAAGAACCGACATAAACTAGTATTTTAATGCAATATAAAAATACTATCATATAACTGACATCATATCTAAACGAATTAGTGAACTGAAGTGTAATGAAGTTATATTGCTCAACAATTGATCCGTGATTTTTAATCTAATGAATTTTTTATGAATTATTTTCTTGAATCTCGATCTCGTACCGACAAGTGCAGGTAAGGAAAGCCGCTACTAGGCATAGTGATGATATGAGACAAGGGGTCTATATTCTTGTTATGAAGAGGAAAGAGTGATAAATTAACTCGTCATTGCGCCACTGCAGGACAATTTAAATTTGTAGCAGCTTCTACGAATATTCGTAGACTCGTAGGCAGCGGTTATAACATTATTGTATACGTGTATTTTATTTTACTTACTTATTAAGATTTCCTTTTACATTTATTGTCATTGGCCAAATTTAAATGAAGTAACTTTACTGTGCATTTAACTTGACAAAAACTAGACCATGAATAACTGAAGAGTGAACAGAGTTATGGAAAGATTAATAATGTGCTAAAAATTGTTAAATAGAGTAGTAACAAAAGTAGTAAAAATTGTTAAGTAAGTAAGAGTAGTTTTCTAAACAGTGGTAGAGCCACGCGCAGCTTTCGCTGTTGCACGGATGGGCCGGCTCGATCCGGGGTGGTACCACGACCTCACAGAATACCAGCGTGAAGTAGAGGTTTACCTCTGCGTTTCGCTTGGTGAGTGCAGGTGGCCGGAGGCCCTTTTTACTGGAAATGAGGCATTCCATCTTAGTCCTCACGGGTGACAACGCATCTGCATTTTGATTCGCAAGCGAGGATAGATGTAGATGTCTATGGGCCGCAGCAACCACTTACCATCAGGTGGACTGTGCTCGTTTGTCACCCTAATCTTATATAAAAAAAAAAGTAACACTTGCTTGCTTAAGTCAAAACTATTTTTTTTGTTTTGTTATACGTGCCTTATTAACAACAATTTAAAAAATAAAATTAAAGTAATATTAGAATAAATTTTTACTTAAAAAAAGAAATAAAAGGACAAGATATAAGATATCATTCATTTTCACTGTTGACACTAGCATGACTGACTTGATATTAGCAGAATTCTAAGCAATAAGCAAAGGAAAAGATTAATAAATAATTTTAAAGGTCATGGTTTTCTTAAATGGACGAAATTGAATAAATTATTACGGAATTAACTTAAAACTAATCAAGTAGCGATTTTTAATTCAAAATATATAGTAAAGAATAAATATATACCAAAATATGGTCATCCTCTAATCTTATATATATTAATTAAAAATATTTAATTTGTGAATTGTAACACAAAGGCAACACTGCGAAATTTAAGTCAATACTATTACAAATCGCGTTGAGATTATTAAAACAGTCAACTTAATGAGAATTGTGAAGCGTAGCTGTTTAAGACAAAGTTGATAAGGACAGGGACACATGGTAGCACAATAATAAAAAACAATAGGTATGTGAGTGTTAATTGATTATTTTTCTTTACTTTTTTGGGTCGTAGAATTAGTACATTTGCCAGTGTCAAGTTATTGTAAAATATTAAAACATTACTGCAACAACAATTACAAAACATAACAGTAAAAACAAGTTAAAAGCGTGTCAAGGCTTTAATTTACTAAAATGATTATTTACAGAAAGTGATAAAAAATTTCACTTTTCTTAAATTCATATGTTGCGCAATTTTTGTTCTGATTAACTTCTGAACTTTTTTATCTACTTTATCTATTTGGTTATATTGAACGTAATGACCTTCATTATTTGACATAATTACAATAAGTTTTGTAAATTATCTATAAGTTTTTAAAAGAAATAAAAAATGAATATAAATAATTTACGACATTAGAGTTACCGACCACCCCAGGTTCGAACCCCGCTGGCGCCAATGAAATTATGAAGCAATTTAAAGTGCTGACTTGTACTCTTTGATCTGTCTTGTTTTGATACTTACTCCATTAGGGAAAAAAGTTATATTCATTATCAAATAATTAACTTTGTCATCTTATATCTCACAGCATTTGATCAAAACCAGAAACCTCACTTCAAAAAGGTTGATCAAAATTACCTGTACCGATGTATGAGGTTACAAATATCAAATTTTAAACAGTCGACAGTTCAATCTGAACTTGAGGTCAGTTATTAAATTATCTCAATGACGATCTTGTTATGTTCAGTGATGAGCTAATGGGTCAAGATATGGAAGAAATATTGTAGTACATTAAACGCGCGATGTGATGGTCGTGCTGCAATCATAAGATAGCTGTAACACGACTCTACCAGGTAAAAGGCGATTATAGAAAATGCTACAAAGATCTTATGTCTTCCAATAGATGGCGGGATAATAATATAGGTAGGTTGACTTTGGTTAAGGTTCACAAAATACCCAGACCGGTGACAGGGAGCGAGACTTCAAACACTGCGATAACGTTAATTCGCCTAACTGTGCAAATCCTACCTAAAACGGGAGAGCCCTATGGCCAGCAGTGGACTTTTATGGGCTAACAAAAACAAAATAAGATATGAAACATGTTATTAGTAAGAACAGGCATTCACACCATAACCAATGAAACTACGATTGTAATATCAAGATAGTTTTTGGCTTTATTAAATTATACACCTTTATGTACCTTTATGAAATATCAAATACCATGATATCCTAGTGCGCCTACAAATTGCAAGTGCAGTGTTACCAGCAGACAAACAGGTGGCTGAACTGACAATACTGTTACGAGCTTGTTAATTAACAAAATTGACATTTCAATTACAAAATACTAATTACAATTAAAAACCACACTAATAACAAAACACAATTGTACTACTGATCACTTTAGTTCGCAGTTGTATCCCTTCGAAGTATTCGCTTGTATCGCCAACACAACACTGACCCCGGTCGCGGTCTATACCGGCCTTATATAGGGCCTCAGATAGTTCCAGAATCTTCTACTGTAGAAACATCTACAACGTTCGAGTACATACCGGTCCCGATTGACTAGGTGTCGATAGATCTTGCATGGAAATTTTTAGAAGGACCTTGACTCTCCTAGTTCTGCTACTCGATACTAGAGGTCGCCAGTGGTAACGAGTGTTGCCATGTACCAGGCATTAATGGTGGCGCTCAACAATATCAAACGTATGAACTTCGACGTGAACACTAGGGACTAGATTTCGTAATAAAGTTTCACTAGGAAGTAGGACTCCTTTTCTGTCTAGGAGTGCATCGAGTTACGAGTAGAATAGGTTTTTTTATCATTTTTTTAAAAAACGTTACCCCTTCAGGATTTTCGTCTGTATCGTGGAGGCATTTTACAAACATAAATTGCACAAGGACAAATTCCAGACCCGGAACAATTATTAGCAGGCCATACAAATACTTGTTCCGTGCGGCATTCGAATCCGAGGCCCCAGCGAAACAACTCATTGCTAAGCCACTGCACCACGGAGCCGTCAAATATACCATCCTCTTACCTATTTTTGCCAAATAGAAGCGCTTGGAATATTGTGTTTCGGTCTAAAGGGAGTGAATATAATGACAGGCTGTAAGGCATACCACCTTTGTCCTCAGAGATTACAATACATCTGTGGCCTTTGTTTGAAATTAGCTTCAAGTGTCCATAGCCTGCAGTGGCCACTTAATTTCTGGTGGATAGTAAGTTCCTTTGTCACTTCAGTTAATAAAAATATAATAGTTAAAAAAAAACTGATTGATCATGAGCTGTGATATTTCTGATAATGATTTTATTTTATCCTGGTGATTCTGATCAGGATACTAAGATAAAGTTATTAAATTATTGTATTGTCACCGGTACTTGATACGAATGAGTTAAGGATACTCAACCTGTAGATATATATATGTATGCTTTGTCAGCACATTGCACAGCATAGCAACAAGTTGAAGGGGATTGATTCAGCATTTACTTTACATGTGTATAATATATTGCAAAATAGGTAATGAAATGTTCTAGAACAAATTATGCTGACATCCGTGAGAATAAGTTATACGACACTCTTTGTTTCAAACTAACTTTAGAAATTATATTGAATATTGCAAAATACATAATAAGATTCTCTGGAACAAATTATGCTGACGTTCATGAGAATAAATTTTGTTCCCAGTTGTTTCCAACCATATATAAGTTAAGTTAAGTTTTTATTGTAAATCTGTTCTCAGACTTCGCTCTATAAACACTGTATCTCTGGTTTATTCAATAAAAAATATATTTTTATTGAATCGTGTATCAATTCCTTGACTAGCGCAAATCAAGTCAATCGGCCGTCTAGAAGTTTGCGAAAGCGAAGCGAAAATTGCATTAAAACATTCCTTTACATAGATAGATGGATACATACGAAGCTAATGAAAGTATGTTAAAATGATGACAGAATGCGCAAGAGTTGTACTCTCTAGTTGTTTTCCATACCCATTTTGCCAACGAATAATTCGATTTCAATTGGATTTCATCTTTACAATGTTGACGGGACACGTGACTCACACGTGTATTAACCATTTAGCATCATGACATCTAGTGCGCACAGTGTGCGATTGGAAATCTTTACCTACAACTATCTCGTCCTCCCGGAGCACGCCAATTTAGGATTTTTCAATGCTAGAGTGAATAGGTATTTCCTAGTCTACATACTTATCAAATAGTAACATACACTATAACTACTTGATATAATGTTTTGGCAAATGTTGGCTTGTTAATGTTCCAAAAATGTCACAAGTGTATGCCGCACCTAATGTCGTCAAACACAATTCTCTCAGCGTCTATTAAAATTTCTCATTCGCTACCAAATTATATGCGATTAATACCAAAACGGTAGACAATCGGGCGGGCGGGATGCGGGGAGGGCAGGGATCAGGTGTTCGATTCTCGGGGAATGAATATTAACAACCCTTCCTGGCGGCGCGAGCTCGTAATTGAAAATAATAGGCTCGCTGCTAACTCGACGTGTGATTAACGTTATGTGATAATGGTCGGGCGACGTCGTGATCGTTGGGAATGAAATTGTTTTAGCCTTATATTCTGGAACTGTGGGAAGGGGATGTATAAATTATACATTTATTACGAGCAATAATTACAAAATTAATTTATTACTACTACTAATATTTAAATATCTTAACATCTGACCTGGTTAGAAATGTGAGAAGTCGATGACGATGGAGATGATTACCTAAACGTTAGTTTTTGAATTTAAATGAGCTGAACTCTTATATTTACGCAAATACTACATCTCTATATATAAAAATCAAGTGCTGTCCGTTAGTCTCGAAAAAACTCGAAAGTTGCTGTACCGATTGGGGAGGTGGGTCCCTGACTGATCTAAACGATTCACAATTGGGTCCAATTAGGTAGGTGGCGCTGTTTTCGAGATCCAGAAATGACCCGTGCGAATAACCCGAGGCGGATCGTTAGTATTGAATAAAACTAGTTTTAAGGATTTGATCCCCTTTAATTTTTTTTAATGGATCGTGGAAATGCCGATAATTAACAAGATGTATAATTAAAAATTTTGTACCACCGACTTCAATATAAATTATTAAGGATAACTCAAAAACTATTGGTCAGACCTTGATCAAATTTATATGGGACCACATGAGAAGCACCAGCTTTCAAATAAAAAAATCATCGAAATCGGTTCACCTAAAAATGGTTATGAGGTAACACACATAAAAAACATACAGTCGAATTGAGTACCTCCTCCTTTTTGAAGTCGGTAGGAAACAAATAAAATTATACTCTTTCACTTTACATAATGAACCAGCAGTTTATCTTTTATGTTAAAAAGTTATAAATTTATTATAATGAAACTGAATTGCTTTTGTCCACCCGATCCCTAAAAAAGGCGACCGCTCAGATCCGTCCAACTACAGGCCTATCGCCATCACCCACTTGTTCTCCAAAATAATGTAATCCGTTATAAACTGCCACCTCATGCGGTACCTTGAGGATCACCAGCTGATTAGTGACCGCCAGTACGGTTTTCGTCGGGGTCGATCAGCTGGTGATCTTCTGGACTACTTAACTCATAGATGGGAGGAGGCAGTAGAGTCCAAGGGGGAGGCATTGGCCGTTAGTTTGGACATTGCGAAGGCCTTCGATCGGGTTTGGCACAAAGCGCTTCTTTCGAAGCTACCTTCCTATGGACTTCTCGAGAAATTATGCAATTGGATCACCAGCTTTCTTGCAGATCGGAGCATCAAGGTCGTTGTAGACGGTGCATGCTCCGACTACAAACCTATTAACGCTGGTGTTCCACAAGGCTGCGTGCTATCGCCAACGCTGTTTCTTCTGCATATCAATGATATGTTGCAAGCCGGTAGCATTCATTGCTATGCGGATGACAGCACTGGTGATGCTCTATACACCGGCCGTGCCAATATTTCTCGGGAAAAGGTCACCGAGTACCGGAACAAACTTGTGTCTGAAGTCGAGTCTTGGGGGCGACTAAATCTAGTCCAGTTTAATCCTCAGAAGACACAAGTTTGCGCGTTTACCGCTAAAAAGAACCCCTTTGTCGTATCTCCTCAGTTTCAAAGTACTCCCCTTGTTGCCTCAGCCAGTATCGGAATCCTCGGAATATCTAATGACGTGCAGTTTCGTGGTTACTTGGAAGAGAAGGCCAAATTGGCCTCTAAAAAGCTTGGCGTGCACAGCAGAGCGGGACAGTATTTCATGCCGGCTCAATGCCTGCAACTTTACAAGGCGCAGGTTCGGCCTCACATGGAATACTGTTCCCATCTCTGGGTTGGGGCTCCCCAGTGCCAGCTCCTTCCACTTGACCGCATCCAGCGCAGAGCGGTTCAAATCGTCGACGACCGAGTCCTTTCTGATCGGCTCGACTCATTGGCGCTGCGAAGAGATGTTGCATCTCTTTGCATTTTCTTTCGCATTTACCACGGGGAGTGCTCTGAGGAATTGTTCGGATTAATCCCACCTGCCAAATTTCACGAATGCACATCACGGCAGAACTCCCGATACCATCCACACCATTTGCATGATTGGCGGTCCACCACTGTGCGATTTAGAAGATGTTTTCTTCCTCGCACAACTTCCTTGTGGAATAGTTTACCACCGGCGATTTTTCCGGACCGATACGACTTAGGGACCTTCAAGAAAAGAGCCTACTCCTTTTTAAAAGGCCGGCAACGCTTCTGCAATTCCCCTGATGTTGCGGTTGTTCGTGGGCGGCGGTAGTCACTTACCATCAGGTGAGGCGCATGCTCGTTTGCCCCCTCTGCTATAAAAAAAAAACATCTTCAGATAATAAACACCTATAGCACGCTGTAGGAACTCTTTGTATTACAGCACCCATAGAATACCAGCATATTTTTTTATAGAATATTGAAAACTCGCTGTGTGCTCGTAATCTCTTACAAGTATTTCTTATACAACATGATTTGTCCTTACCTTGTCGATGTGCCTGCGCCGTTGGTACTATTCTTCCGAAGAAGTCTTTATGTAACTGTAAAAAGAAAAAGAATTCACTTAATACAGTGTCTGCTTTCTGTTTTATCAGTCCGTAATAATCCACTGCTTTTTCTTTTTACATCTTTTTTTTAATAGAATAAGAGTGACAAACGAGCACACAGTCCACCTGATGGTAAGCGGATGGTGTTGTGGCCCATAGACATCTACATTTATCCTCAATTAAGAATCAAAATGCAGATGTTTTGTCACCCCTGAGGACTAAGATGGAATGTCTCGTTTCCAGTAAAAAGGCTCTCCGGTTCTCCACACTTATAACACGAAACACAGCAGCATTAAGCTGCTATTTTTCGGTGGTATTCTCTAAGAGCGTGGTCCTACCCCGGTAGAGCCGACCCATTCGTGCTATATAGCTGCAACGTGGCTCTACCACGTAAAATCTAGCATAAAAGATGGACGTTCAACCATCGGAGGCGGTGAAATCTTTTTTGGCATAGTCACCTCTATCGACGCCCAAGCCATTTTCATTCGTTTATTATCTACCCACATTACCTTGCTTAAACTAAAAATATTAAATAAGTAGTACTATATTAAAATAGGTTTATACCCACGCCGTGATTCACCCCATATCAACCCTTAGGTGTCGTAAAAGGCGACAGATGGAAACTGAAATGGTAGCTAAGCAGCAGCACCTTTCTGTGATTTTAGGATAAGAACTTAAAATCACAGAAAAACTGCGGTTGTCAACCCGCCTTCCAAGGGGCATCCGCAACAACGGAGGCAACTATGACAAATTCCCATAATAGGGCAATCTATAGGGACGTCAGTCTAAGCGAGATTAGAATGGCTCTCCAGCACCTTAAACCGATGCCGGTAGTTATTGGGAGCACTAATAAGCACTAAGCTCGAAGTTGTTGACGAATATGACGATAAGTCCAACTTCGACCTCTCGGTCAATCGACGGATTCAACTAGGCTGGGCAGCGTTCGGAAAATTACAACACATCTTTTCGTCAGGTATACCTCAAAACCTGAACACGAGATTGTACAACCAGTGCGTGTTGCCAGTGATGACTTATGGATCTGAGACGTACTCCTTCACTGCTGGCCGTATGAGGACGCTCAAGGCAGCTCAGCGAGCTATAGAGAGGGCTATGCTCGGGGTTTCTTTGCGTGATAAACTTAGAAATGAGGATATCCTCAGTAGAACCAGAGTGACCGACATAGCCCAAGAGATTAGTAAGTTGAATATAGAATATAGATTAGCTCGAAGAACGGACAACCGATGGGGAAAAAAGGTTCGCTACTAGTAGCCTCGTACCGGTAGTAGAAGTGTAGGGCGACTCCCCACATAGGCTAGGAGTATGTTCGGTAGTGGCATTGATTATTACTGTTATAATAATAATAATATATTAAGTTATAATAATAATAATAATAATAATATATATTAATAATTATTACTGTTATAATGATAAGGAACGTAGTTAAAATCTACCTGCAAAGTGAGACGATAAGATAAAAAATTTCAATCACGCCTCGATAAAAAAGAAGTATTAATTGACAAAATACTCACGCCTGCCACATAGAGGCAGGCAGAGACTACGGATTTCCATTTGGCATGATCTTTACACACCTCCTTCACATCCATCCACGCAAATATTATCGTCGGTTAAGAGTACTCTATATTTGGTCCATTTTCAATACTATAAAGAATCAATTATAGAAATAAGTACAATGAATATTAGACCCTAGAATCTTTTTGCGTTGTATCGTAATACGTACACAGTTTATTCTTACTAATAATAAACTGTGAGCAATTTCTCTCAGGTGTTAAGCGATTTCATTGAAAACGAGTAATCCGAGTTCAATGCACCGCCAAACAACAGTTAAACTAAGTGCTGATTTGCCACATGCTCGGTGAGGGTAAACATGTTTCCCAGAGGTCTCAAAAATGATTTATAAATGTATACATTTTTGATTAATTCAAAAATAATTTATAAATGTTTGTTTACATTTAGGGAAATTAGATGGAGCTATAGCACTTCTCATTGCCGCTCTTTCATTAATAATTAAGTCGCGTGTCGCATGTTTGTAAATAGCAAAAAATATGAAACAGTCAAGTGACAGCTCCGAGGCGCAATGGCTTAGTGTAATGAGTTGCAGCACTAAGGACCGCGGGTTCTAATCCCGGACGAAACAAGTATTTGTATGGCCTTCAAATAATTGTAATGGGTCTTAACTATGTATGTAAACTGTCCCTGCGATACAGGAGAAAATCCTAGTGTGGGGGCAATGTTGTTTTTAAGTTTTAAATGTGGGAAATTAGCTATAGCTTCATCTAATTTCTCACATTTAAAAATGCCTTAACTACGAAGATAACAATAAAAGTTCTAAGAAAATTAAAAAGTGAACAAACTAGCAAGTTATTAGTTTTATTATATCTTTTCAAAATAGTGTCCATTAACGTCAAGACATCGCTGCATCCGATGCAACCACTGAGAAAAGCACTTTGCCCACTCGTCCTTCGACGGCATTTTGAAACGCACATACTGCTTCGTCGGCGTCCATAAAACGTTTCTTCGAAGTTTTTCTTTTATTTTCGGAAATAAATAAAAATAGCATAATCATAGCGAGGACGGGGCTATAAGGCGGGTAAACCAGTAATTCCACGTCTGAGGTCGCCAAGTAGTCGATTGTTTGCTTGGCGGTGTGCAACGAGGCGTTGTCGTGGTGAAGGAGGATCCTACTCCAAGGTCGTTTATCCCGAACTTTTTCCAAGACAAGTTGCAAACAATTGTTGTGTAATGACCTGTCCTTCCGAAGAACGAAGCCACGATCTTTTTTCCCACTCTTCAACCTCTCTTCACTTTAGTTGGCAACTCCTCAGAAGGAAACACCCAAACAGCAGACTATCTCTTAGTTTCAGGATCATAACAATAAATCCAGCTTTCGTCACCCGTAAGTATGTCGAACACAGCATTTGAGTCACCTCCGTTAAATCTTTGAACCATTTCACGATACCAATCAACACGACGGAGTTTTTGGGCCTCTGTCAAATTATGAGGTATCCACCGCGCACAAAGCTTCCTGACCGCTAAATGTTTATGGAGGATTTAATGCACTTGACTCATACCGATTCCTAAGCTTGTCCGATTCTGCTGATAAGTCACTCTTTTGTTAGTCTCTATCATACGCCGCACAACACTGATGTTATCTTCAGTCGTCGTCGTAGAACGCCGTCCTTCATGCAGATCATCGGTGACATTAGTGCGACCACATTTAAACTGACTTAAATGTCATCAAAAGTAATAAAAAATCATTGTACGAAAATTTTCTCGCGTTAAATTCATGCTGACGTGACACAGACAACTTTCAATTTGCCGCCAAATCGTAAACAAATGACAAATTAATAAAACACACACAATAATTCCAAAGAGTTCCATTTTCAAAATTTTAACTTACTTTTTTATCATATCGTTTACAAGTGGCCAGTTCTAAATACTTTCAGTGTCGCTCTCGTACAGATAACTTGAACAAATAATCGTTGTAAGGCATAAAAATAACTGCGTGGTCGAATCGTTTGATGCAAAAGACTTAGGTGTAGTTAGGTTATTTGATTCGATGTTAAACCTAGAAGAGCTATGCTCTATTGTATTTCTTAATGAGTGACAAGAATCAAGTCTTAGTCCAATAAATCAAAGACCCTAATAGAATTTTTAACTTCGTCCTCGTGGAAGATAACGTGTTCATAATTGGTTCTCCATTGAGGACATGTGCTTATAGGTCATTAACACCAGTTACCAATGCCAATTAGCTATGATATATAATATAATAATATAATGAATTTTTGCCACCAGGGCGGCGCTACTTAGGAATGAGGTGATTATTTGACATATTATATTGTAGGGAAGTTAGTTTGTTAGGAAAATATAAGGGTTAATATTTCTTTTTGTAAAATTCGTCATATTTTATATTAATAACAATTAGATTAAAAATGAAAACCAAAACTAGAGATATTCCTAAAAATAGAAAATTAAAAAAAAAAGAGTTACAAATGTGAAATATATTAAGGAGCAAACCACTGAGGCATTTTTTGTGTATTTATATAATACTTTAGATACCGCTAAACTTTTATTTAAAACGCATCTTCTCAATTATCCCACCTGATGGTAAGTGGTGATGTAGCCTAAGATGGTGAAGCGCACTGACTTAACAAAAGTCTGTAATCAGATGGAAACACATGCTGGCAACTTATTACACTCCTTTGCTGTACGCATCACAAATGATCGTGTGTGCGCATACCTCTTAGTCTTAGTTTACTAGCTTCACCTCGTTAAGTCTTATTTTTATTTCATATGTATTAAGAGTAGGGGATACCATTTAAGATTTATACAGGGAAACCTATAATTGGCTGTTATAACCATTTATAAATTATTATCATTATATATACATAAGAACTGTTGATTTTCTAAATAAATAAATAAATAAATGTAGCAAACCGTTCGGTTCGAATAATGTAGTATGTCAACAACGACATGTGTATGACATAGTGCAACAAAAAACTTCAACTCCGTCTACACTAGCGACATCTGGTGAACGATTATTAGCCCTCATGTTATTACTCATAACACGAGCAGTTTCCACCATATAGTTCTTAGGCGCGAAACGAAAAATTAACACATTGTTTTGGTTCACGGGCGCCCGCGGCGTCGTCTCCAATTAGACGAGTGGTGACGCGACAGTCGTTAGTGTTGCGGTGACGATACATCGTTACCGCCGCGTGAAGCACGAGTCAAATGCACTCGACACGTTCGCTTTCTTCCTTTTCCACGTAGCGTTGCCAGTTAGCACGTTTTTGAGTAATTTCTCGTAATCACCGCTGGTGTATATGTTGAAGACCACTTCTAAACAACTATGTGGTTAGTAATTATCTTTCGCGTTTCATAATGCAAAGTTTCGTAGCAAAACCGCAAGGAAATATTAATTGAAACTTGCATTTACGTTCTCATAGCACAGGAGAGGCCAGTTCTTAAATTAACGTTTACACTTCTTCAGTCAATATACATATTTTATGGAATACCTAAATTTGATTAGGAATTAAAGGCAAAAGTTATTAATAATTATAATGCAACTGGGTCTTTTTTGTCCGTCGCCTTTATCAGACAAGCAAATTGCTTAGTTAAAAGTTTAGTTCAATTTATTTGACTATATCATACGAAGCGTTTATCGTTTAATTCTAACTAAAAATTAAAAAAAGAACGTACGTATATTCGAATGTTTTAATTTTTCCAATTCGATGAAAATATATTATCGTAATAAAGTGTTGTAAACTGTCCGTGGTGTAAGAAAGGTAGAGAAAACAAAATTCGTAGCAGCGTAGCGTGCGTAGTGATTGTGTAGCACCGCTACATGTTTCGGATTACGAAATTCTGTAAATGTTATATTCACAGCGTTTGATGTTATGACAAAAATATATTATCAAATATAAACGAGTTTTAACAAACTTCCAAAATATGTTAAAAATATGAGAATAATGTATGTTAAAAAATATGATAATAATGTTTAAAAATCGCGTTTCTGAATTGCTAATGCGTTTTTTCATCAATTTCTGAATTACAATCGATAGCTTTTATATTTTCAAGTGGTGAATGGAGCTTTGCACTCCTTTATGAGCAGTCGGAAGGTGTCTAACAAGGCTCGTTTGGCTGTGCATGAGGGGGTGTTGGTTCCGACACTCATGTACGGAAGTGAAACTTGGGTATGGCAGAAGAAACATGAAAGCAGAATAAATGCAGTTGAGATGAGAGCATTAAGAAGTATGATAGGAGTTAAACTGAGTGACAGGCTAAGAAATAGTGAGATAAGGAAACGTTGTGGTCTGAAAGAAGATGTAGTAACAAAAATTGAGAAAGGTATGCTGAGATGGTTTGGCCATGTCGAGAGAATGAATGAAGAACGATTGACGAAAAAAGTGTATAAGGCGAGTGTGAATGAAAGTGTTGGAAGGGGTAGACCTAGGCGGACATTTCTAGACCAAATCAGGGACGTCTTGAAAAAAGGCCAGGTCAAGAGTACCCTAAACCGTAGAGCATGTATGAAGGGAATAATGAAAGTGGACGAAGTAAAACAAGTATGTAAGGATCGTAGCAAGTGGAAAGAACTGGTCTCTGCCTACCCCTACGGGAAAGAGGCGTGATTATATGTATGTATGTATGTATTGATTGCAATTAATTGCCATATAGGATCTTTCATATATTCATCTTCTTTAAATTAATAAGTAATTCTATAGCTACTATAGAATTATTTAGTAATTTCGAGTCGCAAAATTGTAAATACTTGATCCATTACAAATCACGGGTAAGAAAAATGTAAAAGCCCTTTATATTTTTCGCCTCATTATATGAGATTATTTTTCACTTAATTTACATATTTGAATAAATTTCGTTTAACTCCCATTTCAGATTATTAATGTAATTGCATACAAAAGATATTCGTTGGTAGGTCAACCACATTAGATGGACGAACATCAAACAGTGAATACTGGACAGCAGCAAACCAATTACCACGATGTTACAAGCTAGGCCGTATTGACAATACACCGGCAGCGGAGAGGATGTCATCTAGGGTATAAAGAATATACAGAAGCGTTTATGTTTCTGCATGATAGTTATATTTATTAAATTCAAAATAAAGCAATAAATTGGCAAAAATGGAAATGGTTTTTTTTTTTGAAAAACGACCAAACAGTCTATTTGATGGTAAGTGGATGCTTTGGCCCATAGACATCTATGTCTATCCTCGATTAAGTATCAAAATGCAGAATGTGTTGACACTCCTGAAGTCTAAGATGGAATGCCTTGTGTCCAGTCAAAGGATCTCCGGTTCTCTACACCCACCATACGACGAAGCACAGCAGCATTAAACTGCTATGTCACTGGTATTCTGTGAGAGCGTGGTCTTGTCCAGAGCGAATCGACCCATTCGTTCTACAACCATCTTTAATAAAGAAGAACAAAGAAGGAGAAGAAGAAAAAGATGAATATCTCACAGAACATGTGAACATTTTCGAATATTAGCTATAATTGCGAATACAATATTATTATAATGACTAACATAGATGCACTACTGTACTAAGCCACCACCCTTAGCTATACACTGTAGACAACCACAATACAAGCATACTCTAAAGACAAAAATTTTTGGAGAAAGGTTGGCTATGTGTATTTTAGGTTTCAACATTCATCTTCATGAATTTTAAATGCAAAATTATTTCTTAATGTGAATGCATCTTAGCTTCAACTATAGATGTAAGGTTGAAGCTATAATCTATAATCCATCCATTAAAGCCTCTAAAAGTCTACTGTTGAACACAAGCTACAGTTATCACGTTTGGCAGGCGGATTGGCAGCCTCAGATTTTTTTTATTATTTTGAGTTGTGGTCAGGAAGATATAACTTTACATTAGCTGTTTTAGTTTCTCTCCGTCACCTCATACGATACGATCTGTCATTTTTACACCGCCACTACACGGTAAGTATCTTAGCTACACGGATGTAAAAGCTTGATGTTAAGTTAGTACCCGCTGTGAATTATAGCTTGTACCAAACGTTAATTCCGTTCCACCGCAATATTTCCGATTACCCGGCCCCGAGCTCTATGCGGCGGTAAATCGCGATACACATGAATATAAACACAATTTCGCACTCATAAAAGTTATCGTCGGGTGTCTCGCGTATCTCTAGCGATATCTGCGACGATATTGTCAATCATGAGATGATCCGCGTGTAGAGTGCCTTGTTAGGATAACAACGTTAACCGATTTATGTGAAGCCAGGTTTAAGCTATAACATTTTGTTCAATATTTCGACAAATATTGTTTAAAAAATGATGAAACCCATCAAATAAAAAACAATTGAAATGAATTCATTTTACTGATTTCAATCAAATGACATATAGCTGCAGTTATTGTAAAACATAATTTAATAAGCTCTGATGATTGATCAAAAAAATTTAAATGTGATATTTCAATCATCAATCAGCCCTATACAAGTCCACTGCAGAACATAAGCCTCCCCCAAGTAATGCCACCAAGCACGGTCCTGACCCACCGGTCCATCAACTCCCGGAGCTTCTTACCAGGTCGTCACTCCATCAAGCGGGTCGCTCGCCCACCCGCTCTACACTTCGCTCACGGGTACGAAGCTTACCATGACATTTTTCGACATCGGTTATCGGTTCTTTAACCTAAATGGGCGACCCATTACTACTTCAGCTTATCCGTTGATATTTCAATCATTACACATTAATTAGTTATTTATAATTACGCATTGTTAATAATTAAGGCAGTTCTCCAAATGCATATGTTTCATTGGACTTAATTCATTTGCAACACATTAACAAAGCATGGCACTTTATATGGTAAAAATATTTTAATGTTCCTTCTTCGTCATCAACCCGTAAAAGGCAACTGCTGGCCATGCGCCGCTCCATCTATAGTGAGGGTTAGCCTTAAAAGTTATGCTTAGCAGATTGTTTAACCAGATTTATTAACCAGATTACCAGACTCTATCTATGACTCTATTTACGTGGTAGAGCCATGCTGCAGCTATATTATGGTTGTAGCACGAATGGGTCGGCTCGACCGGGGAAGGACCACGCTCTCACAGAAATCCAGCGTAAAATAGCAGCTTAACGCTGCTGTGTTTCGTATGGTGAGTGTAGAGAACCGGAGACACTTTTTACTGGCAAAGAGGCATTCCATCTTAGTCCTCACGGGTGACAACGCATCTGCATCTTGAGTCTTTATTGAGGATAGATGTAGATGTCTATGGGTCACAGTAACCACTTACAATCAGGTGGACTGTGTGCTCGTTTGTCACCCGATCCTATAAAAAAAAAACTCTACGCACGTTGGACGCTGCTACCCGTCACCGGATCTGGTATTTTACGTCTGTCTGGCGTAAACGAGATGGTATACCACTATATTAAGCCAAAATATTTTTGTGCCCAATCCCTTAGTCACCTCTCACCACACACCACGGGACGAGAAGGCGTAATGAAACCTCTAACACCGTCACCTCATGGCAACATTTTAATTTGTTTTTGTTTTTTAAAACAAAACTAATTATGAACTCATTTACGGTATAAAAATAGTTTCATTTATTAATTAAAAATTAGATTTTACTTCATCATAGGAATTATGCACATTGAAATTTATGAAAACGTTTGTTTCCGGTAATTTTAAGCCCAACCAGATGATTACATGGAAGATTAGTTGGGAGATGATTGAATAAAGTAACAACTTTTCCTCCATTGCAAGTTATGTTTGGCCACGCAAAACAAATTTAAACATTCATTCTACTCTCAAATATTTATCTCAAACATAGATATTTCGCGTTGTAGACGATATTTTTCCGCTCGGATGCACCGTGGGGGGTGGGTGAAAAGGGGGGTGTACTAGGTATCAATTCGCCCCGCCCCGCAAACAATACAATCAGAGCCAATCTGCCGCGCAAATAGGAAAATAGAGTGCGCGTGGAGACAGGGCCGCCTCGGGCGACGACAAATTTCGATTTAGTGTTTTCTTCAAATTGGACATTATAACGAACATACTGTATATGTTTTTAACTCTGTTGTCAACTAATTGGTATATTGTAAGAACCAGAATTACAACAAAGTGTTTTTGAATGTATAATTTTTTTTTCTTTTAATAATAAGATTGTAACAACACTTGATCGCCACATACACAATCATGCAACCAATCTTCAACTAGGAAGACTAAAGGTTATCATCCAAACTACTAAAATACCCCAGAAGTTGTTATTATGTTGACTTGCTTTTCTTCTAAACCGGACTATAGCTGGCAATGCATGGTTGCTTGACGGCGGAAATAAATAAAAGGACTGATCAGCCTAAATTTTTTAAAGGTTGTATGGTTCGCCAGGGGATCTTATCTCTTCACATATTATTTAGGAACAATAAATAAGTTAATTACATTTTTTTCTTTTTTTATATAGAAATGGGGTGACAAACGAGCACACAGTCCACCTGATGGTAAGTCCGAAAGCCTCGTTTCCAGTAAAAAATCTCCGGTTCTCTACACTCACCATACGAAACATAGTAGCGTTAAGCTGATATTTTACTAATTATATATGTATGTATTGTTTATTTATTAGTAAAATGTATATATTATGTAGTTAATTATCATTCTGTGTAGTGTTCTTTTATTCTATACACCACGCCACACCTAAATCAAATTCTGACCACTACATGGGTTGACAGGTAGAGAATGCCTTAAGGCATTAAGTGTCCGCCTTTTGTATTCTTTTGTTTTAAGAAATGCAATAAAGAATAAATAAATAAATGTTGCTTAAAATAACCTTTATATTTTTGAAGAACTGTCAAAATTACAAACGCCGAGTCCGTCCTCATGACTTTCTCAAGCGGGATCGAGCTCCGTTCCTCGCTGAGGATCCGCACGAATCCGCGCAATTTTCCGCCGGTCATTTTTCATTGTTTCAAGTTGAGAGCCCGAGGCCCGACCTCGCCCGATACTTATTTGTTGCCACTCGTAAATACGCAACCGCCGGTGCGCTTATACGATATTGTGTTTACGACCTATAAGGATATAGGAGCTTATTTGGAAAGTTTAACCATAAACGGTAATAAATATATTTGTAAAGAGTATTGTACGACAACACAATGTAACTTCTAACCAAGAACTTGTCGTGAAGCGACAATTAAAAAAAAAATTAAAAAATAGAACCTAACCTAAGTACAACAAAACAACAAAAGTAGAGCCAGAAAACAATATATTTAAATTTATAAAAGGTATTTACAATTTTATAAAAAAATGATGTGAGGATGATGATGGATGAAGTGAGAATACAATTAGATTATAAAAAAAAATAAAGGTGAGAGAATAGGGGAATATAGCGTTGAAGTGGGGCCTAAAAGTCGAAGCGACACACGTTGCGTTTGTAGAAGTAGGTTTCTTAGCAGCGACGGCACGCAGCGCCTGAAGCCAGCACACGCCGTTTGCGCTTGTAGAAGTAGGTTTCTTAGCAGCGACGGCGCGCAGCGCCTGGAGCCAGTACACGCAGCGTCCGGAGCCGGCGCACGTAGCGCCTGGAGAAGGGGCGCGCAACGCTTAGAGCCAGCAGTTGCAGCGCCCAAAGGTAGCGCCGGCGGTAGGTGCACTCGGCGCCTGGAGTAAGTAGTAGTAGTGCCCGGAGTAGTGTGGCCCCCGCGCTTGTAGTAGACTCGAAGCGACTTCCGAGGTAGATGGAGGCTTGTAGGATTCCGGAGTGGCGCGGCCCGAGTTTGAAGAAGGCTTCGCCGAAGACTTCACGTGTAAATGGAGGCTTGCAGGATCCCGGGGCAGTGCGGCCCCGGGATAAGGCCTTTAGGAGATACTTCCAATTCGCGAACTGAAGCGAGACTGCCTTTCTTCACCGGTTGTTCGGCTTTTATACCTTTCTAGAGAGAACGGAAAAATTATTTAAATTATACGCAAATTTTTTGTAAATGGTCAAGAGAAAAGAGGATTTATGTGGAATTATCGAAATAGGAATAATAGATCGGTAGCAAATTTGAATATAGTTACCATGGAAACGATATAAATAAGAAAGACAAAATATGTCAAATTTTTGTTTTTGGTTTATAATAAGAAAACGGTAAGATTTAAGTGGAAAATGAGATATTATTGATATAGGAAAAAAGGTAGCGCAACTGCCCACACAAAGTCCAAGATTGTAGAGTTACGGAAAACTAGCTAAAAGATCGAAAAAAGGTAGACTCCATTGACACCAATTTAAAAGTGCTGATAATGTGAAAATACGAAGTAGAAATGATTTGTTATTGTGTTCTTATGGTTTAAAATCGTTACAGGATCCTATGGAAATAAAGGTGATGTAAAATATCCAGTTTTGAGGTGAATGCAGAAAATCGAAACAGAATGGAAAAATGAATTTAAAATAATGTAAAATGATACGTGAGTAGTATAACACTACATTTTCCCCCCGACCCTGGAAAATTTTTGACTCAGCAAAAATTTTGATATATACATTCTAAAATAAACCATAAAAACACAGCTTTGCAGAAACAGACATCACCAGGCAAAATCAGATATACTATCTCTTACATACATCATCTGCCATTCAGGTAAGGGTGGAGTTCACATTCAATGACTACCACTCTAAAAGTGTGTTTTCGAAACGACATTAAGGCTTATTTAAGGAGTAGTCATCCGCTCCTGCGTGGAAAAAAAAATAAATTAGAGTCGAAGAAACACCACTCTTAAAAGTGTGTTTTCGAAAGGACATTCAGGCTTATTTAAGGAGTTGTCATCCGCTCCTGCGTGAAGATAAAGATAAAGAAATCAATCTTAAGCAAGCTTTAGTCGCTATGACTAAGTAAAGATAAAGAACGGCCAGAGCGGTAGGGCTCAAAGCCAGAGATCAGCAACATCACTAGCGAGATGTGTCTGAAATAATAAGAAGTGAAGATTAACCTACCAAATAAACAAACAAATTAGAAGAAATAATAGCAAGGTGAAAATGATGGTGATATTTATACATATATACAAATTAAATGTGATATTTATACATATATACAAATTAGCAGTTAATAAATGTTTAGATATTTATACATATATACAAATTAACAGTTGTAAATGCTTAGAAAAGTTATGAATCGTCTCGCTTCAGCTTTGAAAAACAATTTTATATAAAGTGTAAAGTTCAAAGTTAAGTTTAAGAAATAAAGATTTAATTGAAAAGTTATACCTCTTTAAGTTACCTAGAATAAAAATATTAAAGTGATGAATGTAAGTGTTGTGTGAAATGTAGGTCTAAATATAATCCAGATAAGTTGAAAAACTAGATGAAGTTTTGTTCTAGAATAAAAATATTAAAGTGATGAATGTAAGTGTTGTGTGAAATGTAGGTCTAAATATAATCCAGATAAGTTGAAACACTAGATGAAGTGTTGTTTTAGAATTTGGAAGGTATGAAAAGGATGAATAAATGAATGATGAATAATAAGTTAAGAACGAAAGGAAGAGCAATTAAATCAAAAGGGAATGGACAAGGCGCAGTAAAGGTGAAGAATTAAGAGAGAAAGAGGACTTTTACGTTGGGCGCCAAATGTCGTGAAGCGACAATTAAAAAAAAAATTAAAAAATAGAACCTAACCTAAGTACAACAAAACAACAAAAGTAGAGCCAGAAAACAATATATTTAAATTTATAAAAGGTATTTACAATTTTATAAAAAAATGATGTGAGGATGATGATGGATGAAGTGAGAATACAATTAGATTATAAAAAAAAATAAAGGTGAGAGAATAGGGGAATATAGCGTTGAAGTGGGGCCTAAAAGTCGAAGCGACACACGTTGCGTTTGTAGAAGTAGGTTTCTTAGCAGCGACGGCACGCAGCGCCTGAAGCCAGCACACGCCGTTTGCGCTTGTAGAAGTAGGTTTCTTAGCAGCGACGGCGCGCAGCGCCTGGAGCCAGTACACGCAGCGTCCGGAGCCGGCGCACGTAGCGCCTGGAGAAGGGGCGCGCAACGCTTAGAGCCAGCAGTTGCAGCGCCCAAAGGTAGCGCCGGCGGTAGGTGCACTCGGCGCCTGGAGTAAGTAGTAGTAGTGCCCGGAGTAGTGTGGCCCCCGCGCTTGTAGTAGACTCGAAGCGACTTCCGAGGTAGATGGAGGCTTGTAGGATTCCGGAGTGGCGCGGCCCGAGTTTGAAGAAGGCTTCGCCGAAGACTTCACGTGTAAATGGAGGCTTGCAGGATCCCGGGGCAGTGCGGCCCCGGGATAAGGCCTTTAGGAGATACTTCCAATTCGCGAACTGAAGCGAGACTGCCTTTCTTCACCGGTTGTTCGGCTTTTATACCTTTCTAGAGAGAACGGAAAAATTATTTAAATTATACGCAAATTTTTTGTAAATGGTCAAGAGAAAAGAGGATTTATGTGGAATTATCGAAATAGGAATAATAGATCGGTAGCAAATTTGAATATAGTTACCATGGAAACGATATAAATAAGAAAGACAAAATATGTCAAATTTTTGTTTTTGGTTTATAATAAGAAAACGGTAAGATTTAAGTGGAAAATGAGATATTATTGATATAGGAAAAAAGGTAGCGCAACTGCCCACACAAAGTCCAAGATTGTAGAGTTACGGAAAACTAGCTAAAAGATCGAAAAAAGGTAGACTCCATTGACACCAATTTAAAAGTGCTGATAATGTGAAAATACGAAGTAGAAATGATTTGTTATTGTGTTCTTATGGTTTAAAATCGTTACAGGATCCTATGGAAATAAAGGTGATGTAAAATATCCAGTTTTGAGGTGAATGCAGAAAATCGAAACAGAATGGAAAAATGAATTTAAAATAATGTAAAATGATACGTGAGTAGTATAACACTACAAACTTCACTTCTATTAACACAAGGGCCTTTAGCAATAAAATATAGTATTCTTATTAAGAATGCAGCTATATTATGGCTGCAGCTTCCATCTACTCGGCTCGACCGGGGTAGGATCGCGCTCACGATGAACACAAATACGAATTGCAGTTATTATATATTAATGTATAGATTAATGCTGTAGTGTTTCATATGCAGAGTGTGGAGAACCGGAGACCATTTTTTATATATACCTAGTCAGGTCATAAATTCTGTCACATGTTTAATATAAAATAATTGAATCAAGTTTATTCATTATGTAACCATTTATATACCAAAATGAACTTAACAAAACATAGATTCTTATGACACTAAAGTTTATTCAAAATGACCTCCGTGATTTTGAATACAGGCCTTCAATCTGCGCGGCCAGTCGTCTATCGCAGCACGAACGAGGTCCATGTCAATATCGGCGGCTGCCTTAATCAAGGATGTCTTGAGTGACTCCAAATTGGGATGAGGCTTTGAGCACGCCTTTTTCTCCAAGTGTTGCCATATCTTGTAATCTAACGGATTCAAATCTGAACAGGAGGAGGGCCAGTCTTCGTGCCGGATGAAGTCGATTTCACGCGCCGCTAGCCAGTCTTGTGTGCTCTTCGCTCTATGAGCTGGCACCGAATATTGTTGGAATACCCAGTGCCTGTTATTGAACATGGTATGAGAAACAGGTTCCACAAGGTTCGTCAGGACTGTATTTTGATACACAACTGCATTCGTTTTTACACCTTTCTCACAAAAACGTACCTCTGTTAAGCCCCAATAAGAAACTCCCAAACATACCATGAGCGAGGATGGAAAATGACCTCGTTGGACACGCGGAATACGGTTGCTCGCTTCTTCACTACTGTGTGCGTACACCTTATCATTTTGTTTGTTGTAGCTCTCTTCTACGGTAAAAATTTTTTCATCCGAAAAAAGAATTTCTCCATATTTTTTTCCCACGTACCGCTTCAACAAAGCGCGGCATCTCTTCAGTCTCAGATCCATTAGACGAGCATTCAAACGATGTCCTGCTTTTCTTCGATATGCCCGAAGCCCTAAGTCTTCATTTAACACCCTTTTCACCGTGGTTCTGCTTAACCCCATCTGAAGGGCCAACAGTTTCTGCTTACGTTTGGGATTTCTTTGAATTCGCGCCTTCACAGCTTTTATCACTGCTGGAGTCCTAACAGACCGAGGGCGACCACTTCTTAACCTGTCATCTACACTAGAATCTTCATTGTATCGTTTGATAGTACGATAAACGAATCTTTTGGTCATATTCAAATTTTTCAGTATGTAAAAAATTTGAATTGGCGTGTAACCGCAACGATGCAACGCAATAACTGCAACACGGTCTTCTTTAAGCGTTCACTTCATATTTAAAAATGAGTAAAATTCTAAAAAGTATACAGTTTTATTTTCATGAACAATTCGAAATTCGAATTCAATAAACTTTTTTGTGGCCAGCATTCTAAAAGAAAAGGTTTTACTGTGTGACAATACTTATGACCTGACTAGGTACATGACTAGCGACAAAATGGACTGCGTGTCCGTCTATCCCAACAATTCTTCGTATAAAAAAACGCATCGTTCATACCTCCTTCTTACAATCGTATCAATTTGAAAGCACCGAGATCTATTATTTACTATCATCCTTTCCCTTTTATCACTGTCCACCCTTTGTTCCGCGAACATCGTTTATATATCATTACTGCGATAGTGCTTCAGCTTTGTATCGGTAAGTTATAAAAACAACACAAGAATATATGAACCGTCGACTGGGTAAATATCTTCTAAGCCTATAAACAATTCATAAGAGGTCAGTTAAGAGAAACGCACAAAGCGAAATGGTTTTCATATTTACTTGAGATCTACTTATGATTTTAATTTTAGTAATATTTCATATATCTTATTATTATTACAACCTTGTTGACATTCATGTTTGGTATTATTTGTATTAGTTACAATAAAACATCTGCTATTATTTATTAGTTAGGGTGCTTAATGAACACACATTATACCTGATGGTAAGTGAATACAGATGCGCCATCACCTCTAAAGATCAATACGGCTTGTCGTCTCCTTACCAATAACGAGTTTCAGTTCTCGACACTCACCAAACGAAATGCAGCAGCATTATTCTGCTATTGCACGCCTCACAAGGTGAGGCAGGTGCTCTACTCTCGATATTTATACGTGGTAGAGCCATGCTGCAGCTATATTAGTAGTATAGTTCTAGCACGAATGGGTGGGCTTGACCGGGGAAGAACCACGCTCTCACAGAATACCAGCGTAAAATAGCAGCTTAAAACCGCTGTGTTTCGTATGGTGAGTGTAGAAAACCGGAGACCCCTTTTACTGGAAAAGAGGCATTCCATCTTAGTCCTCACGGTGACACACACACACACTCAGGGTGACAACGCATCTGCATTTGGATTCGCAAACGAGGATAGATGTAGATGTCTATGGGCCACGGAAGCCACTTACCATCAGCTGGACTGTGTGCTCCTTTGTCACCCTATCCTATAAAAAATACCTAATTTTGCTACATAAAATCGCTCATATACGTTTAGCTAGACGTCAAATCCATATTATTATTAAAGTTACAATAACTATAGACATTGAATTATAAGATTAGTTTATTTTGTAATTGATTCACTTTAGATTACATAACAAAAAATGTAATTGAAAAATTATATGGACAGCCGTCCGTTAGTCTGTGCGTCGGTGAGTCTTTTAGTTTAATAGAAATGTAAGCAATAGATTGAGATACCTATATAGTATTAAATAAGATTCCATAAATTCTAAGGAGGATCCCTATTGATTTTTGTTATTGAACTCAAAACCGTTTGAAAGTAATTTTATTTAATTTTGATGAAAAAAATAAAAACGTTCATAAGGCGTGCACTTTTGGATTTTCAAACTATTTTACAGTAGTATACTCTGCGAGCGTAGTCCTTCCCCGGTCGCGCCGAATCAATCGGGCTGCACCCATAACTTAATTTACGGAGACACGCTTCGGCTTTACCACATAAAAATGGTTAGACACTTTTGCAACTAGAGCTTAAAAGTCTAAATTGTAATGTCCTCCAGACAGAATTTCGATCACAGCGGTAAGTCTCAACGGACACTGAACATATGCGTAGGACACGATTATAATAGTGTCCGAGTGTATGCACAAACACAGGTACTCTTAGGTTCTTTCACACTCATAGTCCGATGGGACAGCAATCCGATACGACCGGAGAGCTAGCTCAGCACTAACGGCTTTACATGCTATCTGAGTCAGGGGGTGAAAAACTGCCAAATTCCTGACTCCGTGCTACTACAAAATTTCTTTTAGATTTGATTTCAGATTTTGGCCCGACCCGGGATTCTAACCCGGGATTTCATAATCAATAATCGTGCTTACGACCACTAGGCCAGAGACAGTCAAACTAAACTTGTGGTCAACAAAGTTACCACATATAATTTCAATAAAAATAAAAGCTACATTTCATAAAATAATGAAAACTTATAAATTTATTCCCTAGGGCATGAATAAACGCGATAAAATTATTTATGTAAATTTTATCACAGTCTCATTAGCGTAGTATATTTTCAGAAGAGCTTAATAGAGAAGGTTCGAGCTCTCACACAAATTACATTCGCCAACAACAATTTGTTACAAGTCTAAATTGAGAATTGATACTCCCCGATCGGTGGCAAATGATCGATCGCTTATCAACGTCAATAATAGATGAAAAATAAATTTATACTGCAACTTGAGAGTTTGTGAATATGTAAAATTAAACTTGTTTTCTATATTAATGAGATGATTTGTGAATAATTTTACACAATTTTCGAACTAAGAATAAAATAGGAGATACTGTATCTGTTTTATTATAGACGATAAAATTTCATCGTCCTTAATAAAGCAGAAGCAATTTTTTTTTTAGATAAGGGGGACAAACGACCACACAGTCCACCTGATGGTAAGTGGTTGCTGTAGCCCATATACATCTACAACAATCCCCGATTACGAATCAAAATGCAGATGCATTGTCACCCTGTGAGGACTAAGATCGAATGCCTCGTTTCCAGTATAAAGGGTCTCCGGTTCTCTACACTCACCATACGAAACACAGCACCGTTAAGTTATTTTACACTGGTATTCAGTAAAACGTAAAGTTATGGCCTTTGTGCATCCCATGGCTGGGCACAGGCCTTCTGTCATTTCTGAGAGGGGCATGGGGTAGTTAGTTTACCGAGCTGCTCCAGTGGCTGTTGGCTAGTGAACGCAAATAAAAAACACTGATGTTGGCGGACTTGTGATCTCGATATACTTCTCTATTCCTCAGACATGCAATTTCTTACCTTAGAGTATGTACTTAGCAGAAAATTAAATTTTTAATAATCAAAGTGAACAGAAATTCTAATCTAACTTTTTAACCTAACCTCTTTAGTCTGTACTTTGATCTATAATTTTGACATCATAAATGAATACATCAGTAAGCTGCTACTACGTTAAAATATTTCTATATTGACATTTTAATATTTTATCACCAAATTCAGGGTCTGCAACAAATCCTTCAACAA
This sequence comes from Parnassius mnemosyne, assembly GCA_963668995.1. Lineage (NCBI taxonomy): Eukaryota > Metazoa > Arthropoda > Insecta > Lepidoptera > Papilionidae > Parnassius > Parnassius mnemosyne. The sequence continues at coordinate 8,740,721 of CAVLGL010000081.1, forward strand.
GTTCTGATTCGCTCAATAATGAATGTTCGTTCATGAGATAAGTTCCAAATAAAAATTATAAAGCACATGGCGCATTGTATCAAACAGACTATATGTTATAACTCTGGGCGGTCAAAAGGGCCACAAAAAAACCTATTTTTTGTAGCCATTGTAGCTGTCCCGATTTTAAAACCAAATTCCCGCTTATTTTTACCTTCCATCCCGAAATTTGACACTGGACCTGGCAACACTAATCATGGATAAGACAAACATGTGTAACGGCTATGCCGGTAGTTGTTGTGAGAACTACCTAAGACAAAATGTCCGCCAAATAAGTCCAACTGCGTCCTCCCCAAACGGGTTCCTGCCTTGTCGTGGCGGGGGAGGGGGGCGGGCTTAGTAACCCCCTTGGCTGGCCCGTGGTGTAGGGCCAGCACGAGATGGCCACTGCGAGTGGGCTTGGCGAGCCCACGTCGGATGTGTCGGTGGGCTGTGGCGATAGGGGTGCCCTTTCCCCCTACCGCTGTAGTCGAGGTGGATTCGCGGGGAAGAGGAGTGTTGGTATGGCGCTGATGTGTGCGAAAGCGTTCCCGTGGCCCTGCCAATATGCGGCGAAGGTGGAACACCATAAGATCTTAGTCGGTGCGAGTCCAACATAACCCGTCCTTGCCCCCGTGAGGCGGGTATGCGTAGGCATTTCCCCAAGTAAGTCCAAGGTAAGTCCAACTTCGGGCAGCATTCGGGAATTTATGACACAACTTCTCAATACTTATACCTCGAAACTTGAAAACAAGTGCAAGTTGCCAATGATGACATATGGATCTGAGACTTGGTCCTTCACTGCTGGCTGTATGTGGAAGCTCAAATTCGCTCAACGAACCATGGAGAGGGCTATGCTCGAAGTCTCTCTGTGTGATAGAGTTCGAAATGAAAATGTCCACAACAGAACCAGAGTAAACGACATAGCTCAACAGATAAGTAAGCTGAAGATGCAATGGCCCGGCCATATAGCTCGAAAACCCGACAACCGATGGACAAGAAAGAGTTCATGAGTGGCAGCTTCGTAATCGTTGAGCGACCTGAGCGGCATGGAGTCGATAGATGAGATTGGTTCAGGATCGTGTTTAGTGACATTCGTTTTTAGAGAAGTCGTTATGCAGTGTTGACTTGTGAAGCAGTCCTTCACAAGTTCACTGTACGGCCTAAAAGGAAAGAGATGATGATGATGATGATGATAATGATGAAAGACATAAACAGATTTAACGTTTTTAAGATTTTTTAAACATATATTATACCACCATAAATTAGTTAATCATATAGCAGAAACCACGAGTCCACTAGTCTCCAGACATCAACAACTTAACCGAAAAACAGCATAAAAGGGATGAACCCTCAAACAAATTGCAATTAACCCGTCCATTTTATATGGCACGCTACTGCCTGCAGCGTTCATTCCAGCTTCAAAGACATGGTCTACCAACACTGGACTCTATTCAAACTTGTTTGTGTTAATCAGATAGGGTGAGCAATATGCAACATGTTTGTACAAGGAGAGGCAGAAAAAAGATTTTTACCGCGTCGCTACGTAACAAATGTCGCTTTATGAACTTTAAGCTGCGGGGCGATCAAATAAGTCGTGATGCCATCATTTTGTGCTAAATTAAGTGACACTATAAATGTTAACAAAATTTTTAATTTTTAATTTTTCAATAAATATATGCACAACCTTTTCCTGAACTGCTAAATCTCTTTTTTTTTACGTTAAAGTCGACTTTAAAAAAAGTCAGATTTGAAATTCGATTACTTGGAAGTTGTTGTTGTTATTATGGGTCCGATATTTAAAAGTCTAAAGTTCAACAAATCTCCACGTTTTGTGGTCGATTAAGATGGGCCTATTCTGCTGTTTTTAAAAGTATGTCTGTAAGTGTGCGTCCGTTCGACCTTGCGTGCATAAGTTTGTGTGCGTACGTTTTAGTAAAATTTTTGGTCATTTATATGTCTTGATGCATGTGTAGGCGACTTTGAAAATCGCTGTACCAGATATCTCACACTGCTGCTCTCCGTCGTCGCCAGTCTAAGTATTGTACGTCAATCACACCGCCATCTCTCTAAGGCCATAGGATTTTCGGCTATAACGGAACGCAATGAGGTGGTGAATTCTTTCGCCGCCACCACCATACGAGATGTTTAATTTATCCCGTATAAATTTTAAACATATCTGAAGATAAGAATCCAATTAGTTGGTAGTAATAAGTTTATGTTTTGCGTTTCGTGTGTTGTATATATATACCAATGTTCCCGGACATGCGAATGCACATTTTCTATCCTATTCATTTATTAATATCACGGCTATGCTTGTTTGTAATATTTAAAAAAAATCGCGACTAAGCATGAGTAATGCGTGATGCAAAATAATCAAACAATACTATACAATATTTATATTTGAACGCTCTAAACAGGTTGCATTGTTACCGTTCCGAATGGGTCATAGTGATGAAAAAATTCCGCCTCGGGTGCCGCATATGGCACCCTCAACGTTCAATTTTGTAAATTATACGCATGTTTAAATTTCGAACCGCATTATTTGAGCCTATTTGAATTCTAACCGCCGCGCCACTTCGTAATCGGACTAGGATTTGTGACAAGATTAGTTACAATAATGGAAAACGAGGGGAAGGGGAGTTAGCTACATAACATTTGTAATGCGAAGTGAAATGAAAATTACTATGTTCGAGATCGACATTATGTCATTACTAAGAGTCATAGAATTTCCTTTACGACAGTACGTCTCCCAGCTTGATAGATCCGTATATATTTGGATTGTGAGTCCTATAAGATGAATTATTTACTGTTAGTTTGTTACAATGGGTTCTCTATATCACGTGTTACATAATAAAATAAAACAGATACCCCTGTCAGTGATTGTCAGAATTTAAATATTACTTAAATATATATAAACTTTGTTTTAGCATATCAATCTACAAATTTTAATCTGTGCCTATGTTTAAAAAATTAACTTTAAAATTATTAAAAGAATTGATATTGAAAATAACTTGGGACCAATTTGTTTCGGAAGGCAGGATTATTATATTTTTTTAACAATTATAGGATTTAATTGACCCTTTTCAATGCAAACGAGGCATTCCATCTTAGCCTTCAGAGATGACCACGCATCCTCATTCTAAAGGTACAATTCCGTAGCCGACCGCAGACAGCAGCAGCAGGCGACGTGTCGTCGCGACATGTCGCTGCAGTCATGATTCCGAACCCGACTGCAGGCGGCAGCAGCCCATGTCCCAATCTGTTCCTAATGTTCTATGGGTACTCTATTTATGTAGACAAAATAGGTACTATATATATACATATGTATATGTATATCTATTTACCGCTTTTATTTACCTCCTTTCCTATATTTTTTCAAATATTATCTTTTGTCACACTGTTTAAATAATTATTGTGAGATACATCGTACAGTGCGGGATATTGGGCCACCTGGTTTATCAGTTTCTCTTCCACGGAATCGGTGAAACTCATCTTTTGAGCAAAATTCAACGTGTCGCTCGGGCGTTGGCAGCACTACTGTCGGGCTACAGTGTCGTCTGCTGCTCGGCCCGTAGCGGCAAACGACGTGTCGCTAGCTACGGAAGGTATTTCATAGAACTACATAGAAAGCAGTAGTGTCGCGACGACACGTCGCCTGCTGCTGCTGTCTGCCGTCGGCTACGGAATGGTACCTTTATTCTTAATTGAGGATAAATGTAGATGTCTATAGGGTACAACATCCACTTACCATCGGGATGACTATGTGCTCGTTTGTTACCCTTAATCTATAAAAAAAATAAAGTAAGATTGTATAAAATTTATTTCGCTTATTTTATCACGTTGAATATAATTCAACGTGATAAAATAAGCGAGCTTATTTTTTTAACAATTAAGTTAAAATTAAACACGATAAAATCCGTAAAATTGTTTATATTAAATATGTAGTATTCTTAGTAGACGGACAGCGGAGACTTAGTAATAGGGTGCCGTTGGTTACTCTTTGGGTAAAGAACCCTAAAAATGAAAAAATCGAGACTACGAATCCCAGATGAAGCCAACATACGTCCAAAAGAAGGAATTGCTAGGCATCGTCAGGTTCTGTTATGATTGTCCTTAGGCACGGGAAAATTAGTACTAACGAATGTCTCTATATGTGGCACTGTAATATCTCCTATATAGTTAATAGTTCCAACAGTTTTTTTGCAGATTCTAGCCAAATCATTACTCAAATATTACGTAACGTTCAAACATGTAGTTGTTTTAATGTATAAAACAACACATTTTTATTACACTCTTAGGGAAGGAAGTAGATACTTTAATATATGAAAATATATGTGGCAATAGAAAACTGAAGTCCGATTGTACTTAAATGTAGTGCTCAGGCTTATTGCAATACAAAAATACATTTTCCTTTATGGAGGTGGAATGCAGTAATATGATTGTCGGGAAACGCGATATCCACGCCCTCTCGGCGAGCGCTCGTTACACTATTATTTGAATTTGGAAAACGAACGGCCCACTGCCTTCGGGCGTTTTATACTCTATGCATATTTCAGTCGGTTTGGATGTAGCAATTTATTACATTTTTGGGGCTTGAGTTCGCAATATGGTAACATAAAAACTTTTTTTGGTTTCATAAGAAAATAAGTTTTTGAGTTGACATTTTAAAATAAATATTTTTCAAGGAATAAATATGACAAACGAACAAACCTTGTGATGGTGATGTAAAAGGATCAATCACTTCATATCATCCCGTGGATATCGTAAAATTGATTATGGGAAGTACCAGAAAGATGTCATAGCTTATATACAAATTGTTATTATAAGTATCTAGTTTGAATATATGTAATCTCAGACTAACAAAAAAAGATAAACGGAGCACTGCGTTCATTTCAAGTGACGGCAAAACCATGCTCAACTTATTGTAACAACACCCACGCATATGCGTATGCGTATATCTATCATTTGCAACCAACAACATGATTTTAGGTGTGATGTAAACGTCCAGCAATAAACTTTCACGAACCGTTAAAGAAGTATTGAGCGTGAGTGCGTGTCAAGAATTTAAGCATCTGTCACGTCATCAGTCTATTGGCCAAATACTCAAACGCTACCCAATTTTAAAATGTCGTTAAGTCTCTTGATGTCACAGTCACTTCGACTTAAAGTGATAGAGACAGCACGGGACTTTAACGGCATCTTAAAACTGAGCAGCATTTGAGTATTTGGTCATATATTTCTTTGTTGGTCTGTTATAATGTGTAGTTATAATTAAATTATTGTAGGTACACTAAGGCCAGTATTAATAAACGTTAGTCATCTCAAGTACACGCACTTGTATACATTCTTGAGGTTATGATCTTATTAATAAACATATCTCAAGATGCGGTTTAGGTTTACGATATCAGCTGAGTGCCACACTGATTAATAAACGAAACTCGACTCTCAAGTGTGTGTACTTGAGTGCAAATCACAGAACAGTATTCCTAAGTACAGCGTTTTGAGATACTGTTTTTAATGTGTTTATTAATTAGCAACGATCTTGAGGTGCTGATATCGTAAGGATTATTAAATTATCGTATCAAATAATTACGCACTTGAGTTCGTCGTTGAGTAACGTTTATTAATACGGGCATAAGTCTGCTTCTCTTTGGCTTATCCAATTGTATGAACGCTAAAGAAATTTCAACATAAACGAAACTGTGTTTTTACACAAAACCTTTATTTCTATTTCTTTGTCATAATCATAATTGTTAGTTTTTACTCTTGTCAATTCAATGAATAAATAAATACTCAGAAAGTATACATTTTCCATACAAAAAGTTTCGTTTAAAAGACACCAAACAAAATCATAAACCCAACTTATTAAACAGTAGCTTAATTAAAACAAAAATAACAAATCAGCCACTCATAATCCTGCCTCTATCACACTGTAATGCAATATGTGCACCAAGGGGTCGCGGCGCAACAACTAGCTAACAAGCGGAGCGGTGCGCTTGCGGCGAATTCACATTCAGCCTTACCCGGGATGCCCTTGAAATTCACCGCGTTGTTTAAACGAATACAAATATATCTTTTTCTCCTTTCTTCTTTATCTGTCCGTAACAGTCCAATGCTGGACCTGCGGCGAGGAAGATTTGCCGTAACCGTACACATTTGACGCTACTGAAGGTTGTCGGTCTCTTCAAAAGATTTTTCTAGCATTTTCCATGATCGCCGCTAATCACACGGGAAGGAAGGGGCCACCACGCACCATATATTCAATTGTTTATTTTTTATATACAGTTTTATTAACTAACACATGATAATGTTTATTTTCATTTCTTATTCAAATTTTTTAAATAACATTAAAGTAACGGGCTTACTACAGTCCATCTGATATTAAATAGCAACTGCAACCCATGGACACCGCAACCAACTTAAAAAAAGAATTGAAAGAAACTATAAAAGAGACTATAGGTTTTTTTTATATAACAGGGTGACAAACGAGCACACAGTCCACCTGATGGTAAGTGGTTGCTGTGGCCCATAGACATCTACATGTATCCTCGTTTGCGAATCAAAATGCAGATGCGTTGTCACCCGTGAGGACTTAGATGGAATGTCTCTTTTCCAGTAAAAAGGGTCTCCGCTTCTCTACACTCACCATACGAAAAACACAGCAGTGTTAAGCTGCTATTTTACGCTGGTATTCTGTGAGAGCGTGGTCCTTCCCCGGTCGAGCCGACCCATTCGTGCTACAACTATACTATTAATACAGCTGTAGCATAGCTCTACCACGTAAAAGGTACATTGACATCTCTATTATATTGGAAATCATTGCTGTCTGTGATTTTCTAGCAGTATGGTATTAAACAACAAAACAAGTATGGTATTCCAAAATCAGTTTGGCGAAAGAAATGGATCCCTATTACCTGGCAATATGCCCAAAGAAATTAATTCGATATGGCCAACTCTACAAATAAAAAAAAATAGTATAGTCACGCTGCAGCGTGGGGACCGCGTTTCCATAGAACATCTACGTAAAGCAGAAACCCCTTTTACTTGTAACGAGGCATTCCATCTTAAACCTTAGGAAAATAAGGATTTTAATTCACAGTCGAGAATAGATGTAGGTTTCTATAGGCCACAACATTCACTTACCAACAGGTGGACTGTGTGCTCGTTTATCACCTCATCCTTAATACAAACGTTAGTGCGTATGTTAGTGATCGTGTAACTTCTGAACCATTTGACCGAGGTCATATTCACACAATATACTTGTTCGGTCGAGACGATGGTTTATAGCTATCCTAGAATAGAAGAGAGGTGATGTAGTTAGGTTATTAACAAATTCCTTAATTCTGGACCAAAATGACTCATATCCACAATATATGTTGGAAAGAATTACAAAATTTGGGCCTGATAGGTGGCACTATGTTCGAGTTATTAAAAAAATTATAAACAACAAAAACTCATCGCAATATCTACAGAAAAGGGCAGAACAAGTAAAGCTCAGTAGCATCTAAGAATTCCGGGCTACCTTTACGACTATTCAGACACGCAACGGTCCTTATAATCTCCTCGATTAAGAATCAAAATTCAGATGCGTTGTCACACCTGAAGACTAAGACGGAATGGCTCGTTTTTAGCAAAAAGGGTCTCCGGTTTTCTACACTCACTATACAAAACACAGCAGCATTAGGCTGCTATTTTACGCTGGTATTCTGTGTGAGCGTGGTCCTACCCTGGTCGAGTTGACCCATTCGTGCTACAACATAGCTGCAGCATGGCTCTACCACGTACAAGGGTCCTTCAGATTGAATTTTAAGTCACGTCAGCCAGTCAGTTCTCAGTAGTAGTCCGAAGACAGGATTATATTGCCAGAGTGTGAGAGAGATCAGGCGCAGGCCTAGCGGCTTTACGTGATTTCCGAGGCACGAGGGTAAAACAAAACACCTTTTAACTTCTTAACTCCGGACTGTTACCGAGAATTTCTCGACAGAAAAACTCAATAACTGATTTAGGTCCGGGATTTGAACCTTGGACCTCAGCAACTGCGTGTTCGACCACTAGACCTACGAGGCAGTCAAGCGTTATTATATTGAGTAGTACAATATACTTCGGCAACAGTATGACTGAGTTGTAAAAACTAGCTAACAAGCGAAGCGGTGAGCCCGCGGCGCCCTAATTCACAATTTGCCGCACGCCCGGGACGAGGTTGAAATTTCACTGCGCTCTACAAATTTATTGCGGAACTCGAATTTGCCTATTACGAAATACACACTTTGTTTTTAGATGATTGCTTATTTAGTTTCTTCGGGACAGTGCTGTAGTGGAGTGCTTGTTATATTTATTAAAGGATTTAGAGTTTTAAAGAGGGAGCGGAGGAAGAACCACAGACGTTAGGAGAAACGAGAAACTCGAAGAGCGAAAGAAGCAGATAACGCATAACTAATATCAAATCTTGCAAGTGATTTAAAGAAATCGAGTCAATGATATTATGAATGTAAAAAGTTTAATTTACAGCCTATTATATACGTCCCACTGCTGGGAATAGGCATCTTGTGATTTCTGAGTTTTTTAGGACAAGGAAATGTCTGCCGCACTGCTCTAATGCGTGTTGGAGGACTTCATGTCTTCGAAATATATTGTTGTAATTTCTCAAATATTCAAGTTACTTCACGATATTTTCATGATGTTCAAATTGCAAGACACAATTTTATCAGTGCCGGTGGGGATGGAATTTAGATTTCTTGTGTCACCGAGCGATTAGCCCCTTTACCCTTTACATAGTCGAATAGTCGATATAGTCGAATGTAAAAAAATAAAAAAGCTATTGAAATAATGTTAAACAGTGACATTTTAAAATAAGCTACGTACTTTTTAAATAAATCTTTAAGTCATTAAAATCTTTAAAGTTCTAGTTATGTTGATACTCAGTATTTTTTGCACACGATCAAACAGAATTTAGTAAAATTAAATAAAATAAAAAATCAAAATCAAAATAATAAAAAACATAAAAATAATACTTTCAACCTTAAACTTTAAAAACTCAATATATTTTACCTGTCGGTTGAATTTCAAACAATATAATTAGAAAAATCTAAATTCAAAGTATACAAAAACATATTTCCCATCAAAATCTCGCTACACGACAGGCTACATATATCATCATCGATAGTAATAAATAATTCAGTCGAAAACCGACGCATCACTTCACTATCCATTCGCGCTGGCTTTCACATAATCCGCGGATGAAGGACGTCGCAACACAGCGCGCTCGACGCGGAAAAATCTCACCCTAACCGAATAACCCTTCGGTGGGGGTGCACCCGACCCCCGGGCTTCCGATTGGCCGCCCCCCAGGAAGGATATGACCTATAGTTTTTCTTCTTAAGAACTTCCTACGACCATTGTGAGCGTGATATACGAGCGACCGGGACGGGGGCGTAGATTGATGATTGCCCGTATCCGGCCGCTCGCAATCACATCTGTGCTCGATCCGGCAATTTCCCCGCATATTCGTTTACCCGGCGCATTATAGGGGCAAACTCCTTCCGCGTCTGAGTGTTATTGCCTCTATTATGAGCGCCGAGAGCTTAATGCTCGTCGTTACGAGATAAAGGAACGTAACGGCGAGCCTCCGTCGTTTTTATGCGGTTTTCGCGACGGATGGGCTTTATGGATTTTTATCTTTGCGCTAGGAATCTTTTTAGTTTTTTACTCTTTAACGACCAAATTTTCCTGTAATAATAACCGTTTCAGTTACCGTTACAGATTATCAAAGTCCACTATAGAACATAGGCCTCCCTCGTATATATTCCCTCATAGGGGTAAAACTATATATAATAAAATAAAACTAATAATTATTGTTTAAATGCATAAGAAAATTTTAAATTATATTAATTATAATGTTACTCATTTTTATTTGAATAGGTTTTTATTTCATTTTAAAGTAGGTACAGGCAAGACAACCATATATTCTACGAAAAGATCTTTTATCTTAAATCAAATACTTATATTTCAAAACTTATAAATTACTTATAACAATTAAGTAATAAAAAAGGAAAGTAACCATAAAAGAAGGTCGCATCTTTTCAAAAAATTTAAAATAATTAAGATCTATATGTCACTTATAAAATAACACGTTATTTTCCAATGTAAAGATCATTTAATGATTACGGTGATTTTGGGGTGGAATTCCGAATCAGTCGGCCACTATCACTATGCAAACATATTATTGATAAAAAGGTCACAATTCCATTTATTAACAGAGACGTCTTCAATTTAGTAAGCCATCTCAACAATAGGGGGCGCGACGCAATCAGAGGGCGGCGGCGAGTCGGCACTTAGCCCGGGCGGCGCCTCAACTCCACCGCAATTTATAGCGCGCGATTATCGCTAACGTACGGACCCACTAACTTCACTTCTTACAAATTAACAGCCTGTGGTATAACAAGGCTCAGGCCAAATATTATGTCAAAACATTGAAATGAAATAATATATTTTTACTTATTTTTTAGGGCTCCGTACCCAAAGGGATTAGCAACGGGACCCTATTACTAAGCCTCCGCTGTCCGTCTGTCTGTCAGCGGGCTGTATCTCTCGATCCGTAATAGGTAGACAGGTGAAATTTTCCCAGAATGTGAATTTCTTTTTTATATAGAAGAGGGGGCATACGAGCATGCGGCTCAACCTGATGATAAGTGACTACCGCCGCCCATGAACAACTGCAACACCAGGGGAATTGCAGATGCGTTGCCGGCCTTTTAGAAAGGTGTAAGCTCTTTTCTTGAAGGTCCCTAAGTCTTATCGGTCCGGAAAAATCGCCGGTGGTAAACAATTCCACAGATAAGATGTACGAGGAAGAAAACTCCTAGTATAACGCACAGTCGTGGACCGCCTAGCATCCAGATGGTGAGGATGGAATCGTGAATATTGACGCGATGTGCGTTCGTGAAATTTGGCGGCTGGAATTAATTCGAACAAATAATAAAAATTAAAATAAATTAAAAATTGAAAGGGACTCTTACCTACCAGAAACGTGTGTTACGATGCTACGGAACCCTTCATTCGCGAGTCCGACTCGCACTTGGCCGGTTATTTATAGAATAGGGTGACTGCCAAGCGAGCACACGCTTAACCTGGCGGTAAGTGGATGTTATAACCCATAGACTTATTACACCTACGTGTGTCTTCGATTAAGTATCAAAATGCAGATGCTTTTTCATCCCTGAGGACTAAGATGGAATGTTTCGTTTCCTGTAAAAAGGGTTTCTACTTTCGAGGGGCTCTCAACACTCACCATACGAAACACATCAGCGTTAAGCCAACAGGAGGGCAACTTTGCCACAAACGTAAACTTTGCAATTTGCAACACAAAGAAGCAAATCATAACTCTGAGTGTTGTGTATTATATTATGAGGTAAAATTACCTTCAACCTTGAAGTCAAATCCTATTATTTTAATTATAAACCATGATGATAAAGTTGCTACAAAGTGAGGTTAACTTTGCCCTTTTCTATTTTTTAGTATTTTGTCTATTTAATGTTAGTATTTGTTTAAATCATTAATAAATACCAAATCTATGAAGAATATAGTGTACACATTTAACATTGACGCCCAGTATCACAGTACATTTTTTGTTGGAAAGTTGGTCTTAAACTTTTAAGTCCTTTCAAAAAAAGGTTCACGATACCTAATATCGTACCGCGGTTGTTGTAAGAGGCGACAAAGGGAATTCTGTCTATTCCTCGAAATAGGAGATTGGCAGCTGCGTCTTTCGAAACAATTAAAAATAATTGTTGGCATGGCATTCCCCATAGATGGCATTGGCAATCTATGAGGAATTAAAGAATAGTAGTTCTTAGAATACGATATTTTTTCGAAAATCAACAATTTGTATTATTTCCCAAATCTATCGGTTCTATTTGATATTCGAACCTAGTATCGACTCAGTAGTCAAGCACACAAACCACTATACCGCAGTATCGTAACAGACATACATAACACAGTGAAATGGTCAACGCATTAAAATGTATTAAGCGCACACTCCGCAGCTTTTACATCGGCGTGCATTTCCACGCCCACGTAATAAATTTACTCGCCGTTAACTAGTCCCCCGCAGCGGACACGCGACCAAACTTGTGCTAACACAGAGAGAACGGACACTTAATGCTATGCTCTTTATTCCAAGTGTTAAGTGAACTTGATTAAATAAAAATCTCTGTCTTTTAGAGGTAAAAAAAATCTCTTGGTCGGTAAAGAACCGTGAAGAAATCAACAGGCATCCTCTTAATATTTTTTCCGATCGATTAAAGAATAACATAGTTCACAAAAAACTAGAACCAAATTAAAACCAAACAGAATTTAAAACTCATAAGCATTTCCACAAGCAGCACTTATTCACAAGTATAACGTTTATCGCCCTCCACAACCGTATTAACAGGAATTTGTTACTTACATAGTTATATATTAACAAAGTGTTCGTATGTGCGAAGGAAAAAACATCAAAAAGACAAAATATATTTGTAAACAATGTTATGTTTACAAATAAATTTTGTCTTTTGTGGCTAAAATATATAAATTATCTGGGTTAGTACAGCGAGAGCCAGCGACGTACAGTTGACCATGTATTTTAAATATGATAGGGTGACAAACGAACACACAGTCCACCTGATGGTAAGTGGTTGCTGTGGCTCATAGACATCTACATCTATTCTCGATTACGTATCAAAATGTAGATGCGTTGTCACCCGTGAGGACTAAGATGTAATGCCTCGTTTCCAGTAAAAAGGTTCTCCGGTTCTCTACACTCACCATACGAAACACAGCAGGGTTAAACTGCTATTTTACATGTTATTCCGTGAGAGCGTGGTCCTTCCCCGGTCGAGCCGACCCATTCGTGCTACAACTATACTACTAATATAGCTGCAGCATGGCTCTACTATGTTAAAAATAGTTGTTTCTTAAAACTTTAATAACTTTATATTAAATGAAGATAACGCAATATTTTTTTAAGACAAGGACCAAGTGTCTAAGATATAAAACTTAGAAAACCTAATTGAAATCTATCCAGCAGTTTTTCCGTGATACGCGCACAACTACAAATCTATCATTTTATTTAGAATTATAGATGGAGTCAACATATTTCTGCCGCTTAGCATTTCGCATTCGTATTTCAAATTAAAGTAGGTATATAATATATATATATATATATATATATATATATATATATATATATATATATATATATATATATATATATATATAATTTAGTTGCAAAATGGAATTATCATTCTAAAAACCGAGAGAAAGAATAGATGGTGCAAGGAGGATCCCCTATTGATCTATTGAAATATAGTAGTATAAAACGGAATAAAATATTTTTTACTTTAAGGGGCTATATCATCAGCCCACAATAGTTCACAACTGGTCGTAAATCTCTTCCGTAGTATAGAAAAATTACTTTTCATTACGATACGACAATAAAATGGAAAGAGTTATAATATATTCCATATTAGTCCTCGAAGGTGTTAATAAGCGTTTGTTTGGAGTGCTCCATAACTAGATAGAACTGTGATATATACTATGTATGAGGCAGCTGGCATGACGCGGAAACGTTAAAATCGGACAAATTAACGGCTCTTTATCAGAGATAATGATGATAATAATTATTTATTTCTTTAAACTTTTATGAACAAAAATGATAAATCTTACATATGGCGGACTTAATGCCTTAAGGTATTCTATCCCAGTCAACCATTAGCCTAAGCCGAGATAAACATATGGGAGGTAGTGCAGCAAAACTAAAGTAATAATGAGAAAAAAAGTAACGAAGTTCGAATAAACCAGAATATATGTGTGAGTGTGAGTGTGTGTGCATGTGTGCGCGTGTTTGCGTGTGTACGCGTGTGCGCGTGTGCGCGGGTGCGCGTGTGCGCGTGTGCGCGTGTGCTCGGGAGCGCGGGTGCGCGTGGGTGTATGCGTGCGTGCGTGCGTGCGTACGTGCGTGCGTGCGTACGTGCGTGCGTGTGTGCATGTATGCGCGCGCGCGCGCGCGCGCGTGTGTGTGTGTGTGTGTGTGTGTGTGTGTGTGTGTAAGGTATTCTATAAGGTAATATCATAGACATGTACATATAATAATATCCTCCAGACCGAATTGCGGTCACGGCGGGCAGTTTCAACGAAGATTAGCCAATAAAGACAGGATTATATTGCACAAGTGTATGCGTCTACAAGTGAACTCTCTATTCCCTCACTCTCATAGTCCGATGGGACGGTATACCGACACGACCGGAGAGAGATCAGGCGCAGGACCAACGGCTTTACGTGCTTTCCGAGGCAACTTCCTGACTCCGGGCAGTTACTGAGAATTCCTTGATGAAAAAACTCAAGTGATTTTTTGGCCCGACTCGAGAATCGAACCCGGGATCTCATGATCAGCAGTCGCACTACTACAACCACTAGACCAACGAAGCAGTCATATAATAATAATACTGGTTATTTAAAATTATTTTTCCTATAATTAAAATGTAATCCTGGATCTAGGAGTAAATACTATTTACTTACTAAAATTAACTTTTAAATCATTGACGAAGCGAAGGAACAAACAAGTTAAATGGACAATATTCTACTTGGAACAAAAGATTACGTTGTAAATTGACGACCGCTACCCGCCCTCAATAGGCCATTAGCGTGAAAGAAAAACTTGTAAGAAATGGGGTACAATACGCGGCGTACACTGAACGAATTTTTTGTCAAGCAGTTAATCGAGATGGAAACATTTATATAAAAGTTAGGTATTAACGTCATCCATATCGAATTTTGATTACGGCGGCCGGTCTCAACAGAGACAATTACGCACATCAGGATTGTATAGCACAAATGTCGCAAACAAGCACAGGTGCACTTTCTATTCCCTCTCTATAATAGTCCGATGGGATGGCAATCCGACACCACTAGAAAGAGATCAGACGCTACGCTAATGGCTTGGGGCTTTATTACTCCGTGCTGCTACTGCGATTTTCTTGCAAGAAAAACCCAATAACTAATTTTTCTGGGATTCGAACCCGGGATCATTAGATCAACAGTCGCACTTACAATCACTAGACCAACGATGCATTCAAACACTCTATAACAGAAGAAGCCAATTGCTACTCGTACTTCGTCGTCAAATATAGATAAAATAGTTTTCTTAAATATATACGTGTAATATCAAATTAACACCTATATTTTTTATATGATAGGGTGACAAACGAGCACACAGTCCACCTGATGGTAAGTGGTTGCTGTGACCCATAGACATCTACATTTATCCTCAATAAAAAATCAAAATACAGATGCGTCGTCACCCGTGAGGACTAAGATGGAATACCTGTTTTCCAGTAAAATGGGTCTCCGGTTCTCTACACTCACCATACGAAACACAGCAGTGTCAAGCTGCCATTTTACGCTGGTATTCTGTGAGAGCGTGGTCCTTCCCCGGTCGAGCCGACCCATTCGTGCTACAATTATACTACTAATATAGCTGCAGCATGGCTCTAGCACGTATAAAATAATATACAATACCGTTATGAACTGAAATTTGGTAACTAAGAGTATATACTAAAACTTTAAAAGACTTTTTTCTTTTGCGCCGCTTAGTGTACACTCTGCATTAATAGCAACCCTCGAATAAAATTCTTATGGAGTTATTAAGAGAGGCGGCCGCAACCCTTTTATTTTAATTAGTTATTGTATTTACTCAGGGCGGGTGACGGCAACGGTAGGCATTGACAAAAATCAAGAAATGGAATTAAAAATTTGAGACGCTGTGCTTTGACAGTCGTGTTTTATAAGTTTCCGATTTGATTGTAAACCTGGTTTTTGACGAGAATAATATTAAAAAAGCCGGCCAAGTGCGAGTCGGATTCGCGCATGAAGGGTTCCGTACCATCTTAAAACACGTTTCTAGTAGGGGAGCCCTCTTTAATAACTTATTTTTATTATTTTTTGTTATAGCGGCAACAGGAATACACATTCTGTGAAAATTTCAAATGTCTACCTACTACGGATCATGAGATACAGCCCGTTGACGTATGGACGGACGAACGGACGGACAGCGGAGGCATAGTAATAGGGTCCCGTAGATTACCCTTTGGGTATGGAACCCTAAAAATTGACATTATGAATATTTTTAGGACGTGTTCAAAATATTCTCATTTCATTGAGCTTTAAATAAATATTTCGAATTTAAAGGTACAATTACGTAGCCAACCGCAGGCAGCAACAGCAGGCGATGTGTTGTCGCGTCATGTCGCTGCAGCCATGATTCCGAACCCGACTGCAGGCAGCAGCAGCCCGTGTTCCAATCTGTTCCGAATGTTCTGTGGGTACTCTATTTATGAGAACATATATAGTACCTCTTTTGTGCGGGATATTGGGCCACCTGTTTTATAAGTTTCTCTTCCACGGAATCGGTGAAACTCATTTTTTGAGAAAAATTCAACGTGTCGCTCAGGCGTTGGCAGCACTACTGTCGGGCTACAGTGTCGTCTGCTGCTCGGCCCGTAGCGGCAAACGACGTGTCGCTAGCTACGGAAGGTATTTCATAGAACTACATAGAAACCAGTAGTGTCGCGACGACACGTAGCCTGCTGCTGCAGTCTGCTGTCGGCTACGGAATTGTACCTTAAAAGATAGCTTCGATAGTTAATATTAATTCATTATTATCTTAAAATATAATTTTGAAAAACAGTTTGTACTATAAACAAACAATCGTATTTGACATAAAAAATATGATTTAGAAAAATCTATTTACCACCGAGATATTTCTAGTTTACATTTTTAAGGAAAAAAGATATAGATATTGATTTGTTCATTCAGTAAAATATACAGGTAAGTTGCAGGTTGCAGGTAGCTTAATATAACAATATTACATAGAGAATTAGATTATAGCGAACAAGAAAAAAACCACATTCGCAAATAATATTAAATACGGAAAAAAGTAAGCGAGAAAAGGACTTATATCATTTTCAAGAATCTACCTAGATTCCATATTAATAGAATGTAATGTTTTATACAGGATTAATTTTCAAAGATTACCCCCTAAGGCGGTAATATGTGCTTTGATGTGACTACAGATGAAAAGAAAATTGAAATAATTAGATTGTTTATGGATGGTTTATGCATAGATTGGTACAGCTCAATCTTTATAAAACTAATAATGAACTCTGAATGGTTGACATGGAAAAACAAATTCTGTGAAACATTTGCAAACAAAGGATGGAACCCAGTCACTTATGCACTATTATTTAAATATAAAGTTGGTTCATTGTTTGATTATGCTATGAGAAAAGAAGAACTTTTATTGGGTATCAGGAGATCAATTAACACAGGTACCTTGGTGGATCTTATTGCAGCTGGCTTACCAGAATTCATACTTAATAAAATTGATAGGGAAACATTAAAAGATACGGTGGATTTGTTTAATGAAGTAAGCAGTAAGCATGGTAAATAAAAATAGTTTTTCAGGTAAGAAAAAATATGCAAATCTAAGAACTAATGGTAAAAATGAAGACCACAATCCGTGTAAGATTTGTGAAAAATTAAATAAAGGTACCCACCCGTTATCACTCTGACGTTACATGTTGGTTTAAATAAAAGACGATGATAAGGCAAAGAAAAAATTCATTAATAATGTAAACAATTCGGTAATAGAAGCAGAATTAAATGAAACTGATCCAAAAAACGAATAGAAACACCAAACATTAATAAATGTCAAAACTACGATTGAATGATAAATTAAATATGTATTGAGTTTATGATTCAGGTTCGAATGTTTCCCTGATAAATTCTAAGTTACTAAAACTAAAAGGAAAAGGAAACAGCTTGAATGAAGCAGATTTAGTAACAATTAATGGTTTAAAAAAACAAGTGGTTTGACAACCTTAAAAATAAAAATCTTTGCATTAGAATATAGTGTTGATGTAAACATATTATTGATCAAGAAAATTTTAAACATGATTTTTTTATTGGATTAAATTTGATAAAAAAGTTCAAATTGATCCAAAATGAAGATGTATAATTTAAAATTAAAAATTTTGTACAGCCGACTTCAATATAAGTTATTAAGAATAACTCAAAACAAAAACTATCTGACCTAAAACGGTCTGACCTTGGTCAAATTCATATGGGACCACACGAGAAGTATCAGCTTTCATATAAAAAAAGAATCAT
This sequence comes from Parnassius mnemosyne, assembly GCA_963668995.1. Taxonomy (NCBI): domain Eukaryota; kingdom Metazoa; phylum Arthropoda; class Insecta; order Lepidoptera; family Papilionidae; genus Parnassius; species Parnassius mnemosyne. Next base: position 8,758,943 of record CAVLGL010000081.1, read on the forward strand.
CGAAATCGGTCCACCCAGTAAAAAGTTATGAGGTAACACACATAAAAAAAAACATACGCGTCGAATTGAGTACCGTCTCCTTTTTGGAAGTCGGCAGAAAAATAACTCAGAAATAGAGTCTGAATAATGAAAATGAAAATAAAGTAGAAACAATTTCTACAAATAAACAACTAATACTGAATTAAAAAGTACAAAAATAAACACAACAAAAGAATACAAAATAAATTTTAATGAACATGACTTTGAAATAGAAATAGAAATAAATAATTTAAATCACTATCAAAAATCGGAAATAAATAAACTGATTTGCTAATGTATTTGCAAAAAACAAATAAGATGTTGGCACTGTTAAAAGATATGAAGCGAGGATAGACTTGTTAGTAGATAAATATTATAGTAAGAGGCCATACAGATGCACTTTTGAAAATAAATAAGAAATCGATTACATATATATAAATAATGGCAAATGTACCGTTATTGCAGTTTTTGAAAATACGAGTAAATGAGGCTTCTACTTTTATTTGAAATTCTCCCAAATTGAATGTGATTTATGGGCAACCATCAATAACGTTTTTGATTACCGATCGACCCTTACAAAAGTGTGCGTTAAAATCAGTTAAAATAATGCATTACCACGCGTTTTGAATTTAAAAGATAAAAAGGACAGAATATTTGAGATTTTTTAATTAAATTTTCTTCACCATTTGCCTACATTACTTATTTTGAACATTCTTTGCAAATATGGCTGGTTATTCCAAAATAGCCCTGTATATTACCTACATAATTTTGACTGCATCGTTAGTCTAGTGTTTATAAGCGCGACTGCTCATCGATCATAAGGTCCCAGATTCGATCGCGGGTCAGGCGAAAATAACATTGGTTTTTCTGCCGAGTAATTCTCAGTAGCAGACCGGAGTCAGGAAGTTTGCAGTGTTTCGTGCCCGTGCCTTGGAAAGCATGTGACGCCGTTTATCCTTCACCTGATATCTCTCCGGTAGTATCGGATTGCCGTCCCATCAAACTATGAGAGTGAAGGAGAATAGAGAGTGCACCTGTGTTGACTTAAACACAGTTATGCACGATAACCCTTTTCTACGCAGATGGTTAGTCTCCGTTGATATTCCTTAGGCCTGGAGAACATTAAATAATATTTTATACTCTAGAGGTACGAAGTTCTATTTACTTTCAATCATGACTGTTTAAATAACATAATTTATAAACAAACACCTGTGTGCAGTTCACACGCGGTAGAAGTGAATCCTTCAGAAAACCAAACTTCGAAGAATGAGACGAATATAGGAAACAGTGTCACTGTCAATCTCTCGCAAGCTAAATCCTATAGACATGTTTGTCTCTTTTTAATGTCGCTTTTTCTTTTAATCAAGTTTCAAATTACAACGATTCTAAAGAAGTTTTCACGTCACAATAAATTGTCCCATATATTTATACTAGCTGACCAGGCAGACGTTGTACTGCCCTTTCCGACGACCATTTGCTTTCCTAAAAAAACTTCTGATTAGCAATAAAAAAAATTGAAGGTCACTTGTCGGGATAAAAACTATCCTATCTCTCAAGTTGGACCAAGCTGCAGACAGTGTGCAAAACTTCATTGAAATCAGTTCAGTAGTTTAGGAGTCCATCGCGGACAAACAATGTGACACGTAATTTTTATATATAAAGACTAGCTGGCCAGGCAGACGTTGTTCTGCCCTTAGCGGCGAGCCTTTGTACAATAAAAAAATTGAGGGTCATTTAGCGGGATTAAAACTATCCTATCTCTCAAGTTGGACCAAAATACACACAATGTGCAAAATTTTATTGAAATCAGTTCAGTAGTTTAGGAGCCCATCACGGACAAACAACGTGACACGTAATTTTTATATATAAAGATATTATATTTATATAAAATAAATAAAATGATAGAGGTTGGCAGTTGTGCGTGCATCACTGAAAAACTACTGGATAGATTTCAATTAGCTTTTCTAGGTTTCCTTATCTAAAAAAAAAAAACTTATTGTGATATCTTCATTTAATATAAAGTTATTAAAGTTTTAAGAACAACGATTTTTTAAAGCACTACATGTTCAGTGTTGTGTGTAAGCAACGCGAAGTCGCGGGTATCTAGCTTGTATAAAATAAAACCAAATGTAGATAGTGGCGGCGGAAAACAATCTACTACCCCACATCATCCCGCGGTTGTGATAAGAGGCGACAGAAGGAAATGAAACAGAAACTGAGCAACGAGATCTTTCTGATAAAAACTCAAAAATAATAAAAGCTGCGGTTGCCAACCTGACTGCCAAGCTAGGCAAAAAGGCAATATGTGGGAGATGCTTGTGCTTAGCATTAACAATTAATTATGGAAATAATGATAGATTGAGTATAATTCTATCTTGCTTTCATCGCGACTATCAAAAAGACATAACTACCACTACAGCCTATCAGAAAAAATACACTGCTGAACATAGGCCACCTTCATAGATTAACTCTTATAGCGGACACTATCCGAGACATAAATATATATCTATATACTTGCGTCTTGGATAGAAGGATATTTGCCATAGTTGCCACGTTGCCACGCTTGGCAAGCGGGTTGATAACCGCAGTTTTTTTATACAGCTATTATCAGAAAGTTGCTGCTGCCAACCTCTTAATTTAGTTTCCCTTCGTAATAAATCTCAGGGCATAAATAACCGTAACTACAAATATTAACTGATTATTCCTTTTTTCTTAGTTAATTTTGAAGGCATGGTGAAAATATTCAGAGGCGGATCTCTTTTAATTACAAAAACAACGTGCATATCTCTATAAAAATGCATTCGTACAAAGATGACTAGATGCAAATAACGTGTTGGAAAATTGCGGCGTCTCGCATTCGCGTAGTTAACATTTCCAAGCGCAGAGAGCGAGTGACAAGTGCGACGAGGACGGGTTAATTATTTCTTTTTGTGCGAACCCTCGACGGGAGATTGCAGTGATTACGTGACTTCGCGTCGCGACCTCCGTGCGCCCAAAGATTTTAAGGAGATGAGACATTTATTATATTAAAACAAACACCAAATTCTTTAATCAACCTAACATAACCTATTATACACGTGATAGAGCCACGCTGCAGCTATATTATGGTTGTAGCACGAATGGTTTGGTAGGAGTTTAACGTCCAGTGTTTCGTACTAGTGTAGAGAACCGGAGACCCTTCCTTAGTCCTCAGAGGTAACAAAACATCTGCATCAGCATCCACTTACCATCAGGTGGACGACTGTGTGCTGGTTTGTAGCCCGTTACTATAAAAAATAACGATTATGCTTTATTCGGTGTGTCTTCACTGACCATCAGATGGAATTGTTATTTTTTTTTATATGATATGTGTGACAAACGAGCACACAGTCCACCTGATGGTAAGTGGTTGCTGCGGCCCATAGACATCTACATCTATCCTCTATTACAAATCAAAATGTATATGCGTTGGTCACCCGTGAGGACTAAAATGGAATACCTCATTTCCAGTAAAAAGGGCCTTCGGCCACCTGCACTCACCAAGCGAAACGCAGAAGTAAACCTCTACTTCACGCTGGTTTTCTGTGAGGTCGTGGTACCACCCCGGTTCGAGCCGGCCCATCCGTGCGACAGCAAAAGCTGCCGCGTGGCTCTACCACTGTTAGAATATATGTTATATATGTTAACAAATACTTTTAAAAGATCACATTCCATCCATCGCCTCACCAACTAGGGAAAACCTCAGAAGGAATCGATAGATGGCAGTATAACAATATTGTTTACGCTAGACGTAAAATATAGTAAAGTTTTTGTGGAATTGAGGAGCAACTTCATATATTTTTATTTTTCGCATAGCATCCCGTCGGTTGAAAAAACATTCTGTATGATAAGGCGCTTTGTAGCTTTTGCGTTCGTACAATACACGATGCAAATTTAGCAAACACAGTTTTAATTAGCAAGATTCTTTTAGTTACTCCGTTAGTGTGTCTCAAATTTTGGGATTTCGATGGAACAGGGTCAAGTATTCAAGTATTTATTTGCTCACTAAATCTATTTCCTATACAATAAAACTTTAACACGACATCTGTCTGAACACGCATCACGCAAAATCCTGTGAACCGATTTGGATGGGATTTTCGCTGGCAGATAGCTGATGTTATAAGGAGTAACTTAGGCTACTTTTATTTTAGGAAAAAAATTAGGGTTCCGCGGAAAAAAATTAAAACCTATGAAATCCAATAGCAATAAATTCCACGCGGGCGTAGTCGCTAGGAACAGCTAGTGTACAATAAGGTCTTAAGAGGATACCTTAAAAATGAATCGTAGTATTGGGGGTGTGGCTTAGCCCTTTTTCGGTAAAGCTCACGGACAACTGAGGGAGTGTCAAAATGAAAGTGATACAATTACTTCATCATACGCAAATTATTAAAAAAAAACAAACAAATTATTATTTTTAACGTGGTTGAGCCATGTTGCAGCTATTAGTAGTATAGTTGTAGCACAAATGGGTCGGGACGACCGGGGTAGGACCACGCTCCCACAGAATACCAGCGTAAAATAACAGCTTAACGCTCCGTGTTTTGTATGGTGACTGTAGAGAACCGGAGACCCTTTTTACTGAAAACGAGGCATTCCATCTTAGTCTTCACAGTTGACAACACATCTACATTTTGATTCGTAATCGAGGATAGATGTAGATGTCTGTCTATGGGCCATAGCAAACACTTACCATCAGTTGGACTATGTGCTCGTTTGTCACCCTTATCCTTAAAAAAACTGAGCACAAGCTCGGAAATAAACTACGTAAGAGCCAAACAACATTTTTGTTTGTTTAACAGAAGTAATACGTTATGGATTAAATAATGGTTTAATAAACTTAGATATAATTGTTTACTATGCTTTGAAAATAATACCATGCACTTATTCGTAAAGGATCCAAGGTCAGATAGTCAAAAAGCATAATATACCAAAAAGGTTCGTAATCTTCAATACTACCGGCCCATTACTTTAATTCCAATCCTATCAGATATTTGAGAAATGCATGCATCAAAGAATAATGAGCTACAGTAACACGTACAGGAAAAGTCCATAACATTCACAATCTTCACTTTAGTTAAAACAATATTAAATAATTTAAATGATGGATATTTGAACACAGGACAATTTTTTGACATGTCAAAGGCTTTTGATTTTGTTGATCACAAATTTATTAAATAAATTAAAATCGATAGGAATAAGAGGACCCACTCATGGGTGGCTAAAATCCTACTTAAACAACCGAAGTCAACGCGTAGTAGTCAGCAAGTTAGTAGGCAACGAAGTTATATCTGACGCTTCTGAATCAAACATTGTTGAGTGTGGTGTACCCCAAGGAAGTATGCTAGGGCCTCCAATGTTAATTTTATAAATTAACGATATAACGGTAGTGACAAATCATAAATGTATTTTGTTCGCCGATGATCTATCTATTATTGTGACATCTGATAAAAACTCTGTACACGATCACGAAATTGACATACAATTGACAACGTTATTAAATGGCTAGACTTAAACAATTTAAAACTAAATCTAAATAAATCACATTTTATCCAATTTAATCAATCCAAACATAAACAATAAAATTTTAAGCTAAATATTAATAAAACGAAGAAAATAACATCTACCAAGTTTCTGGGTGTGGTCGTAGACCAGGACTTAAACTCGAGTCTTTGTGTAATCGTATTAATAGCTTTGTCTATGCCCTCAACAAAATGAGAAAAGTGACAAACTTACAAACGGTACTTATTACATACCACGCGTATATAGCTTCCATTTTGCGCTACGGGATAATAATGTGGGGAAATAGCACAAATATACGAAAGGCATTTTATAGCACAAAAAAAGTGTATTAATACCGCCTGGCATATCCTGTGGAACAATTTTGCAAATCTAAACATACTTCCGCTGCCGGCACTATATATTTTTGAAATAAGCTGCTTCGTGAAGAAAAATATCAATTTGTTTATGAAAGCAAGTGACATTAACACAAGACTGAAGTGAAAGCCTAATAGACTTGTTAGTGTTAGACATTATCTCAAGGTCAGATAAATACCGTAAAAGTTGCCTAAAAATGTGTTTAAAGATGTATAATATAATTCCTAATAACATCAAAAATTTAAATATTAATCAATTTAAATCAAAATTATTTAAAAGACTCATTGATAGAAAAATATATGACATTAGAGACTTTATTGACATCAAATCCTAATACTAGTAATTTTATATGACATATTTTAATTTATCTATACTTCAATGTGATTTATTGTAATGAGACTTAAACTTTGTGATATTGTTTTTATGTTTATAATTGAAAGATAATAATGTAAATATTGCATGCTATTTCTAATACCAAGACATGTGCACCTTTTTAACATGTACCACCTTTATATACCATGTTCTTACGCAAATAAAAATTCTAATTTCTGATATCTGATTAAAGAAATATGTGGAATAGAAAATCCACCAAATTTTTAAGGTATCACCGTAATACTTATTACATATGATACTCATCACTTAGTAATCTTTTATAGGCGTTTCAAAAAAAACTTCAATTAAGTATATATTAATTAATTAATCAACTTATTTATTAATTACTTACTTCATTAATTATTTTCAATCGTTTATAGAGGAATTAATAAAAATCTAATTTTCTGTTTAGTACCTATCCGAATTAAATAATTGCATCGTCATATTGTCACTAATTCATCTATTTCATATGTAACAAAATGCATCGAGGTGAGACAAGAAGTTGTCACCAGATAAATAATTGTGTAACCTTGAAATAAATTAATTCAGTCCATACTCAATGGTAAATTTTAATAATTAATGACGAATACAACCATATAATTAACGTTAAGGATGTTAGTGTCACTTTTCTGCTTCGGAATCCGCACGAGGTAACAATCTCGTACATATATATTTATGCTGTCTAACTTAGTCCTTATTGGTTACAACCTTTCTATACCTTCTTCGTTTGAAGGTGTCCATTGTCCGCAATATTCGCTTACTGCTTAATATGGAATGTTAATCGTTTGACACTTGAAGTGAAACTGTTGTTGAAAAGTTGGTCAGATTCTCGCTTGCTTGTTTCTCGTATAAATCAATTTTGTGAATGTTATTACTCAAAAAACGCCATCGGATAAATGAATGATAAAATGTGAGCGAAAAACTATTATAAAAGCTTACAATTCTTAATGTAAAGAACCAGTGACTTCTATTGACCGTGTCACTCACACTGTAGCGAGGGCTGCGAATACATACAACTCTGTGTAAAAAGTATCGGGAATATGTCAATAAAAAGACCCACGTAGAAGAGGTCGTTCTAATTTTTTTACTGCATGTTGGTAGCACTGTACTGATTTAGCGCGCAAAGTTTGAGCGGGATCTGTCATTTAATTTGTTTTAAACTACACTTTTTGTTGGTCATAGTTTTGAGTTCTCGGCGATTTTTACAATGGAAAATATTGTTGAACAAAGAGTGTGCCTTAAATTTTGTGTTTCGAATGATATTTCATGTGGTGAATCATTAAAAATGTTGCGAAATACCTACGGCGAATCGTGTATATCGAAAACAAGGGCTTATGAATGGTATAAGGCTTTTAAAGTAGGCCGAGAAGTAGTAGTAGACTTGCCTCGTTCTGGTAGACCTTCAACCGCTACGACCAAAGAAAACATCGACAAAATCAAGAAGCTAGTGCTCGAAAATCGACGTATGAGTCTGAGAGAGTTGGCTAGTGAGGTGAACATATCTTTTAAGTCCGTCCACAACATTCTCATTGACATTTTAGGCATGAAACGCGTCGCCGCTCTACTAGTTCCAAAAGAGCTCAATTTTGTTCAAAGAGCGCAGCGAAAGCATGTCGCTGAAGACATGGTTTCCCGAGCTTCTACGGATCCGACCTTTATGAAACGTATAATAACTGGCGACGAGACATGGGTTTATGAGTACGACATGCAAACAAGCCAACAGTCTTCAGAATGGCGTCTCGAAAACGAGCCGAAACCCAAAAAACCGCGGCAAAGTCGCTCCAAAATCAAGGTGATGCTGACAGTTTTTTTTGACTACCGTGGTGTGGTTCACTCCGAATTCCTTCCAAAGGGAGAAACAGTGAATAAAGAATATTATTTAGGCGTCATGAAGCTTTTGCGTGAGAGTATCCGCCGAAAACCTCCAGATTTGTGGCAACACAACTCATGGATGCTGCACCATGATAATGCACCATCACACACAGCCATTATAGTGAAAGTTTTTAGCGAAAAATTCAACAAAAGTTCTCGACCAAGCGCACCGTATTCACCTGATATGGCTCTGTCTGACTTTTTTTTATTTCCCAAGTTAAAATTACCACTTCGAGGAAAACGTTTTGAGTCGATAGAAGCCATAAAAAAAAAATTCGCTGAATGAGCTAAAGGCCATACCGCAAATAGCCTATGAAAAATGTATGGAAGACTGGGTGAAGCATTGGAGATGTTGTATTGCAAGCGATGGGGCCTACTTTGAAGGCGATAAAATAAATTTAGATGAATAATTTGTATTTTTTGTTTTATTGACAAATTCCCGATATTTAGTACACAGAATGTACGTCATTCGTTTGTGACGATTATAAATCTTCCTTCTAACTTTTTGGAACGAAGTTCCTTATCGCACGGTACGAATTTGACGGATGGAGGCTAGGCGAGAAAAAGTGTAAGATTTTTCCGTCAACGACACCCTTTCCACTCTTTTAATTGTTTACTAATTTAATTGTCTAAATTAGTAAACGGTTAAAAGAGTGGATCTCGCTAATTTTTTAAATGGCAGCCTAAACTTTTAAGTATTTGAAAAGAAGGCACACGCTTGCGAATCTTAAAACGATTTCACGCTCTGTATTTATTTTATTCCAAACTAAGTTGGTAGCCCTGACATCGTTGTAGTGGATAGCATCGCGTTAATATATTCCATCAGGCGAGTAAACTGCAATCTGGGCGCCGCCTATTCACCGCGTAACGAGCACACGGAACTCTGTTAGCGCTTATGTGAGCCTTCATTGTCGCGCGCCCAACTCTATTTACCTTATCTGAGATATTTGTGTAGCGCATTCATTCCTAGCATTGCGGTTGCACATTCGTTACGCGCGGTCAGAATCCCAGATGAAGAAATTGTAGAAGGGGTATACGATGAATGTAAATAAACTAACATAATTATGACCGGTAAGAACCGGATATAATGTCCTCTAGACCGAATTTCGGTCACGGCGGCCAGTCTCAACGGAGACTAGCCATCGAGCAGGACAGGATTATAATGCACAAGTTTATGCGCAAGACAGGTGCACTCTTTATTCCCTCACTCTCAGAGTTAGATGGGACGGCAAACCGACGTGACCGAAGAGGGAACAGGCACACGGACCAACGGCTTCACGTGCTTTCTGCGGCACAGTAGTGAAACACCGCCAATTTACTAACTCTGGGCTGTTACTGAGAATTTCTTGACAGAAAAACCTAACAACTAATTTTACCCCGACCTGGGATTCGAGCCGGGACGTCCCAAACAGCAACAGCGTTTATGATCATTAGACCAACGAAGTAGGAAAAAACCGGATACCCTTTCAACTAGCAAAAAGGTATTCCATTTTAGTCCCCAAGGGTAGTAAGACATCTGCCTGCATTGATACTTAATCGAGGGTAGATGTAATGCAGTCATTACCATTAGGTAATGCTCGTTTGTCATCCTTACGTCTATAAAAAAAAACTTACAACTTTCGGATCTTCTGCTGACACAGACCTCTTTATTTCGAAGTGCGTTTTGGAGTAAAAAAAGTGTAGGTATGCTGCGATGCCCCTCTTCACAAGTCCTCGAAATATTATTATCTCATACAAGCAACGAGGAAAAAATACATCGTCAGGAAACAATGTATTCTTTCCCCGTTGATCACATGGTAAATTGGTACTTTAAAAGTAATTTACAATTGTAATGTTGAAGGCGGAAAACGAATTCTGTTTGCTTGCGTGCTACATACATATATACATAGGTTTTTAACGATCTATAGCTGTCTCGCTGTGCCCAATAGACCAAGAGAAACAACTGCAGCTCGGATGAATTACACCTATGCAAAACTGACGAAATTATTCCTCTGCTTTCAGCTAACAAAACTGGACCAATTTTTTATGGACAATATAATAAGAATAGTGACTGTATCTGTATGTTTTCCTTTTATTTTTAATGTTCGTTAAATTTATTTGCTATTTATTTATATAACAGCGGTATAACTGAGCAGTTTTAGTAATTTAAGAAAGTTCCTAGTTTTTAAAATAATTCATTAATTAATAAAAACAAAACATAGGAACATGGCAGTGATAGCATACATACAGTGCAATCTATATCTACAAATGTAGATATAGATTGCACTGTAAAGAATATTTGATCTAGTCCAATATCCAGGGAGAATACAGAGCAATACTTTTTTATGAACTAAACGCCACCTTGATATCCCTTGAGGCGAGTAATGCGAGTAATGAATGTCTTTGTGTAAAAGGGAAAGACTCAGAAACTATCGAACGGAAACACTGAACACGTTTAATCCAGCAAGTTGCAGTCCTTAGAAGATAGAGACCGTTTCGATAAAGAAAACATCTTTAAAGTTAAAAAAATAACTAAAGGCCTACGAGAAAGAGAGAGTGTGTATATATATATATAGAGAGAGAGAGAGAGAGAGAGTAATGTGACACATATTGGACGAGCTACGTATAAGTAATCAGCTAGGATAAAACTTGACTTCGACAAAATAATTCCAACTTACAATAAGATCGAGAAAAGGGAAGAAGCCATCTAAAAAGTTTTAACTTGAAAGTCAGCTTTAATCACTGTCTGACAACGACTGACGACTACTGATTTTTCGGAACTCTGAATGTCTAATATTTTTAATCGTCTACCCTACTAAACGCAGTACAACAAATGTAGAGTATTATCATAATCTTAAGAGAGGAAAATTTACCAGTTCATACAGCCCAATCTTCGACGGTAGCATGAATAGAATTTGAAAAAATAAATCGTCTTCTATACCGTCTAGACTTGGCTACTGTTTAGTCTTTATATATAAAAATTACGGGTCACGTTGTTTGTCCGCGATGGACTCGAAACTACTGAACTGATTTCAATAAAATTTTGCACACTGCGTTCAATTTGGTCCAACTTCAGAGAGAGAGGATAGTTTTTATCCCGATAAATGACCCTCAATATTTTTTATTACGAATTTAAGAATTGTTTATAGGACAAAAGGAGAGGAGACGTCGGAGAGGGCAGAACAACGTCTGCCTGGCGAGCTAGTGATTTATAAAAAGGACGGGGGGAAGGGCACCCTTTGACTAATCTTCGTGTACCATATTATATTTGCCCGTAAATGACACTGCTGGATGTGGGCCTCTTCCATTATAGATATTTAATCGTCACGCTTGGCTGGCAGAATTACGATTGCAGTACCAGACTTGTATTATTATAACGCCATCTATCGGAAGCCATTACATTTTTTGTCATTTCCCTCTTGCGGCATGAATAGCCTCTTAGGACAACCGAACACACATAGAAGAGGGTGATGAATTTTCTTATGTAGCCACCGCACCACCAAGCTGATCTTTGGTCTGAAATCTTCGATACCTACTTTTTCACTATTAATATTTTATCAATTGTGAGACATACTAAATATAGTATACTAAAATAATGTTGAATAAAACTAATTTTTATAGATTTTATCGCGTTTAATTAACTTATTTTATATTCCCGATGTTTCGGTTGCTTTCCAGCAACCATGGTCACGGGGGACTGAGGTGACTGACGTCCCGATGTCAGAGTTAACTCGGGAGTACCTTCAGCTTTTTAATTATTAATTTTGGTCCGATCTACGCAGAATGAACTTACTGTGTCTTGAAGAAGCGATAAAATCCGTAAAAATTAGTTTTATTCTATGTGTAGTGTTCGCGTAAATATAAGAAATCATTATCTAAAATTTCATACTTTAGGTTCAGATCTTTTCAGCCACCCCTTGTATATTCCCCTTCTTATTCACAAATTATAAGGATTTTTTTTTATTTAAGGAAGGAAAGAACCACAAAAAGGTACCGGTGCTTGAAGTAAACCTAAAATGAATAACATGTTTTCCATGCTAATCGTCTCCTTATTATAATTAGACAAAAAAAAATTAAAACGAATTAGGAGTATCATTGAATCTGGTTGAAATGTTTATGGGACCTCTGTAAATTATACTTTTCGATTACCTAAACCAAAAGATTTTAAGATTCGGCTAACTTATATCGGAAATAATTATTACATCTGAGGTATTCTAAAAAATATAATCTATAGTCTAATTGAGAACCATTATTTATGAGGTCTGTTAAAATATTTAAAACGCTAGGCTACGTGATGGAATAACGATCCTACAATGGACATCGTCTCCTTCTTATTAGCATATAAATAGCCCACTGGTGTATATTGTCCTCTTGCATAGGATGAAGGATTTGTAATCACCACGTTTGGCAAATGAATTCACAATCGCGATGCCGGATGTACGACATATTATATGAAATACCGAAAGAGATGGGAAATACGCAAGATATTCCGGAAATTTTCCTAAGTCTTTTCTTACCACGGGATAATACGGGAGAGGTATTCTCTTATGGTGCCAACACAGTTTATATTGACGATAAAAAAAATCTCTAACACCATTAAACACCAAAATAGATTTCTTTTCATCCCCATCTGTTGTCGGTTTTTCGAGCTATATAGCTGGCCCATTCTCACTTCAGGTTACTGATACGTTGGACTATGTCAGTAACTACTGTTTTACTGCGTATATATTTATTACGTATGCAGAATGCAAAAGAGCTCCTAACACATCCCCCTCAATAGCTCGCTGAGTGACCTTGATACGGCCGCCAGTAAAGTACTAAGACTCAGTGCTATGTGAGATCATAGGCAACACGCATTAATTATACACTCTTTTTTTAGAGGAGTAAGTGACGGAAGTAGTAGACTCCATAGTCTCCGCCTACACCTCTGGGTGACAGGTTTAAGTTACGAAAAGATGTGCCGTAATCTCCCAAACGCTGTCCGGCCGTTTTGGATCCTTCAACAACCGGTCCGTTAATAACAAATACAAATATAATAATAGAAGTTCCAAATTCAAAATTCCAACCTCACAGCGGTCTGCTGATTGAAAGACGAGGTTTTGTCGATGGCTAACCATGGCCACTCTCGATAAAATATATGTATGTAACAAAACGCGTCGTCACCTAACACGTGCACATGCATAGGTTTAAGTTACGAAAAGATGTGCCGTAATCTCCCAAACGCTGTCCGGCCGTTTTGGATCCTTCAACAACCGGTCCGTTAATAACAAATACAAATATAATAATAGAAGTTCCAAATTCAAAATTCCAACCTCACAGCGGTCTGCTGATTGAAAGACGAGGTTTTGTCGATGGCTAACCATGGCCACTCTCGATAAAATATATGTATGTAACAAAACGCGTCGTCACCTAACACGTGCACATGCATAGGTTTGTGTACGTGAAAGGTGCCGTTGTGCGTGTGAAGTTAAAATACAACACGCACGTACGTGACCTCGCGTAGTTACTCGACTTTCATGTACACGCTTTTACAACGAAATCCCAGAAAATATACATAATTCGACCTACTCAAGGTTCAAAACTTTATTAAACGAAATGCCGTTGAACCTTGAATTTCGTTATAGCATTCTTCTGGCATACGAAAATATATATATAATATTTTTTTGTCTTTTCGTAATGTGGGTATCAAAAAGTGAAACTCCAAATCTATGATTTGAGTACTCAGCTCATGAACCCATTTTCTTCTTTTCTTGTTCACACCTTGAGATTATTCTTCAGCTAATGCTAATAACAACAAAACCTCAGCTTCAATATCAAAAGACATGTTTTCCTACTGAGAAACCAAAAATTACACGTGCGGGATTCGCCTGTTTGGGAGCCTAAGCGAGCGAGCGAATTGTGCAGATTCGCGTCCCGCGTCCCGCGCGAGATTAAGAAAGATCTTTTGCCCAAGAAGGCAAACATAGTTGGTACATTAAACAAGGCTATACCCAGCAGTGGACTTAAAAAGATGGTATATTTCTCTTACCTGAGGCGTGCTCTTTACTACGGCTTTCGGCTGCAACCTCTGCAGGTGGTTCGGCAGTCTCGACTCCGTACCATCCGTGCTATTAAACTCTCCTGTATTCTCTTCACTCTTATTCTTAGTTGCTTCATTATTTTTTCTAGGATTCACCCTGCCGGCCTGAAAACACAATAAAGTTCAATATCTTGCTAAATTGTAATCTTTTTTACATACGCAAAAACTACAAATACGATTATAACCATCAACTATCAGCCTTTTTACCGGACGGCGCAACACAAAGGAGGGTAATGTATTTATCAGCCTGTTTTTTTTTTATAGGATAGGGTGACAAACGAGCACACAGTCCACATGATGGTAAATAGTTGTTGTGACCCATAGACATCTACATTTATCCTCAACTAGCTGACCCGGCGAACTTCGTACCGCCTAACAGTCAATTCTTTAATTTTCTTTTAATACTTATTCTGCTATTCGGGACACCGGGTCAGCTAGTAAGATAAAAAAGAAAAAAGAAAGTTGATAAGTCAACAATTACATTATGTCAAAAAATTAAAATTATAATTGTTTTGCCTTCCCGGAACCCATCCACTAACACTTAAACTTTATGGTACGGTATTAAAGTTCAAATTGACTTTTAAGTATTATTACGAATCTTTTGTATGGGAATATAGAAAAGTGTTTAAAATTGCCTGAAAAAGTATAATTTTTCAGGCAATTTTTTAAATTTTTCTCTCCGTAAAAACCATCTTCGTACTTCAAGGAATATTATAAAAAAAGAAATAGCGAAATCGGTTCACCTGCTCTCGAGATTTGCGCTTAGCAACATATTCAGCGATTCATTTTTATATTATAGATAAAGAATCAAAATGCAGATGCGTTGTCACCCGTGAGGACTAAGATGGAATGCCTCGTTTCCAGTAAAATGGGCCTCTGGTTCTCTACACTCACCATATTATGATACACAGCAGTGTCAAGCCGCCATTTTACGCTGGTATTCTGTGAAAACGTGATCCTTCCCCGGTAGAGCCGACCCATTCGTGCTACAACTATACTACTAATATAGCTGCAGCATGAGTTCTTTTGTGGCGGTCTGGAGACCAAACGCGTGGGTCGATTTTGATTATTCTTACATCAATGGATTTGGCTCAATCTTGCGAGTAACTAAGAATATGACAGTAATCTAAATTCAATATGGCGACAACTAGACGCCATATTGTAAGAAAAAAATGAAAGGCGACGAAATCAAGTGGGAAAGAGGTGTTTGAAAATCATCTTTAGGTTTTTTTTTTATAGGATAAGGGTGACAAACGAGCACACAGTCCACCTGATGGTAAGTGGTTGTTGCGGCCCATAGACATCTACATCTATCCTCTGTTACAAATCAAAATGTAGATGCGTTGTCACCCGTGAGAACTAAGATGGAATGCCTCATTTCCAGTAAAAAGGGCCTCCGGCCACCTGCACTCACCAAGCGAAACGCAGAGATAAACTTCTACTTCACGCTGGTTTTCTGTGAGGTCGTGGTACTACCCCGGTTCGAGCCGGCCCATCCGTGCGACAGCAAAAGCTGCCGCGTGCCTCTACCACTGTTAAGATTCATTTCTCTAATCACCGTGTGATAGTGGCAATGTTCGTCCGCCAATTAGCAGCAAACATCAGGAGATGAGTTTGCATACTTGAATGTCTGCTTGAGAAAGACTAGGTATATTACTGCTATAACTGCTAGCTTTGACAATATGTATTAGTAATCACTAGCTGGTGGGAGTCGTTTTTGACCTGAAGTCCGCTGGATAGCCACCACTCTCTCTTACCCAATACTGCCACATCGATCTCTATTAAAACACTAGATACACAATGTCATGCCTCTCAATAGTCTCTAAAAACGGTCGCCAATTAACATAATTTTAGTTAAAATAAATATACATTAATGTAAATTCAACCATAAATGCATTGCCTAAAGTTGTATTCACAAAGCTACGTACAAATTAATAGCGCACCCAGTTCCCCACCCCCGTTCGAGTGGGCGCTCATTCGGTAAGGACATTTTTTGTCACTGATTGTGCATCAAATTCTTTATTAGTGATCGATGTACTGCTACCAAATAGCAGTGCATGCACTACTGTGTTCTGAAGGGTATTAAGAGCCAGTGTAATGACAGGCTGCGAGGCATTCCATCTTAGTCCTCAGATATTAGTTCTTTGTTTGATTTTTACAACGTGTTAGCAAGTTAACTTAATAGAGCCACACTTACGTGGTAGAGCCACGCTGCAGTTGTATTAAAGCAGCACAAATGGGTCAGCTCGACCGAGGTAGATACCACTAATGTAGCTGCAGCATGGCTCTACCACGTATACCTTCCGATAGAATGGCAACAGAAAGCAGCGTCAAAGGTATAAACTCTAGTAGACTTGTAGTGCTCCGTTCGTTCAACCCGCTTGCCAAGTTGAGAAACATTCAACCGTGAAGATTGAATGATGCTGCAGCTATATTAGTAGTATAGTTGTAGCACGAATGGTTCAGCTCGACTGAGGTAGGAACCACGCTCTCACAGAATACCAGCGTAAAATAGTTGCTTAATGCTGCTGTGTTTCGTATTGGATTTCGGAAATGAGGCATTTCATGTTAGTCATCAGGAGTAACAACGCATCTGCATTTTGATTCTTCATAGAGCATAAATGTGGATGTCTATGGACCACAGCATCCACTTACCCTCAGGTGGACTGTGTGCTCGTTTGTCACTCTATTGTATAAAAAAAAATGTGCATGGACTGCAGCAGCCACTTGCCTTGGTGGACTATAAGTTCTTCGTTTGTCATTTCAGTTTTATAAAAAAGTAATTTACAGGATGTACTTGAAAGCGTCTTTATGAAACTAGTGTGATAAGAAAATTTACAATACACTTAATAGCAAGTGGCTGTTGAAGTCCTTGCAAAACTATATTTTCTACCGACTTCAAAAAGGAGGAGGTACTTAATTCGTCTGTATGTTTTTTTATGTGTGTTACTCATAACTTTGTTCTACGTGAACCAATTTCAATGATTCTTTTTTATATTTGAAAGCTAGTGCTTCTCATGTGGTCCCATATCAATGTCTGATCAATAATTTTTCAGTCACCCTAAATAAAATATATTGAAGTCGGTTGTACAAATTTTTTAATTTTTAATTATAGAGCATACGGCTCACTTGATGGTAAGTGACTACCGCCGCCCATGAACAACCGCAACACCAGGAGAGTTGCAGGTGCATTGCCGGCCTTTTAGAAAGGAGTAAGCTCTTTTCTTGAAGGTCCCTAAGTCGTATCGGTCCGGAAAATATCGCCGGTGGTAAACTATTCCACAAAGGGGTCGTACGAGGATGAAAACTCCTAGTAAAGCGTACAGTGGTGGACCGCCAAGCATCCAGCTGGTATGGATGGTATGATGGACGATCGGAGAGGACTCGGTTCTCGCCGAGTCGAGCCGCTCTGCGCTGGATGCGGTCAAGTGGATGGATGACACCGGAGAACCCCGTCCCTGAGAGATGGGAACAGAATTCAACGTGAAGCCGAACCTGCACCTTGTAAAGTTGCATATAGCAAACTACAAAAGCAAATGTTTATGGCGCGTTGTTAACCCTGACGATTCAGGCAGATTTTTCTTTATACAAATAAGGATGACAAATGAGCACAGCCCACCTAAAGGTCGCTGAAAGCCACAGACAGCTAGCTCAATCACAAATAAGAATCTAAATTCAGGTGCGTTATCACTTATTATCTTTGAGGATAAGCCTGAAATAGTTACCTCATTACCACTAAAAAGTGTCTCCGGTGTTACTTACCTTACGAATTAATGGAGTATTATGCTACTATACTACGCAAGTATTATTTATTTATTTATTTATTTATTCATTCTTTTTTGCACCAAATATTTGCACAAAAGGCGAGCTTAATGCTATATGGCATTAAGTATTCTATTAGTTAATATAATCATGTGGCTGTGAGTTAATATAATTATGGGGCGACATAGGGAAAATTGAGCAGGAGATATGCAGCCACATCTTCCTGATAACAACTCAAATGTGATTAAAAAAACTGTAGTTGCCAAACCGCCTGACAAGCATGGCAACTACAGCAAATATCCTCCCTATGAGGCAAACTGTGGGGAGGTCTATGTTCAGCAGTGGACTTTATAGCCTATACTAATATGCACTTACATTTTTAAAAGGATAGGGTGACAGACGAGCACACAGTCCACCTAATGGTAAGCGGTTGCTGTGGCCCATAGAATACATCTATCCTCGTTTGCGAATCAAAATGCAGATGCGTGGTCACCCGTGAAGACAAAGATGGAATGCCTCTTTTTCAATAAAAAGGGTCTCCGGTTCTCTACACTCACCAAACGAAACACAGCAGCGTTAAGCTGCTATTGTACGCTGGTATTCTTCGAAAGCGTGGTCCTACCCCGGTCGAGTCGACCCATTCGTGCTACAACTATACTACTAATATAGCTGTAGCATGCCTCTACCACGTATAAAACTAATATGGGTTGAATATTTCACTTACCATTTCTTCATTCCGCCTTATCATTTCCAACTGTTGTTCCCTCGCTATCGCCTGCCGTATTGCCGGTTGTGTTCTAACTCTTTCTTCGTTACCTATTTCAGTTAAATAAAAAAATATGTTATTAAATTTATGTACTGCAGCAGGGACATACTTGCCATTATTATCGCCATAGTTGTCCTTGCTACCACGTATAAAAGGCGATTTAGCTGGCAGGGTACAAATTGCTCAGAACCGTATTTTGTGGCAGTCTGAGGGGCACGCCTATGTTTAGCATTAAACTTGTGCAGTAAATGGGCCGCAATTATGATAAAGTTGTTGACTAATACTTTATGCTTGTAAACACTTGAAATGCCTTGACGCGACTTTGGCTTTAAAATCTTCCAGCTGCTCAATTTCATGTTTGCAGACTTCCCATATCCTCGAACTATTCTCAGACATACAGGTTTTATCACAATGTTTTCCTTCACTGCCAAGTATGTGGTAAATCAACACACTATGCCGTATTAACTCAAAGGCTAAGTGCAAGTAACTCGGTATTGATCCCGGCCGCCATCAATTGCATAATTAAATAATATCAAATAATAAGATGGACTCTTAAAAGACATACAGGATCTCCTTTTTTTATCAAACTACAAAAGCTCAAATTAAGAGGTTTTTCTATAACTCATATTTGCAAGCGGATCGACGATCACAGTTATAGAAAATGTACGCCATAGACAATTGTCCTTCCATTCAATTCAATTTGCAAATTAACAATTTCATTCTTAATGGCGGGAATCGAGCCCGAGTTGCTCGCATGCCGTGAAATTTACAGCGAGTCTTTAACCCCTGATCTACCACGGCTCTGACACAATAATAGTAACCAAATAGACAAAGCTTAACTTAAACATAAAAATATTTTCGTTTTCTTGTCTATGAGATAATTGACTGTATCTATTATCAATTTTGTAGAGGTAATTCATTCCTAGTGCAAATTGTAGACAGGGTTAACTAACATTCTCATCAAATTAAAACACTGAAATTGTAACAATGTTTAATAGTGTAAGCCGGCTCACCAAAAAACGCCACCTTGTGTATATCGGGCTCGAGAACGAACGCGTACAGTCCTTCTGGCGTGCGTTGTTGTATGAACTGCAGGCCGTAGTCGCACATCGCGCCCGCGCACACTCGCACAGTCTGCCGCTCGCTTTCGCTGCACAGCTGCAAAAGAAGCCATGTTATCCTAAGATTATTTTATGGGTGGTATGATTGATTATTTATGGTTTGGATAGCACGATAGCTAGTGGCAAAACGTTTACCTCGGCACTGCGTACCGTGTATTCGAATCTCTCAAGGAAAAATTATTTACGAGGATGCGTTTTTAAGTTCGCGAAATGGGTAGGTAGGTAATAAGTGGAGACGTCGCTGAATTACGTGCTAATTGAGCAACTCGTTATTAGTATAAATACAGGATTTTATTGTGATTAGATCATTAGTCTTTGAGTTATCGTCAACCAAACAAGTCAATCAGGAAGAAATTGTCAAATATGGATAAAATCGAGTTCCGTGCCGTTATAAAGTTCCTTACCCAGCGTGGAAAATGAGTTCAGACTATAGTGGAAGAGATATCATCCATTTACGGAGACTCTTTTCCAAAGTAAAACTATGGTTTACACGTGACATATCCTTTTTAAACAAGGCAGAGAGTCACTTGAATACGACCCACGGCCAGGAAGGCCGATCGAAGTGACCACTTCGGAAATTATTCAAAAAGTCAAAAAATTTATACAGAAATGGTTGGAGTATCAGATACAACCATTTTCAAAATTCTTCATGACAATCTTGGCATGAATAAAGTCAGCGCAAGATTAAAGAAGACCTAGAATGCTCACGCCGCCTCAAAAGCAACAGCGCGTGGAGTGTTCTCGTGCAATTTTGGACCTCTGTATGGAAGACAAAGATGGAGTGTTGGCTCGAATTGTTATTGGTGGCGAAACTTGGGTTCACCATTATAAACCTGAGTCCCAACAGGACTGTATGCAGTGGCACAAAAAGGCACACCACCACCCAAGAAATTTAAGGTAGCACAATCGGCTGGGAAAATCATGGCGACAGTCTTTTGGGACTCAGAAGGAATCCTATTGATTAATTAGAAAGATAAAGGTGCCTCCATAACCGGAAATTACAACGCATAATCCTAGAACAATTGAAAGAGGCCATAAAGGTGAAAAGAAGGGGAAAATTGACCAAATTAATCCTTCTTCTGCACGACAACGCGCCTGTTCGCAAGTGCCATGTTGCGATGGCTGCCCTGCAGAAGGTGGGCTTCGAAATTTTGCCACACCCACCCTTAGGTCCTGAACTGGTCCTCAGTGATTATTATCTATTTCTAAACTTAAAAAAAAATAACTTCGTGGGAAAAGTTTTTAAGTGATGAAGAAGTAAAGGAAGCAGTTTCGGCGTATTTTTTTAGACAAAGACAAATCGTTTTTTTTTTTTGAGGGTATACATAAGTTAATTGAAAGAACCGAAAAATGTATTAGGGTAGCAGGTGAATATATTGAAAAGGAAAAATAAGTTTGGATTTTTATTTCCACTCCCTACCACCCATTCCGCGAACTTAAAAACGCACCCTCGTATATGGCCGTCCTATATGTAAAAATAAGTGTTCTGGGTATGGGTGCTCATCTTTATTTAATTCATAACGATGATGAAAGTATTGCAACTTTTCCTCTGAATACTAAACTGAGCCGCATGCAGTCCAAATTGCATTTAAAATCAGAGATAACTGTCTCGTTGGTGTAGAAGTTTAAATCGGATCGCCATCCCATTGCACTATGAGAGTGAAACAGAAACAGAAACTTTTTATTCAATGTAGATCATAAATAATACTTATTGAGTAGTTCTTTTGTTTAATTAACACTGATTCGAAAAAAAATCTCTGTCCTGGGAAGAACCAGCAAGAAACCCAGTGGATTTTTTTTTTAAAATAACAGCTTACAATCATTTATGTTACACAGTTAACAACACAAAACAAATTAGAAATAGCTTGGTAGCGATCACCTCATACCCAGAAGTTATTATTATTAGCCGTAAAGCGGCTCTCCGTGGGCCGCTTGTCGCCCCCGCGAGAAACGAGACGCGAACCACATCGCCGCCATTTTGGTTAATTAAATTATTTTTATGATTATCCATTGCGTTCAAAATTGGTTGAATCTGGTATGTGTGATTGCGGTGCTGCCTATGAGGATAGGCATCACGTGCTATGGGAGTGCGAGTTGTATGATGACCTGAGATGTAAGATGATGGACGGAATAGTACGCAGAGGGGTGGGTCCGGTTTACTACCCGGACCTCGTGGACGGTAGGGAGAGCTTTGGCCGGCTGCGGGAGTTTGCGCATGGTTGGCATGCGCGGAGAACTGCGATGGAGAAGAACCAAGAAAGGATTCTGCCCGGAACCGAAGGCGTTGTGTGTTCGTCCAGCCCAGAAAGGGAGAGTGACACTACGGGACAAGTAGTAGAATAAATAACTTGTAGAGAGTCAAGAAAGTGCACGCGGGAAAGAGCCCTGAGCAAGTACCGCGTGCATCTCTCGAGATTCGGCCCGTATAACCGTAAGGTTGGTGGGGCCATGGGAGGTTGAGGGTTGTCCCTATCCATTGCGTTCCCACGAATAGCGAGGGAAGGGTTTGTCCCCCCCAGCAGAGCCCCGCATGCCAGGGTAAGGGTAGCCTAATTCTGGGGTCGCCAGGTCCCAGGGCAGTGTGGCACGCTATCGACTAGGCTTGCCCCTAGCCATGCATCCATCCGCGCGGCAGACGTTAGATTGGCGGAGAGGGTAGGAATAGGGAAAGAGAAGGATAGGTAGTGTGAAAAGGAAGACTGGTAAGTTAGAGTGGTATTACCGCCCAAGAGGGCAAGGGATAGTACAGTAAAAGCTAGGGAAGCCGGGGTCGCATACCCGTGTACTATACCACAACTACCGGACAGGTAAATTGGGATGAGTATCCCATGACTTACCCATGACTTTTTAAACCAACAAATCAATACATATTACATTATCACGTCACATGCTACGCCAGCATTTAGCTGTCTGGACTCTATTTCTATTAAGGATATTCTTGGTACGGATTCTATAATTCGGCATAATTCAAGAGGCTATCAGGGAAAACAAAACATTAATAAACATACCTGTATATTTGCGGATCGTAACGTAGGCGACAACAAGTAAGGCAACAATGGTAACACATCTAGCCTTAGTACGTTGCGATTGACAACCACATTCGGACTACTTCCTCGCCACACTGACAGTACGATGCTGTCCAATTCGGTCTTCCTTCGGGACATCTGTGGAACACAAAGCAACAATTACATTTCATTAATATAAAGTCCACTGCCGAACATAGGCCTCCTCCAAAGATTGCCTCAAAGCGGGCATATTTGTCACAGTTGTGACTATTAAAAAATACAGTCTAATATATTATTGTGACAATTTTTAAAATTTATAGGTAGGTTTGATCACTCATGGGTGCGTATAAGACGAAACACTTAAGAATACCTAACTACCCCATATCTTACCGTGGGTGTCGTGGAAACTGAAACAGGAGATGGGCAACAGCATCCTTCTAATGACAACAACTCAAAATTATAAAAAACTGCAGCTGCCAACGCGCCTGCCAAGCGTAGCAACTATGCCAAGATTTCCCATATGTAGTAATATCTGGGGAGGCCTATATTCAGCAATAGACTTTGATAGGCTATAATGTATATATCTGTTTCAGTTTCCCTCTGTCGTCTCTTACGGCACCTACAAGATTCTATTTTATAAGATAGGGTGACAAACGAGCACGCAGTCCACCTGATAGTAAGTGGTTGCTGTGACCCAAAGACATCTACATCTATCCGCAAAAAAGAATCAAAATGTAAATACGTCGTCACCCGTCAGGACTAAGATGAAATGCCTCTTTTCCAGTAAAAGGGTCTCCGGTTCTCTACGTTCACCATACAAAACACAGCAGGTGTTAAGCTGCTATTTTACGCTGGCATTCTGTGAGAGCGTGGTCCTTCCCTGGTCGAGCCGATCCATTCGTGCTACAACTATACTACTAATATAGCTGCAGCATGACTCTACCATGTATAAAGATAATATGGGATAGTGGATTCTCTTACGCACCACCACACGACGAACAATAATTATTAATAAGAAATGCAACAAAAGTTAGACTAAAATTATAATCGCGTATTTCCATAGCATTTTTAAGCATGGAAACTGTACTAAATAAACATTATATTTAACATTATTATTTTTTTATCTGCAACAGCCTTTTTAAGTCCACCGACCAACAAAAAGATAAAGGCTCAGTAGCACATGGGCCAAGCGTATGCCTACAGCACATTGGTTCATGGGTTTGAATCCCGCACGGAAATACTATTTCTATGGCCTACAAAAATTCGAAAATTAAAAAAGTTATGAGGGTAATAGTCTAATTCTAATACTTATAACACTTCACAAAAAAGTTATAAAATTACAGGCGGACAAAATCTCAGTCAAACAGCACATTATTTATTATAAGAAAAAATTACAGAATACAGACTATGTATATACGTCCCACTGCAGGACAAAGGTTTCCTCTCATTTCTTAATGGATTTTAGAACCATTATTTCATCACATATCTTTAATGCAGTTTGGTGGGTTCAGTCCTCGTAATTATGACCTTATGAAACATGGTTCTCGAGTGGCGGCCTCGTAACGGCGGACGAAATGTAGGGCGTCCCCCCACTAGATGGAGTGACGACCTGGTAGACATGCAGGATGTCGATGGATGCAGGTGGCTCAGGACCGTGCTTTGTGGCATTCCTTGTGGGAGGCCTATGTTCAGCAGTGGACTTGTGAGTGATGATGATGAATTATGACCTCGTAAGGTTTTATTTTCTTGAAATGCAAGTTTCCTCACGATGTCTTCCTCCAACGCAAAGCGTGGTAAATCAGCACTTGTGGCATGTTACAGCAATTGGAAATAACAATTTCATTGGTAATTAATAGAGTCAGGCGTTACTTTGCGGAAATCCATTATATTAAAGTTGGTAAAAATTACTTTGTGTACATTCGCTAGATAAAATAAAGTGATGTGTCTTACCATCATAAAAAAGCATTAGTTTGAGGAGCACCTCCCGCCCTCCCTCAATTTCTGAGACTTAGCAGTCAGCCACCGCAGAATCTACTACACCTGAAGACGCCTCGTGTAGAGGCGAAACACGTGTCGTATTGTCGTCAGTGGTGTGTCTTTCCTAGTGTAGTAGTATTGGGAGTAGTGGTGCTGGGATTAGTGGCGACGGGGATAGTGCACGCAATTGAGAGGGCGGGAGGTGCTCTTCAAACTAGGTAGGACACATCATTTTATTTTATCTAGCGGATGTCCGCAAAGTAATTTTTATCAACTTTAATTTCATTGGTGCCCCGCCAGGGACCGAAACCGGGTCGAAATCGGTAGTAGATGTACTGAGACGATGACGTATGGCTGTGATCTGTGTTTTGAATGAGTGGCACGAACCGCAGAACCCTTTAGCTGGTGACAAAGTATTCCATCTTAATTGTCAGAAGTAACAACGTATCTGGATTTTGGTTACTTACTGTGTCTTATGAGTCACAGCATCCACTTGCCATCAGATCAGAGAGTCTATAAAAAAATGGCAGACTTTTCAAGCTCCATTACCCTATTTAAAGATTAATGAGCTAAGTGTATAGAAGTGGAACATAAGTAGACCATCTTTACCTTTTCACAACTTTAAGCCCCACAACACATACCTCCTGACCCTGCATAGGAAACTTCAGCTTATGTTGAGCTCTCGAAGCCAGCAGCCTATGACACCTCGCTATACACAATGGAAGGGTTCCGTATAGCGAATAGTTTTGGTTCCGCATCGTCCAAGAATGCACGGTGTCATAAAACAGCAGCCAGCTCATGGTCTCGCAGGCAATAAGCAGCCGTGAGTCCACACGAGCCGTTAGGTAGTTCTCGAAGATACCCTCTATAAGTCTGTAACAATAATAAATGTATATGTCACATATTATCATAGACGTATGGTGATGTCCTAAGAGAATTCATCGCCTCATTTTATCCTGTGGGTGTAGTATGTGGCGACTAGCGGTAATATCCAGAAAAATCTTTTGGCTTACGATTGATGGCGTAATAACGTCTAGAAGAAATCGCTTCTTGGCTATTACACCGCCTTATTGTACCTACCTACCTCCTAAGTTTTGCTTCCTGAAATCTGTTTTTTTTATCGTTTTTGTGGTAGCATTTCACATAGATTGCCTCATAGGGGGAATATTTACTATAGTTGCCACGCTTGGCAAGCCGGTTTATTTTTAATTTTTAGTCGTTATTAAGAAGACTCCCACGGGATGATATGGGGTAGTGGATATTCTTACGCCGCCACTACACGGTCGTAATAATAAAGTATATAACATATTTATAATATTAATAACCATCTCGCTTACAAAGTAAATTGCTTAGACTTACAAGAGGCAACAGTATCTAAGGGGGCGTTCAAGTATTACGTAACGCAATTTAGGGGGGAGGGGGGGTCTTATAAAACGTTACCATGCGTTACAGGGGCGGGAGGGGGTTTTCCAATAACACGTTACGTAACGTTTTTTATTTCAATAAAAACTAGGAAATTAAAATCTCCCAAGTAGGCAACCCCTTTCGTTTACATTTTACGGGGAATCCCTCGATTATATGGTACGTCATTTTTATTCTGTCCTCCCAAGTTGGCAACCTTTTTTGTCTATGTTTTACGGGGAATCCCTCGACTGTATTGCGACTGTGTTCTCTTTTAATGCACCTGGAATACAAAGTACTTTTACCAGTGGCTGATTTACCAGCAGGCTGAGTAGGCTGGAGCCTAGGGCGGCAGATTTTAAGGGCAGCTAATTTGGGGCTAAAACTTTTTCCTTTTTCACTTGGTCGATAAATTTTCCTACAATTTGCATTTGGTTGTGGCGCGGAAACGAGTGACATAACCGTTCGCTAAGTGTGTTTTGATCAAAATGCCTGCCCTATGTAGTATATATATAATATCTATGGAAGTAGTAGTATATATAATATCTATGGAAATGCTGATGAATTAACTGAACGAGCGAAGCGCGGCCGCCGCGGGAGCCGCAGCAGGATCATACTGTTGAAGGCGTACGCTGCGTGTTGGCATTGAGTTCGAAACACATAGATGTATTTACTTCAAAATCAAAAGAAAAGCTGCCTCGGTTGAATCCTGGTGCGATTTCTAATACGTACTAATATTTCTCAGGCACAATTTTTTGGAAAATTACCTATTGGAAAAACGGTCTAAACAATATACGCATCTATTACGATTTTAAGAGATTTCTTATCTCTTGTTTTATTTATTATTACCGCAAACGCGATTAAAACAATAACAATGTTATTTTAGCGACTTTCCGGTACTTTGCACAACATAATTGTGACTTTTAGTTAAAAATGGTCACTTGGGTGTTACGTAACGTTTAGGGAGGGGGAGGGGGTCCAGATAAACGTTACGGCGCGTTACATAGTGGGGCGGGAGGGTCAAAAATCTTCAAAAATGGCGTTACGTAATACTTGAACGCCCCCTAAAGTGCGAGACGTGATACTGTAATCGTCAATCCCGTAATACCCACGTGACGTTTAAGACAAATCCTTTGTACTAATGGGAGAGGTCCTTGTCCAGGAGTGGGCTTTTATAGGCTGATAAAGATAACAAAAATAAAATTCACAAATTTTGTGTATAACCTGCCTTCATTTGCAAATAGTACCTAATCGCCAATCCTACTTACGGAACATTTACCATAATAGCCACGCTTGACAAATGATTTGGCGATTTTAATATGTATATGCGACTATTTAATTTCAAATATTTGAACATAGTGTGGCTGAAAAAATTAATTTGTCATTTTTCGGAGACTACAATATTTTTTTTAATCAAATAATAACTACTCACCTGTCATATTCACCAGCAGCTTGGATAGTTCTCAAAATATCATTAGATTTTCCGTCTTCAAGTGTGAATACAGCTTGCAAAGCCTGCATCATGCTTTTACTGGTGTCCTTTGTACCAATTGCCACGTTTTCTATATCTTGAATAGTCAGCTGTAAACAGTCAATACAAATGAAAGGAAAGTTACAGTCTATAGACTTCCCATAGCGGGAACATACCTAACTCCTCTAATTATTGTTTTGAAACTAATTGTCCGCTGCGATGCTCTAGTGTGTGTAGTGTATGTTGGCAGACTTCACGTGTCCTTGAAATATTTCATTTCTCAGACATGCAGGTTTCCTCACGAATGCGTTAAACTTCGTACTTATCTCATGGTAATCGCTATTCTATGTTCATAGGTTTTGGACTTTTTAGAAAATATGTATTTAATACAGTTTTATGTATTTTAAGAGTTAGCTTTTTAATTTTAAGAGTTAGCTTGTCGACGGCTCGAACTGGTTCATATGTATAGTGTCTCATCTATTAGCATCGTGTGAGAAAGAGATAGACTTATTAGAGCAGCAATAAGCTAGTGCGCACATGTTCATTGTAACGACGTCCTAGATAACGCAACCATGTTTCTTTAGCGCTCAGCTGTTATGGTTGATCACTATTTAAAACATGTCATAAAGAAACAACAGTTGGAATGTTAGTTTCCATCATAAAAAAGCATTATTTTTTAAAAAAGCAATGCTTTTCCAATTTAGGCGACATAAGAGAATCCATCATCGTTGTTCGTCCCGTGAGTGCAGTAAGAGGTGACTATGGAAATTGTCAGAAAAATGTTATAGCTTCCGATAGATGGCATATAACCTATTCGTTTACGCTAGACGTCAAATACTTAGACCAACAACGCGCGTCAAAAGTACAAGACATCCGGTGCTGCGATCGAAGCTTAACGATTTAGGCCAATCATCCATTGGGAAGAGCCCAAGTCCAGCAGTATATTTTAACGGGCCGGCATCGCACCTGCAATTCCCTCGGTGTTGCAGTTGTTCATGGGCGGCGGACGGCATTCACCATCAGATAAGCCGCATGCGTTTTTGCTCACTCCTCCGTAAAATAAATAAAGATTATTAGAGGTCTCCTGACCTGAGACTTGGATCTCAGAAAGCTGAGCACGTGCAGCGCCATGCGTATGTCCCCGCAGGCGCGGGCGGCCAGCGCACTCAGCACGCGCGAGTCCACCTTCAGGCGCTCGCAGCTCGCCACCGCCACCAGCCGCGACGCCAGCCGCGCCACCGTCACACACCCAACCGTCACGATCAGTGCCACCGGCCTACAACCACACACTTTTTTACCTATTTTTCTTTAAAAAAAAAAACAATGTTATAATATTGACACTGCTTATGCTCCCTGCTAAATGTAAATAACCAACCTTTTAACTTTAAACTTCTTTAATTCTTAACTACTTAATTTGTCAGACATGCTGATTTCCTAACGATGGTTTCCTGTGATAAAACATCCATTTTTACTTTTAACAATTTCAATAGTGCTGATAGAAATTGATGAGGTGGTTTGTGTATTGAAGGCGATTTATGGGACTATTTCATATGTGGTAGATCCATGCTGCAGTTATATTAATAGTATAGTTGTAGCACGAATGGGTCGGCTCGACCGTTGAGGACCACGCTCTCACGGAATACCAGCGTAAAATAGCAGCTTAATGCTGCTGTGTTTCATATGGTGAGTGTAGAGAACCGGAGACACATTTTACTGGAAAAGAGTCATTCCATCTTAGTCCTCACGGCTGACAACGCATCTCCATTTTAATTCGCAAACGAAGATAGATGTAGATATCTATGGGCCACAGCAACCACTTACCATCAGGTGGACTGTGTGCTCGTTTGTCACCCTTATTCTATAAAAAAAAAATACCAGCGTAAAATAACAGCTTAATATTGCTGTGTTTCGTATGGTGAGTGTAGAGAACCGGAGACACTTTTTACTGGAACAGAGGCATTCCATCTTAGTCCTCACGGCTGATAACGCATCTGCGTTTTAATTCGCAAACGAAGATAGATGTAGATGTCTATGGGCCGCCGCAACCACTTACCATCAGGTGGACTGTGTGCTCGTTTGTCATCCTCATTCTATAAAAAAAGGCAAGCGCAACTCCTGAGTTGCCACGCTATAAAGCACGAAAGGCGAAATATTCCCAAAAAGTAAATAATTTGTTTTGCTTGTATAAATCGGATGGTGGGCCGGCTTTAGGAGACCCTTGGCTCTAGCGTGGCACGGTGCACTTGTTGTGTTCCGCTACTAGTTCAACCTTGATCCATTGGATAGTTAATCCATGCAAACGAATTAATTATTATTCTCAACTACAAAATTAGTCTCAGTACAATTTATAGTTGATTGGCTCTGTTCTTATGAATATGATCTGTGTGTTTCATAATTGTATAAAGTGATATATTGTAAATTGATCTTATTTCAAAAGAAAAGTCCCGCCGGGTTCCTTGCTGGTTCTTCCCAGGACAGAGGTTT
This sequence comes from Parnassius mnemosyne, assembly GCA_963668995.1. Taxonomy (NCBI): domain Eukaryota; kingdom Metazoa; phylum Arthropoda; class Insecta; order Lepidoptera; family Papilionidae; genus Parnassius; species Parnassius mnemosyne. Next base: position 8,789,142 of record CAVLGL010000081.1, read on the forward strand.
TATCCAAACCGGTGGTAGTAGTACTATATTGAATAAAAGTGATTATATTATATTCTAAAACCTCTTCCTGGTGACTCTAAACATTATAACAACTTCTTACATCAGATGTGGGATTAATGCTTTCTTTTCTATAATATACATATACTAACCTCAAAGGGCGTAACGAAGTTGCATACAAATCATTACATATAGCAATGACTGGACGTCTGAGCGGCTGAGACTTGCTCTTTTTCTTATTGCCTTCCGTAAGTGTGGTCGTGCACCATTTCACTAACAGTTCGACCGTTTGAACGGGAGCACCGTCAATCTCGTCTGAAATCAGATCATTTAAAACTATTTCATCGAAATTAAGATAAATTTGTAAAAAAAATTAGTAACAAGAGTACATTAACTGAAATCATCCCGTGGGTGTCGTAAGAGACGACAGAGGGAAAATGAAACAGGAGATGGAGAACAGGAGGAGCTTCTACATGAAAACAACTCAATGATAATAAAAATACTGCAGTTGCTAACTTACATGCGAAGCGTGGCTACCATGGCAAATATCCCTCTTTTCATCCTATAAGCAGGCCTAATATTCAGCAGTAAAAATTTTGATGGAAATTAATAAACGAGACATTTAAATTTTTTATTGTGATGCGGCAAGAGAAACATGACATATCGTCATGACATGTACTATATATTCTGCAGCGGTGAAGAGTTTCGGGAATATAACGTCACCGTCTTACACCTCAGTGTTACTTAACTTATATTCTTTTGAATCATTCTTGCCTATTCACAAATATTACTTAAATTATCTTAGTTATTATTTTATAATTTTAGTTCATCTTAAAAGCTCATGCCGATCAAATGCGTGCTTTTGTAGCAATATAAATGAGTTTTAAGCTTTTGTAGCAGTAATTCCTTAATTATTTATGGTGGTTTACTGCTATTATAGAATAAGCCAAAATGATCTTATGGCCACAGATAGATAGAGGTTTAATAATACAGTATAACTCTACTTCTCACCATTGTTAAGCAATCCATTGTTAAATTAAATTAGGCCCTCAAGTAAAGCCCAAAGTAGAAAAAAAAGTATGCCGTACTCGCCAGACATTCAAGAATGAATATCACATTGGTAGAGTCATGCTGCAGCTATATTAGTAGTATAGTTGTAACACGAATGCTTTGGCTCGACCAGGGAAGAACTACGCTCTCACAGAATACCTGCGTAAAATAGCAGTTTAACATTGCTGTGTTGTATGGTGAGTGTAGAGAATCGTACACTCTTTTTACTGGAAAAGAGGCATTCCATCTTAATCCTCACGAGTGACAACGCATCTACATTTTGATTATTTATTGAGGATAGCTATATATGTCTATGGGTAACAGTAACCACTTACCATAAGGTGGACTGTGTGCTAGTTTGTCAACCTAACCTATAAAGAAAGTGCAATATCAAACATCTTGCACCTTCAACACTATGTTCCTTCAATAATATCTTCATCTTCACCATCATCAGCCCGTAAACATCCACTGCTTGTAAAAGCGCAAGCAGATTAACGGTAGCAAAACCAGACGTATAGCACCATTGACGGGGACTGCCCGTCACCATTCTGGGCATTTTATGTCTGAGGTAAAACAGATAGTTATACTGCCATTGTTTGTATGCCATAAAATATTTCTGGCATTTCCTATAGTAGCCACTTACGACGCCTACAAGATGTAATGGGAAGATGGATTTTCTTTCACCACTCACACATCTATGTACTGTTACGGTTTCCCAATACTAGGATAAACCCTTAATCATGGATAATAACTGATTACATAGATTTCCTCTAAATAGTCTTGTCATCCTTTAAAGACAACTCTGCTTCCCGCTCCCGGGGAACGAGTCAGTCTCTGCCCAACCGCTGAATCCCTAACACCTCTGTATTATCGCGTGTCTGCCAGTTTCGCCTCCGGGCCAATTAAAATTTGTGACCAATTCTATTTCTAATAATACTATTTCCTTTGTGTAATAAGTGTTTTGTTTTAAAACCTAGTTTACGAGGTCCCGTATAACAGTACGAATGGTTACAAATAATATCTAGTATTACCGTACCCAATATAAGACAATTGGGCCTTTTCTCGGCGTCCAGCACCGACCGCATCGACGTAGCACTCACTAAGGCATTTCTAAACGCTTCAGCACTTCGTTCGTCCGACGCGTTCAACTCTACTGGTCTATAACCTAAAAATACAAATTGGAAACTTTATAAGACTGCAGGATTAGGCAACTCGACCAAATATCAACATGAATTTTGTTTATATGCCAAGTATTATTAATTCCCTATAACTGCGCTATCTAACTAAAGTCATGAGTAGGGGAAATGGGTGGATCATCAGAAAGATCTTACCATTAAAGACTATCAAAGGTCTACTGCTGAACATAGGCCTCCCCCATAGTGCCTGGGCGAATATTTGCCATAGTTGACACGCTTGGGCATCAGATTGGCAACCGCAGTTATTTTATATATTTTTACATAGCTGTTATCAGAAAGATGCCCAGATGTCCATCTCTTACTACAATTTTCCTCTGTCACCTCTTACGACATCTACAGGATGATATGGGCAATAGATATTCTTTGTGACCTTTCCAAAGCTTTCGATTGTGTTCATCATGATACATTAATCATGAAACTACCACATTACGGTGTAAAAAATTTGGCGCTTAAACTTATTACTTCATATTTAAGTAACAGAACTCAAAAAGTCGTCATTAATGGTAAATGTTCCTCCGGATCGGTAGTATCAATGGGCGTTCCTCAGGGCTCGATTCTTGGCCCATTCCTGTTCTTAATCTATATTAATGACTTACCTTATCTTGTAGGGGACAATCACGATATAGTATTATTTGCTGACGATACCTCTTTAATTTTCAAACTGAAACGGCAGTCAATTAAATATGACGATGTAAATAATGCTCTATCGAAACTAGTACATTGGTTTAACGCCAACAATTTGCTCTTAAACGGCAATAAGACAAAATGTATTAAATTTACAATACCTAATGTAAAACATTCGAAAACCAATGTGCTCTTAAATGGGGAGGAGTTGAGTCTTGTGGATACCACTGTTTTTCTCGGTATTACTATTGACGCGAAACTTCAATGGGGCCCCTATATATCTAAATTAGCAAGCAGACTTAGTTCTGCAGCATATGCTGTAAGAAAGATTAGAAGTCTCACAGATGTTGAGACAGCTAGGTTAGTGTATTTTAGTTACTTTCATAGCGTAATGTCTTATGGAATTTTGCTATGGGGTAATGCGACTGATATTGAAGCTATATTTGTTTTGCAAAAGAGAGCCGTACGGGCGATTTATAATCTAAATTGTAAAGAGTCCCTTAAAGAAAAATTTAAAGAAATAAACATATTAACTTTGGCATCGCAATATATTTATGAAAATGTAATGTATGTACATAAAAACATAAATAGCTTTAATAAGAATAAGGATGTTCATACCTTAAACACTAGGAACAAACATAAGCTTGTAATGCCACTTACTAGACTCCACAGAATTAGTAATTCATTTATGGGGCAATGTATATGCTTTTACAACAGAATCCCAGAACATGTTCAAAGTTTGTCAATAAACAAGTTTAAAAGTTTTATTAAAGAAAAACTGTACAAAAAGGGTTATTATAATATCAAGGAATACATGAATGAAGATAACCCCTGGGAATAAGGTGATCGCCACCATGCTGGTTCTATGAAAATTCATTTAAAATTGTATAAACAAAATTATTGTTAAGTGAAATTATGTTTAAAAAATAAAATAATGACTTTCAATAAGTATTATGTAATAATCCATATTGAATAAAAATCATTCTATTCTATTCTATTCTTATATCGCCACCATATAGTTAACACCACGCAAAATAAACAATACTGACTGAAATTACTTTGCCTATATCCGCTTAATAAAAATCATATGTCTTACCTAGTTTGAAGAGCACCTCTCGCCCTCCCTCAATAGCGTGCACTATCCCCGTCACCACTAATCCCAGCACCACTACTCCCAACAGTACTAGACTAGGAAAGACACACTACGCCACGTATTTCGCCTTCTACTGACTGACTTAATTTCTTTTAATGCAAATTTCAGCTTACATGCTATGGATACCACTGTTACATAGTCTATCACATGCCGATACTCCAAGCATAGTGCTCTAATATAATGGTTCAAACGATTCTGAACATATTCAAATAAGTATTGGCTACTTCATTCCAAGAGGCATTTTTTGGAATATCCATTATATTACAAAATAAATTAAAAACTTTCGATTAATTATAAAAGCTTGCATGAAAAGTGTAATATGCTTTCATGTTTTGAATTTGCAATATATCTTAAACCTCCAATGATCTGTTTGACATTTATGTCAACATAAAAGCAATAATAGTTTTGCTTGTACAAAAATAATTTTGTAGACTTTACTTGCTCCTGCTTTAAAAGTGATGGTAGCAGTTGCCACAGTTTATAAGAGCACTAGGGGATGGACATAAATAGATGACTAACCGGCTAATCGAGCTAAAAGGTGCGCCAAAGTAGTCTTTCCAACCCCAGGAGGTCCACATAGCAATGCCACCTTATGGTGTGGTCGTCCATCTTCATCTATCTCAGGCTCAGACTCTTTCTTGCCCTTCCATTTGTTTGTCAACTGGAACTGACCGGCCCTCTTACTGAAACTGTTGCGTTGTTGAGGATCCTTCATTTTTACATCCTTTTTAAACACTACCTAAAACATACATATTTATTAATATATAGCAACAACCCGTTTAATAGGCGTAAGTCTCCCTTTTTTGTCTAGGAATCAATCTTATATAATACTTGTCTGACAAACTACTACTTATCTAATGCTAGTGTACCCATAGAACATAGGGAAAAAGAAGGGAGTATAATTACAGAGCCATGTTGGTCAGGGACATATAGGATTTACGTTTATATGGGACTTCTAACAAAAAAGAATGTGTAAATGATATATACTGCATATTACAGATATTACCTATGATAACAACTGCGTTATTTGTGTGGCATGTGACAGAATGGATAATTGGGCTTGTGATTATGTAGGCGATGGCCACCTATCACTTACAAAATTTTACTTCTAAACCCATATTTTTGGCTATATGTGGTTTGAGTAGCTCGTTGCTCTTTGGACTGTGCCTATCCCCTTGGGGTTAATGGCGTGAAGCTGAATGGATTGTGATTTTGTTTTGTTACTCCAATGAATTAGGTAATAACAAGAAATGTTTTATAAATGTAATAACTTAACATAGGGATAGATAACATTAATCTACTATGTTACACTGGTATTCTGCGAGAGCGTGGTCCTTCCCCGAATTTGATTAAATTTCATACAATTTCAGTAATTTTTAGTCAATCTGCAAAATTCTACATAATGAGTAGAAATTATCAAAACTCGACGACAGAAATACTTACATTGTTTAAAATGTTTTCACTCCAATTCCAACTTTATGTTAGCTCTAACACAATAAATAATTTTGATTAGTTTAATTTTTAAAATAAATATGCAAGTTGTTAATAATCGAATGTAGTCGAAGAGAGAACGTAGTAATAAGCAAGAAATATAATTTTGGCCAACCTTATCCCAAAGATGTAGCCAGTGCAGCAAAGCCCTATTAACAGGTTCCTCAGACAAAAGATCAAGATAGGAGTGTGGACGGTACTTTTCAACCCATAACATAGCACTCTGATTTTCTCCATGTGGTGCAACCTCTGATACTTCTTCTTCTTTTTGAACTCTTTCTTGTTCTTTTTTTTCTAGCTGAAAAAGTACGTGCTTATTAATTTTTTCCTTGGTACAAATTATAGTATATCACAAAATATCTGCAAAACTACATAATTGTGAAAAAATATGTACCATAACATAACATCTAACCACGTTCTCGGCGGAAAAGGAAAATGTTGTGAGGAAATCGGCATGTCTCTGGAATACAATATTTCGAGGACATCTGAAGTCAACACGCACTGAAGCAACGAGGTGGACTAATTGTTCCATAGCAATTTCAGAAATGAGAGGCTGTGCCTAGCAGTAAGACATACTTGCAGTAGGATTCAACATTTCATTACAAATTCAAATTCAAATTCAAATTCAAATTTCATTTATTTACAAGAATGTAGTTACAAAAAAGGTGTTGTTGCAATATTAAGGCGCTAATACATTCTACCCACTATTTGGGTGTGCAAATATTTAAATGGAAATAAGTTAATTAAATTACACTACACCAACACTACACAGATTCTTTGCGTCACTATTGTTAAACGTCACTAATTCCTTCACAGATTCCGCAATGTAATAAGTTCTTGAATATCATAAAATTGTTTCTCCATTAACCATTTCGTCAGTTTCTTCTTGAATATATTTACTGGGAGATTCTTAAAGTTATCCGGTATTTTATTATATATTGTAATAGTCATAAATATCACACTATTTTTTGCTTGATTTATTCTACATGTTGGAAAGTGCAGTTTATTTTGATACCTCGTTAACATATGCAAATTTACTTCTACTTTCTTTTTAAAATATTTTGGGTGGTATTTAACAAATAAACATACTTCTCTTATATATATGCAGGTTAGTGTAAGGATACGTAATTTACCGAACATTGGTTTGCAACTGTCCCTTTGATGTAATCCGCACAAGGCCCGGATACATTTCTTTTGTGCTACAAATACTTTCCGCACCTCGCAAGACTGTCCCCAAAGAATTATTCCGTAAGAGAGTATCGACGATATATATGCATGGTAGGCATTTATTGCAGCATTCATAGATACAGTATCTCTTAGGCGACGTAATACGTAAACGAAACGATTTAACCTATTACAAGTATATTCAATATGACTGTCCCATTTTAGACCTTCGTCTACCAGAACACCTAAGAATTTATGGTGTTTTACCTGTTCGATTACTTGATCATTACATTTTATGTCTAGATTAATTTTGGTGCAATTCTTTGTATAATATTGAATTATTTTTGTTTTTACTAAGTTTATTTTCAGATTATTATTTTGTAACCATTTTACTATATTATGTAATGCTGTATTTATATCTCTCTCATATGTATTTTTGTCCGTGCATTTAATAATAATCGTCGTGTCGTCTGCAAATAAAATTGTTTTGTGTTTCACTGATCTCGGTAAATCGTTAATATATAAGAGGAATAAAAATGGACCGAGCACACTTCCTTGTGGTACACCTGATTTATTAACTTTTTTCTCTGACCTATATGAGTTTCGTGTTTGATTTATCATTTTATGAATCTCCACATACTGATATCTATCATTTAAGTAACTTGCAACCCATTCTTTAGCAATTCCTCTTATGCCATATTTCTCCAACTTAAACAAGAGTAATTGATGGTCCACAAAATCAAATGCTTTGCTCATATCTAAGAATATAGTGGCTGCTGGTTTTTTTTCAATAAAGGCTTGAATTATTTCTTTTACCATGTCGAAGCATGCTAAAGAAGTAGAACTATTTTTTCTAAATCCAAACTGTTCCCGACATAATATTTTGTTTTTATCAACATAATTTTGAAATCTTTCTAAAATTACCTTTTCAAATATCTTAGATAAAACTGGAATTAGTGCTATCGGTCTGTAGTTTTTAATATCATTTGGATCATCTTTTTTATATAACGGTTTTATAACTGATGTTTTTAGAACATGAGGAAAAGTTCCTTGCTCCATAGATAAATTGACAAGAAAGGATAACGGTTTGCAAATATGTACACTGGAAGCCTTTAGTATTTTTGTACTTATACCGTCTGTTCCTACGGAATTCGTGTTATTTAGGGATTTTATTACTTTTAAAATTTCGTCACTGCTTGTTGGTGTCAAGAATATTGTATTACATTTTTCCGTAGTCAATGTTGTTTTTATTTCAGTTGCTTCATAATTAAAATTTGTTTGATTTGTTATGTTAATAAAAAAGTTATTAAATTGTTCACATATATCATTCATTGAGTTGTATACATTATTATTGACTACAATCTTTTCTATTTCTTTAATATTGTTTTCGTCATTAATATTATTAGATATCATATGCCATAAAGCCTTATTTTTATTTTTTGATAATTTAATAAATTTTTCACATTGAATTTGTTTTGACTTAAGAATGCACCTTTTTAGAATATTTTTGTATTTTATATAATAACCCCAACTATTTGTAAATGTTTTCCTGTAATATATACTTTTTAAATATAGCAGTCGCTTTCGTACACAACATTTCTTCAATCCTTTGGTTATCCAATTAATATTAGGTTTTCCTGTGTTTCTCTTTATCTTAACAAATGGGAAACAGAGATTGTAAAACAGTTGGAATAATTCATAAAAAGTATTAAAGCATTCATTTAAGTTATTAAATTCATGTATTTCAGAGAAACTCAATGATGCCATGCACTCACAAAATTTACGTATATTCTGCTTACTGTAATCTCTTTTTGTTTCAAACCAGGACACATTTACTTTGGGTTTAATCATATTTACTTTTAATATCTGTGCAGTTTCGTGATCTGATAAACCAAGATGAAGTACTTCTGCTGTTACGCCTCTTTTTATATTTGTCGCTATTTGATCTATGCATGAATTTTTCCTAGTAGGTGTTTTTATTAAACATTCAATATTATAGTTCTGAAGTAAAGTATTAAGTTCATCTGAAAACTTAGTTTTTTTAAGAATATCAATATTCCAATCACCGCATATTATTATTTTTTTATTTTTAGTTGCAATTTTTTGTAGTGTAAGTTGAAGTTTTTCAATAAAAATCTCTATACTTTGACTTGGAATTCTATAAACACAAATTATCACTGTATTTAAGTGTTTTAACTCTATACCACAACACTCAAAGAATAAATTACAACCAAGATCCTTTATTAAGTCTAGATTAATACATGAAATGTCCTCTTTGACCAGAATGCATGTTCCACCTCTTTTTTGTTTGCGAGAAAACGATGATATCAATTTATATCCTGGTAATTTAAGTAGCTTCTCATTTCCTTTTCTAATAAATGTTTCACATAAGCATATAATGTCAATAATGTGGGACTTACTTAATTGAGATATTGCCAAGTACAGCTCTTCTGACTTATTTATGGCTCCGGCTATGTTTTGATGTAATATTGTCAAATATCTGGATTTAGGGACGAAAAAAATTTGGATTCGATGAAAAGTTTTCATTGTTCGGTAATATATTACTATTTGATGTATCCTCACTGTTCAGTTTTAAAGTGTTTTCATTTATTGTCTTTTTAAAATAATATGGAATTGTACCTTTTTTTACTTGATTTGATTTATTTCGTTTGTTTTTTAACAAACCGCATTTTTTTGACGAAGAAAGCCTTTCTAAGATCTTTTTTGTATTTAAAAATGTATTCGAGTATTCGATACTGTCAATTTCTATGTTTATTTTATTTATTAAATTTTCAATATAATTAATTCTTGAATTATAATATTTGTAATCTTCGTCAATATCAATATATGAACAATTTTTATAGCCTCTTAAAAATAGCTTTATTTGTGCGTTTAATAATTTTTCATTTAGGCAACGGTTATATCTAACATTTAGAATAAATACTTTGTTATTTTTTAATTTACCCATTAAGTCTAGTAAACCTGAAATAAGTTGATATGGATTTTTGTCGTTTACATTACAATAGCCATCTACTTTGATGGTATAAATAAAGAGGATTTGACTACTACAAATGTTAACACGCTCAGCGCCATGTGTATTGTTAATGATACACACTGTCAACACATTGTGTATCGCTCACGATACACAGCCTTTGCCAAGGAGAGTTTTTTAGTTGTTTTGGGGTTGGGGATAGGACATATGGTTCTTGAGATATTGAAGATTTAATTTGGAAGAAAAAATAATTGCTTTGCACTAGTTTTATTTATAAAAAAAATCAAAATTATAAACACATTTCTTACAACTAATAATCATCTTTAAGAAGGAAAAACCTCCGGTAATCCTCTTATAACCATGTTTGAAAAAAAAAACTATAAAATCTTAGGAATATAAATTCTATGAGTATTCTGTTCTAGTGAGTTTTATTGAAGCATTTTCGGCATAGAAATATATCACAGGTAGAGCACTTCGTTCCAACCTGTGCTGCTCTAACCTTCTTGCCATTTATAATTTTTCCCTCCCTTCCATACATATTATAACACTCTTTACAGCGTCCACGAACGAACTTTTCACCGACCTTATTGTCTATGAGGTAGTGTTTCACATTCGGCGCCTTCCTTTTTGAAAATGATGTTGAAGGTATAGGCGCTATATCTACTCTCTGAGAACACTTGTCAATCATATCTACAATAACCTGTTCTCGGAACTCTGTGATTGTCATTTTCTTTGCTGATGTATTTAGATTATAGAGGAGATGAGCATTCACCAGAGAAGTTCCGCACAAAATTTCGATAAACAGCTTACGATACCATTTCGTACATCGCCTAAGAGCTGAGCCATATGTTGCCATCTGATCACTTATATCGATCGAAGATTTTCCATTATTGTAGTCTACAATGCACTCCGGTTTGAAAATGGCTGGCTTATTCCTGTTCTGAGCTGTGACTGTCTTGAGCGCAGATGTTTTAGTAGACAGCATCCCCACATCACGCTTGTCTCGCCATTTCAGTGCTATTATCCCATCATTAGTTTGCTTGGCACACATCTCTCCTCTCTTCAGTTTCATAGACATAACGTCTTTTGGTAGGTGCTTTCTGTTAACTCTTAGGATTCCAACTAGGTGAATCTTTCTGTGTCTTAGTCGATATGCTAGAGGGACACTGGTGTAGAAATTATCGGTATACATTGTCCTACCTTCATCAAGCAGACCTTCTGCGAGAGACATGACTGTTTTCTCTGATACATCAGACTCTTTGGACTTGGATTTGCCAGAGTATACTTCCAGATTCCAAGTATATCCCTTGTCAGTGCATAATTAAAAAAATTTAATACCATATTTGGCAGCTTTATTTGGTATGTACTGGCGGAATATTAGTCTTCCGCGCCATGGAATAAGAGACTCATCAATGCAAATCTTATCTCCAGGAATATAAGCCTTTTTGTAATTTGAAATGAATTTATCAATGACTTTCCTCACTTTTTTCAGTCTATCATCTGCATCTTCAATGCTCTTGTCTGAAAAGTCGATGTATTTCAAAATCAGCTCAAATTTATTTCTCGGCATAACGGATCTTGCTAGCGGTAATCCATATAGCCTATGAACTCTCCAATAATCCTTTATGCTTGGGAGTTTTACAAGGCCCATCCAACCAACAAGGGCAAGAAATTTTGTCATATCATCCACCGTTACTGGGACCCATGCATGGGTTCGGCTGCTTGGAGTTGTATCCGTTGTAAGCAACTGTTGAGCAGCGTATAAATTGGTTTGGTCAACTACTTCCTCTAAAATATCTCTAGTCAGAAACCTCCAGAATGCCAGAGAATATATCCTTCATCCCAGAGAATGGAACAGTGTACTAATACTTTCTGGATCTTCATGTGATGGCATCTCCCATTTTATGTTTTCCAACTTTCGTTTTAGCCAAGTCATCTCTGTTGTTTCAGGAGATGTTGTACCAGAGGAACTTGGAATATTAGCTTCTGAGCTTCGAGTATCTGCCAACTGTGTCCTTAGTACTCTACGTCTCTGTATATTAGGAAGAGAGGGCAACATATCATCGGAAAACGTGGATTGTCTTCTTTGTGGAGCAAGTAGATTCCAGGTTTCTGATGCTGAATCTGATTCGCTGCTTTCCTCTTCGGAGCCGTCATCACAGGGATTATAGTTAGGATCATATGTAGAGTCGTCACTATTAAGATCCATTTTTTATTTTGTTCTAAATGCACTTTACACATATATTTTACAATTATTCTGAAACAAATGAAAAAAAGTTAGGAAAACTATTATAAAACAAATCATTGAAGTTTTCCTAATTTTTTTTTCAATTTGTTGATATTTTTCTTCATTTGTCTCCCATATTTCTCAAATCTAAAAAGAAAGAAAAATTAAATTAGTGTGTATCTATAACGATACACGTGGCCTGGGAAAATGGTTATGAGTCAAAACTTTTTCGTAGGCCACGTGTATCATTATCGATACACAGCGAAAAATAAGGGGGGAGTGGTGGGGAGGGGAAGAAAATAAATTATTATAAACTCTAGGACATTAAAAAGCTCATATAGAATACTTTTAAATATTTGTCTCAAATCGTCTGAACATCGAGTCTTAGCTTGGCGCTGAGCGTGTTAATATGCCCTGTGTTAAAACTTTCATGCTTACCGATTTTCAGACACTATATAGTAAGAACAATCCATGATTTTTTATTTAAAATAGATCAATATAGTGAGACAATGATGTGGGAATAACTCTGACTACTAATATTATTTTCAGATATTTTTCTTTGTTAAAACTTACATTTTTTTTTTGTTGTTGTATTATTTTATTATAAGTTGTAATTATTGTAACATACCTACAATATTTTTTGTCTATTACTTCTACATTTTGCTAAAATATTTGACTTGTCACAGATAATTTTTTTGTTTTTTAGGATTCTGTATCCAAAGGGTAACCAACGGGATGTAATAGGTGGACAGTTGAAATTGTCACAGAATGTGTATTTCTGTTGCCAATATAACAACAAATAATAAAAATAAAAATAAATTAAAAATTAAAGGGGGCTCCCTTACTAGAAACATGTTTTACGATGGTACGGAACCCTTAATGCGCAAGTCCCTCTCAGAATGAAATTAAAGCCAATTTCATTCTGTCTTTAACTATATAAATATACTTACAATTTTGTGCGCCTCCTCCCATGCAGAAGCATATGTAGCTCGTAGTGACAACTGTCCTGTATTAATGTCCAATGATTTATCCCAAGAATCTTCAGATTCGAGTCTTATATATAAACGGTCCCCATTAGAATTTGTTATTGGAACAAAAGACCATCTGTTATATAGAAATAAATGTTCATCATTTTATCCTAAATAAAAGTGGATACTGTGACCCAAAGACACATCTTATCCAATTAAGATTCAAAACACAGATGGTGAGGATGATTATCCCTGAGGACTAAAAAAATTGCTTCTTTACCAGCAAAAAAACTGTTGATGCCATCTTGTGAAATGACAGCAAAACAGTAGCAGGCAATGACACAATAATCTTCCTCTCCCTTCCACAATCCACCAACCAATCACTTGGTTAGCAGTTTGCTTTACAGCATACAGCAATAAAGGGGAATAGTTTGCCAGCATGTCTTTCCGGTAACAATGTGGGTGTCTCAAAGCCAAGAATAAATAAATAGGCTTTTACTAAGTTAAATCAGTGGTTATTCAACTTTAAGGCTAGGAATTTTGAATGTTGTGTAACAAATAGTTGAATAAACTGGCAGATTATGCATTCAGCCTTCAGGATTCAACGAATGTTCAAGAATCAAACAGGAGTTCTAGGCCAACAATACCTTCCTTCTCCTCTTAAAATTCAGTTTTTCTAAATAAGCACCTATTCTTTATTAGGTTCAACATAGAACTTTTCTATATTAAAGCAAAAGATCATTATAGCTCAGAGCCCAATAGATCAAACTTTTGACTAGTGTACTACGACTTATGAAGAAGTTACAAATTAAAAAAAAACTGTTACCTTTTAATTCTTTCCAATAGTTTAGATGTTACTTTTTTAATTATTTCCAATAGTTGTATTATTTGATAAACTCCTTATATCTAATTATACCTAAGTGACCACCCAAATTACATACAATGGTCTATATCTATGATACCAGTAGATCATCAATCCAATACAAGGATTACAACCTACTAAAGTCCACTGCTGAACATGGGCCTTCCCCATAGATTGCCACGTAAAGGGGATTTTGCCATTGTTGCCAAGCTTAGCAGGCAGGTTGGCAACCACAGTTTTATTTATTTTGTTTTGTTATCAGGAAGTACTACTGCCAATTTCCTGGTTCAGTTTCCCTATGTCGCCTGTAACAACACCCACAGGATGATATGGGGAAGTGGGTATTCTTACATGGCCCCTAACCAGTAGACCAACCAAGTAATATTGAATAGTCATATTAAAATTACCTTGGTATGTTGATCGATATATTTTTTTTCACATCAAAGTTCACTTTTTTGTCAACTTTAACGCGATTTGTAGGCTCTAATAGCATTTGTTTAAGTCTCCTTCCCTCCAAAATTTTATTAATTAAGTCCATATCAGTTTCTTCTTCTGTCTTTTGTCTTTTACTTGGTAACTCAATACTATCAAAGTCAATGTCACCTATATCACCAAATAAATCCTCTGCAGTTCTTTTGGTCGAAGAATTTGTTGAAGGTATAAGAACATCTTCCATATTTTGTAAGCTAGGTGTTAAAGATATTGCATCATCTTTTTTTTCTGATACTTTTTTATCATCCTTTTCATTAGATAAATTGTTAGCATTATGATTTGAGAAATCTAAACTTCTTTTTGCTGGTAGTGGCTTGTTTTTAATTGGGTTCAAATCTAGATAAAAAAATAATTTCGTTAAAATGAATATTATACATACAGCGTGCCGCTTCAATGGTGACTTTAATTTAACACACAGGTAAGGCTAGTGCCCATTAATCATAAATAATTTTGATAGGTTAAAATAACTCGTAAATTGAAATTTTTTTTCTCAAACAAACTTAGTAATAAAAAAGTAACTAAAATTAGGATCATCCTTGTATTTGTCATTACGATCACAAGTTTACAAAAGCACTAATAACACAAATAAAAAAATTCCGTATCGCAAGAGATGTAAGCTTACCTACTAGATTAGAAAACGAAAACAAAAAGTGTCTTTATCGCAGTAGGTACCATAATCTAATTACTATTCTAATTACACAAAAATTAATAAATAAAACAATACAACAGTTCTCTAAGTACAGGTTGCTCTAAGATGCTATTTTCTAAAATTTTAAATAAATCCGTAAATAATAACATTTAATGGAAATATAATTTCTTCATGAAACGGAAATGGGGAAACGTATATGTGTGTTAAATTAGTCACCATTGTTGCTGCACGTTGTATATGTATGAATATAATCATTAACTGTATTATAACACTTCTAAAGTTTATATACTTAAGTAATTAATTTTATTATCATCATCATCATCATTATGTCAGCCCTTCACAAATCCATCGTCTTGTGCCACCTTCTAGTGGATGATTACCATACACTTCACTTACCAGTAGGCATAAGTAACTCTTCTAAAATGAATAAAAAAATTATCAACAGCTTATTTACCATGTAGTGGCAGTGTAAGAATATCCACTACCCCATGTTGTCCCATCGACAGAGGGAAATGAAACAGGAGATGAGTGGCTGCATCTTCCTGATAACTGTTTAAAATAATTTAAAAAAGCTGCAGTTGCCAATCTGCTTGGCAAGTGCAAAACTTGGCAACTATGTAAAATATCCCTAGAAAGCAATCTATGGCAAGACTTATGTTCAACAGTGAGTTTCTAATAGGCTATTATGGAATTATGGATTAAACAAGTCAACAACAACAACATACTCAAAACATAACTCAAAATTAAATCATGAGTAAAATTAATGCATGTGTAACAAAAACTACTTTTTGACCTGTCTTATCTTCAATTTCTCGCATTAGCTCGAACTCATCGGAATACATGAGTTCGTATTCTTCATCGGGATCAGGATAGTCACACATTTTGGAGTATAATGTTAAATCAAAAATAAGTTCGAAATTTAAAACTAACGACAAAATATTTACATAATTTTAAGGATCTGTTATAAATAGAAAGTTTATAGATATAAAAAAGTGCGATGGACAAAAACGTATATTATTAATAATAACACAGTATTTTTATTTATATAATTTATATGCCCGCCAAGACAAGATCCCAAAACGCCAAATTTGATTTTGATTGTTGTTGTTTTTATTATTCGCTCGAAAGAGCAAGCAAAGGAACTACGCCATACAGCCTTGTCTTTTTTATTTTGAGTTTATAGAATTTCACTGCTTCACAATATGTTGATGCGTCACATTGTGCAGCCCTTGGGAGATTTTGACGGCAACTAGAGCCAGCAGACAGCTGACAGTTGGCGATGGTATCTAAAGGCGCCTATGCAAACAAACAGCTTATCTTGAGAATCCATCACCATCAGAGCACTTGTTTCACCGTTTCCACTTATAGTTCACATCAGACAGTTAATACATAAAATCGCACCACTTTTACATATCAAATTCCACTTCAAACTATTATTTAAACTATAATACAGGAGCAGCAAACCGCCGCCGGTTAAGTTCCCGCCAAAAACTCCGCCTAGGGATGATCGATGATCATCGATGTCAAGAATGAAAACATCGATGTTTTAACATCGATGTTTTCATTCTTGATGTCATTAAATCGTTGTCATTAAACCCATAATCGATTATTGGGTACTTGCGAATCTGCGAAATCAATATCAACTAAATCTTACATCTCCTCTAAAATAACAAAAAAATTTGGAATAATTCAGAATGCTTGAACGTATCGAGTATCTTGAAGTATCAACTGTAATGTCGCAGATTTCGTTTGTTATTGGTGTCGTCATTGGTTATATGTTTCTTTATCAGTTGTTTTAAAAAAAATCCGATGGTTGATCTTAAACACGATCCAATGCACGTTTAGAACAATGTAATCGGTAGGCGTATTACGTATCTTGCAGAAGGCTAGCGATAGCGAAATTAGAGCAATAATTGCTGATAAATCAGCAATAACCAAGCTAACTAGCGACAGCGCTGCCTTGTAGTCGCTAGTTAGCTAGGGCTTGGTTATCGCTGGTCGAAAAGTACGTATCTGCGATTTATCAGCAATTATTGTTCTAATTTTGCTATCGCTAGCCTTCTGCAAGATACGTAATACGCCTACGGTTCTACCTATCAAATCAAATCATTTATTTCGCTAAAAACATGGGTACAGACGGATGGATACAGAGTCAATATTTGTTTCCACATATTTTGCCATTCGTTGCATGCGAAAAAAAATTTTTTTTAATATAAATGTGTTCAAACCAAATGAACTAACATTAGAAATGTACACAAAATATCCCAGTATGTAACTACCGCTTTGTAATGATTACATTTGTTTTTAGAAGAACATATCAAAATTCGAAAAATAACCTTAATTTAATTGAGAAGTATCACGCAAAATCCTGGATCTATAGTAACTTACTTAACTAAACAAAATCAACAAAAAAGAAATCAAAAGCAAAATCTAAATTTATAGTTAAAGAATTCTTTGATCTTATAAAAGGCAGTATTTATTAGCCACTGCTTTAAACTTTTTTTCATTAGCGTTAATGGCTGTTCACGAATATTTTTAGGAAATTTATTATATATCTTGATACACATTACGAGACAATTCCAGTTCACTCTACTGTCTACTGATGCCACCTTGTAGAACTGTACAGAAGTGCAGTTCTACAAGGTGGCATCAGTAGACGTGTCGGATATCTTTTTGCAAATTTATTATTTTCCTGCACGGTAACAAATTGATTTGTATTATTTTTAACAAAAAACGCGGATTTCTAATATATATAACCCAGTTAAAGTGAGAAGATATTTTTCCTTATACAGGGGTCTACAGCTCTGTAGAGGGCCTGCGTTACACAGTGCACGAATACATTTCTTCTGGCTTAGAGAGGCTCTGTTTGCGTCTGTTGAATTGCCCCACAAGATTAATCCATATCTTAAGACGGATTCAACGTACCCGTGCATAAACAAATTGATTAATTTTTTTGCATACCTTATTAATGTGTAATTTCCAGTTGACATGCTGGTCAATAGCAACACCTAGGAATTGTGTATCTTCTACCTCTACCATTCTTTCGCCATTATATGTTAAGTCTAATTTTTGTGGTTTTATTTTATCATTTCCAAATTGAATATATTTAGTTTTGTTAGTGTTGACTTGTAAATTATTATCTTCTAGCCATGATATAACTGCTTTTATAGTGGAATTTATCTCTTGTTCATATATCTGCGAATTATTAGTGTGGGGTATAACAATTGATATGTCATGACTGATGCTTTGTTATACTCAGTAAGTCATTTATATATAGAATGAACAATAAAGGCCCTAAAACATTTGCTTGAGGTACCCCATAGTCATTTTGTAGATAAGGAGATCTGTAATATGTTAACTCTAGATTATTATTAATACGTGGTACTTCAAGACATTGTTGCCGATTTGTCAAATAGCTTTTGATATTCCAAAGCCGGTCCTCTGATTCTTAGTTTTTCACATTTGTACAACAACGTGCTATGTTCTACACAGTCAAAGACTTTAGACATATCAATAAAGATGGCTACTATTGGCACTCTATTATTAATATATTCAGTTATTCGGCGTATCAGTGAAAAGGTAGCAAGTGTAGTAGATTTTTGCTTTTGAAAGCCATTTTGTTCGTTTCTGAGTATATCATATTTTGCTACAAAACTAGT
This sequence comes from Parnassius mnemosyne, assembly GCA_963668995.1. Classification (NCBI taxonomy): domain Eukaryota; kingdom Metazoa; phylum Arthropoda; class Insecta; order Lepidoptera; family Papilionidae; genus Parnassius; species Parnassius mnemosyne. The sequence goes on from CAVLGL010000081.1 coordinate 8,807,666, forward strand.
AATTCGACTATGCATGGCTTTTTCAAATACTTTGGATAGAATGGGTACTAACGTAATCGGCCTGTAGTTATAGTTATGAATCTCAAGACGGTCATCTTTTTTAAATAAGGGTTCGACTATAGATTTTTTTAATTTATCTGGAAATCTTCCATGTATGAAAGAAAGGTTTATTAAATATGTCAGAATTGGAGCAAGTTCCTTTACACATGTTTTCAGTATGTATGTAGTAATAGAATCATAACCAGCAGATTTAGTATTATTAAGAGAGTTTATTATAAGTATGATTTCATTTAATGAGCAAGGTTTTAAAAATATCGATGATCGAACATCTTCATACATATTCCTTTTAGTTTTATTATTTAAAGAAGAAGAGTCACGAAGAGCTGCATTAATAAAATACTCGTTAAATTTACTGGCAATGTCGAAAGGATGATCTATTTTAGTTCCTTTACAATTAATCCAGTCAATATTATTATTTCGTATATCATTATATTCATAATTTTTAATAATTTCCCAGGTAGCTATACTTTTACTTTTTGAATGTAACAGGTGTTGCATGTTTAAATTTTTTTTTGACCATGTTATGCATCTTTTTAATAATTTTGAATATTTGTAATAAATTACTTGGTTTTCTAAACTTTTGTGTTCGTAATATTTATGTTTTAGTTTTCTTTTAGTTTTACTCGCAACTCTTATACATTTTGTGATCCACTTTGGAGCGAGATTGTCTGTTTTGATTTTATATTTTTGTAATGGAAAGCAGAGGTCATATAACAAACAAATTAAATCATGAAATTTATTAAAAATCTTATTAAAAGTGTCATCTGTAGTTTCTTTTTCCCACGGTATATTTCGGAGACATTTACGAAACTTATCAATATTTTCCTTAGAGTAATTTCTTTTGGTAGTATACTAGTATTTAATTTTAGGTAGCAGTCTATTTGGAAATCTTAGAGATTGACAGATGTTATGACCTGATAAATGAAAATTGTACAGGTTACTAGAAACATCCGACCCTTTGAAATTGCTAGCTATATTATCAATAAATGTGTGATGTCTCGTAGGTTTATCATTATGTATTTTAAGGTTGTAGTTGTATAATAAATTTTTTAAGTCATCAGTGACGTTATTATTTTTAAGCGTGTCAATATTAAAGTCACAAGATCTAATTTGTTGAAAAATATTGATACTGGCGAATTGGGAGTTCTATATACACAAAAAATTATACAGTTGTAACTTGGTACCTCTATACCGCAACACTCGAAAACTTTGTATGCAGATAATTCATGGTACAATTGTATAACTTTAAATTCTATTGACTTTCTAATAAGGATACATACTCCCCCACGTTTTTCTTTTGTTCTACAATATAGTGAAGCTAATTAAAAATGTTTAAACTTAATGTTACTCTCATCTCCCTTTTTAATAAATGTTTCACTAAAACATAAAAAGCTTATTGATTGCCCCTCGTTTATTAGCTCATCAATACATTACAATACATACAGTTCTATCGAATCAGTTTTGTTAAGCAAATCTGCTATGTTTTGATGTAGTATGGAAGTAATTTCATGTTTTTGGTCGTTATTGTGTGCGAAAAAATGGAGTCGTGGACATATTTAGGCTTGTGCTATTTTCAGCAGTTAATGTCTTATTTAATTTATTCACTTTTTTGAAATAATATGGTATGGTGCCAATTTTAGGTTCAGCAGTTTTACTTTCGTAAGATAACGTAATTATTTCTTGAGATTTTCCCTTAATGTGCATCTTATGAGATACATTACTGCGATTTTTAATAATAGTTTTAATATTTTAATAAAATGCTTTTCGTAATATTTAGAGTCTAACATTAGATTAATCTTTGCACAAATATTTGCGTGGACGTTATGTCCTAGACCTGTTTGTGCATTCAATAAAATTACAATTTGGCATGTTATAGCACTAGTTTTTTAGCATATTATTTAGTTTATATTCATTTAAATATTTATTGTAATTAGTATTAAGTATAATAAAGTTTGAGATTTTTAGTATTTTTATTACTGCAGCTGTTTCAAAGAATATCTTTTCTTTATTAAATAAAACGTTACCCCCACACTAGGATTTTCTCCTGTGTCGTGGAGGCAGTTTACAAACATAAATTGCACAAGGACAAACATCCAGACCCGGAACAATTATTTGTAGGTCATACAAATACTTCTTCCGTGCGGGATTCGAACCTGCGGCCCCTAGCGCAAAAACTGATTGCTAAGGCACTGCGCCACGGAGCCGTCTAATTTTTGTAACGTTCGTGTCATTTTCCCCAACACACAAAATAAAATAGTTAGTGTTAGAATCTTCAATGTTATAACACCTTTTAAGGATTTCTTCTGTTTTGGCATAAGGTTTTGTCCAAGAAAAAATGTCAAAATCTTCGAATTTCGTGTTTGTTCTAGAATAAATCAGTCTTGATGCCAGACCCACGCATTGTTGTCCTCCTGTTATGAAAATTTTACTCTTTATTAACACCTCTTCAGAGTTTTGTTGAATATTTTCTGAAGGCAGCTTTGCGATATTTAGCTTCGCTATTTGAGCCGTAGTATCCAAAACAGTTCCTTCTTTAGTATTATTTGAACATAATAAGTCCATTTCCGGTGTGAAAAGAGTGCGTTTTATTTTTCGAGTAGGTTTCTTTATTGTAGAAGTACTTGGGTTCCTGGGAGAGTCTGAAAAACTACATCATCATCATCATCATCATTACAGCCCTTCACAAGTCCACTGCTGAACATAGGCCTCCCCCAAAAAATGCCACAAAGCACGGTCCTGAGCCACTTGCATCCATCGACTTCCTGCATGTCTTACCAGGTCGTCACTCCATCTCGTGGGGGGACGCCCTACACTTCGCCTACCGGTACGAGGCCGCCACTCGAGAACCTTTCTTCCCCATCGGTTGTCGGTTCTTCGAGCTATATGGCCGGCCCACTGCCACTTCAGCTTACTAATCCGTTGGGCTATGTCGGTTACTCTGGTTCTACTGCGGATATCCTCATTCCTAAGTTTATCACGCAGAGAAACTCCGAGCATAGCCCTCTCCATAGCTCGCTGAGCGACCTTGAGCTTTCTCATACGGCCAGCAGTGAAGGACCATGTCTCAGTTCCGTAAGTCATGACTGGCAACACGCACTGGTTGTACAACTTGGTTTTAAGGTTTTGAGGTATGTCTGACGAGAAGATGTGTCGTAGCTTCCCGAACGCTGCCCAGCCGAGTTGAATCCGTCGATTGACCTCTCGGTCGAAGTTGGACTTACCTAGTCGGACTATTTGTCCCAGGTAAACATACTCGTCAACAACTTCGATCATAGTGTTCCCAACAACTACCGGCATAGGTGTGACATGGACATTAAACATGATCTTTGTTTTGTCCATGTTCATCTTAAGACCTATCCGTTGGGAAACTATTGAGGTCATTGAGCATAGTGCTTAGGTCCTCCAGCGATTCTGCCATAAGGACTATATCGTCGGCAAATCGAAGGTGAGTGATGTACTCGCCATTGATGTTGATACTGTATCCTTTCCAGTCCACCGGGATATCTTCGGAATAGTGTCGGATGAGACTCGCTCTTGGATCGTTACTCACACTTGCGTGTGGCTCCAACGATGACGTGTACAACTGCCCATAGAACCTCTCAATCTCACTCAAAATCTCAGGTGTCCCGAAAACGATGCTGCCACATTCTGTCTTCAGCTTTGACAGTTGGCTCTTTCTGGCAGACAGATCTCTGGCAAAGACTTTGGAGCCTTGGTTCCGCTCGATCGCTTCTTCAATACGAGCTGTATTGAAGTTGCGTAAGTCCCGCCGCATGCATTTGGAGATCTGTCTGTTCAGATGCCTGTATGCTGTCAAGTCTGTTGAAGAATGTAGCTTCATCTCCCGCCTAACAGCCATGAGATTAAGAGTGTGATCGGAGAGTTTTTGTATTCTTCTGCGGCGGGTCTTGCAGAACTTAGCTCCGACCGCATGGACAGTTTCCACGAGCTTGTCATTCATATCGTCCACTTCATTGCAGTCTTCTAGACACTGAAAACGGTTTTGTAACTTGAGCTGAAAGGTTTTCGGGACTTTGGAATAAAGCACGAGAGGGCCGGAGCGTTGACTTCATTAGACGAGACCTCTCCAACTTAACGTTTTGGCTCAGTGTGCCTCTAACCATTCGGTGATCGCTACCAGTTTTCACCCTCGCGATCACGGAGACATCACTAAACAGTTGTCGTCTGGTCGTCATAATGAAGTCAATCTCATTTTTTGTCGAACCGTCGGGATTCGACCAGGTCCACATCCTGTGGGGCCGCTTCTGGAAGAAAGAGTTCATCATAAAGAGTCCCTCTTTCTCCATGAAGTCGGCCAGCTGCTGGCCTCTTGGATTTCGTTGCCCTATTCCCAATTTCCCTACTTTCAGCTCACCGTTCTCTCTTGTGCCTAGTTTTGCATTGAAGTCTCCCATTAACACCGTATATTGTGGGTTTTGGAGGAATGCATGGCTCTAGAGATATCCTCATACATTTCCTCCACCTTCTCATCGGGGTGTGCCGAGGTTGGTGCGTAAACCTGTATGACCTTCAGCGAATACGGTTTGGTGATTCTGAGTATAAGGTACGCAACCCTCGTCGAGACACTCCCGATCTTTACAACGTTGTTAACGAGAGACTTGTGGACGATAAATCCGACACCTCCTTGGGACAGATGGTCGCCCTCCCGGTGATAGAGCAAGTTGCCGGATTCGAGGATTACCGTGTCCTCCCCCTCTCTTCGGACTTCGGATAATCCTATAATATGCCAGCGCAACTTGTCTATCTCTTCTTCCAGCTCCACAATCTTCTCGTCAGTCCTCAGGGTGCGTGCGTTGTACGTTGCCAGGTCGAGTCGTCTAAGGTGGCAACCGAACCTCCACCGGAGATTCTTAGCACCCCCTGCCCCGCCGTTACCATGGTCGCAACCGTAGCCAGGAATAGCGGGGCCGCCGAGGACTGTGGGCCGTTTCTTTGTTACTGTCATTCATAGGGGGGTATTTGCCATAGTTGCCACGCTTGGCGAGCGGGTTGGCAACCGCAGTTTTTTATTGTTAGTTTGTTGTTATCAAGAAGATGCTGCTGCCCATCTCCTGCCTGTTTCCCTTTGTCGCCTTTTACGACACCCACGGGAGGATATGGGGTAGTGGATATTCTTGACCGCCACTACACGGCGAAAAACTACAGCAAATTTTATTCAGATTTTTTATTTTGTATTCTAATGACATAATTTTAGATTTTAGATTATTATTTTTATCTAAAATTAAAAAGAAAACTTGCGGTGAGATATTTGACCACAACCGCTACATCAGCGCCCTCTGAGCGGTTATCCATCGACTTAAAAAAGGAGGATGTACTCAATTCCGCTGTATGTTCTTTTTTTAATGTATGTTACCTCATAACTTTTTTTCTGAGTGTACGGATTTTGATGATTCTTTTTTTATTTGATATTTGGTGCTTCACATGTGGTCCCATATAAATTAGACCCATATAAGTCTGACCAATAGTTTTTGAGTTATCCTTAAGTCAGTTGTACAAAATTTTTATTATTTTGTACAACTGATATTATATTTTCAATAGCTGGCTCAACTCTTTATCAACAAAGAAACGAATTGAAACAGATTGAAAGGTACTTCTTTGTCTAAACTACTATTTCTTCAATTAATCTGCGAAAATATTCGACAATATAACAAGTGAATTAGATATTTGTGAACTTCTTCCAATTTTTTTAATTACTGTGTTATACTACATTGTTTATTAATTTCTTTTATTTCATTAATTATGAACCATAAACAACATGACAATTTTTTTATTCGTCTAATTCTAACCTATTACAGTGCCACCAACTTATCTGTTCAGGTGGACAAAATTGGAACTAATGCCGCCATTTTGTAAATGACATTTCGCTGTCAGTTATTATTTATTCTGAGCTATCAGGTGAATGTTTTTAAAAAGTGCAATTAAAATGCCTAAAGCTCTTAAAAGTGATGCGCGACAGATTATCCTAAAAGTTTTATCTTTTATGAAAGAAGAGAAACGTGTACAAGCCCCAACTATACCATTTGAAAAGCTGTATGAGCGCGTTGCTGCCGCGACTGGTTAGTATTGCCAGATATGGAAAATTAAAATCACCAAATAATGTACTTGTAAAACATAGTAAAAAAATTATCTCAATTTACTGTAATTCGTCTAAAGTACCTAGCTTTGTAGTTTGTGGTCTGTGAAGTAGCTTTAGTGACGGCATATACACGGGCTTACATTTATTTAATTTTACCTATACAATAATTATTTGTCGTTTCGTTACAGGTGTTTCTGAGCGATTTGTACACAAACTCGTAAATGAAGAGAAACACGCTGAAGAATCCAATTCTAAAATTTCTACCCCTGGCAAAAAAAGGCAAAGAAAAACCGGGAAGCAAGAAGTTGATAATTTTGACATTGGTGTTATAAGAAGAAAAATTCACGAATTTTATTCAGTGAAAAAAGAAATCCCTACCATACCCAAATTACTGAGTATTTTAAAGGAAGATATTGATTTCAAAGGAGAACGTGAAACTCTTCGAAAATTGCTTCACAAAATAGGATTTCGTTATAAGAAAACGAAAGCAAATAGAAAAGTGTTGTGCGAACGTAACGACGTAGTTGCATGGAGAGCAACCTACCTACAAAAAATTAAAGAAAATGAGTGTGGTGAAAAAAGACCTGTTATTTATTTAGACGAAACTTACATTCACTCGTCTCACTCAACTGGGAAATGTTGGCAAGGTCCTGAAGAAGATGGTGATTTGGAACCTGTTTCGAAAGGTAATAGGTGGATCATAATCCATGCAGGTGGAGAAAAAGGTTTTGTGGAGAATGCCCTTCTCGTATTTAAATCAAATACAAAATATGGGGACTACCATGATGAAATGAATAGCATTAATTTCAAAAAATGGGTATATGAAAAATTACTACCTAATCTGCATGAACCTTCGCTCATTGTAATGGATAATGCGCCATACCATAGTATTTGCGTAAATAGGTGTCCTAATTCAAACCACAGTAAGGCTGATATGCAGAAGTGGCTTGAAAAAAACAATGTAAGTTTCAATGAACAAATGACAAAACCTCAGCTTTATGAATTAATAAAGAGAAATAAACCTGCTCCGGAATACGAAATTGATAACCTGATGAAAAGTCATGGCCATGCTATTCTTAGATTGCCGCCTTATCATTGCGACTTGAATGCAATTGAAATGATATGGAGCTCTATGAAAAGGAACATAGCAGACAAAAATGTTGGAAAATCTAATGTTCTAATGCCCCAATTAATTGAAGATGCATTTAATAAAATTACACCGGTGCAGTGGAAAAACATATGCAATCATGTGAAAAAAATTGAAAATGAATACAGACTAAAAGACGCGTATTTAGATGAACCCTTTATTATAGAGTGTCAGAGCGATAGCGAAACCGATTCCAGTGACTCAGAAAATGAATTATTGGAACCAGTATCTAACGCGGGTACATCTTTCAAAACAGGAATTCCTGGAGTTCGACCGCTTGAACTCCGAGACCACGACCACAATTATTTTTATAAAATATAAATTATATATATATATATATATATATATATATATATATATATATATAAAATTTATATATAAATTTTATATATATATATATATATATATATAAATTTTATATATATATATATATATATATATATATATATATATATATATAAAATTTATATATATATATATATTAACTCGAAATTTGTTTTATTTTATATTATTTATATATAAATTTTATATATATATATATATATATATATAAATTTTATATATATATATATATATATATATATATATATATATATATATATATATATATATATAAAATTTATATATATATATATATATTAACACGAAATTTGTTTTATTTTATATTATGTGTAATGAATATGTAGTCACCTATTTCCTCGGTGAATTTCTTAAATGGCAATAGTAAGCACTCCACTAGCGACTCTGTCAACTGAACAGATAAGTTGGTGGCACTATACATACATGTGCATAAAACATCGATAATGGCCAACATCGATGTTTTGAGTAGGATAAACATCGAACATCGATGTTGAGCTGTCAATGTCAACATCGATGTCATCATCGATGTTTCTACAACATCGACCATCCCTAACTCCGCCAAGTTTGATATATTTTAAAATGTTATACATGAAACAATAAAAGGAGCATTTATATATATATTTATTTATTTATATAATTTGCATGCCACAAGAAATACATCATACATCAAGTGACGCCCCGTAGGGGCATAGTAATTTATAAATTTATAAGAGGGTAGTTTTTTTATTTTATTATACTAAATATTAATTACTACGTACTAAATACCAACTAACTTATTTCTTAACATTCACTAGTCTAACATATATTTTTTTTTTATAATTATTACACATACATTTACTATTTATTCGCATCTATAAAGAATTCACTTAATTTATAATAACTTTAATCGATTAAGAATAACTTTAATTTTTTTATAAAAGACTTGGTGTTGTCAATATTTTTGAGGTTATTTGGGACATTATTATATATTTTAATTACCATCGTATGGGGACCTGTTGTGAATAATTTTAATGTTGAAAATTGAATATTCAATTTATTTTGAGTTCGATTATTTCTTTTGACAGTGTTTATAGGATCGTATAGTTTTAGATGTTTTCTAACGAACTTACAATATTCAATAATGTAAATAGACGTAAGTGTGAGTATACCAAGTTTTCTAAAATGTGGTCTGCATGAGTCCGTTTTTTCTATATATATATGTCAGTACAGTTGCCCCAGATGACTATTCCATAAAGGCCTGTTTTCACTTTGATTAGTGCGAGTGCAGGTGATTAATTTTGCGGTTGATTAGTGCAGGTGTGTAGTGTAAGTAGTGTCCAATTCTGTTTAGTGGCTGTGTTTAGTAAATTCAGTTGTTAGCCGTCGACCAGGAAGTATGGACATTTTTTAACAGAAGGGAGCCTCCGACGCTAAACGCTAAACACTTAGCACTGCTGTCCAAACGTGTTTAGTGGCAGGCATGCTGCGAGTGAGGGGAAAGGAAGGGCGCGCGTGGCGTGACACTCGCAGTCCACTCGCAAAAAAATAGAACACGCTTCTAATCACTTTACTACACAGGTTATTAATCACTTGCACTAATCAATCGCTGTCCACACGTGTTTACTTCTAAACACTAAGCACCTGCACTAATCACCTGCACTAATCACTAATGAAAGTGAAAACAGGCCTTAAGTTAGTATAGACTGAGCATACGCATAATACGCCGAAAGAGCTGTTTTTAAGTCTGTAACTTTTTTCAAATGTATGAGTGCAAACATAAATGAGGATAATTTACTCGTTAATTTTTGAATGTGGGGTTTCCAATTTAGATGTGTGTCAATTTCAATACCGAGTAATGTTGTAGAGTTGACTGTATCGATCGTAAAGTTTTTGTAGTTAAAGTTTATTTGTAGAGGTCGTTTTTGATAAGTTTTAAACAGGATTAATTTAGTTTTGTTAAAGTTCAGCTCTAAATTATGTAATTCTAACCAGTCGTGTATTTTAGTGACTGATGTATTTAGTTTTTCGTTTAATTCACAATTGTCTGTAGATGAGAGCAAGATAGATACATCGTCTGCAAAGATAATACTTTCTTCTTGTAATTGTTGTGGGAGGTTGTTTATATACATAAGAAACAGAATACAACCTAAGACACTACCTTGAGGAATCGATCCTATAATCGGGATTTTGTCTGATCTGACTTTTTGGATTTCTCCGGTTTCGAAGTTTGTATTCTGGATTTCAACAATTTGTGATCGATTTTCCAAATACGATTTGAACCAATCATGAGCAATTCCGCGAATTCCAGTAGCATAAAGTTTATCTAAAAGTATTTTGTAACTTACTCTATCATAGGCCTTACTCATGTCTAGTAGTAGACCTACGGCATATTTTTTACTATTAATTATGTCAAGTGCTTTTTATATATATTTGTATATAGCCAAAATAGTAGATCGGTTTTTTCGAAAACCATTTTGGCTATCGTGAAAAATGTTATATTTCTCATAAAAAGAATAATATTTTGGCCATTGCACTTTCAAATATTTTTGTTGATGTGGGTAATAGCGCAATAGGACGATAATTATTGGGATCGGTTATATCACCCTTTTTATGGACCGGTTTTACTAAAGATATCTTTAATGCATCTGGGAAGGTACCCTCAGTGAACCACTGATTTATTAAGTACGTGTACGGTATAGTTAATTCAAAAACACAATTCTTTATTAACATAGGTGGAATTCCATCTACCCCACAGCTTTTTTTTATTTTTTAAATTCCGTATAAGTGTATGTACCTCACAAGTTTCCATAGGACTTAAGAAAAAAGTATTGTTTGCAATGTTGTCGATTGTTACATGTTTTTTTAAATTTGTACAGGAATTTCCTATTGATGCAAAAATATGTTTAAATAATCCGCTACAGACTTCGGTTCACTGACGGTGTGCTGTTCCGATTTTATTTTTAGATTTTTTATTGTCTTAGGTGCATTTTTATTAGTTTCATTTTTATTATTTGCCACATGATTTGAGTTTTGTTGCCTGTCTTTTGAAATCTGCTTATATTTGCAATCTTTTTAGCGGTATATACTGTTTTCTTTAATATTTTAGTATAGATTTTATAATGATTTTTTAGTTTATCATTTTTTGATTGCGTCGCAAGTAATCTTAACGATCTTCTATTACGATAAGATAGTTTTAATCCCTTTGTAAGATAAGTTTTTTCCATTACTGCTCTAATTTTTAAAGTTTTTAATGGTATACATTTGTCTAGTAAGTTGCCTATGCAAAGTTTGGATAAATGTATTGTAATTTTCATTTACATTATTTTTAGAATCAAGTATATTATTCCATGATATCTTTTGTAGTTCGGTTTTAAATAGATTTATATTTTTTGTATTAAAGAGTCGTCTTTCTATTATAAATTGCTGGGGTAGGGGGTTCATACCTAATGGTATTTTCAAGCATTCATGTGTGGTTGTCGTTTTTTTTTCGTCGTCCAACCGTCAGTAATGTAAAATTTTGGGCCTTATCCTTACATCATGCAAATGATGCCGATATATCGATATTGTTTCTTCTTCTTCTTTTAAATTATGACTTCTCATGATAGAATTCTGCCAGTGTCAAGTCAGTCATGGGAGTAACAAGAAAATATTTATTACATTAAAGAGTTCCCAATTTTACGAATGGGTTCACAATCTACAACAAAAGACGTCACATTTTTAAATACTATCACCAAAATTGATTAGTAATTTTACAGTTTAATATTATTAGTACAAATTAAATCACACAAAATATTTACAAAAGGAGTATACACTAGGGACAACAAATAGTGGAAATTTACAGGACGCGGGACGTTATGGGGCAGGATATCAAAGAGAGAGTAAGAAAGATTAGGACACTCAAAGAACAGATGGTTTACGGATCCTTCGTCTAACCCACATTCACATATTGAGCTATCCCTAATCCTTAGTTTAGCCAAGTGTTCCGGAGTACAAGTATGTCCAAAGCGGAGGCGACAAACAGTAGAGGTGATTGTTTAATTAAAGTGCCGATATTGAAAGAACCAGGGTTTTGATGGGATATTAATTTGACTTTGGAATAGTGTTTACATTTTAAGAGTTTAGACTGATGCCAGATAGTTTGCCATGTAGACAGAAGGCTGGATCCAGCCTTTGGTAAGAGGTCATATGCATAGAGGCATTGTTTAGGGAGAGATGCAGATTTGGTGGCTTCTTTGGCTAAGTGATCCGCAATTTAATTAACCTGAATCCCGCAGTGGCTAGGGATCCAAGCCAAGACAATTTTCAGCCCTTTTTTATGACAGTTGTACAGAGACTTTCTAATATTTAAAATTAAGGGGTATCTTATCTTAGAGTGAAAAGGACTGGATGCAATGCTTTGAAGGCAACTGAGGGAGTCTGAGGAAATGAAAGTCCTTTCCAGATTGTGAGATACCGCATATAAGACTGGCTCTAAAATAGCTAAAGACTCACCTGTGAATACTGATGAGTCAGGCGGAGAGTTAAAATTTAAAATAATCTTGTATTTGGGGATCCAGACTGCGGACCCAACTAATCCCTCGTCACTTAGCTTTGAAGCATCAGTGTACATAATTAACCAATCATGCCAATTTTGGAGGAGGAGCATATTTAATTTGTAATTTACTTTTATTAAATTATGGAATCCATTATTAACTGCCAACCGACCAACGAGTACCGGAACAAATTTGTGTCTGAAGTCGAGCCTTTGCTGAACAAAGTCTCGGATTGGGGGCGATTAAATCTAGTCCAGTTTAATCCTCAGAAGACACAAGTTTGCGCGTTAACCGCTAAAAAGAACCCCTTTGTCGTATCTCCTCAGTTTCAAGGCACTCCCCTTCTTGCCTCAGCCAGTATCGGTATCCTCGGAGTCGACATATCGAGTGACGTGCAGTTTCGTGGTCACTTGGAAGACAAGGCCAAATTGGCCTCTAAAAAGCTTGGCGTGCTCAGCAGAGCGGGACAGTATTTCATGCCGGCACACCGCCTGCAACTTTACAAGGCGCAGGTTCGGCCTCACATGGAATAACGGTGGTAGAGCCACGCAACAGTTTTTGCTGTTGCATGTATGGGCCGGCTCGAGCCGGGTTGGTACCATGACCTCACAGAATACCGGCTTGAAGTAGAAGCTTTGCTTCTGCGTTTCGTCTGGTGAGTGCAGGTGGCCGGAGGCCCAATTCCCCCCCATCAACATGGTAGCGGAATTACACGAAGAACTACCCCAGGAGGGTACCAGCACCCCTGGAGAATCCCTCGCTGAGCATCCACGACCATGTTATTCCGATCCTGAGCGTGGGTGCTCAGGCTGCCCCGCGTATTCTGGGGGGGGGCAAAATTCCGCTCAAAAGCATTACTGCTAGGGGCAAACTGAGCAAGAACACCAAGGCGACCCCTGCCACGCTATCCGTGAATTTCTGCAACATCAGGGGACTTCACTCTAACCTAAACGCCGTGCACTACCATCTCGAGACGGCGAAGCCGGCCTTGCTCTTTCTGACCGAGACGCAGGTTTCCTCTCCGGCTGATATTTCGTATCTCTCCTACCCGGGGTACAAATTGGAGCATTCCTTTGTGCCTCGGGCTGGTGTTTGCGTGTATGTCAGAGAGGACATCTGTTCTCGACGCCTCGGCAGTCTTGAAGGTTCGGACCTGTCCATCCTTTGGCTACGCGTAGACAGCGACGACCATCCGCGCGTCTACGGGTGCCTCTATAGGTCCCATAGCGGTAATGCCGAAACAGACCGACTCATCGACCACGTCCAAATGGCTACAGATTTCTTGCTACAACAGGTCCCATCCGCAAAGATCGTGATCCTTGGCGATTTTAACGCCCACCATGCCGAATGGCTCGGTTCACGTCTAACTGATCATGCGGGGAGATCTGTTTATGACTTTGCCTTGGCATATGGTCTGACACAACTGGTTACTTCGCCTACGCGGATTCCAGATGTGGAGGATCATACACCTTCCCTGTTGGACCTTCTGCTGACCTCTCATCCGGACGGATATCTGGTTTCCGTCGATGCCCCTCTCGGCTCTTCGGACCATTGTCTGATCCGGAGTGTGGTGCCACTCACGCTCCCTTCACGGTTGCGTTCTGCAGGTTGCCGCCGTGTTTGGCATTACAGGTCGGCGGATTGGGACGGAATGCGGTCCTTCTTTGCATCCTACCCATGGGGGCGGGTTTGCTTCTCGCCGGATGATCCCAGCGCTGTTGCTGACTCTGTCACTGATGTGGTGCTACAGGGAATGGAACTATTTATTCCATCATCTGTGGTACCCATCGGAGGCAGATCTCAGCCTTGGTTTGGTCGCTCCTGTAAGACTGCATTACGCAGTAAGCAGGAGTGTTATCAAGCCTGGGCTTCGGCTTCGGCGACTCGGGATGTAAATACCAGCACACTTAAAAAGAAGTATAACTTCGCCTCCAGGTCCTTCAAAAGAGTTATTGCCAAGGCAAAGTCAGAGCACATAGGCAGAATTGGCGAGAAACTAGTTCGCCTTCCTTCGGGAACCCGTGCATTCTGGTCTCTCGCCAAGGCTGTCCAAGGGAATTTCTGTAAGCCATCACTACCATCTCTGCACAGGGAGGATGACTCACTGGCCCATGACGCAAAAGACAAAGCCGACCTTTTAGGCTCCCTTTTTGCGTCCAACTCGACTCTTGATGACGGGGGGAAAACACCGCCGACCATCCCGCGGTGTGAGTGCTCCATGCCGGATGTGCTGTTCTCACAGCGCTCGGTTCGCAAAGCACTGCTCTCCCTGGACATCCAGAAGTCGAGTGGGCCTGACGGAATCCCCCAATTGTGTTGAGGACGTGTGCTCCGGAGTTGGCACCGGTTCTAACGCGTCTTTTCCGGTACTCCTACTCCCAAGGCGTAGTCCCGAATTCATGGAAGACAGCTTTTGTCCACCCGATCCCTAAAAAAGGCGACCGCTCAGACCCATCCAACTATAGGCCTATCGCGATCACCTCCTTGTTCTCCAAAATAATGGAATCCATTATTAACTGCCAGCTCATCCGGTACCTTGAGGATCACCAGCTGATTAGTGACCGCCAATACGGTTTTCGTCGGGGTCGATCAGCTGGTGATCTTCTGGTTTACCTGACCCATAGATGGGCGGAGGCAGTAGAGTCCAAGGGGGAGGCGTTGGCCGTTAGTCTGGACATTGCGAAGGCCTTCGATCGGGTTTGGCACAAAGCGCTTCTTTCGAAGCTCCCTTCCTATGGGCTTCCCGAGAAATTGTGCAATTGGATCACCAGCTTCCTTGTAGATCGGAGCATCAAGGTCGTTGTAGACGGTGCATGCTCTGACTACAAGCCTATTAACGCTGGTGTTCCACAAGGCTGTGTGCTATCACCAACGCTGTTTCTTCTGCATATCAATGATATGTTGCTAACTGGTAACATTCATTGCTATGCGGATGACAGCACTGGTGATGCTCTATACACCGGCCGTGCCAATATTTCTCGGGAAAACGTCGCTGAGTACCGGAACAAACTTGTGTCTGAAGTCGAGTCTTTGCTGAACAAAGTCTCGGATTGGGGGCGACTAAATCTAGTCCAATTTAATCCTCAGAAGACACAAGTTTGCGCGTTTACCGCTAAAAAGAACCCCTTTGTCGTATCTCCTCAGTTTCAAAGCACTCCCCTTCTTGCCTCAGCCAGTATCGGTATCCTCGGAGTCGACATATCGAGTGACGTGCAGTTTCGTGGTCACTTGGAAGGGAAGGCCAAATTGGCCTCTAAAAAGCTTGGCGTGCTCAGCAGAGCGGGACAGTATTTCATGCCGGCACACCGCCTGCTACTTTACAAGGCGCAAGTTCGGCCTCACATGGAATACTGTTCCCATCTCTGGGCAGGGGCTCCCCAGTGCCAGCTCCTTCCACTTGACCGCATCCAACGCAGAGCGGCTCGAATTGTCGACGACCGAGCCCTTTCCGATCGGCTCGATTCATTGGCACTGCGAAGAGATGTTGCATCCCTTTGCATTTTCTTTCGCATCTACCATGGGGAGTGCTCTGAGGAATTGTTCGGATTAATCCCAGCCGCCAAATTTCACGAACGCACATCGCGGCAGAACTCCCGATACCATCCACACCATCTAGATGATTGGCGGTCCACCACTGTGCGATTTAGAAGATGTTTTCTTCCTCGCACGACCTCCTTGTGGAATCGATTACCATCAGCGATTTTTCCGGACCGATACGACTTAGGGACCTTCAAGAAAAGAGCGTACTCCTTTTTAAAAGGCCGGCAACGCATCTGCGATTCCCCTGGTGTTGCAGTTGTTCATGGGCGGCGGTAGTCACTTACCATCAGGTGAGCCGCATGCTCGTTTGCCCCCTCTCCTATAAAAAAAAAAATACTGTTCCCATCTCTGGGCAGAGGCTCCCCAGTGCCAGCTCCTTCCACTTGACCGCATCCAGCGCAGAGCGACTCGAATCGTCGACGACCGAGCCCTTTCCGATCGGCTCGATTCATTGGCACTGCGAAGAGATGTTGCATCCCTTTGCATTTTCTTTCGCATTTACCTCGGGGAGTGCTCTGAGGAATTGTTCGGATTAATCCCAGCCGCCAAATTTCACGAACGCAGATCGCGGCAGAACTCCCGATACCATCCACACCATCTGCTGATTGATAAACAGGAGAGTGAATATTGAATAAAACTATTTTTACGGATTTTATCGCGTTTAATTAACTTACTTTATATTCCCGACGTTTCAGTCAATCAGTTCTTACCATCCGTCAAGTGCAATATTCCTCTACAAGATGCAGGAGTGTACAAGCTTGATTGTGAATGTGGTCTCTCATATATAGGGCAAACAAAACGATCAATAAAAACCAGCGTAAAAGAACACATAGCTGACGTGAAGCACCAACGTTCCGGGAAGTCTGCAGTTTGTGATCATATCCTAGACGGCTCCCGCCATTACATTAGATTTGATAAACCACAAATTCTCGCGAAAGAACATCGATTCCTGCCAAGGATGATACGTGAGGCTATTGAAATTAAAAAACATCCTAATTTCAATAGAGAGGGAGGCTGGGTACTACCACCTGCTTGGGATTCTGTAATTCATAAAATTAAAACTAAACCCAAACATACCACTGCAAGACTTCAAGACACAGTTAGTTCATTCTGCGTAGATCGGACCAAAATTATTAATTAAAAAAGCTGAAGATACTCCGGATTAACTCTGACATCGGGACGTCAATCACCTCAGTCCCCCGTGATCACGGTTGCTGGAAAGCAACCGAAACGTCGGGAATATAAAATAAGTTAATTAAACGCGATAAAATCCATAAAAATAGTTTCATTCAATGTGTAGTGTTCGCGTAAATATAAGAAATCACTAGGACAGTGAACATTGACTAATTTAATATAACTTTTTATAATACATGGCAAATCCTTGTGGGACCAATATGAAGAGTCCCTGACCGACTGATACAAGGAATGAAGTTTGGAGAGGAGGGAATGGTGTAAATAACAAGCAGCTTTGAACAAAACCTATCTGAGAAATATTGTCTACGTTGAAATAAGGGGGGTTCAACACATTCAACTTGTAGAGCAGAAATGGGAGTAGATTTCATGCCACCTGTTATTATACGTAGACATTTTGATTGAATTTCGTCCAAGGTATTAAGAGCCATTTTGCTACATGGCTCTAGTAAAAAGCAGCCATAGTCAAAATGACTTCTAATAAGAGCATTATATAAAAGCTTTTGGGAGTAGGGGTGGGAACCCCACCAGGCACCTGACAGGGATCGGATTACATTGAGGTTTTTTTCACATTTGGAAGCAATATACCTATGATAGATGAGGAATTCCTGTCATTTTGTTATCCAGAATAACTCCTAGAAAGTTCACCTGATTTTCGGTAGGGATTAGGGTATTTTCAACATATATGGACACTTCTGGTATTAGCCTTCGCCTAAAGAAAACCACAGTACTGCATTTCAAAGGAGATATTGATAGGCCATGCTCAAACAGCCAGTTATTAAGAAAGTTGACAGCTTGGGATAAACGGGAGGTAGCTTTGGCAATAGAGGCATCAGTTACAAACAAGGCTAGGTCATCTGCATATAGCAGGACATTACCTAAGTAATTCACAGATCTGTCTAGATCATGAGTGTAGAGACTGTATAACAAAGGGCTCAAGACAGAGCCTTGTGGAAGTCCCTTCCAGATAAATCTAGCTGGTAGAAATCTCCCTTCAGAACGGACTAATATGCGTCTATGTGAAAGTAAGTTTGATACGAAAATTGTTATTCTCTCAGTTCAGCTGATGCATTTTTTGCCTGAGCAGTGGGAGAACAACATTATCATATGCCGCACAAACATCAATAAAAACGCCTACCAGAAAATTGTTATTGGAGAAGGCAAGTCTTAGATGATAAGGCTATCCGTTGTGCTAAAACCTTTTCTAAAAGCAAATAGGCTCTTTGGTATAATGCCTCTATTTTCAATAATCCACTCAAGTCGATTTTTTACGAGATGCTCCATGATTTTAGGCAAGGTTGATGAAATAGCAATAGGGCGATAACTTAATGCTGAAGAAAGGTCTTTACCAGATTTTAGAATGGGAAATTTTAAATCATCAGGAATGGAATCGGTTGTAAAAGCAAAGTTAATGATGTTTAAAAAGAACTGCTTACACGTAGTACCCATATTAACAAGAAATGAGTAGGGGATACCATCAATGCCAGGAGTGGAATCCTTTAGGTACCTAAGTACTAACTGCAGTTCAGCTATTGAAAATGGTTCATTAAGGTTATTAAGAGAGTTAGATGAATGAGGAGGGACTGATTTAGAGTTAGGAAATATCTCTTCTTCCAATGGAACCCAGGGGGGAGCCAGTCTGTTACTGAAGTCGTCTAGCCAGTGGGAAGGGTCTGCACAAGGGGATTACAATAATTTAAAGCGCTACGGAAGCGCCTAATACTTTTCCATACAAGAGAAAAACGTTATCGGGGAGATAGGCTCTCACAGAATGAAAGCCATCCTTTTTTTTTCTTTTCCGAAAGAAGTTTTTTGGTCTAGGCAGCTATTTTTTGATAATCTAGAAAATTTTCCATGGTCATATTAGAAGAATATAGCCTTTCTGCAGCCTTTCGTTTTCTAATAATTGAGGAGCAGTCTGCATCCCACCATGGAGGTGAAGAAATTTATTTTGTGGAGTAATTCTTCAAAGGGAAAATTTTGCAGGCTATATTATTCAGAAGGGCTATAAATTGGGAGTGGACACTCTGAAGGTTCTCTAAAGAAACTGGGGGAAGATTATTGTTGTGAAGTTCTGATTATGAGGAAAATACATCCCAATCAGATTCAGACAGGTGGAATTTGAAAAGGGGAGATATACTTCGAGTAGGGACTCACCTATTACTTAGGTTTAAGAGGATGGGAAGGTAATCACCACCAAAAGAGGAAGGAAGAGTTTTACATGATATGCTAGCAGCCAAGATTGGAGAGCACAATGACAAGTCTACTGCAGATCTAGTATTTTGCGAAGGGTAGGATATTCTGGTGGGAGAACCATTATTTAGAAGACAAAGATTAAATTCATTGAAGACATCAAGTAGCAAATAAGAAAAAGAGTCAGATTTATGGGAACCCCACATAACATGATGGCTTTTGAAGTCTCCTAGAACAATGTAAGGTGGGGAGATGTTTGATAGGATTAAATTGAATTCTGGAATATCAGAAGGAGTTTTTTTTATAGGATAGGGTGACAAACGAGCACACAGTCCACCTGATGGTAAGTAGTAACTGTGGCCCATAGACATCTACATCTATCCTCGTTTGCGAATCAAAATGCAGATGCGTTGTCACCCGTGAGGACTAAGATGGAATGCCTCTTTTCCAGTAAAAAGGGCCTCCGGCCACCTGCACTCACCGAGCGAAACGCAGAGGTAAACCTCTACTTCACGCTGGTATTCTGTGAGGTCGTGGTACCACCCCGGTTTGAGCCGGCCCGTCCGTGCGACAGCAAAAGCTGTTGCGTGGCTCTACCACTGTCAAAACTGTCACTGGGTGCTGGAATGTAGATGGATAGAATAGTGATGTCCAAAGCCTTAACATCTACTGCATTAATATTGCCTAGTATAGGAGGAAGCTGGATAGGTGATAAAGGAATGGTCCTGTTTAGTAGAATCAGAGCACCACCATAGCCGTCACTCCTATCACTACGATAACAGGAGAAGCCTGGGATTCTAAATGAGGACCTTGGCTTAAGCCAGGTTTCCGATATTGCAAGTATTGAAGAATTATAAGAGTTAATTAAGTGAATTATATCAGGTTTCTTATTCATAAATGTTTTGACTCATGGTGCGAAAATAGGGGGTGGTATTTTTTACATCGCTACCACACGGCGAGGAGCCGAGTCTGTTCTTTCGGCTTTGTCGCTTGTTTAGCACCACCCGGGGGACACGTGTAGGGTGGGCCTAGGAATAGGTGGTCGAAGCCTACGGACGTGAGCGACTCATCCCCCCGACCTTTAACCGATCTTTAATCGACGAGCGTGTATGACCTTTAACCGACGAGCGTGTATGACCTTTAACCGACGAGCGTGTATGACCTTTAACCGACGAGCGTGTATGCGTAGGTATATGGATGTAGAGGAGGCGAGAGAGGTGTGTCAGGATCGTGCCATATGGAAGTCCATAGTCTCTGCCTACCCCTCTGGATGACGGCGTGAGTGTTTATGTATGTATGTTATTCCTGATGCTCCGACAATTCCACTGGAAGAGGGTTAGGGACTCAAACTTTATATATTCTGGAGAAGAGGACATCTAGTTGGTTTTTCACGTTGAACGGTAAATGGGAATCATCAAAATTGCCAACAATATCTGTAAGGGAGGCAACAAGATTTTCTAAAAGATTGTCATTAGAGGATATTACATTGTTTTGTAGAGCATGTCCATTGGGGAGAGATCAGGAAGGAGTACTTGTAATGTTATAATGTGAAACTTTATCATAACCTACTGAAGAATGCGCTGGGATAGATTTGGCTTTATGGATGGTTTTCCTATAGGATTTGGTAGGAGATGGAAAAGTAGGAAGGTGTATTGGAGCCTGAGTAGAGGGAAGATGGCTTGCAGGAACTTGTGAGGATGCAACATCAGAGTAAGGTCTTCTGACAGCTGGGAAACGAGCAAAAGCCTCAAGATATGACACATTCTCTTGCGACATTACTCTCTTGATAGCTTTTTGCCTTGATTGTTCAGGGCAACTTTTTTCAATGACCAAAAGATTTGCAGAGCAGAAAAGACAGGTTGGGGAATCTGTGGGACAATTTTCTCCAGTATGCTCTTTGCTGCATTTAAAGCAGCGTGGTTTGGATCGACATTGAGCTTCGACATGACCGAAACGGCAGCATTTTAGACACTATTGTGTATGGGTATTGATGCATAAAAGCAGTATATATGGGAGGGGACCACTTGTCCAGAGAAGGTTAGGACAACAGTTTGAGTAGGGACCCACTCTACTTCATCGCCCTTCTCGACCTTTCTATTAAGTCTTCTGGCTTCAATCATTTCCCCTCTGCCAGGAGGGAGCTCAGATTCACAAACTAATTCGTCCATAGATATGTCAGTAAGGATACCCCTAATCACACCCATACGAGTAACATTAAAAGTTGGAATGACAGCAGAAAGTTTATATTGTGAAAGAAACTGAGAGTCAATAAAATTATTAGCATCAGTAGCTATTTTAAAAGCAATTGAAACTTTATTACGCCCTAAGATTTTGATGCCCTGTTTTTCAATATTGGCTACTTTATTTTGTGAGAGGATATGGCCAATTTTCACAAGTCTAATTGTATAACCTGCTGATGGATCAGGTTCTGAGCGACTTAAACGAATAACGAAGGGGCCTTTATCGCTATCTACATACTTTTTTTTCTTGGAATTCAGGATGGACGAATGTATTTTGATAGGAGGCCGAAGGGTGATCTTCGTGCCTTATTTTTTTCTTTGGGAAGCTGGGTAAAGATCCGTAAGTTTACGTTTGACAGAGCTAGAATCACCGCATAAATCCGGTGGTTCAGCGTCTCCCCGTCAACATCCATCGTCGTCACAAAGATCTACATCAACTATCTAAACAAATAATACTCACCAACTAACAAACACAACACACACAGACTTAAGAGAATTAAACTTTTTCAGTAGAAAACAATGTGTAACCACCAATCACTCTGACAGCAGAATCTCGATACTATTTAAAAACATGGAATCGGTATATGTCGATATATTTTTTCCCTTGCCCGTCCCTAACAGTAACAAACTGACAAGTAGGTATCCAAAGATTATTTATTCTGTGCCCATAGAGAATATAATCACAGACTAACTGGTAGCAGGCCTTTCTCACTCCGCGCTTTAGGCATGAAAATATACCTACGCTCCGCGGCCGCAGTTTCTACTCTCTACACACACGCCTGCCGTTCAGTATGACATAGATAAATAAATATGTAGCAAGCTATGGTATGAGAGTGTACGTCTCGCTAGACGTACGCGTTGTGAATGGCGCCAGTTTTATCGAAATATCAATAAATCGGTATATACTCGTATAGCCTTCGTTCTTTTTTATACAGAATAAGGGTGACAAATGAGCACAGTCCACCTCATTGTACGTGGACACTGTTGCCCATTATCAATAAAACAACTAATTAATTAATAATTACAACCATAATATAGTGCTTATAAGCTGCAGCATAGCTCTGCCACGCTATTTTTAGGCTATCAAAGACAATTATATATGAATAACTTTTTTTTTATAGGATAAGGGTGACAAACGAGCACACAGACCACCTGATGGTAAGTGGCTGCTGTGGCCCATAGACATCTACATCTATCTTCGATTAAGAATCAAAATGCAGATGCGTTGTCACCCGTGAGGACTAAGATGGAATGCCTCGTTTCCAGTAAAAAGGGTCTCCGGTGCTCTACACTCACCATACGAAACATAGCAGCTTTAAGCGCTATTTTACGCTGGTATTCTGTGAGAGCGTGGTCCTTCCCCGGTCGAGCCGACCCATTCGTGCTACAACTATAATATAGCTGCAGCATGGCTCTACCACGTATGAACTTCATATGTAACTTCACTCGTCATAATTTAATATAACCAATTTATTCTGTGATATAAGTTAACTAACTAGTGCTTAGTAACTATAATCTAACTAGTGTTAGAAATAGCCAGGATAGTTTTCTAATGATGAGTTTTAATAAATTGAATAACTAAAATTTGTATTTTGTTTAATTATTTAGTTAATGACATTTTATTTATATTTCAGCAATTTCAATATGTACTATTGGAATATTTTCTTTCCCATACTAGCTCTTATGATAAGTTACGTAACAAATCCGTTTCAACGTTCAAATAACGTTCTTTCTGCGGTTCTGACTTGTACTCATACGTGTGCTCCGCGCGAAAGTCGCAACTTCCTATATATAAAAAAAGTACTCTGTGGTCGTAACGAACTGACAGCGACAGCGGCAGGGCCGATCTAGGGAGCATGGAAGGTCTTGCACTCCTGCTGCCGCAGGGCTGATTTTAAAAATTGCCCCTGCTTGCCTACACACATCACAATTCGAATAATACGATTCTTCGTCCCTTATGTATATATATATACGTTTCTAACAGGCATATCTTCGGATGCAGCCTCTTATAAAGTAACTTCGTAATTTTTTTATTTTCTATTTGTAATAGTAAATACTTCAATAGTATTATGATTCAGATAATTTAAATAGTATTATGTTTCAGATTTCCAAAAAATATTGAATTTAAACAAAAATGGTTAAAAATGATAAATAGAAAAGACTGGGTTCCCAAAAAATATTTAACTATATGTAGCAAGCATTTTTGCAAAAATGGTTTTTTTCATAGAAATTCACAAAGAGTAAAGCTGCGTTCAGGTTCAATACTCATATAATTTATGCCTGTGCGTAGTTCCTTATTATATATTTGACTATACATATGTTTATTTCGTTTACGCACGTTCAAATGTAACCACTTGTTGTCGTCATCCTTATGATGTATATTTTTTTATAAAACGAAAGTAACAAAGGAACTTATATTATCACTTGATGGTAAACGGCTACTGCAGTACATGGTCACCTACAGTCAGCTTCAAACAAAAAAAAGCTACAAATGTGTTTTCACCCCTGAGGAAGAAGAAAAAATGCCTTACAGCTTATAATTATACAGGCTTTTGTACGTGGTAGAGCCATTGTATGTGGTAGAGCCATGCTGCAGCTATATTATGGTTATAGCACGAATGGGTCGGCTCGACCGGGGAGGGACCGCGCTCTCACAGAACGCCAGCGTGGAATAGCAGCTTGACGCTGCTGCGTTTCGTATGGTGAGTGTAGAGAACCGGAGACCCCTTTTACTGGAAACGAGGCATTCCATCTTAGTCCTCACGGGTGACAACGCATCTGCATTTTGATTCTTAATCGAAGATAGATGTAGATGTCTATGGGCCACAGCACCACTTACCATCAGGTGGACTGTGTGCTCGTTTGTTACCCTTATCCTATAAAAAAGCCTCTCTATACACAACAGGCCGGAACGCGGCAGTGTAACCACTGTTGTTTATTTTTGTTTATCCCTCTTAAGAACTTTATGAGCTAGATATTAATTCCTTGTGTCCAGCTAAAAAAAAATTAACCCATTTTGCATACATATTATGTATGCAAAAGTAGTTAGAGTTTTCGTTCGATGTTGTTTTAGTTGTAGGTAAGTATTTCTTTGTTAGAATTGTGCAATAAAATGTGATGCCTCACATGACACTCTTTACACGTTTTTGTAGAATTGCATTTGTCGTTGCCATGACTCAATAAGCAATTTTCGCACAAATGCAGTTTTGCAATAGTGCTATTGCGTTATGTAGGGTTCATGCCAATGAACTTTGGGCATTCCATCAACAGGTGATCTTCGTTACAGTTTGGGCATTTTCCATAGATAGTATAATAAGTTTTCTTAGGTTCGTCGATGTATTTCTTGAAAGGATAATTTTTCTCCGTATTGGTCCATGATGAAATGTTCTTGTTTGCAGTTCTCGCAAAAGTTGATTTCTGATTTTGAGTAGTTTCTTTTTTTGCATTTTTCATAGCTTCGTATGCCATGAACTCGCACTCAAGAAAGTATAGAAAATCGTTTAATGGCTGTAACTCCCTGTGGTCTTGTAGCTCTTTTATGTATTCTGAGTAGGTAGCTTTATCAAGTTTTAGTGACATCAGGTGGACAATGAGAGGATCCCACGTAGTAGTATCGATGCCAATGTTTGTGATTCCATTCAAATATTCCGTGATGACGTCATGCATCTTTTTTACGTAGTAGCTGTCGGGTTTTCGTATGACAGGCAGGTTGAGCATGGTGTAGATGAAAGATGTGAACTGAAGGCGTCGATTCCCATAGCGTTGCGTTAGTATATCCCAGTAAGAGTTACAGTTGTCTATGTGCTCAGCCTCACCCCTCGGCTTAGACTTAGACTAGAGATGTTGCGTCTTTTGCGCGTTATTAATCATTGGATTGTTGTGAATGGCTTCCATGAAAAGGTCTTTGAAATAAACCCATTGAGTATAGTTGCCAGAAAATTCAGGAATTTCCATTTTTGGCACAGATGTTTCTTAATGAATAGTTGACCATATTCTCGAGTTTAAAATTCGTCGAATTTCGTCATACTTCTATTGCATCTCGACAAATACTTTGTAGTATTTGACATTAGAGCCTTTGTACTTAGCTTTTTTTTTTTTTTATTTAATAAATCAACATAAAAAAAGTTTAAATTAATCAAACACGGTGTCGCAAAAACCTAACAAGGTTTATCTGTACACCATGCTTCATCGACGGCACTCGGTGCTGCTTAACCTACGTACGGACATTGTCTCTTACATATTACGGTAAATACTTATAACATGCTTTAAAATCGTAGCGAAGATCCACACGCTCACAATACGTATATTGACGGGTAGTAGAAATATGTCATTACTCAGACGCACAAAACCGGCTAGCAAATGAACGTACACAGGCTGTTTACAAGTGATAGATTTTAACTATACTATGGTTGCTAGTTAATCTCCGTTTTGATAATGTAGTATTATAACACATAGAATATCATCGATATTTATTTATAATATGTACATTTCTAGTATGTACAGTTCTAGTTCCCAATGTAGTTTGTCAATGACTTGCCACTTAGTTTTTAGTATGGAAAGATGATCTTGAAGCTCCCACTTCTCGGTGATAGTTTTGAGGTCAATTCTGGACATAGCACAGTCGAGAGCTTTAAAGTAGCACATTTGTATCACCAGTAGAGAATTTGAAAATGAAGTTTCGTTGGAGCTATCCTCCAGCTTAAGCAGACTAAGTCGAATTCCACAGATTTTGGTTCACGTAGTTTATGTAATAGACGTTTCATGCTTTTCTTAGTAGTTTCGTAAAGATGTTTAGTATTTTCGAAGATATTTTCGGTGCAGTAGTTGATGTTTTATCTTTATAAGTTTCTAGTAATTGTTTGTGTCGTTCACTGAAGTCACTCCAGTGCGCCTAGAGAGACTCCAGTCGTTTCAACAAGTATTCTTGATTTTTTCTCTCTTGACTATCTTTCTTGTAGTTAGAACAGAGAAGTTTGATGTTATTAAAACACTGTTGATGAAGTTGCAGTATGATGCTGTAGTTGAATTAGTTAGTTGATTGTAGTAAAAAGTTAGAAGAAGAGAATGCGAAGTTCTTAGCTCGGTGTTCTGGCACGTAGTTGACGGTGGCAGATGTAGAGTTTGGTGGTGCTTCGTTTTAGTTATTGTGTAGTACGTGATAAGATTCCTCTGCGCTATATGCGCACTCTCAATTGTTCTGGTGATTGCCTCTTCCAGGAGGCCAGTCACCCGATTCGCTACCGCAGATTTATCACTGATCACACACTGTTGCACTTCACTTTTGAATTTTACTCGAAGTGCCATAAAATGTATGGTTTGCAGGACCATACACTTTCAAGAAGTAGAGTTGAAGTTACTTGATGAGCAGTCGAAAGGAAAAGATCACCAAGGTTTAAAAGGTTTATTAAAAAGTAAAGTAGTTACAAGGTTATTGTGGCAAATCTTTCCTTGTAGTTAGTGTTTAGTAGGACGCTTGTTGACGTACTGATTTGAAGTTAAATATAATAAAATTATTACTAATTAAACATGCGCCCCGAAAATAGGTCATAAACGTGAGCACAAAATAAAGTTGAATGTACGATGGCTTACCCGTACACAAAGTATGTTAATTTTTTTTGATTTTGCTGGCGAATCATACATAATATGTATGATATTATGTATGATTCGCTAGCAATATCAAACCATAAACACTTGTTATTAAATTAATAATCGAAACTTATTTGATTATTACATTGAAGTATGAAGCAAAATTGCAAAATACCTCTAAGGAGAGCTTACGACATTTTTACAATAAATTAATTATTTTTGGTGGAAAATAAAATCAGTTTCAAAAGTTTTTGTTTGTAGTTTTATTTTTATGCAATCAAACATAAAAATATTCATTTTATGACACGGACACAGCGCTCTGAATCGATAATTGAAGTTGATGCATGGGACAGCACTATTCGTCTCGCACACATGCACATTTCACTCACACATGCACATTTCATTCACACCGGTACATTTAATTTTTGGTCTAATCCTCATCACTCTATCGCCAATCTAATGTATACTATATCTATGGACTTAGAATATACTGGCCACAGACTAATATGATGCGATAGTGGCGTATAGACGACCTGACAGCCTGAAAACGCGTGACAAATTTTGATTTATCATTGTGTGCGTTAGCTAGTGATGTATATACATTTTACTTACAAGGACTATCGAAAAATGACTGTTAAGTAAGCGATAAAAAGATAAAAGAAAATAGTTTAGTGCACAAAACTGAAGAACTTCAAAAAATTCCTGAAATTTTCCATGATAGTTCTAAGATAATAAAAAAATATTCAAATAACATGTTTCCGGGAATATACTACACCTATCTGCCTTTTGATTGATTTTAATTCAAAATGTAAAAAATCCCAAAAATCTCTGAAAAGGTGAGTCTACCAATAAACTTAAACAATTTTCCCCTAGAATTAGATCGGGAAGTTGTATTTTCGAGCTATGTCCTTTGGAGAAAAATGTACTGTCATAGACAATTTCCCCGGCTTTTCTTTTTTAACATAACATTAATCAAATATAAATAGATAGATACTTAATTAAGTATATACTTACTTATATTTTATAAAATGTTTTGCTGGTGAAAAAAAAGAAAGGGGGAATGGATTAAATAATAGCTGCTGTAGTTTTCATATAAATATTGCTTTTAATAATTATAAACATTTAACGATTAATAATTAAATACATTATAGACCTTTATTTGTACATTCCACATAATGGAAACTTAATAATTTAAGTAAGGAAACTTGTAGGAATCAGTTAAATAAGATTGCTCTGTTTATAGGCCAACATGCTTATGATGCTAATCTCTCTTTCAGCTGTCCCGGAAAAATATAAAGTAATAATAAACTTATTATGATTTAAGCCACATTCATTTAAAAATATAATGATCATAACAGACACTAGCCAAAAACGCAGGAGATATTAAAGTGCACCAAGTATCTGATTCACTCTCACTCACTCACTTCGACGCACTCTCTATTCTCTATCTCGGTATGTTAAGAAAACTATTACTATATACTCCATATACCCATACATGGTCTGACAGCCACAAGTGCAGTTAACCACGTTAATTATGCTGTCAATTAACCACGAGTTCCTCTTTTCTAAGATACTGTTATCTATATCCTGTTTTATTTTTGTATGGTATTTTAGTATGGGGTCTTAGAACTTCTAAGTAATAATATCTATACTAATATAATAAAGCGGAAGAGATTTTTTGTTTTTTTGTTTGTTTAAACGCGCTAATCTCTGGAACTACTAGTCCGATTTGAAAAATTATTTTTGTATATTATAGCCATATTCATGTGGAATAGTATAGGCTATCTAGCATTAAGCTATATTACTCAGCTAGCCTTAAATATGGATATTTGTTAAGCAAGTCAGAAGAAAAAGCACTCCCGAAATGATTTATCCGCGTACGCTGGTGTTATCGTTAGGGATACGTAAATACAATGTTGTAAAAAAATATAGAACTTTACTCCGTGTAAAAAAAGTCCGCGATACCATATGTCTATATCTTATACATAAGCCAAATTTGGTATTTTGTGACAAAAAAATATTGAAAATTTAAAAGTGATTTATGAGCGTTATTATTAGGCATGGCCTATTTATGCTCACGAACGAAATTTACTTCATCATCAAGACAATTTTATGAAGATAAACTTTGTTCTTTATACCATGTTATTTCGACACATAGTTTAAGAGATAATGTAAAATTAAAATAATTCAATACTTGGCTGGGCGCGCGAGCGACACTTAAACACTAACCGTTATAAAATGCTTGAACTAGGTCGTGTCGCGCACCTCGGACACGTGATGACGCAGGTGAAACCGCGGGGCACAGCTAGTATATTATATTTTGGTAGAAGGTAGTGGATTCTTTTACGCCGGCGCTACACGACATTGTTAAGATTCTACCTTAACTTCATGATTTCGATATATTTTCGTCCAAGCAGAAAAAGCTTTGTTGAATATAGTCGATGGTTTTCCGCTAAGCAAGTGGTAAATATATAAAAATTAAAATTAATTGCCGCCTGTATGAAAGATGTTGATAAGACACAATTGGACCCGGTAAGTAGCGCTGTTATCAAGATGTAGAAAACAGTCGTGCGAAGTCGGGGCGGATCATTAGTAATCATATAAAATTGGGATTACAAATGGTATTCAATTCGCGTATGTACCGTGTGTCTGTCAAGACTTAGTATTCATACCTCCCTAACTACTAGTTTTTAAAGTTTGCGAAACGAATATTTGCAATGTAATATAACATTTGCTAACATTGTGCACGAAATCACTATAGATTAAAGTCGTCATATCTTGTAAAGTAACACACATATAATACTACTACAATAGGGATGTCATTTTTGTAGTAAATCAGAAGATACGAGTGTATTTACTCTCATATTTGGTATATAGAGACCAAAGATGACCACTTGATATTTTATTTCCACCAATGACTTACACGCAACATCTTTCAATAGATTTGCCTCTTTTTGCCTTATTTGATCATTAAATTAGAAAAAGTGAGACAAGATATTGACTAAATTTATGTAGAATTGTAGATTCTCTCTATGTAAACGTATAAATGTAATTACTCGAAGCATCATTAATAAATTAACATCTAATGTTTCTTTAATTATTTAAACAAAGGGTTCTTTGCCTATACAGCGTAGTATTACATGTATTTTAATCATGAAGTTTTCAACAACACCAAATCGTTAGTCTGAATCGTTGAGAGTTGAGTTGGGATGAATATAACCTTAATTTTAACCGTCAACGACAATTGCATCTTATGGTACCAAAACTGGCAAAACAATTTGATATTCATATCGTTGACTTACTTCATATATAAAGCTATTGGATTGACTGACTGGCAAATCTTCACTTTAGCGCAAGGGCCCAAGTCCAGCAGTGACTTTTATGGGTTGATTTAGAAAAGAAAGAAAATATTAACCGACGGACAAATTACTGTCCTTAAGGATGACTTGTATAATTAGGTATTGAATTGAAAGCGATTATTAGATCCTGAAATCTGAATAAATTCGATTTCTGTGGATGAAGCTAAAAAGGTGACTACATTTACTTAATTAAACTTCTTATCATATAGGTAGAAACTTCCATTAGATTTAAATATTTAAAAATTCACGAGGAGGGCTAAAGAATATGTACTGCTCTACGAGAAAGCCCCTTACTTTATCCTTTTCTATCTAATTAATGCAATAACTAAAGGCGGCACTGAAAATTTCGGGAATCAAGGAAGTGACACAACATTACTATTTAAAAATGTATTTATTGCTTTTCGAAGTATTCTCCGCGAAATTTGACACATTTTTCCATACGATGGAACCCATCATTGAAGCAACCATTCCATTCGGAAGTTGGGGTCTCCAAAATGGCCGTTTTGTAGGCGTCCACAGCTTCTTCAGGTGATGAAAATCTCTGTCACATCTCTGTCCATGCAATTTATTCTTTATTTTAAGGAAAGTATAGAAATCATTAAGGCTTAGGTCGGGGCTGTAAGGCGGATGGTCTAATAATTCTATGTTTTCTTGCTCTAAAAACTCTTTTGTTCTGTGTGCGGTGTGAGAACTCGCATTGTCGTGATGGAGGATGATGCGGCGGTTGCAGTTCTCTATACGGAGTTCAGAAACGACCTGTGGCAAACAAATGCTAGCATACCATTCTGCATTAACCGTTCTTTGACCCTCAAGAGGAATAGTTGTAACATGGCCGGTTTTGGAGACAAACGTGGCCACCATTTTTTTTGCAACACTCCGTCAACGAACAATTTTTGTTGGCTTTAACTCATTTTCGAACACCCAAACTCATGACTGGTTTTTTGTTTCGGGTTCGTACGCGTATATCCAGGATTCGTCACCTGATACGATGTTGTATACAGCATTTGAGGATCCTGCGTGGAATCTTTCGAGAGTTCTGACGCACCAAGTAACGCGAGCCGCTTTTTGCTCTTCACAGAGCGAATGCGGTATCCATCGGGAAAACAACTTTTTTACACCTAATTGTTCATGCAAGATTATTTGTATTTGACTCATGCCAATGTCTAAAGTTGCCTGAATTTCGCGGTATGTCACATGTCGATCTTCCTCAATCAGCTTACGCACAGCATCAACGTTTTCTTAGGTGACTGCAGTTTTTGGACGACCTTGACGGGGATCGTCACTGAGCTTGACACGTCCACGTTGAAATTCAGCAAATTAGCGATAAATTGTGGTTTTGGATGGGGCTTCATCACCAAATGCAGAAATTATCCGGTCAACACACTGTTTTTGTGTTAAACCACTTCGAAAGTCATAATAAATCATCGCTCTTGAATTTTCTCGAGTCAATTCCATTTTCTCAACTACTAAACAAGTTTGACAAAACCTTGTGACAAGACCGAGAATCTTTTTTTAAATAAATAAGTGGTATTCGATTTTTAAAACCAAGGAGTTTTCAATTAAAAAGATTTTAATATGACAGGAACAGTTGAAATATTCCATTCCCAATACTTTTAGTGCAGCCTATGTATCTACATAGTCCTCGTCCTCTTGTGACGTTCAAATAAAATAATTAAGTTTGAAAGATTTTTCACTTGACAGCGCAATCAAAATATCAATTTGTTTTTTTACGGATATATTACGGTAAAGTATTTTTTTTATATAATAAGGGTGACAAACGAGCACACAGTCCACCTGATGGTAAGTGGTTGCTGCGGCCCATAGACATCTACATCTATCTTCGTTATGACGAAATGCTCGTCACACGGCATCAAAATAAAAATATAATTAGGTAGGTAGGTGTATAATCAAACAACAAAACTTATAAATACGATTTTTTTAATAATAATTGGGTATATTTACAATTGTTTAATTAACAAACGTGAGTTACATGAATAATGTTAGAAGAGATACCTAAACAGCAACATCTTCGATAAATTAATA
This sequence comes from Parnassius mnemosyne, assembly GCA_963668995.1. Taxonomy (NCBI): domain Eukaryota; kingdom Metazoa; phylum Arthropoda; class Insecta; order Lepidoptera; family Papilionidae; genus Parnassius; species Parnassius mnemosyne. The sequence goes on from CAVLGL010000081.1 coordinate 8,839,993, forward strand.
CACCACACCATCCAACCCATTAAAACGTTGGAGGTCTCTGGAATACCATGTGGAAATTAATAGGACTTAATAGTCTTATTATTAATATTATTATTTGGAATGTACATGACAATATTATCCACTATCTTTGCATTATTTCAAACATCGAATGTTCATTTGTATACGAGTACGAACTCAAAACGACAATAAAATGTAAATTTTTTTCTCATCGTCATGGACATAAAAATACGGATATTTTTTTCAATAAATTTCAACTATTAATTAATCTATTTAAAAAATTAAGAATTTTTGGTATTTAAGTATAGAAATGAAATTTTATTTTTATCGTGGTTCTTTGTTTAAAATAATATCAAGTTCGATTTATAATTTGTCAAGTATTTCTTTATTACTCGTAATGCTTCATTTCTATATTAATGCTTCATTAAAGTTCAGGTGATAATTTTCTAAAAACCTAGCAGGTTAAATGAAATTAAGTTAATTTTCTACAGATTCTTTCATTCCTTTGCACATCAAGAGATCTGCCAACAAACTTGCCGGATAATTGGACGGCTTCGGACGAAACAAATAATGATGTGCATTTAGCATTTGACAGAAATAATTCTGCTTTGTATTTTAGCAAAAAGTAAATATATTAAGTATTCTGGTACTTGATGTCATGATTACACATTCTTAACTTTTTAGTTCGAACCAGTTTTTATTGCGTTTAATTATTATTTTTGCAATGAATTTCTATTAACTTAACGAAATATAAATCGATCTTGAAAAAACAACATGTTTATAACTTCGTAAAAATTATTATATGAGATCCAAAGAGAGAAAATAATAAAATTAAGATTTATTTACCAGCTACTAAATAACAAGACACTACCACAAAATAAATTATAAAACAAACCATTTCAACACTAATCCAATAAAACATAATAATCACAGACATCTACTTCTACCTAACAATAAATGAGTTGCATGTAGTTTTGAGATTCACAATTATACTTATACGCTTTTTGTTTTATATTTTAGTTATATACTTTTAAGTATTTACTTGACTAATACCATTCTTCTTATCTATACGACACTCGGAGACACGAAGACTGCAGAAAATAAAAAATTAAACGATGGATCTGTACTCGTATGTTTCAAGACCTTAATTTTATCAGATTTATTAATTTTAGTTGTAAACTAGGTACATCAATATAACAAAATGAAAAATCCTTAAAGCATGTAGTAAGTATTTATGCGAATATGCATATTAAATAATAAATTAAGTACATTTATGAACGAAAAGGAATTATAACAAAATTACTATAAATACTAAAATAGACATAAATTACAATAAAATGATATAAACAAATTGGAACAATTAAAGTAAGTAAGTGCATTAAATATATAACAAGAATTATTGTTTTATCTGTATCGTTTCTTTATATGACCACAATGCGTTTCTATAATATAGGATCTATTTAACAACATCCGTGTATGGTTAATTATATCAATAGTAGAGCTAGTAAGTACATTCACTTCTTATTTTAATGAGAAATTGTTTGTATTACGTTAAAATATATAAATTTAAAGGTAATGCCTTATATTAATTATGAATATCATACATGGTCCACCATAAAAAAATAAACACAAATGAAACAAATTATATTTGTATATATAGTCGAAAGATGAAAGCAAGTTTTTTTTTAAAATCATGTAAGCCGAGTGCCATCAGGTAAATTATATACCTGCGATTAATTTCACTAGACTAGGCTATTGTTTAAGACTTAAAATATTATTTTAATCGTTATATCTGTACAAAACGCTTATTAATTCAAGAAATTTGACCTATTTTAATAAATATTCCATGCCAGATATATCTTGCGCTTTGAGCCCGCTAAATCTTTATACGTACACGTTGTAGAAGGGTTAACCGGACTACAGACAGACAGATAGTCACTTTATTGCATCCTCCCGCCTGCCAGACATTTTGCTAATATCAACTAACTATAATTATGGCGATACGATACCACTACAAATACCAGACTTAGCTTATTATCCAATCGCTGTTCTATTGGACCAAAATACCGCTGAAAGTGATAGCGGTAGGTATAAGGCTTTACACAAATTTTGTGTCGTTTCACTACGTTGTTTTATCGATACAAATGCGAAAATATCGATATTAAACCTTAATCCACTTACTAGCGCGTGACTATTACGAAACAATTCACATTTTAACTTGATGATGTAGACCTTGACTTGCTCTAAGCCTTTTAATACCTATAACTATAGATTTGTTATTTATTTAATACTACATAAATATTGAAATTGAGCTACTGGATCTATTTATAACAAATCTGCCTGGTTTTGCTTTTCATTAGACGTTCACATCTTATTAGATGCAAAAGCATCCAATGCACGGGCCTTGTATTAGTACAATTGAGTGTATAATTACCTGAGAACTAACTATGTATTCATACATACTTAAAATGCATTAACTATTTCACGTGTTCTAAAAATCCAGAAGCTAAACATTGCATTACAATGTAGATTTCTAAACCGATAAAGAGCGGAACATTTTCTTTTTGCAAATTAGTGGTACAAACCTGTGCTGTCTTTATATTATGTATAGTACTAAACCACATTTAGAAATTTAAAGGACATTATTTTATTATAATGACATTTATAGTACGCGACATCTTGGTAGTTTTTCGCTCCTGCTCTGTTGCGAGATCTAGCACCACACGATCGGCCAACTGTCCAACTCCGAAAGTTCACCCGTGAACCTGAACGAACTCTTTCGAATCTAAAAAGGTGTATAGGTGACAAAATTAAAAAAAAAACTTAGTGAAATGGAAGATGGCATATGGCTAATTGTATGTCAGACTTTTGATACGAGTATGCAGAGATGTGTTAGGTTGTGTAAGTTGGCGAAATTGATCACACTTTGTCAATTATTAGCCTCCACCACCTAACGCCGACTGAGCTCAGCTGAACTTTCCAATGATGCGCGCATTCACTTCGAGTATTGGCAGGCGTAGCCTACGAGTAACTTTGAGGCGGTTGAAATATACTTATACACGAGATTTACTTTTAAGAGTTAAATACATGTAATATCAGTAACTACAGTTTCACTTTCACTTCATAAAGACAAGTAGGCCGAGTACGCCTATCTCGGACTATATAAATCACGTATACAGTGTTATATACTACACCTAGATGAAAAAGTTTCGTGCTAAAACATAAGTTATACAAGTCTGTACCACTGGTAAATTATTGGGTACGTTTCAGACAGTAATATGTACCGCATCTATCACAATTAATTCGAAAGTAAACGCAAGCTCTTTCTTCAAAAGGGCTGTTTGTATTTCGCCAGTATTTCTGTCTTTGTTTGACTTGTGATAAGTCTTGATCAATCGTTGATTATGTACATGGTTGAGCAATGTCACTAAAACCTTAAAAGTAAATTAATATAATACCATAACGGGTTAAAGGTCCAAATTTAACTATTCAATTGTAATATTTACTAGTTACAATAGATCAAAAGTTTTTTTAAAGGACGTCCTCGTTCATATCTTCTCGTATTAATTTGAATAACGTAATATATTTCAGATAGAAATGGACTGCAGTGTCTAAGACACTTGGCCACGTATCGAACAACCTAACACGATTTTCAGTATTAATACAGGAAAGAAGTGAAAAATTATCACTTATCGCATCAGTTATCGTATAAATCGATAAGTTTTTCACTACCATCAATATTGTTTATTATAAATATTAATGTGGCCATTTATCTATAGTCTGCAAAAATCAAATAAGTTATCGATAATTCCAAAACGATTGACCAAGACCGTCACTAGTCAAAAGCCGACATCAAACGCGACTGGGGCGATCAGTCAACGCTAGCCTCAATACAGCCACCTCTGTATGTCAGGCAGCCGACAGGGGATGAGGTGGTGGTGGGGCGGGATGTGGTGGCGCTGGTGGAGCTGGTGTCGAACTCTCGACAACCCCGCAAGCTTTGAGTTCCGTGAACACTTCAGTGAAAAACCCAGGCTCAGAGTTAATCCTTAGCATGTTAAATGATAGCCTGTCTACGATGAGAAGGCAACGGTCCCAAAATTTATCTTTCGAGTCCTCCACGAGGAATGGTTTGAGTGGGTAAGAGATCTCATTCCCCATGTAGGAGTACGACAGGTACAGGCAGGTGAGAACGACGGCTTGGAGCTCCTGGGGACGGGCTATCCTTTCACCGTCGACCAGCTCCCGGACCAGCATGTACACGAAGACCACGTTCGCTGGGTTAATGAAGGCCACGTCCTGAAATAAGATAAAATTAAAGTTAGAAATCATTATTAATAATATCATATTATTCTCCTGCCCGATTTCGGCCACATTGATATTATTAAATTGCTCCAAACTGTTTATTATCCGATTCGACCGGTACTACCGCGTATTCTGGTCAAAACTTAACAGTTTATTATGTTTCATTAGTAACATACTGAAAATGTAATGTAAGTTATAAAGATAAGGAACAACACAGTAGACATGAAAATTATTTTCTAAACAAGCTATCCGCACCGAGTTCGCACGGGTGATTTCTGGAACTCGACAACAGCGCCACCAACCGGGTCCAATTGTGAATGTAAACCACCCAGAGACCCACTCAAATGCACTCAAAAAATTTCATCAAAATCGGTCGAGCTGTTTTCAAGTTTAGTGAGACTAACGGACAGCAATTGATTTTTACATAAGTACTAGCGATCTGCCCCGGCTTCGCACGGATGATTTCTGGATCTCCACTACAGCGCCACCTACCGGGTCCAATTGTAAATTTAAACCACCCAAAGACCCACTCAGATACACAAACTATTTCAGCAAAATCGTTCGAGACGTTTTCTAGTTTTAGCGAGACTAACGGACAGCAATAGATTTTTATATAAATACTAGCTGGCCTAAACCACTGGAATGATTTTCAGTGGTTTAGGAGTTTATCGCGGACAAACAATGTGACACGTAATTTATAAATATTAGAGATTTAGAGATTTTTATAGTTAGAACTTTCCATAGCAAACAATCTCTATCTTTATATATAAACTAGCTGTTCCTCGCGACTTCGCCCGCGTGTAATTTAGGGTTTTAATTTTGTTGCGCGGAACCCTAATTATTTTTTAACAATATAAGTAGCCTAAGTTACTCCTTATAATATGAGCTATCTACCAGTGAAAGTCCCGTCAAAATCGGTCCAGCCGTTTCGGAGATTAGCAGGAACAAACAGACAGACAAAAATTTTAAAAATTGTGTTTCTGTTATAGGTACTGTATATACTTATATATGCAATTAGTAAAAACTGTTATATTGACATTACAAACAGACACTTCAACTTTATTTATTTGTATAGATATAAAGATAGAGATTGTTTGCTATGGAAAGTTCTTCTATAGCTCTTATTTTTAATGTGATTCCTGTTGACTTAGAAACAAAAGATACGCGTATTACAAAATCCATACTACGGAACACTAACTGGGGTGACACACCCTATCGTATTCCGCACCCCTCATAATTGTGTCGTCTAGTCTAGACACCTTCCCTGGTTTTCTATTACGCCTTCCTGTAGTTAGGTAGCAGATAGGACGCGCAAATGAGGATCATGTGTGATAGCTATTTGAGTATTGCAATGCTTTGGCTTTAATCTATGAGTGAATAGAAAAGTAAGTTAAACTTTTCGGAATTTAGCACATAAAATTTGAATGTTGTAGTTATAGCAAATAAACTATCGAATGTTTAAACTTTACAGGGCATACCACTTATTAAAGTAAATAAATACGTAGTGAACAAACAGCGACAGTAGCTTTATTGTTATGACCGCGAACTGCAAACTCAGAAAGCCACGGGTTCGAATCCGCCATTCGACTACTACGGTAAACCACTCTTATCCAATGATTCTAAGCTGATTTGGAGTGGTTAACGTGTTTAATAGAAACGTTAATAATATAGTAATGTTATAATTTTTTTATAGGAGAGGAGGCAAACCGGCATGCGACTCACCTGATGGTAAGTGACTACCGCCGCCTATGAACAACTGCAACACCAGGGGAATTGCAGATGCGTTGCCGGCCTTTTAAAAAGGAGTAGACTCTTTTCTTCAAGGTCCCTAAGTCGTATCGGTCCGGAAATATTATGTTATGTTGATAAATTCGATAATTGATGTTAATGAAACAAGTATCATGTTTTGAAGAATTCATTTTACGCTATGCTAGTATTATTTTTAAAGAAAAAAACAGAATCAGACCTTAATTTGTAGAAATCTAATAAATAAAAATTAATGTTTGTTTGTTCGTAATTTATGCGCTGCCATACTGCGCAGGCATAGTCTAATCAACTTACCCTAGGTGGCGCGAGTAGCATATCGATAAATTTATTTGAAAGTTATTCAATATACAACTTCAATGAGTCTATTATCATTCCTAATTAAACAATATAACTCTTCCAAATTTAAAACTATATTTCTATAATTATTTCTTCTGCGACAGCAATGCGCTGGGTACCAACTAATTCGCTATAATATTGTTGCGCGCCACTATTAATGTCTTGTACATGGCAACACTAGTTACACTAGCGCCCCCTAGTGTCGAGTAAATGAAAGTATTGCGCGCCACTATTAATGTCTTGTACATGGCAACACTAGTTACACTAGCGCCCTCTAGTGTCGAGTAGCAGAACTAGGAGAGTCGAGATCCTTCCAGAAATTTCGGGACCGATATGTACTCGAACATTCTAGATGTCGCTACAGTAGAAGGTTCTGGAAACTATCTGAGGCCCTATATAAGGCCGGTATAGACCACGACCGGGGAAGTATTGAATTGGCGATATAAGAGAATACTTCGAAGCGAAATAACGGCGAACAGTGTTTTATTATTAGTGTGATTTTAGATTGTAATTAGTGTTGTGTAATTAAAGTGTCAATTTTGGTAATTCAATCGGCAGTTTTTAATTGTCTCGAACCCCAAGCTCGTAACAATATATTAAATTAACTAACTTATGCGAGGGAGTGAGATGCTCTTCAATCTATACTCACCATTTTATTCCCTCACTTGGATCTTAGCTAATTCATTTTCATACATAAACATTAAGCACACGCGCCTGTCACCCAGAAGGGTAGGCAGAGACTATGGACTTCCATTTGGCGCGATCCTGACACACCTCTCTCGCCTCCTCCACATCCATATACCTACGCATACACGCTCGTCGGTTAAGGGTACTCTTAATTTGGTCCATTTTCAATATATCGCCAATTTGGTCGATTAATTTTCACATTTTTTGAATTCACAATCAGTTCTGTGTTGGTCCGCGTAAAAGAATCCACTACCCTACATTAGCCCTGAAGTAAGTAAGAGGCGACTGAAGGAAACAGAAACAGGAGATGGGCAGTAGCATCTTCCTGATAGCAACTCGAAATAATGAGACTGCGATTGGCAACCCGTCAGGCAAGAGTGACAATTATTGCAAATTTGAAATGATAAAAAAAAACGAGGATTGCCTCATAGGAGGTAAATTGGATTTTCATGGGGGAGGCATATGTTCAACAGTGGACTTTGATAGGTTGTAATGATGATGACGATGATGAGATTTTCGAAACGCTATTTTTATTAATCATAGAATATCTATCAATGTATGCTTTAGTTATGCAATACAATTGGAGATGTATGATTTGTTACATACGGGGAGACAGGAACATTCAGATTTGAAATGCAATATTTAGGTCCTCAATTTAATATTCTTTTTCTGATTTTACCATAATTTCTTTATTTTCTGTTTATATTCGATAAAATGTTTATTATATCGCAATTCATTTGTGGATAACGAATCTGGTTATAAGAAAGTTTTTTTTTTATAGGTTAAGGGTGACAAACGAGCACACAGTTCACCTGATAGTAAGTAGTGGTGTGGCACATAGACATCTGCATCTATCCTCGCCTACGATTCCTGATGGTAAGTGGTTACTGTGACCCATAGACATCTACATCTATCCTCAATAAAGACTCAAGATGTAGATGCGTTGTCACCCGTGAGGACTAAGATGGAATGCCTCTTTGCCAGTAAAAAGGGTCTCCGGTTCTCTACACTCACCATACAAAACACAGCAGCGTTAAGCCGCTATTTTACGCTGGTTTTCTGTGAGAGCGTGGTCCCTCCCCGGTCAAGCCGACCCATTCGTGCTACAACCATAATATAGCTGCAGCTTGGCTCTACCAAAAGTTATGCTTCGTAACAAAGTAAGGTAAAGTTAGTCCTAAATAAAAAGAGAAAATAATTCAAATAATGTACAAGTATCTAATAGTATCTCTATTAATAAATTTCAAGTATCTATTATAGATAGAAATTTGAATAAATGTGATGTTGAAAAACATTATGGCGAAGTATTTATTGTTACGCTACACCCTTAGACCTAGTGGTGGCAGATCTTTAAGGGTGGTATTTTCGTGTTAACAAATCAATGAATCTGTAATATAGTTAGTTACTAAATAAGTACTTTTGATTTAAACATTACTAGCATTTTTTTTATAGGTGAGAGGACAAACGAGCATGCGGCGCACCTGATAGAAAAAGTCGACCGCCGCCGAGAATTGCAAGTGCGTTGCCGGACTTTTAAAAACGAGTAAGTTCGTTTTTGGAAGGTCCCTAAGTCATCTCAGTCCGGAAAAATCGCCGGTGGTTTACGATTCCACAAAATAGACGTGCGAGGAAGAAAACTCTTATAAGTCGCACAGTAGTGGACCGGTAAGCATCCAGATGATGTGGATGGTAACATAAGTATAAATAGTAATATTGTAGCATCACTGCCAGTTTTGAAAGAATATAAAAAGATAATAAAAGACTTTTATCGATTATACATTTTTATAGCAGCCCATGCTACGCCTCTCGCCTACGTAAAATTTATAATGTAAAAAAAAAAGAACACTATTTATTAATCTACTACGCTTACCTACATTATTACTTATGACGTCATAAATATTTTTTTACATCGTATTTCTTTTCAATGGCGGCGCAATGTCCGTTATAGCCCTCATATAATTTCGACACTCGTATACTGTCGGTATCGATTCACACGAAAATAGCCCATGATATTATTTCGTTAATAACAAACGTAATTGCTACCGTCGTTTCAGAAACTCTATCTACGGTGGAAATCTACGAATGACCGCTTTACCACTCGAATATACCTATATTTATTTCCTTTTGAACTTCAAGGACGTCAACCGTCACATTTTTTTCATAAATTTTAGATTAATTTCTCTTGTTTTATACCATCAGTTTAAATTATGACAGAATAATGTTATGATATGCAATTATATCAACATTATTCTTTGATTAGTAGAGCAGCTGTAGTCTGAATACGGAGGAATATATTCTCACAGAATTCTTGCGTAAAATAGCAGCATAATTCTGCTGCAGTACCAGACGCTTCGCAGCTTTGACAAAATAATTTTGAAAAAAAAACAGAAATTTACGAAAGTTGTGTTTTTCCAACAAATGTACATCACTTGGAGAGATTTAAAAGTAATATATTGAAAAAGCATCCATTGCTTTCAAATAAAAACAGTGCTGATCAGAGATAGAACGTTATTTAAATATTTTGTTGAATTTCTCCTCTTTAAACTTTAAACAATGTATGGGCGACAATAGGAATTAATGAGGTTAAATGGAGGTTATATGGCATTTACAATGAAAGATCATATAAATCAAAGTAAGTAATAATAAAAAAGAAAAAGAGTTTGCTCGCGAGTCTACTTATTAAATATTAACAAAATTGAGGCTGACTGTAATAAAATGAATAATATCGTAATGAGTAGTGAAACTGACAAGATCAAGCTACACAATATCAATTGAATTGACGGTGACAACGGCTTTTAAGAAATATTTGACCGCCAACCGCCATTTTGATCTTTACTAAGGTACGTGAGGGTAAGATTTGCCGCCCTATAAATCCAAAACTAGGAGGAGTACAGAGATAAAAACACAAAGTCGTATACTGTAACTAATATATTAAGAAAAAAATAGCAAGCAAACTTTGGAAATATTTAGGAATACTTCGAAAAATCAACTTAAAAAAAACTACTACACTACACAGTACAAAAATCGACTAAAATATTTAGGTACTATAATGTCAACTGTCAAAATGGCGTCGATAAAGTAGCGCCCTTTTCACCTTTTATTATTTTATTGGGTAATGAAGAGTTATCGTATCACACAATAATCTATGCAGACAAGACTGTAGTTTTTGAGTTATTAAAAAGTGACCATATTAACCGGATGACCATATTACCCTCACGTACCAAAGTCACTGAATTTTTCTCCTACTATCGCCGAGTCATTATACTTAAACATAATGTAAAGACCTGTACAAAAGGATTTACATTATGAAGATATATTGTACATCATTTCAAAACTATGCTATAAAGAATGTGGGGGATTTTCGGTACGATTATTGCATCAATTATAGACGCATAATGGTACCTACTCCAACTTGCTATTACTTTAAATGATAGTATCAAATCAAGTGTGTTTCGCAATTCAATGAAACATAGTAAATTTTCCTAATAGTAGTTAGTGATAGTAAAGCCTCCAAGTCGTCTTTTATTTAAATCTGGGAGTACAATTAGCTCTATTAATTTAAGACCTATTTTTGTACAACAGTGAGTACAATTTTTGAAAAAAATATTTTAGCTCATATATCAAGATTTTTTATCGTGTGAATTAAAAATGTTAATATTGAACCTCTCATTACCCTTTTGGTGTAAAATTGCAAGCTAAAAAAGTTTAGTTTCTTCTTCTTCTCCCCATTTCTTGGCCTGCACGGTTTGTGCGTCAGTCATGTTTTCCATTTTTCAATGTAATCATCCTTCGTAGTACAAATGTATAATTAGCCTTCATAGTACACTGCTTCACAATATGTTGATGTGACACATTGTGAAGTCCTCGGGAGATTTTGACGGCAACTTGAGCCAGCAGACAGTTGGCAATGGTATCTCAAGGCGCCTAAGCAGACAACCTTATATTGAGAATCACATCACCATTAGAGCACTTGTTTCTCCGTTTCCACTAATAGTTTACATGCGTAGACACTTAATATACAAAATCGCACCACTTTTACATATCAAAGTCACTTAAAACCATTATTTTAACAATAATATAGGAGCAGCATATCGCCACCGGTCAAGTTCCCGCCAAAACTCCCAAAAAAAAGTTTTGTTTGGAACATACTTATATCTTTTTTTTTTACTTATTATAAACCACTGCTTGACCACAATCTTTCATAGTATATTATGAGATAATCTTCAAAAATCATTTATTTTTACAGTTATACGATTTTACAACAAAACCCTAAATGTATTTTAGGATGAAACATTAGAAACCTTAAATGATGTCCTAGAACAGCTAGATTAATTTATTTTCGTTATTTCCATAGCATAATGTCGTATGAAATCTTGCTATAAGATAATGCCACTGACAATGAAATTACTTTGTTTCGCAAAAGAGAGCCATAAGAGCAATTCAAAGCTTAAGTTCGATGGAATCTCTTAGATTTTTTCTTATTCTTTTGATTGATATTTCTTATCCTCTCTATATTCAAAAAATGCATGGGCACATGTAGAAAATTAAATTGTTTATTAAAAATATATATATCTATTATATTAATAATAAGAACATGTATAAGCGAGTAACTTCAGTTCGATTCCAAACAGTAAGTAATTTCTTCATAGGGCACTTAACAACAAAATCTTAGAAAATGCACAGGGAGTATCTGTCAAAAAATTTTTTTATTAAGTTTAAACAAGGGTTAGTTAAAGAACGTATATTAGAGAGTTCAATGATTGTTAATAAACTCTGGGAGTGAGGTAATTTCTAACATACTGTTTCTAAATGTAAATTTTTTTATTTTATTTTATAAGCCAGTGTTTAGCTACAATCTTATCTGATGGTAAGTGGTAATGCCGCTAAAGCGCACTGACTTAACTCTACCTAGAACAAAGGTATTTTCGGAACCAATAACCATTTTTGCATCAGCTAAAGTATAAATGGCTTTCAATAAGTATTATTATAATCTATATTGAATGAACTAATATCTTTATTTCCTTTACATAATACTTATTTTTATCTACAATATTAAAAAATTATTATTATTACAAATTATTCAAATCAATTCTATTCTATTTCCAAATAAACTAAACACTAAAAAGTAAATGCACGTGTGTGTAAGTTTGGTATAGTACCGCAGCACGTAGCGTGTAGAAGTCGTAGAATTTCAATAATAACCTTGTCTGTATGTAATTCTTATCGATTTTAACGCAAACCACTTGTCTTCAAGGTTCGATCTATGTGATTAATAGGTCAAGAAGTGTTCTTCGCATTTTTCAATTTCGTTTTACATCATAAGCTACTTAAATGTATTACAATTATTAGATTATTTACGATATCAAATAGTATTATTATCTTAGATTTATTACGAGTACGTATATAATATTCTTGTAATGCCTTTTTCGTAAACAGCTTTTTATTAAAATGACAAAAAGAGGTAGAACATCAGAAAGTGTCTTTCGCCGTTTCTTTCGTTATTTCTTTTCCAGTCTGATGAACACATATGGTACACTTCGGCGTTTGTCTGTTGGTCACAAAATCGTCATCATCATCATCATTACAACCTTTCAAAAGTCTACTGCTGAACATGGGCCTCTCCTAAGGAACGATACGATAATATTTATCACGTATTTGGAAAACTGAAGTCTAATCGAAATGCTTGTATAATGTAACTTACGCTCGGTAATACCTTCGAAGAAAATCGGCTTACATAGGTACTTAATTTTTTAAAAAGAAAAGAACATTCTGCATGAAAATATTTAAAACGATAAAGGGTAACCCAGAGAGGTTTTTGTTTCTAAAAGAGGACACAATATCAACAAACAACACTATAAAGTAAAACATAATCAATCATTATTCTTAATTCAAGGATTAAGAAGGATTAAGAATCTCTTCTCTTCCTGGATAATAACAGTAGAGCAAATATTTTTTACGACGCAATCTATATATATCTACCAGGCATAATATGTTTATTATCCATAGATTAATTATTTCAAAAAATTTAATAAAAGTGCTCAGTTTTACCTCAGTTATTAGACATCCATGAAACAAATTTAATGAACATAAAAATACAGACAGCTACAATTCTTCTTATATTGTTCTTGAAATAAAAACATCCAGTTTTGAAGAAAAAGAAAAAGAGGAATACGAGATGATAATTTCGTAAATTTTTCATTTGTATTAATCGGCCCCGAGATACAAGTTGTCTCTCTCGGTTGGTCAGCCATAAGTCGTTAAAATCCTATTCTTCATATTTCTTGCAGCCCAGATACCCAATGCATGTACATAGGTACAACCATGCACATTAATATAGTAAACATATTTGCACATGAAACATTCAGGCTGCGGTCATAACTTTGTAGTTCGCAGTATATTGACATTGAGATCAACGATTTAAGTGAACATCATGCGGTCAATAACTTAAAAGGTGACCGCTTTAGTAATTTTGCTACTTTTTTTATACAAGCTTGAAAAGGCACTTTAGTTAAGTCGTTGGCTCTGTCGCTATGAGTGATGAAATAAATTAACTGTTTTGAAAACTCAGTCTAGATGATACTCATACTAAACTGCTTTTTTATGATTCGTTATGATTCTCGAATTCAAAGATCTGATCAGAAAATCCATAATCGGCAAAAATAAACAAAGGTATGCATTATTCATACATATAAAAAAAGAATAAAAAAAGTAGACGGGCCTACTGAGCTTACCTATTTTCTTAAGTCTGTTATTTGTGCTTTTATTCAGAGACATATCAATCTTTACTTAACCACAAGCCAACATGGTTTAGTTAAATCTAGGTCCACGAGCACTAACATGATACATGTTACGGAAACACTAATTAAATCGCTTGATGCGGGAAAACAAGTCAACATAATATATATCAATTTTAGCAAAGCGTTTGATTGGGTCCCACATGATATATTGATTCGAAAGTTAGCTGCCTATGGTATTACTGGTACTTTGTTAAATTGGATAAAATCATATTTAAATGATCGAGCGTTTTTTGTAGTAGTGAATGGATATCAGTCAGGATTAAAAAATATTAATTCCGGTGTGCCTTAAGGGTTACATCTCGGACCGATTCTGTTTGGAGTGTTCGTCAATGAAATTCCAGAATAGATGAAAAGTTCTCATGCATACTTGTATGCGGATGATTTAAAAATCTGCAAGATGATTACGGAAGAGAATGATTCAGTGAAGCTACAGAATGATTTAGATCAATTGGTTGATCAATTGATCATTAACAATCTTAATAGCCTTGACCACATACGCAACGTAGTTAGCCTTTCGGTTTTCTATAGGATGCATTTCAGAGAGTGTGCGCAGGAATTGCATAATGTGATTCCTTCCTCTCCTTTCCACCATCGAACAACAGACGTTCGGCCAGTCTCCACCCTTTTGTTGTTGACTTACCACGCAATCAAACCAAACGTTTCGTCATGCGTAACAGCAAAGGAGTGGAATAAGTTGCCAGCATCCGTTTTTCCATCCGATTACAGTGTGGGTGTCTTCAAGGCAAGAGTGAATAGGCTTTTGTTAAGTCAGTGCACTTCACCATCTCAGGCTACATCACCACTTACCATTAGGTGGGATCGTAGATAAGCGCTGGCTTAGTAAATAAAAAAGTAAATGTTTCTATGTGAAATATGTGAGAAAAAGTAACACTGTCGATTATAGCTATCACATAGGAGATAATAATATACAGCAGTTAGACTAAATTAGAGACCTAGGGGTTATTTTCTTTAAAAAATTAACTTTTGTGCCTCACATTGAATACATAATTAAACGTGGATCTAGGATGATGGGTTTTGTAATAAGAAATATCAATGTTTTTCGAAGCTCTAAATTCAAAATTCTTTTGTTTAACAGTTTGGTAAGAAGTACCTATATATTAGAATAATTTGCTATAGTTATTGTGCTACACATTCACTGAGAATCGAGCGTATCCAAAAAGACGTTTGTCTACGCACGTGGGTTTAGATGTTATAAGAAGTGTGTATCATATGAAAATAACTTGGTTTATTTCAAAATAGTTTCTCTAGAAAACCGCAGGGATATATATTATTATAGATTTAATTTTTGCTTCAAAAATTATTGACAGTAGACTTTTATATGCTTATATTGAAGAAGACTTCACCTGACCTTGAAATATTTAATTACTTAGGAATGTAGGTTTCCTCTTGACATTTTTAACAGCCGATTGCATGAATAATCGGCACTTACTATTTATTGCTTTACTAATATTTATTTCATTAATCATTAGAGCCTATCAAAAGTCCACTGCTGAACATATGCTTCACCATAACTTGCCTCATAGCCGGGATTTTTGTCATATTTGCCCTGCTTTGCAGATGGATCGACAACAGCAGTTTTGTATTATTTTAGTAGTTACGAGTATCATGAATATATTGCTGCCCATCTTCTGTCCTATTTCCCTCTGTCACCTCTCACAACACCCTCGGGATTGTAAGGTGCGAACTCCTTCACGGTACCACTACATGGCACTAATAATTATAATTATTTGAAATTTTACGATAAGTGCTTGAATTTGAGCAACAACGTCTGAAGTTTCTTCAGTTTCTTGAATTTATATAATATACGAATATAAATTAAATACTAACGTGTAAAAGGTAAAAATATACAATCTGAGCACGTCTACAACATAAAAAATATACTTATTCAGTTTAATTAAAATCACGGGCTTCTTCATTACAGCCTTTCACAAGTCCACTGCTAAACATAGGCCTCCCCGAAGTTATGCCAGAAAGCACGGTCCTGAGCCACCTGCATCCATCGACTTCCTGCATGTCTTACCAGTTCGTCACTCCATCTAGTGAGGGGTCGCTCTACACTTCACCTGCCAGTACGAGACTGCCACTCGAGAACCTTTCTTCCCCATCGGTTGTCGGTTCTTCGAGCTATACGGCCGGCCCATTGCCACTTCAGCTTACTAATCCGTTGGGCTATGTCGGTAAGTTTATCTCGCAAAGAAAAGCATAGCCATCATCATAGCTCGCTGAGCGACCTTGAACGTCTTCATACGGCCAGCAGTGAACGACCACGTCTCATATCCATAAGTCATCACTGGCAACATGCATTGGTTGTACAATTTCGTTTTCAGATTCTGAGGTATACCTGACGAGAAGATCTGTCGTAACTTCCCGGACGCTGCCCAGCCGAGTCGAATCCTTCGATTTACCTCTCGGTCGAAGTAAACATACTCGTCAACAACTTCGAGCTTAGTGCTCCCAACAACTACCATCATAGGTGTGACAAGTCCATCTTAAGACCTATCCGTTGGGAGACACTATTGATGTCATTGAGCATAATGCTTAGGTCCTCTAGCGATTCTGCCATAAGGACTATATCGTCGGCAAATCGAAGGTGAGTGATGTACTCGTCATTGATGTTAATACCGTATCCTTTCCAATCCAGTAACTTGAAAACGTTTTTCCATGCAGCGGTTAAGAGTTTCGGGGATATAACGTCACCCTGTCTTACACCTTTCTGCAGGTGGATAGGTTTCTTACTCTGGTTCTGTACTCGGATAGCCGTCATAGCCCTACTGTACGAATATTTCAGCACTTTGATATACTGACAGTCTACTTGGCACAGCTGAAAGGACTGTAGCACCACCCGAATTTCGACGGAATCAAAGGCTTTCTCATAGTCCACATACATAAGACAAAGTGGCAGATTGTACTCTTATGTCTTCTGTACAATTTGCCGAAGTTTGTGTATGTGGTCTATGGTACTAAATTCTTTTCGAAAACAGCAGCTGGCTCGGGAGGCTGGAAGTCGTTAAGTCTGTGTGCGAGACGATTCGTAATGACTCTCGAAACAGCACTTAGACTCGGCTCAGAAGGGAAATCGGTCTGTAGTACATCAAGAGAGCATTGTCGCCTTTCTTGAAGAACAAGCCACCTCACTTCTACTCCATGCCTCTGGAGTAATCCCACTATGGAGGACGGAATTAAAGAACTTCTGAAGGACTTCAAGTACCGGTTTTTCCATCCGCTTTCAGAAGGTCCGGTTTAATTCTATCCTCGCCTGGGGCCTTCCCGTTTTAAAGTGCTGGAAAGCCATTCTAATCTCACTCAGACTGAGATCCATAATATCATCGGAATAGTGTCGGATAAGACTTAGTCTTTGATTGTTAATCACACTTGCGTGTGGCTCCAACTATGACGTGTACAACTGCCCATGGAACCGCTCTATCTCACTCAAAATCTCAGGTGTCCCGGAAACGATGCTGCCACACTCGGTCTTTAGCTTTGACAGTTGGCCCTTTCTGGCAGACAGATCTCTGGCAAAGACTTTGAAGCCCTGGTTCCGCTCGATCGTTTCTTCAATACGAGCTATTTTGAAGTTGCGTAAGTCCCGCCGTATGTATTTGGAGATCTGTCTGTTCAGTTGCCTGTATGCAGTCAAATCTGTTGAAGACTGCAGCTTCGTTTCCCGTCTAACAGCTATGAGATTAAGAGTGTGATCGGAGAGTTTTTGTGTTCTTCTGCGACGGGTTCTGCAGAACTTAGCCTCGACGGCATGGACAGTTTCCACGAGCTTATCATTCATATCCACTGCATTGCAATCTTCTAGGTACTGAAAACGATTTTGTCACTCGAGTTGAAAGATTTCGGGACTTTGGATTAGAGCACGAGAGGTTCGGTTGGTTGATTTTGATGTTGTTGGTCCATTCGGTTTGGTTGAAGTCTCCCATTAACACCGTTTAGTGGGTTTTGAAGGAATGCATGGCTTTTGAGATATCCTTACACATTTCCTCCACCTCCTCATAGGGATGTGCCAAGGTTGTTGCGTAAACCTGTATGACCTTCAATGAATACCGTTCGGTGATTCTGTGTATAAGGTCGCAACCCTCGTCGATACACTCTCAATCTTTACAATGTTGTTAACGAGTTCTGTCAACTTGTTCTATCACTCCCGGTAATAGAAGTTGCCGGATTCCAGGATTACCGTGTCCTCCTTCTCTCTTCGGACCTCAGATAATTCTATAATATCCCAGCGTTTTTTCCCGTCAGTCCTCAAAGTGCGTGCGTTGTATGTTGCCAGGTCGAGTAGTCTTAGGTGGTAAACGAATCTACACTGGAGATTCCTAGCACACCCTGCACCACCGTTACCACGGTTGCCACCGTAGCTGGGAATTGCGGGGTCACCGGGGAATGGTGGCCATCTCTTCGTAACTTTAATTTCATGGGGAGATATTGGCTATAGTTACCACGCTTGGCGAGCGGGTTGGCAACCGCAGTTTTTGTGTTATATTGTTGTCATTAGAAAGACGCTACTGCCCATCTCCTGCCTGTTTCCCACTGTCGCCTCTTACTATACCCACGGGAAGATATGAGGTAGTGGATATTCTTAACCGCCACTACACGGCACTTTATTGTTCATGTTTTGATATCTTTAATTTATTTTTATTTTGGACTCGATTTTAAACTACGTAAACTAAACGAACGCAATATGTCTTAGTAACCTTTTTCACAACATTTATGTAAAACGACACAAGCGTGCTTGAAACAAATTGCCCCTTCATTGCGACACCGACGCAAGTGAGCGGTAGACGCCATATCGATTTTTTGAAATCTCGTACTCGCTTCGGGCCTCGTATTCATATTGAATGAACATTCGCTATTAGGGCCGCGCACCAGCCGAGGTAAGGAGGCTAATTGTAGAGAAATAGAAGTAGGCCAGGTGAAATTTGTATCACGGCAACTTACGTGTTACGACATCAATGTTTCTATATAGAAGAAGAGTGAAAAATTAATAAAAAGTCCGTTTGATGGTAAGTGGATACTGCAGCCCATAGACATTTAAATCTATTATCTATTAGGAATCGAAATGCAGATGCATTATCACCTCTGAGGACTAAGGTAGACCTATTATGTACATTAGCAAATTTTGGACATTACCAATTCATGAAACGAACACTTGCTTGAACAATAGTTGAAAAACAAAACTGGGAAACAAATGAGAAGTAAAATCTTTATTTTTTCAGTAAATGTTTATTCGTTTTGGCAGCCAGTGCCTGTGTATGTTCTCAACATAGTAAACAATTCAACCTCTAACTTGCTTTTCTCATTCATGAGTGTATATTTAAGGAAATGAGTTTCCGAATTTCCGTTTCACGTCCAACGTGGTTCAAGTTTAACTCGTGCGAAATATTTTAATCATTCAGTAACTCTTTATCGTGCATAAATATCGATGGAAACATTAAGGAAAATACTGGGCGTCGTATAAAATACCGATAAAAGAAGATATATGACTACTCTCAGAAGCTGGGCACTTTTCAGTGCTCCACAAATTTTCCTGTCGATAGTGGTAGCTTCCTTTCTACGTGTTATAAATGTGTTTGCATATTTAAGTTTATTAAAAAGTCTTGTCATCATTACTTCAACGCAAAAATGCGTATTTAAATTTATTTGTAGTAATACTTTTAATACGTAGCAATAACAAGTTTTAGCGTTGCGAAAATTGATTTCGTAGAACTTTCGTAGCAGTCTACGAATCGCGCTACGTATAGTTTTATTGAAGTATAAACACAACACAGTGCAAGAAAAGCTTTTATAAAATGTTGCCATAAATTTATAATATTAATTAACAATAAATTAATTCTACATTTTCTTTATCAGAAATTTGAAAATTATTATATATGTGGTAGAGTCATGCTGCAGCTATATTATGGGTGTAATAGGAATGAGTAGGTTTGACCGGGGAAGGGCCACAATCTCACAGAATTTCAGCTCAAAATAGCATCTTGCTGTGTTTTGTGTGGTGATTGTGAACTACCGAAGACCCTTTTTCTGGATACGAGGAGTTTTTTTTTTTCATCTTAGTCCTCAGGAGTGACAATGCATCTGCATTTTGAATCTTAATCGAAGAAAGATGTATTTGTCTATAGACCACAGTATCCACTTAATATCATTTAGGCTATGCGGTTGCTTATCATACTTATTCAATAAAAATATTATATAATATTTTATTTTATTTATTATCTGTATCCGCGATTTCTTGAGAGGGCTTGTGCTTTTTTCGCTCATATGCTAAGTATAGCCATTCTTAAGTATATTAGTTTTTATTATAATAACAAATAGTGTATATTTTAATGCTTAGTAAATAAATAAATTATTATATTCAGAACAATTAATGGTATATAAATAGTAAAGGTTATCAATTTTGAAAGAGACTATGAGCTCAAGGCTTCAACCAAATTTAAGAACGATTCACCCGAGTTTGATTCGACACTACTAAAATTGGCAATTGTCATTTGAAGTATTGATTTTTGTGAGCTTATAGACTGATAGTTAATTTTACTTACTTACTTATCTTCACGCACAATCCCTGACGGGGTAGCCAGAGAGAACGGATCGCCAAGTGTCACGATCCTTACATACCCCATTCGCTTCTTTCAGATTCATTATCTTCTTCATACATGCACGTCTAGGTATCCGAGTACTCTTGACCCTACCCTCTTCGAGCAATTTGCTCACATGGTCTTCGAAAGCTAGTCTCGGTCTACCTCGACACCTTTTAATATTAACTTTCGCGCTATATATTTTCTTCACCATTCGGTCTTCACTCATTCGCTCAACGTGCCCAAACCACCGAAGCACGCCCTTATCAATTTTTGTGATAAGGTCATCTTTCAAACCTGCCATATTGCGAATCTCTTCGTTTCGCTTTCGGTCGGCCATGGTAACGTCGCACATTTTACGAAGAGATCGCATCTCCACTGCATTCAACTTGCTTTTATGCTTCTTCTGGCATACCCAGGTTTCGCTGCCATATAACAAAGTCGGTACCAACACTGCGTTATGTATTGCAAGGCGTGCACTCTTCACTACGCCTTGCCTTTTGACTAACGCAGTCAGGGCACCATTGACTTTGTTCCCGGCAGAGACACGCCTGTCCACATCTAAGTCACATCTTCCATCCCGGCTAAAAGCACTCCCCAAGTATACAATTTCATTTACTTGTTCTAGACATTCCTGATTTACCCATATTTCACACTTCGTTCTCTCTTCATCCCTTTCAAATACCAGAACCTTAGTTTTATTAGCGTTCAAACGAAGACCTTTAATTTCACATTCCTCTTTCATACACGTGACTAATGCCTGCAGTTCTGCCTCTGATGGTGCAATAAGCACTGCATCATCAGCATACAGCAGACAATTTACTTTAATGTCACCCAATTTCACACCCAAACAGCATCTTTCAGCTTTTGTAAACAGCTGTCGAGATACAGTATGAACAGCCAGGATGTTAGTAGTTGGTTGTTCCATCTGTTGGAGGCTGAAACCAACTACTAACAACATATTTCCTTATTACACATCTGTACGAGCCAAGTGGCTCTTTCTTGTGGTTTCTGCCAGCCAGCATAAATCTAACTCAAGTAAGCTAATACATTATGAACAAGCTAAATGGCAGCATGTTAGGCTAAAAGGTAAACTAACTTTAGCCCATTAGAGGCCAGCCCCAAAACTATAAACAACAATCGCGGACTTGAACCGCGAATCAAACCAGAGCAGAAATAAATAAGGAAAAGAAACCAGATAGGTAAACGTTTGCCAAAGCTACATTATTGATTAAATTTAACAAAATGTAATGCGACTGCTAATGGGTTAAGCTTAGATTGAACAGAACAAAACAATTAAAAAATACAGAAATCTAAAACGCTAGGTAGTTAGGCTAATTAATTTACTTAACATCAAATTCAACTCAAGTTAAGAGCCTATCTGAAGTACAAGGTATCTTTTTATTAACATTATACTTAATCTATATTAATTGGTAGTGGACATAGATGAACATATGATCTTTTTATTTCGCCTTTGGAAGTTAACACTGTCGCGACTCTAGCAACACTATCACGTCCGTCATGGGTTTGTATGATTCGTCCCAGCTTCCACTGGCAGGGAGGGAGACGATCATCCTTCACCACCACCATCGTGCCCACGGAGAGAGCTGGGCCCTTCGAGCTCCGCCACTTGGTACGTTGTTGTAGGATCCCGATGTAGTCGCGAGACCATCTTCCATCACGTCGGGGTCACCAATGTAAAAAATGTTGAGGATGAGCAGGGAAACTCCTTGGTTCGATTTTGGTATCGTTTATTCTGCTGTCCATAGACGAATACCAGTAAATTCTAGAACACTGTTCTCTCCATAATACAATAATAGATGCCCTCTAGTGGCAACAAGTTAAACTAGGTACTTACATTACAGTTGTCAGTAAAGCGCCATCTGTTCGAAACGAGTGGGACCACAAGAAAGAGCCACTTGGCTCGTACAGATGTGTAATAAGGAAATATGTTGTTAGTAGTTGGTTTCAGCCTCCAACAGATGGAACAACCAACTACTAACACAGGAAGACATGACACAACCCTGTTTTACGCCCGTTTGGACGCTAAACATGGGTGACAGGTCATGCCCTACCCGCACACAGGCTTTACAGTCACAGTAAAGAGACTGCACAGCCCTTAGCAATAGACCATCCACACCATACCCCGGCAACAGTTCCCACATTTTCTTCCTTACAACCTTATCAAATGCTTTCTCAAGATCCACAAAAAAAAAACAGAAAATCTTCTGGTTAACAGCCAGAAGCTTTTCCGTGATCATGCGGAGAGAAAACATTGTGCCTCCCATAGAAATCTTTCCGATTTCTCTTGCATCCTACGTGTCAAAACCTTCGAGTAAACTTTACTTGCTAAACTGGTCAAGCTGATCGCCCGATAGCACCCGCAGTCAAAATGTGAACCTTTACCTTTATATAAAGGCACAATGACTGCGGATCGCCAATCATCCGGGACATCCCCCGTCCGCCAGCACAAATTGCACAGCAGATGAAAGCTGTCCCAGACGCGAGGCCCACCATACTTGACCATTTCAGCAGTAACTCTGTCTAGTCCCGCAGCCTTACCACATTTCAAACTTCAAATCGAACGTTCAATCTCTTTCATACTGATGACCTCAGTGTCATCGAGGTCCGGGTCTGGCGTACCAGTCACGGCGTCATCCCCGGATCCCTCACTAAGATCATCACACGCATACATTTCTCTATAAAATTCGCTCCATCGCTGCATGAAGTCCGATTTTTCTGAGACGACGTCATTAGTTCTCGAAAGCACTTTGTTCATTCTTAAGGCCGTCGCACCACTTCGGGTCCTTCCAATCTCTTTCCAGAAGAGTTTGGAGTTCTCCTTAAAGTTGTGCGACAACCTTTCGTTCGCTTCCATTCTACACCTTTCACGCACTTCCTCAATCAATGCTTTCGTGTGAACTTTCTGCAGCCTTTATCTTTCTTTCATCTTCTCTCTCATATCCTTATCATTACTAGAGGCCAAGTAGGTCTAACCATGCTTTCTTCTTCTTCTTTACAGCTTCTTTCACTTCATCATTCCACCATGCATCTCTTCTTTTACTACTGCCTCTTTTTATTGTTCCACACACTTCTTCCGCTGCACTTACCATTCCATCCCTAAGGTTCTGCCATGTTCTTTCTACACATTCGTTTCTGCCATCGATGGTGTCAAGCTTTTCGGCTACCCTCGCATGATATTTGTCCTTAGTATCCGCTTCCTGAAGCTTCCAGCTTCGGATGCGAAAGACCGACTGTGGTTCTGTCACTGCCGTCCGGTAGCGCCAACCCGCGAACTGACCCCTAAATCTAGTAATCACTAGATAGTGATCCGTTCCCAGGTCAGCACCCCTGAACACTCGCGTATCCATAACCTGTTTTCGCAGTCGGTCATCCACCAGGAACAAATCGATCATACTTCTCTCATTCTTTCTTTCTCTAGTATACATATTGATTTTCTTGTGATTAAACATAGTGTTTGTCACAAGAAGACCCTTTTCCTTGCATACCGCCAGTATAAGCTTGCCAGCATCATTAACCCTTTTATCGCCAAACTTTCCAAGTACCGACTCGTACCCTGGTCGAGCGGTAGTAACCCATCCATTCAAATCACCACATACAACAATTCTTTCGTTTCCCCTAGCCAAATCTAGAACTTCTCTTACATTCTCCCAAAACTCCTCCAGCTCAGCCCTGGACGACGAAGCTACCGGCGCATAAACAGCCAAAAGGAATAACTTCGTCAGTCCCAATTTAAAGCGAACCCAGAGAAGTCTTGAGTTCACAAACTTATATTCAGTCATAACATCGACCAACCGAGAAGACAGCAGCACCCCCACTCCCTGGCAGGCGCTCTCGCTCTCCGGGACTCCGGACCATAGAGCTAACGCCCCGCCAGGGAGCTCTTCAGTACCACTGCCCTTCCGTTTGGTCTCCGACATACACACGACATCTAATTCTCTTTCTTTCATTATTTCGATCAACTCATTCGTCTTATCTCTCATGCCTCCTCTAACATTCCACGTGCCAACTCTGCACTCTGTCCTCCACCTTCCGCCGTGTCGGGCTGTGCGTGACGAGTGGCGGTCCCCATCGCCGCTTTGCGTGCTGCATTCCACACCAACGGGGACGAGCTAGTGTGCGTCGCCTTGGGGGGACGCTCTAACCCTCGTTGGCATGGGTGCGCAGCTGAGTAGAATTGCAGCCCTGAAAAGAGCTGGCAGGGGTCGCGACGAGCATATGTAGTTAATTTTAATTTACTATATTGAATATTTTAATCGTTATTTATAATCATTATCGTACTTATCACTATCACTGCAGCCTCTCATAAGTCCACTACTGAACTCAGGCCTCCCGCACTCCATCTAGCGGGAGTCGCCAAACACTGCGCTTGCCAATACGAGGCTGGCAGTCGACTTTTATTTTCCATCGATTTTCGATTCTTCAAGCTATATGGCTTGCACATTGCCGCTTGAGCTTACAGGTCCGTTGCACTGTTACTCTTCATCTTTTGCGAATGTCCGTGGAGGATCTTACCCTTTGAAATTTCGAGGATAGCCCTTTTTATCGCAAGCTAAGTGACTTTGAGCTTCCTCAAACGGCCAGCAATAAAGGACCACGTTTCAGTTCCGTAAGTGATCGCTGGCAACATGCACTGGTTGTATATTTTCGTATATAACCATATTATGAGGAATATCGAACACGAAGATTATCTGCTGATTTGTCGGTTGGTAGATGGTCGAAGTTGGACTTAGTTAATTAGACATTTTGTACCAACTACACATATTCGTCAATTACTTCCTTACTTACAACCATTGGAATGACATAGACGTTAAACATGCTTTTCGTTATGACCATGCATTGCATTCACCTTAAGACCTACCCGTTGGGAAACTCCACTGAGGTTATTGAGCATAGTTCTAAGGTGCTCCTGGGATTCGGCCATAATCGTCGGCAAATCGCAGGTGAGTGATAAATTCACCATTGATGTTAATACCGTAACCTTTCCAGGCCAGCAGCTCGGAAAAGTTTTCGAATGCAGTGTTGAAGAGTTTCATAGATATAACATCACCCTGTCTTCCACCTATTTATATTTAGATAGGTTTCCTGCTCTGTTTCTATACTAAAACAGATATCATAGCGTTATTATACAACTTTAGAACCTTGAAATACCGACTGTCAAATTGGCACCGCTGAAGAGACTGTAGCAGCGTTAACGACTTTTTTCGACTAAATCGAAGGCCTTTATAACCGCCACCAGACATAATGGCAGATTATACTCTTCAGTCTTCTGTTTAACTTGCAAAAGGGTATACATATAGTCCGTGGTACTAAACTCTTTCCAAAAACGGGCTTGTTCGCCAGGCTGGAAGTCGTTGAGTCTACTTGCGAGAGGCTCAGAGGTTCCTGTCATTCAGTAGGGCTGTATTCCGAAGATGAAGAATAAAAGTACCATAATTAACCTCCACTTTTCCGAGTAGCACCGTCATGAAGTGCAGAATTAAATAGCTTCTGAAGAACTATTTACCATACGCTTTCAGAAAATCTGTTGTAATTCCATCTTCATCTGACGCTTTGCCGTTCTTAAACGATTTTGTAACTCGAATTGAAAGCCATCGGGATTCTGGAGGAGGTTGGAGCATTCACCTCATTAAACAAGATCTCCATAGTTTGGTGTTAAGATTCAGTATGCCTCTAACCATTCCTTGGTCGCTGCTGGTCGCCTTAGCGATGATCACAGAGATATCACTGAATTACCGTAGCCGTTTGTTCGTCAGTATGAAGTCAATATTGTTTTTCATAGAATAGTCAAGGCTAACTCAAGTCCATTTTTGCTAGACTACTTTTGGAAGAATGAATTCCCGTACCGTTCTCCAACTCCAAATTTCCCCATTCTCAAACCATCGTCTTTCCTTGTGAATTTTGCGTTGAAGTCTCTCATCAAGAGCAAGTAATGAGTTTTAGAGGAATGTATGGCTCTTGAGATATTCTCATACATCGTATCTAACTTCTCATTGAGGTGTGCAAATGTACAGGTATACGCACCAACTTATACCTGTAACAGCTTCAGCGCATACCGTTTTGTAATCATGAATATAAGGTACCCTGAGCTAGGGTTGCCCTCGTCGCTTACTCCCAATCTTCACATTGTTGTTGACTCATCAAATCTCGTCTCTCTAGAGTTGGGGGAAAAAATCCGAATCAGCGAAAGACGGTAATTTAAATTGAAATCAAACCAATATAACGATAATTCAGTCCTTATGAATAAAATATAAATCAATAATTAATGTCAAAGAGGTCAAGCACTATAAAGTCAATGATTAGAAAATTAATAAACGTCGAACTGATAACAAGATTATTGACTTTAAAAGAACTCATAATCATTAAAATATCCATTAACTAAGCAGCTTATAATTAAATTTCTTTGACGTTGAAAAAGCGCTATAACGTTAAATTGCTTCTTTTATTAGATAATTAAACGACGGATAACTTTTTTTAATAATCTATTCCTATTATATATTAAGAAAACACTACACACACACACACACACACACACACAAAAGTAAAGAACTTAGCCCTAAAGGGACTCTCAGAATCACTCTTCAGATTAATACAAATCTTGGTACTCAGTTACATGCATTCTTTTATAGGATAGGGTGACAAACGAGCATACAGGCCACCTGATGGTAAATGATTGCTGTAACCCATAGAAATCTACATCTATTCTTAATAAATAATCAAAATGCAGACGCGTCGTCACTCGTGAGGACTAAGATGGAATTCCTCTTTTCCAGTAAAAAGGGTCTCCAGTTCTCTACACTTACCATACGAAACACAGCAGCGTTAAGCTGCTATTTTACGCTGGTATTCTGTGAGAGCGTGGTCCTTCCCCGGTCGAGCCGACCCATTCGTGCTGCAGCTATACTACTAATATAGAGTAGCTGCAGCATGGCTCTACCAGGTATATAAATGCATAGAAAAGGTATTTTCTGTGGTCACTTGTATTCTTTAAAAATAAGAAGAAACGTAAGCATTACAGTAATTTTAGGTAGTTAAGTATGAATTAAAATTCATCCCTCTCAGTCCAAGGTAGCATATTCTAACAATAGTTTTATTTCAGGTGCCGTTTCATAACAATACATACATTTTAAAAGCCAGAAACCTTCCTGTGGTCAGCTTGCATTGAATACGTTTTTAATTATGAATATTTGCTTTGAATATGCAAAAAACGCTTTTTTGAAATTTGTTTGTAGTTTATACTAGTCAAACACATAGTATAAAGATTTGCATCTATTTGCGCATTGCATTTTCATATTGTTACGCGGCAGACGTTATTCTGTCTTTTCCTGTATGTGGCGAGTTTAATTCCGATTCATTTCGGACTAATTACCGGATAAATATTCACGGTAATACGAGTAAGTCCTAACAAAATTATTATAACTTATTATAAAATCGCCCACAGCGCCACCTATTATAAATTGTGAAAATAAGTGGTTTAGGTTCACAATATATTTTTTTAAACTTATCACATATCGGATACTACGATCGCTATGCGAAATAAACGTTTATTATTATTATTACATATTATGCACTTTCGTCTCTCGGGAATAAGGTGATCGCCACCATGCTGGTTCTATGAAAAATTATTTAAAAATTGTATAAACGAAATTGTTTGAAAGAAAAGTCCCGCTGGGTTTCTTGCTGGTTCTTCCCAGGACAGAGGTATTTCCCGAACCAGTGGTAGATAAAAAATGACTTTCAATAAGAATTACGTAATAATCGATATTGAATAAAAAATTATTCTATTCTATTCTATTCTATTCTCAACGAAACAAATATATTGTTTGACTTGTTGTTCCCCGCAGCTTCGCCCGCATAGAATTTATTATACGATTGGATTTCATGGGTTTTAAAGATTTGCACGGAACTCTCATTCTTTTTCTGAAATAAAAGTAGCGTTATTTACTCCTTATAACATCAGCTATCAACCAGTGAAGTCTCGTCAAAATCGGTCCAGCCATTTCGGAGATTAGCCGCAACAACCAGACAGACAGACAGAGGGACAATTTTTTTTTGTTATCGGTACCGTATTATACTTTCATATACATTTAGTAAAAAAACTGTTATTTTGACATTACAAACAGACACTTCAATTTAAATTATTTGTATGGATGTATAGATTATGACTTCAATCGGTCACTTCGTTCAGATACTACACAAAGGACTCTCCAAGGATAATATATCAAAAGATAGGCGTAGTCCGCAGTGAATGCAAATTCAGTGGTTCCTGAATCATCGCGTTGGCATTATTATCTTATTTTTGGCACAGTACACAAAATATTAGAAACTCGCGGCCTAAAAATTATTCAACTACGTAATCCAAAATTTTGATCCGACCATGTTCCTAAACACATGACAGTTGCAATAAGCGTTACTACATCAACTCGCAGCCCAAATACAACAGCAAAACGAGATCGATCGCACTAAAAGAAGTCATGATCAGATATGAGGCATTACACAATGTTTGTTGATATACTTATTAAAAACGCGACCTTGTCTAAAACTGCACCGTGTAATATTCAATCAAGTCAATAGGCCTTTTCAACAATGTTCAATGTTGTGTTGTGTTCAATATACCCAAGCCCGTAGTGGCCAATATTGAACATTATGAATTGTTTGTCTTGACTCTTTAGTATATAATCCTGTTTTGTAAATTTTGTATAATTTTCATGTAATAATTTATATCGCTAAAGTTGCCAAATACAAAACTTGTTTTTGTCGTCGGTGCATTAGTGGAAATTTTATGGCAAAGAGTTAATTCAATTATTATTTCAAAATGGGTTATTCGTTCCGATTAGTTTCTATGGGAACCTATTCCGAAAAGTTAACCAAAAGTGGCAGTGTGAGAATATTCACTATCCATAGCGTTACCGTGGGTGATATAAGGCGACATAGGGTAGCTTAAATAGGAAATGGGCAGCAATATCTATGGATACCTATGTTCAACAGTGGACTTTTATAGGCTGTAATGGATGGATGCGTAGATGGAAATTAATTCAACTGTTGCTGAAGATAGGTATCACATTTTTTATAGAATAAGGGTGACAAACGAGCACACAGTCCATCTGATGATAAATAGTTGCTGCGGTCCATATACATCTACATCTATCCTCGATTACGAATCAAAATGCAGATGCGTTGTCACCCGTGAGAACTAAGATGGAATGCCTAGTTTCCAGTAAAAAGGTGTATCCGGTTCTCTACACTCTACCATACGAAACACAGCAGTGTTAAGTTGCTATTTTACGCTGGTATTCTGTGAGAGTGTGGTCCTTCCTCGGTCGAGCCGACCCATTCGTGCTACAACTATACTACTAATATAGCTGGAGCATGACTCTACCACGTATAACCTGCTCATTTTAGCATTTGCGTTTAGGTTTACTCGGAATATAATGATTGCTTTCATTTTTTAGAATACTACTAAACCCATATAAATAAAATATAGCATAAAATTATAAATTAAATAACTTGTAGTAAGTGTTCGTAAGCACTGAAGCAAGATGAAAGCTTACAAATTATTTAAGGGGCTAATTGTGAAATAGCCAGTGCTTAGAAACGTGATAAACGCTTCGGACCCTTTAGTTAAAAATAGCTCCGTCCATAAAATTTTCCCATTGACGCTAATGAATGTATTGATTTGTTATTTATGGATACAAAAAATATTGTTAAAAATGTTACGACATTTTAATTATTTTTGAACACTTCTTAATTTACTAGTACATGTTTCATATAAGTATGCCTTTATAAGAATGCCCACACTTTCATATATTGGCTCACACTCACTACGCTGGTTGGTAAATTCAACATTTGTCTTTTAGTATTCAGTACCAAACTCAGCAAAATGGAACTCTTATGGAATCACCATGGTGACTGACTATCTGTCACAGAGGAATTTATGCGACAATAAATGTAGATGTCTATGAATAATGTTTTCGTGTATAGAAATATATGCCACATCATCCGTTTACCGTAAAGTGAACAGATGCTTGTTTGTCATCCATACTTGTGGTAAAAACATTGTATTATACGTATTTATTGATAATAATAGGCGTTTAAATATGAAATCTTGTTAAAATCCTTTATATCTGGTAGAGCCACGCTGCAGCTATATTATGGTTGCAGCACGAATGGGGTAGGACCACGCTCTCACAGAATACCAGCGTAAAATAGTAGCTTAATGGTGAGTGTAGAGAACCGGAGACCTTTTTACTGGAAAAGAGGCATTCCATCTTAGTCCTCAGGGGTGAAAACGCATCTGCATTTTGATTCTTGATTGAGCATAAATGTATCTGTCTATGGACCACACCATCCACTTACCCTCATATTAAAAAGAACGTACAAACCAACAACTGACACTGACTGAAAATCATATCTACCAGATGTTAAAAAGGGTCCAAAGTATTTTTTAATGTAATCGATGTATTCTAAATTTTAAATTTATGACAATATTCAATAGATTGGCACTTAGTTGTTTTTACAGTTAATAAGTACAATTTTTAATGTGATTTCGACGTTGTGCAAATGAGACACAAACGTGACGCAGCATCCTGCGGTCAGATAGGCTGGGACTAATAAAGGAATCATTTATTTTGGATTGTACGCTTTTCTAGTAGAAAATTCAATCTACGGAACGAGCTACGGTGACGATAGTCGATAATGAAGAATTGCGAATGGCAGCAGAAAATGATCCATCTGAAATCAATCTACCTATTTTTACGCGGTAGATCCATGCTGCAGCTATATTAATAGTATAGTTGTAGCACTAATTGGTCGGCTCGACCGGAGAAAAACTTATCGCTGCTGTGTTTCGTATGGTGAGTGTAGAGAACCGGAGACCCTTTTTACTGGAAATGAGGCATTCCATCTTAGTCTTAACAAGTGATAACGTATCTGCATTTGGATTTGTAAGCGAGAATAGATGTAGATGTCTATGAGCCGCAGCAACTACTTACCATGAGGTGGACTCTGTGCTCGTTTGTCACCCTTATCCTATAAAAAAGTCATTTGATGCTAAAATGGGGAAAGCAAACAAAGCAATGAGTTCTCTTAACTGTGCTCAAACACAAAGTGTCAAAAGAAAAAATTATTTTGCGAAAACAGAAGAAAATGTATTTGAAGACATTTATTAGCAAATTTTTGTAAACATATTTTAAAATTACCTTAATATCACTGAATTTTTCATAATAATGTCGCATCGGGAACATGTCAAAATTCTGGCAAAAATCCATTCGAGTACGTACGAGTATGTATTGGCTGCATATACCTACTTAATAATCTTTACGAGATAAAATAGATTTTATTGAATCCGGTTCATTTTTCTGAATTCACGGATAATAAGCAAAAAAAGATGATATGTAGTTTTATTGCTTAAAGAAATATAAATATTATTATTCTAAGCTACGAATAACACCTATCCTTTTTTACTTATATAGGAGAGGGGGCAAACGAGCATACGGCTCATCTGATGGTAAGTGACCGCCCACACAACTGCAACACCAGGGGAATTGCAGGTGCGCTGCCGGCCCTTTAGAAAGGAGTAAGCTCTTTTCTTGAAGGTATAAGTCGTATCGTCTAACGTATCGGTCCGGACTAATCGCTGGTGGAAAACTGTTCCCCAGTGAGGTCGTACGAAGAAGAAAACTCCTAGTAAAACGTACAGTGGTGAACCGCCAAGCATCCAGATGGTGTGGGATGATATGGGGAGTTTTGTCGCGATGTGCGCTTGTGTAATTTGGCTGCTGGAATTCAGTCATCGACGATTCGAGCGGCTCTGCACTGGCAGCGATCAAGAAGAAGTAGCTAGCGCCCGGGAGTCCCAGCCCAGAGATGGGAACATTATTCCATATGAAACTGCACATCATTTGATATGTCGACGTCTAGGATTCCGATACTGGCTGATGTAACAAAGGGAGTGCCTTGAAACTGAGTAGATACGAAAAAGGGTGTTTTGCGGTAAACGATTAAACTATTAAATGATTAAATAGATTAAATGGACGAGACCCCAATCCGAGACTTTGTTCAGCAAAGACTCAAATTCAGACACAAGTTTTTTCCAGTACTCGGCGCCGTTATCCTGGGAAGTATTGGCACGGCCTGTGTATAGAGCATCACTAGTGCTGCCATCCGCATAGCAATGAATGTCACCGGTTTGCAACATATCATTGATATGCAGAAGGAACAGCGTTGGTTGCACGCAGCCTTGTGGAACACCAGCATTAATAGGGTTGTAATCTGTCTACTACGATCTTGATGCTCCGATCTGCAAGAAAACTGGTGATCCAATTGCACAATTTCTCAGGAAGCCCATAAGAAGAGGGCTTTGTATCAAACCCAATAGAAGGCCTTCGTATGTCCAAAGTAGCGGCCTCCCCCTTCCTCCCCCATAGATTGCCTCATAGGAGGGATATATGACAAGCGTTGGCAACCACATTTTTTTATTTTGTCTTTATTAAGAAGACGCTGCTGCCCATCTTCTGATTTGTTTCCCTATGTCGCCTTTCAAGACACCCAGGCGATGATGACATGAGGTAAATTAAAAACCAAAAAGAGATCGAGATAAACCTTATACAAGTGATCGATATTCGGGTTTGACTTTTGATACCTATAGACAAAATTAATAAAAGAAAACAATGAAGCATAAACGCAAAACAAAACTTTGAAGATCATAATATTTACATTAATAAACAAAAGTTAATGATATCACAAAACATAAACATAGATGTGATAAGGGGGCCAAGTTAATTACAAACGATGTTCGGGATTGTCGGGTTCGCCAATAAAAGCATTAGAATCTGAATTCCGAATGGGTGCCAAGCTCCATAGAAGTTACTTAATTCATACTAATAGAAATGTACAACGTCTCCTCAATTGATTTGAAAAAAAGATGGCTAACAACGCATCTGCATTTTAATTGTTGTTTGAAGTAAAATTTAGGTGTATATATAAGTGAAAGCATCCACTTACCATCAGGTGGACTGTATGCTCGTACGGACTGCATACACTCTTAATAAATAATAATAAAGCCTCATATTTCTTGTCTCTACATTTTGCATTTCAAATTTTGTTTATTAGTAATAGTAGCTTAATTTATATTAGTTATTAATTGTACGGTAACCTATGCATAGTTTCATAGATATGGATCTCGTTTTGAATAAAGGCCTCCTCTAGATGCTTCCACAACTCCCTATTTTTACTTTTACTCATCCAGTATTTTCCTGTATACTATATTAAGTCATACATTTGCCACCATTGATGTGGTTCAATTTTCTCTTTGCCAGATATTGGTCCCTACCATCCTGTGTTTTTTATTATTCACTTATTATCTGGGTATCGTGAAACGTGTCCAGCCTATTTCCACTTCAACGTTAGGTATTTGCGTAAGTGCATCTGATATTTTTGTTTTTGTCTTATTATGTTGTTCTTGATTTTATGTGTTTTGGTGTTTTATTAATATTTCATATACTTCATGGCTCTCCATTTTGTATTAATTTTCTGCTTCACTCGGTTTGTCCACGTATGGCAGCTGTATAGTGGACTTGGCAAGAGATAGGTGTTTACAATCCTCTTAGAATTTCTTTTTGTGACCAAAAGGTTTTCCATGTAGTTTATTTTCTTTCTACTTCATCTTCTTTGTTGGTTTTAAGGGTAAGGATTTAAAGGTTTGATTTTAAGTTTAAGTTGATTTTAAGGTTTTCCCAAGTAGCAGAAGAAGAAAAAAGATTAGTTTCTTTACGTATCTACTCGTATATTGTATATTTTTACGATGATGGGTATGTTGTGGCTTTTAGTCATTATGGGGCTTTTTTGGTCTAGTGAGTAAAGCATATACTTAAGTGTTTAGCTGTTTTAGCAAAAAATACTATGTTATCTGCTAACCTGAGATGACTTAAACGACGAATATTAAGGCCACATTTTGTCCATATTACATTTTTAAATATTATATTTTCCAACACAGCAATAAAAAAGCTTCGGCGACAAAGGGTCGCCTTGCCTGATCTCTCCTTTTAAACTTAGCGCTACTTTTACTATTTAAGTATATATATTTTATGATTTATATGTATTTATCGTTTAGATTTGATATTTTCAATGCATTCCAGATAAAACAATGGCTGATGATGCCAGAGGCTTTACTGTAGTCAATAAAGGCGACATATAAAGATTTAATAACTTCATTGTATTTTTCTATTAGTTGTTGTACAGTTTAAATGTTTGTGGTCGATTGTGTTTAATCCTGAAAAGGTTCAATTTCTTTAATAATTAGTTTTAGAATAATAGAAGTAAAGAGCTTGTACCATAAGTGCAGTGGTGTGGCGGCGCTGTCGTCGCGCCACAAGCGAAACGAACCGAAACCTAAATCACGCTATCAAAATTCCGAAGTACAGCGAATATATGTGAACTATCACATGGAGCGTTGGCCGCTCCCCGGGCAGAACATCTTGCCCGGCGGGAGATCTCCCCCTTTCCTTTCTACGGCCAAAGTGGTTTGTAAACACTGGCCAATAGACTGATGGGCCTGTAGTTTCCAATATCTAGGGAACGATTCCGGCGTTACCGAAGTATGGAGCAGTATTATATTGTTTTGTAGTTATTTATTTTTTATCTACACATCTATACATATAAATAAAATCGTTCGCCTGTAATAGCGAAATAACTACCTTTTATTAAGCTAGTAGTTATTTTTAAAATAATAAAAAGAATAGATTCCATCGAAGCGTAGCCGGGGCTGGTCGCTAGTATAGAATAAGAATGTCTAACGAGAGCACTTAAGAACACAGGAGTGCAAAGTCCACCTGAGTGGATGCTGTGGCACCTACGTAATATATTCCCCATTATGAATCAAAATATAGACGCGTTATCCCTGAGGACTAAGATAGAATGCCTGAATAGTTGGGGTCTCCGGTTCTCTACACTATATACAAAACATAGCAGTATTAAGCTGCTATTTAAAAAAAAGGTATTCTGTAAGACTGTGGTCACTCCCAGGTCGGACTATACATTTCGTGCTGGAACCATAATATAGCTTCGGCGTGGCCCTTCTAGATTTTTAACATTTAATCAGAAACAAGATAACTCATACAATTAAAGAGACTATTGTGTTTGTGATGTTAAACTGGGTTATTAAAGTGCATATATTAAGGAGGCTTTATAAACGAGAAATTTTGCCAAAAACTGTGTTAATTTAGCCTGATGAAATGCCTTGTATAGGTCAGCTAGCTTCAAGGAGAAAAGCTCGAAACAAGTAAGTTGTAAAACATTAACGTAATCAAACGTAATAGTTATGACGTACGAGTATCATAGAAGGATATTGTTTATTTCAAAAGTTCAAACAGTGAAGTACTCTCCCGATAAAAAAAAATTATGTCTTATTATGACATCTACTGGAGTGCGGATGATGCCAATATGCTTAATAAAAACAGCTCATTGTTTCTATTTGGAAAATATTATATTAATACGTGAACATTGAAAATTATCTTACCTTTTTATTATTTATTATAAAAGTCGATTGAAACTTATATCATTCGAGAAGTACTGTACTACTCAACTCTATGCAAAAAAAACGTTACTGTATATGATATTAATATATTATAGTAATAATGTTCTGTACTCGCAAGGTACAGAACGAGGAACAAAATTTTAGTCCGCTTAGAGTGCATCATGTGTATTGCAAACATCTCACCTGCCAGCCCTGCAGCAGAAGCGAGCGGTCCACAGTGCGCAGCCACATAACGGCGTCGCCCGCTTGAAAGTCCCGTAAGCGGTGACATCGCGAATGCAAGAACATGCCGAGACACTTTAGCAGTTCCGATGTGGAGGCCTGGATGACGGTCTTGCGCGCCGGCGGTGGCTTCTCGCACACATTGTTGTTGAGAGCGTTCGCACGCACTATTTCCGGCGGCGCTGGTGCCGGCACGGGCCGAACGAATGGGGCTCCACTACTCACATTCTTGTTCCTGTCCAACGGCGCATTGTCTGCCAATGGCGCGCGGAACGTTGTCACACTTTTGCTCTTGCATTCCAGCTTCTTTTTATTGTTATTAGCTGTGGAGAACCTCTTCCACGAGAGCGCGTTAATGAACAGAGAGTGCTTCTTGAGGTTCTTCTCGAGGGCCGTCTTTTCGGA
The DNA here is from genome assembly GCA_963668995.1 of Parnassius mnemosyne. Lineage (NCBI taxonomy): Eukaryota > Metazoa > Arthropoda > Insecta > Lepidoptera > Papilionidae > Parnassius > Parnassius mnemosyne. Next base: position 8,876,658 of record CAVLGL010000081.1, read on the forward strand.
GATGATCTTGGCGGCGTCTTCGAGCGTGGCACGACGGTCGTCGCGCGGTGCGTCCCGGTTCTCGCGGTTCTTGGCGTTGTTGAGACGCTCGTAGGAGTAGGCGAGTGCGGCGCGGTCGGGTGGCGCTGCTGCCGACGGGCGCCGCTCGCGCGGGCTGAAGCTCAGCACGGTGCCCATTAGGCCCGCGCGCGTTAGCCCGTTAAGTCCCCGCATGCATAGCGTCGCCCTGCGACGGCGGCGGCGGCCCGAGTGGGCTCGATAGACACGCGCCTGCGCGCCGCGGTGCCCGTATCGACCGCCGCCCAGCTGAGTGGCCCCGCCCCGGTAAACAAACCCCCGTCTCCCAGCCGTAAATCACGGAATTACCGATTGGGATAACGCCGCTTCAATTAACTCGCTCGCCTGTCGCTGTCCTGTCGATTATTCTATCGAAATTTGAAAGGTATCCTATCCATCCCATTCAAATCGGCTATACGCGCAGTCCAGCAGATCTCAGATTAAAGAAGATGCAGTTGTTATATAATATTGCGGATGCTTGCACAGCCACTTGAGTTCCCTGATAATCGAATCTTACCTATTTCGATTTCTCCCGAGAAACACAACCTCAATATCAACCTAGATACTCGGCGCTTGACCTGAATACAATTTTCATTAAAAATGCTGACGGCGATGCGAAAGCATTCACGAGGGGAACTCAGAAACGTCAATTTTTCCTGTGACGATTGACGCTTTTGCACATTTCAAGTGCTTACTGGTGCGAAATCTAACGCGTTGATAAAAACTGAATTAAATTAACATCAAAGGTAAAAAATTGACGACTTTGAGAAAAGACACGTATATCGAACTATAAAGTGATTGGTACTTCTTTATGAAATCAGCAATACAGTAATAAGAAAAAAAAGAGTACATTGACCGGGAAACAGGGACCGGAAGTTACGTCTAACCGCACTAGGATACAGTTGATAATAATCGCACGCCACCCCACTCAGTAGTGTATATGTACGCTACTTACAGTAATTTTGTTTTATAATTTCTAGTCACGTAAAATTTCATGATTTTGAAGTAATCAATGATTTCAAGGACTTCTAGAAATTAAACACATTTTAATTCATGTTGTTCCGGTACATTTCGGAATTAATTTGATTTTTTTATATAGGATATTTTTTTATAGGATAGGGTGACAAACGAACACACAGTCCACCTGATGGTAAGTGGTTGCTGTGACCCATAGACATCCACATCTATCCTCAATAAAGAATCAAATGCAGATGCGTTGTCACCCGTGAGGACTAAGATGGAATGCCTCTTTTCCAGTGAAAAGGGTCTCCGGTTCTCTACACTCACCAAACAAAACACAGCAGTGTTAAGCTGCTGTTTAAGGCTGGTATTGTGTGAGAGTGTGGTCCTTCCCCGGTCGAGCCGATCCTTTCGTGCTACAACTATACTACTAATATAGCTGCAGCGTGGTTCTACCACGTATACTATTAAAAAAATAATAGAATATTTTTTAATAAGCTATTAACTGCGCAGGAGATATTATAGTGATAGGTATGCACTAACACAGTAGCTCTTACGTCCTTGCCTACCCGTGCCCGATATAACGGTTACGGCTTGCCAACTGGCCCTGATTTTCCAGGACATCCCGCATGTGGGCATAATTTGAGCCGTCCCGACAACTGACCTTACGGAATGTCTCAGAAATGTTCAATGCATTCGATCATCGTTATAATAATTATAAAAACCAAAAGGACTACATTATTGTTTTTTTTTTTTTTAGATTAAATTTTGTACAATTCTTTATTAAAATGTCGAAAATATATAAAAAAAATAACAAACTTTGGCGTAAAACAATAAATAACGGTTTTGTTGCAAAATTTTATTCGTACCTATTTGAACAAAATCATCGTAAAATCGTTCTCAATTTTTGCATTCTAAAACTGAATAGTGGCTACCGTGTGTTTCGGATATCACAGTAGAAAATCCCGCACCTGACATTATTAGTTTTGCAAGCCTAGTCGTGACTCTAAGATTCAGGTCAGATCGATCAGACTCAGACTCAGATCAGCGGCTGATCTCTCTGGTTAAGATGAAGTGCCAGAGGCATGGAACGGACTACACTTTATTTTATTTTATTATTTATATAGGAATATACTTACAATTATTACTTTAACCATTTGACACGAAAAATCCAATTGGAGTTATCAATAAAATATCACGATATTTGTAACGGTACGCAGTGTTACGTTTTTTTTTTTTTGTATTTATTTTAATAGCAAGGGAATTAAACATAAATTATACGAAAAGTACTGTGACATAGAAGTGCAGAAAAAAGTACTGTGTATTTTGGCGTTAGCAACCTCGTGATTTTTCATACAAAATCTGTGACTGTGTCTTTGAATTAAACGGTCGAATTTCGATCAGATGCGATAGTATTATATTATGCACTTAAAAAAATATATAAATATATATATATATATATATATATATACATATGTGTGTGTGTGTGTGTGTGTGTGTGTGTGTGTGTGTGTGTGTGTGTGTGTGTGTGTGTGTGTGTGTGTGTGTGTGTGTGTGTGTGTGTGTGTGTGTGTGTGTGTGTGTGTGTGTGTGTGTGTGTGAATTTATACTGTATTAATTATGGTGCAAGTATATTCTCCTCCCCCCCCCGTATGAGAAAATCCCCTATGGAAAAATCAATGGCAACCTCTTAACGGTAGACGAAGTGTATGCTCAGGACCGTGCTATGCATTCCTTGGGGGAGGCCTATGTTCAGAAGTGGGGCTAGGGCTGTAATGATGATGATGATAAAACATGTAAAAATCTTAATGCAACCATTGTAGTAATATGTACTACGTTCTAAAACAGACACCGCGAACAAAACCTGTGCGGCAGTGCGGGACAATGTAAGGAGCCAGTGGAAGGAGCAAGTACTATTTTATGGCACAGACTAAGTAAGTTTGAACCCGCGGGCTCTAATGCATGTTGTAAACAACCAAGACTCGGCGTCTCTTCTAGTACGTAGTACATAATATTATTTCAATTATTGCAACACGCAACATAACGTCACGCTAAAGAACATAGGATGACGGTATGATTTAGTGGAAAATACATTTACGAGTACATGTGTAAATGGTCAAACCGTTCATTCCCGCGGGCCTGGAGCGTTCATCGATTGTCCTCATGTCACGGTTGACTTGAGGACAATCGATGAAGAAATGTCTCTTTGACAGTAAAGGGGTTACCGGTACTCACTCTTGATACTCTTTCGCAAATACCAAGTGTCAAAGACTATGATGGGTGCTCACAAACCCACCCTAACCAACGAGAAGGCAATTTGAACAACAAAGAAATAAAAAAGGTTAAATAAAGAAAAAAAGAGACTTGTTATAGAGTTCCATCGTCAATATTTATTCCCCTTGTTCGTGCGACGTAAAGCGATTATGCAAATGAACATTTTCATAGATTTTAATACTAAATGACAAGCTTGTACTGCGGCTCAAATTATTTGAATATTTTGTCATACATCATTACAAGTACTCACAGACAGGTAGTTTAGCAAATTTTATTAATATTTAAGAAATGTTAGGTAGGCTGCTAGAACCTACTACTAAATGAACAGTGGCGGACTATCCTTAAGGCAAACTAGGCACGTGCCTCGGTTTAGGCACACAAGGTTAAAAAGATTCGCCCGCGGAAGTATTAAACAAAAGATTCTTCGTATTTGATTACTCGCACTTCTACATCACCCTTACTCTCTCATCACAATTTTCATTTAAGCCCACTTGTCGAGGGTACTCATGTCCTAATTATTTGCAACTATTTTTTTTAATTTTTTTGTCAAAAAACATTACCACCAAAGTAGTATTTTCTCCTGTATCGTGGAGGCAGTTTACAAGCATAAATTGCACGAGGACAAACATACAAATACTTGTTCCGTGAGTCCCTTGGTGCTGCATCTTATTACTAAGTCACTGCGCCACGGAGCCGTTAAAATAATAGTAGTTAAATAATAGTTAATATAATATATATAGGTGATAAGAGGGCTGGTTCTTTCCTCGCTCAAAGGCTAAGTATAGCCATTCAGCGAGGAAACGCAGCCAGCGTTCTTGGCACGATACCGCGGGGAGTAGGACTATATGATAATTAAGTTTCTAGTTTTAGTTTTTTTTATCATAGTTTTTAATATTGTACATAAAATTAAGTATTATGTATGGTTTTTAATTAATAAAGATTTTAATGTAATAATGTGAGTATATATTAAACTATATTATAATATTATTTATTTGCAAAATATTATTTAATTGCGTCATAATTATTTATATGGCCGCTAAAGGGGCGCCGATGCGGAGCTAACCTAGGGCTCTTTTTATAAGGGTGACAAACGAGCACACAGCCCACCTGATGGTAAGTGGTTGCTGTGACCCATAGATACCTACATCTATCTTCAATAAAGAATCAAACTGCAGATGAGTTGTCACCCGTGAGAACTAACATGGAATGCCTCTTTTCCAGTAAAAAGGGTCTCCGGTTCTTTACACTTACCATACGAAACACAGCAGCGTTAAGCTGCTACTTTACGCTGGTATTCTGTGAGAGTATGGTCCTTCCCCGGTCGAGCCGTTACCCATTCGTGCTACAACTATATGTCTAACATAGCTGCAGCATGGCTCTACCACGTATATTCTAGACTCCGTCGACATTTAATCCGCCTCTGTAGGTGTGCATATATTTGCACATAGCGTTTACCTCATGAGCTATCACGGTGCTTGACGGTGTTAAAATAAAACACCATTTGTACATTTCTTCATCATTCGTAAAAGTCCACTACTAAACATTGACCTCTTAGGATTTGCCTTTATCGTTACACTTACCTGGATGGCTAGCATGAGCTGGGGACAAAAAATTTATCCCCCGATTATATCCACTGACAAGAGATAAAATTATCTTGTCCTTATGCCAAAGCACATCAAATGGGGAGACGTATATCCCCGTTTGACATAACGAGTAGACATATATCCCCCGTCCGCAGCATAGAACCAAAAAGATAAAAAAGTATGCTATTTTGACATTTGAAAGGGATAATTTTATCCTAGTTCATTGGATGTGGGTTTAAGTTTATATTCTTACAAACAATCTAATCAAATAAAAATCTAAATAAAAATCTATCTAAGTCTAATTCTATCTCCCATTTTATCTACTGTGGATATTATATCCACCAGTGTGCCCATGCTCGAAGTGTGGATAAAACTAAACGAGGGGATAAACATTTTCTCCTTTCCCCGGGGACAAAATTGTCTCCTGCCATTTTACGCCGGGCATAAACGAGATGGTATACCGCCATCTATAATAATTAATAGAATCAGGCGTTACTTTGCGGAAATCCATTATAATGGAGTTGTTATAAACTAATTTGCTTTTAGCTCGGCCGACGCTTCTAATACAACATTGCACCGATCTTGTAATCTCAGCGACAGTAGGTTATGGTACGGCTTGGGTGGCCATGGGGCCACCCTGAACCCGCGTACATTATACAATATATCATATAGCGCGTAATTTGGTACAGACTAGCACACATTACGTGGCATGATCACCTTATTAATTTCATTCAACGGGACGGTTTAGTTGAACGGCGCCTTTAATAAAAAGGCTAGACTGATAACTGACAGGCTAATTAAGCTAGTTGGCTGCGACATACAAATATACAATATAATATAATAATCAAATATTCCTTATAAAGTTGTTCTATCTTCCCCATCTCCCTATTCTGCCACTGTTGAGTTTTTATTTCTAGAAATCAACATTACGGGTGCTAGGGCAATTTTAGGTGTTGTATATTGTCCTCCTTCTGTGGATTAATTTGTGTGTTTTCTGCACCGTTGAAACAATCAATTATAACACCCGTATACAAGGGTGGGGACGGTGAAGATATTAGCAATTATAGGCCGATCTCGGTTCTGCCAGTAATATCTAAAATCTTAGAGAAACTACTTAATACTAGACTACTAAATTACTTAAATAAATTTAACAAATTATCATCTTCACAATTTGGTTTCAGGCGGGGAAAATCGACAGAAGATGCAATCACGGAGTTAAGCTCTTTTGTAACTAGGCAACTTGACAACAGTAAAAAGTGTCTGTCGGTTTTCCTCGATCTGAAAAAAGCTTTTGATACTGTGTCCATCCCCATCCTTGTGCATAAACTTGAAGATATGGGAGTAAGGGGGACTCCGCTTGCCCTTTTTCAGAGTTACTTAACGGACAGGAGAAAAAGAGTAAAACTAAATGGTTGCACTAGTGAAGCTGTTGAAGTGACGTATGGCGTGCCACAGGGCAGCGTTTTAGGACCTACCCTCTTTCTCATCTACATCAACGACCTATGTAGCATGAGGATCTATAACGCCAGAGTTTTGTCATACGCTGATGATACGGCTGTAGTATTTGCCGGTGATTCTTGGGAGGTGGTCAAAACTAGTGCTGAGGCTGGTCTGTTGCGAATCGCTCAGTGGCTGAAACACAACCTCCTGACCCTAAATACTTTTAAAACCAACTATATATGTTTTAGTACTAACAACAACTCGCAATCTCAGGCAGACTTCAGTTTAACGGATACTAATAAAAACACCTGTAACTGCCCTAGGATCGATAAGGTAGTTCAGACAAAATATCTGGGAGTAATTGTAGACCTGTAGCATATTGTGTCGGTAGATAATAATAACGGTTTCTACGGCTACCCTGTGTTGTGTGAATAAATGATCGTTTACGGGTTCAGTGTGTTTAAATAAACGTTCCCCGTATTCCTTGAATAGCAAGGACATTACAGTGGCGACGAGTTTATTTTGTGTATTAATAATCGATTAACCTACAGTAGAAGTCACACGTTAAAATGTCTATCTATGGGAAAGTGCCAGTTTTCGATTGCAAAATAGATGAGTGGGTGGTACACGTAGCACAACTAAACAACTTCTTTATTGCAAATGGAATCGACGATATCACAGATGCTCAAAGAGTGAGAAGACGGGCAATTTTATTGAATAGCATGTCACAAGACTCATATCGTCTTACTCGTGATTTATTGTATCCAAATACGCCTGAATCAACCGATTACAAGGCGATTATTGCTGCGCTTGACGGCCACTTCGACCCAAAAAAGTGTATATACGCTGAAAGACAAAAGTTTTATTCGGCTAAAAAGGACCCTCACGAGTCAATGGTGGAGTATGCTGCTCGTCTTCGTGGACTAGCATCGGCATGTTGTTTTGGTACAGCTCTAGAGATGTGTTTGACGGATCGTTTTGTACTTGGTCTTGACACTGCGTCGGCCCGAGAGAAATTATTTAGAGAAGATCCCAATCAGCTAAAACTAAATAAGGCACTTGAAGTAGCTTGTGCAGTTGAAAGTGCGCAGCGTATTGTTTCCGCTGGCGATTCAGCAGAGTTAATTAAGTCTGAACCTGTGCTATATACGGACTCGCGGCGAAAAGCTACTGCAAGCGGCGGTACACGAGGCGGTCGCGCCCGTGGTGGCGGCGACGGCGGAGCCCCCAGGTGTAGTGTGTGTGGTGCGAGGTCACACGATACCTCCGTATGTGGCTATCGTCATCTGTCGTGCAATTTGTGTGGTGCAAAAGGGCATTTAAAAAGAATGTGTTCTAAGAGATACTACGTACATAACGAGATTACAACCAAAAAGGACAAAATTGTGAAAAAGCAGCATAATGGTATGCAGAATAATTACATTTTGGAAGGTAGTGATAGGGACGAATGTAATGATTTTTCACCAATTAATAATGTTAGAGATATAAATAATGAATCACGTATTAATACTATTTTATGTAAGGAAGAAAAACCGATATCTCTTGAAGTTATGGTGCGAGGTGTTACTCTTAGTATGGAGGTTGATTCCGGTAGTGGGGTATCAGCGCTGCCCGCGCGCATATGGTATATGTATTTCTCGCGAAACTTGTCACTCGGTGAGTCCAATAAAACTTTATATACATACAGTGGTTCTGCTTTAAGGCTATTGGGCATGTGTTACTTACCAGTCACATATAATAATGTAACGCATAATATAAAATTTTATGTTGTTGAAAATGGCCCGGTTCCCTTGCTCGGTAGGGACTTTATGACAAAATTTAATTTCGCTTTTATCTCATTAAATTATTGTTCAGTAGATAAAGAAAAATTTATTTTGTCGAAATATAAAACATTATTTTCTGGTGGGTTGGGCACGTTCAATAAATATAAGTTAACGCTACACTTAAAAGAAGGTGTCACACCAAAATTTTTTAAAGCTAGGCCAGTGCCTTTTGCGCTCAAAGATAAGGTAAGCGCAGAGTTGGACCGATTAGTGCGCGCTGGCATACTCAAACCGGTTTCTTATTCTAATTACGCGTCACCGATTGTTGCAGTATTAAAGAAAAATAATGACGTACGTATTTGCGGCGATTATTCTATGACGATCAATAAGGCCCTAATAATTGACTTTTATCCATTGCCCAAAATAAGTGAGTTATGTGCATCGTTACACGATTGTCGTTACTTTAGTAGGCTTGATTTATCAAATAGTTATAATCAGTTCCTTCTAGATGATGAGTCACAAAAATATACATGTATCAATACGCATAAAGGTCTTTTTGTTTATACAAGATTAGTGTTCGGTTTGTCAAATGCGCCAGCTTTGTTCCAGCGTGCTATGGTGCAACTGCTACAGGGCATAGATGGCGTGGAGTGTTTCCTCGACGACTTGTTAATCGCGGCTCCGACCGCCGAATTACATTGGGAACGTGTCGATTTGGTACTAAATCGTCTAAGAGACGCCGGGCTAATGCTCCAGCGCTCGAAATGTTCATTCTTCCAAAATAAAATAGAATATTTGGGTTTTGTTATTGATCGTTTTGGCCTTCATAAAAATCCGGATAAAATAAAGGCTATTACACAGGCAAGGGTGCCAGGAAACGTCCAACAATTAAAATCATTTTTGGGTTTAGTTAACTTTTACCGTAGCTTTATACCGCAAGCGGCGGTCATTCTTGAACCATTACATAATTTACTGCGAAAAAATATGAAATGGGAATGGACGGCGGAACATCAGAAATCATTCGATGCTATCAAAGACGAGTTATGTTCAAGTCGCGTACTGGCGCACTTTGACCCGCGGCAGCAGCTGGTTCTGACAGTGGATGCGGCCCCCGGCGGGCTAGGCGCGGTGCTCGCGGTGCGCTACCCCGCGGGTGCCGAGCGCCCGATCAGTTACGCTTCGCGTGCTCTCACTAAAAGTGAGCGTGGCTATAGTCAAATTATGAAAGAAGCGACTGCCATTATTTATGGAATCAAAAAATTCCATCAATATCTTTATGGCCGCCAGCAACCATTTATTTTGAGAACAGACCACAAGCCCCTCCTTTCTATTTTCTCCCCCGATAAAGGAGTTCCTCATATGTCCGAAGCGAGACTGCAACGGTATGCTTTATTTCTTGCTGCCTATAATTATAAAATTGAGTTCATTAATAGTGATTCTAATGTAGCTGATTATTTGAGTCGGTTTCCCATTGATTGTGATTCGTCGCAGGATACGGCGCACGTAGATGACGTCACCAGTTATGTTAACGCGCTAGCGGCTGCTGGCGCGCCACTGCCCGCTTCATTAGACGAGCTGCGGGCCGCTTTTCATAAAGATAAAGTTCTGTCACTTGTCATGCAATATGTGACCAAATCGTGGCCACGGAAAGTGTCATCAGAACTTTTGCCATATAATAGATGCCAGCATGAATTATATGTTGATAGCGGAGTTCTCATGAGAGGTCACAGAATTGTAGTGCCTACTGTTTATAGGGCTGCTGTGCTACAAGAACTGCATGCTGCGCACTTAGGAGTAATTAAAATGAAAATGATTGCTAGAGAACGCTGTTGGTACCCGGGTATCGACAGTGACATAGAAAACATGGCTTCTAACTGTGGTCGTTGCATATCCTTGCGACCGTCTCCTGCGAAAGCGCGCTTGGAGTCGTGGGGGTGGCCTGACTCTGTTTTCGAAAGAATCCATTTAGATTACCTCGGCCCAATTCATGGGAAGATTTTTCTTGTACTAGTCGATGCGCATAGTAAATGGATTGAATGCGAATTAATGTCAAATTTTTTATCAAAAGAACTTATCAATAAATTAAAAAAAAATTTTTCACGTTTCGGCATTCCCAATAAAATAGTCACAGACAATGCCAAAACCTTTGTTTCGTCTGAATTTTCTAAGTACTGTACTGATAATGGCATAACTCACATTTTATCTCCTGCGTACTCGCCACAGAGTAATGGACTCGCCGAGAACGCAGTAAAGACTTGTAAGCGGTTTATTGTGAATGCTATCAAGGATTGTGGTTTTAAAGACTTCGCTAATCACTTAGATAACTATTTGTTTCACTATCGGAATACACCGCATTGTACGACGGGAGTATCACCTGCATCGCTTATGTTCGGTCGGAATTTACGTTGTAAACTTGATTTAATCGCTGTTAAGCGTTCAAATTTAGATCGAAAACCTCTAATACATAAAAATGTGTTAGTGAACCAAAATCGTCAAAAATTATATTTTGATGGTAAAATTAAAGCATTTTCGATTGGGGAGAAAGTTTGGGTACGAGACTATCGAGCCAATCCCAAAAGACCAACATGGATCCTTGGCCAGGTCGTTGCACGCTTAGGTAAAGTTCTATATGATGTGGCGATACAGAGATCCGATATCATTTGGAGACGTCATGTGAATCAGTTAATGTCAGCCAAATCATATAACAGCAGTCGTGGTGAAGCGGCGTGGACGTTTGAGGATATGGACGTTGGGAGCACGGCAGGTCCCAGTGCCTCTCATGATACACCTGCATCATTACCTCTCAATAGCCCAGGTGGTGCGCTAGCCGCACAACCACCGGGACCTGACGGCGGTGAGGCGGCACCGGTGCTGACTCACGCGGAGTCTGACATGGGAGACGTGTCCCCACCGTCAAACCTCCACGACCATGCGCACTCGATCTGGCCGCGCTATTAAACCACCTAAACGCTTAGTTCTATAATATTTATACTTACTAAATCTAATGTAAACATTTGTTTTGTTTATAATTGTTTTTTTTGTGTATTCTTAATAAACGTAGAGGAGAGGTGTTAAAGTCGAGTGATTAATGTCATTTTTTTATTATACATAAAACAATGTATGTATTGTAGTATATGTGTTTTTGATTTTTTTATGCTAAAATTGTGTAAGCGCAATATGTCCATCAATTATACATAAAGCATAGTTGTTTGCTTCCCAAATAAAAATGTGGTACTTAATCATTAATTAGGTATACTACTTAAGCATTTGTTCTAACTGCTTATATATTGTATATTACGTTGTAATCTAAGTGTGGAGGGATGTAGCATATTGTGTCGGTAGATAATAATAACGGTTTCTACGGCTACCCTGTGTTGTGTGAATAAATGATCGTTTACGGGTTCAGTGTGTTTAAATAAACGTTCCCCGTATTCCTTGAATAGCAAGGACATTACAAGACCAAAGACTATCATGGTACCCACACCTTGATCATGTCATCAATAGAATGAGGAAACTAACTTGGATCTTCAAAACCCTCAGACATGTAATGTTGGGCAAATCGGATGAGGACTCACCAAATTATCTCCTCAATCAAATCTACATTGCTCTTGCTCAATCCGTCTTGGCCTACTGTATTCCTGTCTGGGGTGGTGCAGCAAAAACTCGATTTCTGGAGTTAGAGAGGGCGCAGCGTTCTCTTATTAAAGTTATGTACTTTAAGAAGAGACGCTTTTCTACCGATTTTCTATTTCGTATCAGCGGTTTACTCTCTGTCAGGAAGTTGTATATATTCTGGACAACCCTCAAAACTCACAAATCATTGTCTTATGATCCATGCCATTTAAATAAACGACGTAGAAACATGGTTGCCCAGACATACAGAACTAAAACTACATTTGCGAGCAGACAATTTATATCGCGTTCTGCCTTTCTTTATAATAAAATAAACAAAGATATTTATATATACGACAAAACATATCACAACTGTAAAAAACTTTTGTTAGAATGGATTCATCATAAGACATATGACGAAATTGAGAAGCTACTGGATTGTGTAGCATGATTTGTTCAGATTCAGACACTGTAATCACACATACTCTTTTTAACTCACGCAAACACACACACACACACACACACACACACACACACACACACACACACACACACACACACACACACACACTCACACTCACACTCACACTCACACACTCACACACTCACACACTCACACACTCACACACTGACACACTCACAGACTCACACATTCACACACTCACACACTCACAAATTCACACACTCACACACTCACACACTCACATATAAACTCAAACCTCCAAATCAAAGGCCTATTTTTCTGCAGTTACGCAATTTTTCTAGAATAAATATTGAGTCTCAGGAGAGACGCATCTGCAATTGATTTTGGCCCTTTGGTGGCAGCTTTTAACATCGATGATAAAATATTCTTTCTTAATAATACCATCCTGAATTTGTATAATATTCATGCTCCAGTACATTGTGTAAACGTTAAGCGTCCTCCTGCTCCCTGGATGACTAAAGGGGTCCAGTTGGCAATGGCGCGACGAGATCGGGCTTTTCAGAAGTTTAAAAAGGTTCGCTCTGAACAAAATTGGTGTAACTTTAAATTCCTAAGAAACAGATGCAATCAGGTGGTATGAAATGCTAAACGCCGCTACATTCATGACAAAATAACTAATTCTTCGCCCACTGATGTGTGGAAATTCCTTAGATCTCTCGGAATTAATAAATGTAATTCCCCGGAATATGGCTCCTCTCTTAATTTGGATGACATTAATCGTCACTTTGTTTCTATTACTTCATTGGACCCTCAAGTCCGTTCTCAAACTATTGCTTCTATAGAATCAATGCAGCCTCTCCGGATTCCTGACTTTTATTTCTCCCCTGTACTCAGGATGAAATAAAAAAAGCTCTATTAGCCATTAAATCTAAGGCTGTGGGTTATGATGCAATTAGTAAGCAAATGATATCTATGATACTTGAGTACCTACTTCCAGCTATAACACACGTCCTATCTCAATTCTCCCATACCTCTCTAAAGTTGTGGAAGCCTGTGTTTTTAAGCAAATATCTGTGTTCATTGCAAAACATAACCTGCTGAATGAATTTCAATCGGGGTTTAGCTCTGGTCACAGCACTACCACTTCGCTTATCAAAGTCACAGACGATATAAGAAAAGGCTTGGATGAGCAAAAATTAACAGTGGTAACGCTTATTGACTTTTCAAACGCTTTCAACACATCCCGAGCCTTGGAGTGGTTCTTTTCTTATATTCGTCGCTGCCAGTAATCGGTTCGTTCAGGTCAGCGTTTTTCTGCATGGGCTGAAATTGTATCTGGTGTGCCGCAAGGCGGAATACTTTCTCCTATTATGTTTTCCTTATATCTTCAGCTCTATGTGCATTCAGACTTAAATAACCTTAACTATGTAGTACATAAACTAAATCATAACCTGGAAGCCATAAGAGAATGGTCGTATAAATATGGCGTTTCAGTTAATCCAGCCAAATGCAAATCTATAATCTTCGGAAGTTCACAATTATTGGCTAAGATTGATTATGGAAATCTCTCTCCTGTAATTTATAATGGAACTCTGATTCCATATTGTGATTCCATTAAAAATCTTGGCTTGTACATGGACAAAACTATGACCTGGAAATTGCAGATCTCTGAAGTAAGTCGTAAAGTTGTTGCCACCTTGCGTTTTCTTTATTGTCTTAAGAATTTCCTACCTTTCAAAACCAAGCTTACACTTGTTCAATCCCTCATTCTACGAGTACCTATTATAGATTATGCAGATGTATGTTACCCAGATTTGTCACAAATTCTTCTAAACAATTTGGAGCGCCTTCTTAATAATTCCATACTTACTTATCTTCACGCACAATCCCTGACGGGGTAGCCAGAGAGAACAGATCGCCAAGTGTCACGATCCTTACATACCTCTTTCGCTTCTTTCAGATTCATTATCTTCTTTATACATGCACGTCTAGGTATCCGAGTACTCTTGACCCTACCCTCTTCGAGCAATTTGCTCACATGACCTACGAAAGTTAGTCTCGGTCTACCTCGACACCTTTTAATATTAACTTTCGCGCTATATATTTTCTTCACCATTCGGTCTTCACTCATTCGCTCAACGTGCCCAAACCACCGATACCTGCCATATTGCGAATCTCTTTGTTTCGCTTTCGGTCGGCCATGGTAACGCCGCACATTTTACGAAGAGATCGCATCTCCACTGCATTCAACTTGCTTTTATCCTTCTTCTGGCATACCCAGGTTTCGCTGCCATATAACAAAGTCGGTAGCAACACTGCGTTATGTATTGCAAGGCGTGCACTCTTCACTACGCCTTGCCTTTTGACTAACGCACTCAGGGCACCATTGACCCTGTTCGCGGCAGCGACACGCCTGGCCACATCTAAATCACATCTTCCATCCCGGTTAAAAGCACTCCCCCAGTATACAATAATTATTACAATAATTAATAGTTCCATAAGGTTTATTTTCGCTTTACGTAAGTATGACCACATATCTTCCTATCGTTCAAAGCTTAAATGGCTACCTATACGTCAAAGGCGATGCTCTAGAATATTACTTGTACTTTATTCAATTTTAAACAATCCAAGGTCGCCTTCTTATCTTAAGGATAACTTTCATTTTCTTCATTCGATTAACGGTCGAATACCACGACAATCAAACCGTCTGAGGATAAGGTTTCCACAGCATAGGTCTATTTTTTTCAGGTCCTCGTTTACGATACAAGCTATACATCTTTGGAACACCCTCCCCGATGATATTAAGAATGCTACAAATAGAAACTTATTTAAATTACTTCTATGACAACATTACCTGAAGGCACTTACTAACTGACATTTGTCTTTCTTCAAATATTTATTTATTTATATATTAATACAGATATTTGTAAAGTTTATTAGCATGTATACACATTACATATATGTATGTATTATTGTATGTAAATACATGTTGTGTATGTATGTACTATGTATATGACGGCACCTGCACCGTTGTAGGTGCGGTGGCGTCGGTCTAGCTAGACAGAATTCTTGTAAGCGACACGTGTACCGCACACCTGCGGCATTGCACCTACGTTGCCGCCCGTCCTGCTTGTATAAAACGGACTGAGCGGCCGCCGTTAAGATCTGCGCCCTCTTTTTCCCAAAAGAGGGTCGCTTTACGATACGGCATAGGAAGCTTTAAACAGCTGGTTGCCAGTCCCCAAAGGCGGTTTTTAGGGGGTATCACATAGGCTCCCCCGTTAGGCGTGAGTCCCCCATAACCACGATGGATAGCCATCGTGGTATGCGTAATGCATTTTCCGCCTCCCGTAAAGGGTAGCCCTTTTCCAAATTGCTTCGGGCGCAAAAAAAAAAGCCGTTAAGACAGTCTTGGCTCTGACGTGGAACGGTGCGCTTGTCGTATTGCGTTACTAGTTTATCCTCGACTCATTGGATAATTAATTCGTGTAAACGAATTAATTACTATTCCTAACTACAACTGTAACATGGCCTGGTTTCGGCAGATGCGTATGCGCGTATACGCAGGCGCCATCCCGGAGCGCGCGTATGCTGTACATGGCGATGCCTCGGAAGTCGTGTACTCTGTATGCGTGGGAGTCACACTGTGTGCGCGGAAGTCGTATGCTGTGTGCACGGTAATGTTTTCTGAACATGTATTAGGCTCTGTCCTAGCAGGCGCTGTCCTGGTTCACGTTTTTAATGTGGTTCACGTAGTTAACGTGGGATCTCGCAAGTTCAAGTAAGAGTATGTGTCAGATACTTCGTATGAGGACCTATGTTTACTTGTGAAAGCGAAGTGCTTTATTATAGTCCAAGGTATGAGAACGTATTTCTGTTTTAGGGCCTCGTATGTGTGATAGATGAGAGAACAGGCAACTGTGTATGTTGTCCTTATAGTTAACCATTTGTTTTTCACGCAGATCATGATGACTACAACTCCGACGATGCTTGTAAACCCTCAGGTGCTCCTGCTGCTCTCGTTTTGTTGTAATTTGATAGTTCACGCGAAACATGATTATCATTTGCTATATTTTGAAGTTCAAAACTTTTAAGGGTTGTACTACCTACAATAAAGGATTAACTTTAACACGCTATGAATTAAAAATAATAAGTGACATTTTTGTGTTCTAATGTGTTGATCAGTGTTGCAGTTTGCTCCGAATACTGTGTGGTCGACAAGATTGGGGTTTGATGTCGAGAGATTCGTAGAAGTCTCTACAACAATGATCAATGAGGAAGATGTTGTGACGGCTAATCGAACATGGTCAGGTACGGCCGAGCGCTAATAAGATTGAGCCTACATCGCTAAAGTCTGTAACTTATCGGCAGATCTTACGGCAAGGCAATTCAAGCGGCCGCCGAACACATCGTCCTTTGGTGCTGGAAATGAACGTCTGAGGCTTGGTCGGCTTTCGTAGATTTTGCGCAGTTGCCTCCTTCCCTTTGAAATATGTGATGGTATCCGTCTCTACACATAGTTTCCGTTTTTTGCAATGTTTTCAAATGTCATACAGTTGCCGTTTCTTAAGAGAATGTGTGATGAATTTTGGAAGCTCGGAATTCCATGGTTCGCAATACATTTATCTCGATTTCTTTTAATTTTACAAAGCAGTGCGACGATTCGCTAGCGCTAGTACGGCGCGACTGCTTGCTGGCGCGAATGTGGCACGAACGCAGCAGAACGAAAAGCTGTAGTGAGTTTGTCTGGAGGTAGCCATATCGGCGCGTTCCAGACTTAAATGAAGTCTGGGATGTTCGACCGTTGTAATATTTAACAAGAGTTAATATCTGTTAGCAGGTGGTGATAACTGATAGACCGTATGCTGTTCACTGTCAACCGCACGAGGACGTACGACAGTCAGAGGTAGCAGTGTCTGTGCATCTAGAAATTACTAGAGACGTTGCAATACTCTAGCGAAGTAATTATTCTAGTGCAGGAAAGGAACATGAAGTTGCAGGGAGGCTGGTCTGTGCTGCACTGGGATATGTGTCGAGTTGCTGTTGGTTTACATACTTAGGTGTTATCGTGTCACTACGCCTCTCACGATACACTTTTGTGTGATTGTAACGGAGACATGTTTGCGGTATGTTTGGTCTGTAACTGTTCTATACTGAATTGAAAAAAAAAGAGAGTAAGAAAAAGAAATGTGGTTCTTACTATCATTGCAGGGCGTTTGCCGGTCCAATGATATAGCTAAAGGGAATAGTGATTCCGGACTAGCATAAATAGTACTTGAAAAAAAAAAGCGTAAGGAAAAAAAAATAGTTCTTACTATCATTGCAGGGCTTTGTGCCGGTCCAATGATATGGCTATAGGGAATAGTTGTTATTCCGGACTAGCGAAAACAGTACTTGAAAAAAAAAAAGAGAAAATAGAAAAAGCTACAGACTAATCATTCCGATCTAACATAAAGATGATTAAAGTTTTGTAGGGCTTACTGCCGGAACAAAACTGACTGTCACCCAAGTCTGAAGGGTCAATATAGACTGGACCACACGCTGTTATGTCAGGATAGTCGAACGATGTTTTTTTTTTGTCTACAGATAACTAAAACTGTGAGGGAGCGCGTGCGAGGACGCACGCATGTCAGTATGGCCGTGACGGCACCTGCACCGTTGTAGGTAGGTTCTAGCTAGACAGAATTCTTGTAAGCGACACGTGTACCGCACACCTGCGGCATTGCACCTACGTTGCCGCCCGTCCTGCTTGTATAAAACGGACTGAGCGGCCGCCGTTAAGACAGTCTTGGCTCTGACGTGGAACGGTGCGCTTGTCGTATTCCGTTACTAGTTTATCCTCGACTCGTTGGATAATTAATTCGTGTAAACGAATTAATTATTATTCCGAACTACAAAATTAGTCTCTGTACTATACTCAATTACCCTTCCTACATATATATTATATTTTAATATAAATACACTTTATTTATGTATTATGTCTTGCACCTGCCTACAATTGTCTTTGGCACCCAGGGTTGTTCTGGCAGAGAATGCCATATGGCATTAAGTCCGCCTCCAAGGGGGAGGCGTTGGCCGTTAGTTTGGACATAGCGAAGGCCTTCGATCGGGTCTGGCACAAAGCGCTTCTTTCGAAGCTTCCTTCCTATGGCCTTCCCGAGAAATTGTGCAAATGGATCACCAGTTTCCTTGCTGATCGGAGCATCAAAGTCGTAGTAGACGGTGCATGCTCTGATTTCAAGCCTATCAACGCTGGTGTTCCACAAGGCTGCGTGCTATCACAGACGCTGTTTCTCCTGCATATCAACGATATGTTGCTAACTAGTAGCATTCATTGCTATGCGGACGACAGCATTGGTGATGCCTTATATACCGGCCGTGCCAATATTTCTCGGGAAAACGTCGCTGAGTACCGGAACAAACTTGTGTCTGAAGTAGAGTCTTTGCTTAAGAAAGTCTCGGAATGGGGCCAACTAAATCTAGTCCAGTTCAATCCCCAGAAGACACAAGTTTGCGCGTTTACCGCTAAAAAGAACCCCTTTGTCGTATCTCCACAGTTTCAAGGCACTCCCCTTGCTGCCTCAGCTAGTATCGGAATCCTTGGCGTCGACATATCGAATAGTGTGCAGTTTCGTGGTCACTTGGAAGGGAAGGCCAAATTGGCCTCTAAAAAGCTTGGCGTGCTCAGCAGAGCGAGACAGTATTTCATGCCGGCACATCGCTTGCAACTTTACAAAACGCAAGTTCGGCCCCACATGGGAATACTGTTCTCATCTCTGGGCCGGGGCACCCCAGTGCCAGCTCCTTCCACTTGACCGCATCCAGCGCAGAGCGGTTCGAATCGTCGACGACCGAGTTCTTTCTGATCGGCTCGATACACTGGCACTGCCTAGAGATGTTGCATCTCTTTGCGTATTTTATCGCATCTATCACGGGGAGTACTCTGAGGAATTGTTCGGACTAATTCCAGCCGCTCAATTTCATCATCGCACATCGCGACAAAACTCGCGTTACCATCCATACCATCTGGATGATTGGCGGTCCACCACTGTGCGATTTAGAAGAAGTTTTCTCCCTCGCACAACTTCCTTGTGGAATCAATTACCACCAGCGAATTTTCCGGACCGATACTACTTAGGAACCTTCAAGAAAAGAGCTTACATCTTTCTAAAAGGCCGGCAACGCATCTGCAATTCCCCTGGTGTTGCGGTTGTTCATGGGTGGCGGTAGTCACTTACCATCAGGTGAGCCGTATGCTCGTTTACCCCCTCTTCTATAAAAAAAATGTACCCTTTACCTTAAGGTGTTACATTTAAGTATTTTTTAAAATAAAAAATATAAATATATATAAATAAATCGCAGCACACCCCTAAACTTCTGTGTACATTAAAGCGCCATTCAGCCTATGAATGCGAGTAGTATTGAAAAGAATTTAATTCCCAACGTATAGCGCCGCGACACATTTGTGCATATATTTTTTCGCGTCTAGAAGCTTCATTTGTATTTTACACTAGCTGTGCCCGCGGCGTAGCTCGCGTATATACAGGTTTTATATAAAGAATTTGTCGTTTAGGTAAGAGAATATTAAACGATTTATTTCATTACTGTATCAATAAGTGGTAACTAAATAAATCATTATCATCAAAGTTCTAAGTCGTTTATGATAGAGCTTCTGTGTAAACGACGTTAGAAGTAGGCTTAGCCGGGGTGTACACAAAAAGGTTACGGGGGCTACTAACGCGGGAAAAAGCAACATAGAGTTGGCCATGTGCAAAACAGTCAGTACTGAGGTGCATTTCTACAACGCGTAAAGTTTGACCTTGTGCTTTATTTACGGTCATCGCATAACACACGCTGAGTGTGACTGGGAACTGAAGCTGAACGCGCTTAAAACTGAAAGGAAAGTTATTCCTTAACAGAGGGATTTTGGGCAGTGCTGCCAGATCAAATAACTCATTCAGCGCTAGGACAACACAAAAAGCGCTAGATTTCATGAAAACAGCGCTTTAAAAAAGCCCTAGATTTCGCGCTAAATTAACTACAAACAAAGTTTGTGTTTTTTAGTATAATTTATAATTCAAGAAAATATAATCATAATAAAGAAAACAACATTAAGTTTTTTTTCTGTCAATATTTTTTTGATGTATCAATACTTCGCAGGACAACGACTTATAATTATGGCAATTGCTGTCAACAGTAGTTAGTACGAACAATAAAAATGTCATTAATTGTTTTAAAGTGCAATGTATTTCGCAACTTAGTTTCAGATGTCAGCATCTGATTGCGGTTGCTACACAGTTTCTTTGTGTTATAACTTCTAAGTAACTTTTAACTTAGCTGTGCTCTAAGCAACTGACTGAAACTGAATAAAGCAAAATAAATGCATTGCCAAAACCATGAACGAAAACTTTAATAAAGGGGATTTCCCCGCTTATAGTCGTCGGTAAAAAAATCAAGTTGATCATCCTAAAGGGGAAGCCAGGAGATCCATAGCACAGGTAGTTTGGACTCGTCTCCCATGCTCTTTGTTTTGTGGAAAAAATATGTTTGAAAAAGATAAACTGCAATGTACTATTTGTGGGAAAAAATAATAAAGGTCATTGTTATTATTATCGGTAATGTGGACTAACAGTGCTGCTATAAAAGAGTTAATAACCCGCTAGTCGCTAAAATATTGAAATTTGTGCTAAATACACCAAAAAGCACTGGATTAAGCTAGGTGCTAAAATTTCGAAATGGCAATTCCAAAAAAGCGCTAAATCTAGTCCCCAAAGCGCTAAAATGGCAGTACTGATTTTGCGTATATTATAAATACAATATCACGACATTTCGTTGCAAAATTTTTATTTTTGGTCGAGTTCCGTTGTATGGCTTCGATGGATACAAATTTCTTCAGTAAGTCTCAATACGATTCATCGGCGAAAAATTTCAACACAGCAATTCAGAAAAGTTTGTAATTTGTACAACTCCATCTATTACGTCCTTTGTGTGAGAAAACATCCTTTTTAAATCTCTTTTTGTGTTTTAAGTATAAATATATTAATTATTATGGAACGTTTTTTTTACACACAAATCTTTTTATTACTATTTCTGAGATTTTATGGCGCCATTGAACAAATTCGAACCTACATTTCAACATAATAATCATTACTTTCGATAGAATTAACCAATTTTAATAAAACAAAGCAAAGATTAAATGTAACTCGAAGATACGCTTTATGATTTTCTTAACGATTTCTTTGAAAATAAAAGATGTTTACTTTAGACGTGATGCGTTAATATAATAACAGACAAATAGACAGACAGACAATTCTAAAAATTATAAAATGTTCTTATTTAATTATTTTCAGTTCCCCATAATGATTTTAGCCACCAAAATATATATACAATGTACAGAAAGAGACACAACATGTTATCATCATTTTTATTATATATATATATATATATATATATATATATATATATATATATATATATATTTAAAGAGAGATGGCGCTGCTAACATCAATTCTAAAAATAAAAGAGATTAATTGACGCGATTGATACATTATATAAAACGCAAGAGAACTTATAAATCAGTGCCTGCACAGTAAGCAAAAAATAAAGTTTGACTCGTCGCCAAAACCAACGCAATTGTTAATAGCTTTTTTAAAATATGATTTACCACATAGAGTACTCGGCGGTAAAGAATAAATTGAGTTTGTCAACACGCAGTAGGGCAGCGAGTAATATAATAAAGATTAGCAGTAAATATGAAAACTCATCTCAGGAAAAAACCCAACTCAGGAAAAAACCCACATTGCAATTGCATTACATTTTCACAACACCACCATCTATCGAAGAAATGGGTTAACTATTGTGCTTCAGATTTAGTTAATAAGGTTAATATATTTTTATATAATATATGTAATACGTTCTTTAATACTTTTGTTTACTGCGTTTTAGATATACATAATTATATCATTATTTTACATAATTTAACTATGATTTATGATATGATATTAGTTTAAATGCACTTGATGACTCAAACAAAGCCACCGTTGAGCAAATTCGTACCTATACTTCCCTACCCATACTTCAGAATATTTATCATAACTTTTGATGGAATGAACTGATTTTAATGAAATAAAGACTAAATGTAACCCGAAGATACACTTTATAATTTCCTTAACAATTCTTATGATATAAATTAGTGCTTTATACGTGATACGTTAACAAACAAACAGACAGACAGACAGACAGAAAATTCTAAAAATGGTAGAAATGTATTTAATTACTTATTTTTAGTACCCCTCAATCACTTTTATTACAAAAATATTAAATGTACAGACATCTGCTATTTACAGTTTTTTTTTTTTTTTCTATTTATTAGGTTTACCAACAATTGCTAACACTAACACATCAAATTAGTACAATAACTTAAAAGTATTAACAAAAGTGCTACAATTACTTAAAGGTAAACTCCGCATGCATATAACTTTATAAAAATAAACTGAAAAAACAATAAGTTATTCCTCAACTAAAATTAAAAATATATCTATTAGTAAGAATAGTGCTACATAAACTCAAAAAATTAAAATTAAAATGAAAATAATAAAAAATTTAAAATTAAAAAAAAAATATCTACTTTACGCTATTAACTTATACATTTACGGAGACACGTAGAGAATATTCTGGGTGAGTCAAAGTGAATGTCGATTTGATCGCTGTATTCATTAATAACTTTACAGAATCTGGCATATGGAGAATTCCTTCCCAATACAGTTCTTCTTAATGGTGAACTAAGTGGTGCAATAGAACTGCGGGGTACTCTCGAGGGTACACGAAATTTAAAAAGTTCCATTAAACTTGGGCAGTTAAATGTAGAATTAAATATTTTATGTACAAAAACTGCATCATTATACTTTCTGCGACTCTGTAAGGTTTCCACATTAAAAAGATGTAATTTGCTATTATAGGACCGTAGCTTTTTTGCTTTACCAATAGAATATGCTAGATGCCAGAGGAACCGCTTTTGAACACGTTCAATACGTAATGAATGTGTAGCATAGTGTGGTCTCCAGACCATACTACAATATTCTAAAATATTACGAACTAGACTATTGTAAAGAAATATTTTAGTTTTGTAATGCATATTTTTTGAGTTCCTTATAACAAATCCCAACATTTTAGATGCTCTCATAATAATGTTATCCAAATGTGCTACAAAAGTTAATTTTTTATCGTATATTACGCCAAGATCCCGAATAGTCTCGACTTCCTTAATTTTATTATTATAAATGAAGTAACTGACATGTATTAAATTCTGTTTTTTGGAGTATTTAACATGATAACATTTACTTGTATTTAAGCACATTCTGTTATTGCAGCACCACTGGATTAGTCTATCAATGTCACCTTGTAGCAATTTGGTGTCATCATCATTCTTAATTATTCTCATTAATTTTAAGTCATCGGCATATAAAAAATATTTTGAAAAGTGAAAACATTCTTTAATATCATTTATGAAAAAATTAAATAAAACTGGTCCCAAATGAGAACCCTGAGGAACACCGGAACTTGTAGTTTTTGTATTTGATTGAAAACCATTAATTGCAACAAAGAAGGTCCTGTGCACTAAATACGAATTCAACCATTTGAGTAACGAGCCACAAATCCCGTAGGCACTCAACTTAGAAATCAAGATCCTATGCGAAACCTTGTCAAAAGCTTTGCTAAAGTCAGTATAAATAACATCAGCCTGATAGCCCATGTCAATAGCCTCGAACAGGAACTCCGTAAAGGGAACTAAATTCGTACTAGTTGACCGAGACCTGAAGAACCCGTGCTGATGATCACTTATATACAGGCCTAAATGTTGTTGAAAATGATGACAGATTAACGACTCAAATACTTTGGCAAAGGTTGACAGAATTGAAATGGGTCTATAATTGGAAATAATATCGATATTTGATGACTTATGTATGGGGAATACTTTTGCTATTTTCCATTTTGAAGGAAATACGCCAGAAGCTAAAGACAAGTTGTAAATTAATTTTAAAGGATATATCAATTCACAGGCACATTCTTTTATAAAAATTGGTGGTATTTCATCTGGCCCTGCGCCTTTATTACAATCTAGTCCTTCTAGTTTTTTTAAAATTGTATCGTGTTCTATTTTTGGATTTGAGAGACATAAGCTGTTATTTACTAGTGATTGTAAGTAATCGGACATGCATTCATCATAACTATCTAATTAAATAGAATAGAATATTTTGTTTTTAGAAAGATGTTTCTGCCCATCTCCTTTTCCAGTTTCACTCTGTCGCCTCTTACGACACCTTCGAGATGATATGGGGTATTATAGTTCTTACACCGCCACTACACGGTTATTTTAAAGTAGTAATATAATATATTATACTTTTTACATATCACAAGCCAGTGCTTAATTAAAATCACATCTACAATCAAATCTGGTGGCAAATAGTGGTGGAGTTCTAGATTGTATATCGCACTATCTTAGCGTGGTAAAAGCATTTATACTATTTTCTTGAAGAAATTTATATTTACAATATAATTTAATGCTATGAAAGATACTGTCATATTATTTCTTCGCATTATGAACGACGAAGTAAACCGCTTAGTTCGAATGCTTTGTATGACAACAAAGGTGTGGAAATCGACCGAAAGTTTGGCTGTGCGATGTTGGAAAGGAGAAGGAGGAATTAAGCCATGAAATCCTGTGCGCACTCTATATTATATAATCAAATTATAATAATAACGATTTGAAGATAGTCACCTAGAATATTTCAACCACTTTTGATAATAGCTGTAAGCTATTATATGTGCTGAAAATAAGATAATGCTATTAATTCAATAAGCTAAGATGAAATGACAGAGATGCAACTAACTTGGAAAGCTCCTTACGAGGAACTGCAATACCGGGGTAATTTTTGCAACGAGATTTTTGTTTGACATATCCCGCACGTAAATCGAGCAAGATTCCGCGAAATTTGTACATATTGTAACACTGCGTAACATAAGTGCATACATGTGCATTTTTTATAGGATAAGGGTGACAAACGAGCACAAAGTCCACCTGATGGTAAGTGGTTGCTGTGGCCCATAGACGTCTACATTTATCCTCTTTTGCGAATCAAAATGCAGATGCGTTGTCTCCCGTGAGGACTAAGATGGAAGGCCTCTTTTCCAATAAAAAGGGTCTCCGGTTCTCTACACTCATAATACGAAACACAGCACTGTTAAGCTGCTATTTTACGCTGGTATTCTGTAAGAGCGTGGTCCTGCCCCGATCGAGCCGACCCATTCGTGCTACAACTATACTACTAATATAGCTGCAGCATGGCTCTACCACGTGTAAGTATTTAATTAATTTACCCCTTATCTTCTCGTAGACAATGCCAGTTTCAGAAAAAAAGGAAGGAAGTAGTGTTTATTCTTCAGAGCGTTTGAAGAATTGACACTACTTTCTTCCCGGCCTAATACTTTTACGTAATATTCGGATATTCGGCCAGGAAGTCCGCAGAATATTTGGCATTCGGCGTATGGCCGAATAATACAATTCATTGCAGGTCAGAAACTATTATTTATAGAACGTTTTCACAGTGGTAGAGCCACGCGGCAGCTTTTGCTGTCGCACGTTTGGGCCGGCTCGAACCGGGGTGGTACCACGACCTCACAGAAAACCAGCGTGAAGTAGAGGTTTACCTCTGCGTTTCGCTTGGTGAGTGCAGGTGGCCGGAGGCCCTTTTTACTGGAAATGAGGCATTCCATCTTAGTCCTCACAGGTGACAACGCATCTGCGTTTTGATTTGTGGATTTGTGTTGAATGGAGGATAGATGTAGATGTCTATGGGCCGCAGCAACCACTTACCATCAAGTGGACTTTGTGCTCGTTTGTCACCCTTATCCTATAAAAAATGCACATGTATGCACTTATGTTACGCAGTGTTACAATATGTACAAATTCCGCGGAATCTTGCTCGATTTACGTGCGGGATATGTCAAACAAAAATCTCGTTGCAAAAATTACCCCGGTATTGCAGTTCCTCGTAAGGAGCTTTCCAAGTTAGTTGCATCTCTGTCATTTCATCTTAGCTTATTGAATTAATAGCATTATCTTATTTTCAGCACATATAATAGCTTACAGCTATTATCAAAAGTGGTTGAAATATTCTAGGTGACTATCTTCAAATCGTTATTATTATAATTTGATTATATAATATAGAGTGCGCACAGGATTTCATGGCTTAATTCCTCCTTCTCCTTTCCAACATCGCACAGCCAAACTTTCGGTCGATTTCCACACCTTTGTTGTCATACAAAGCATTCGAACTAAGCGGTTTACTTCGTCGTTCATAATGCGAAGAAATGATATGACAGTATCTTTCATAGCATTAAATTATATTGTAAATATAAATTTCTTCAAGAAAATAGTATAAATGCTTTTACCACGCTAAGATAGTGCGATATACAATCTAGAACTCCACCACTATTTGCCACCAGATTTGATTGTAGATGTGATTTTAATTAAGCACTGGCTTGTGATATGTAAAAAGTATAATATATTATATTACTACTTTAAAATAACCGTGTAGTGGCGGTGTAAGAACTATAATACCCCATATCATCTCGAAGGTGTCGTAAGAGGCGACAGAGTGAAACTGGAAAAGGAGATGGGCAGAAACATCTTTCTAAAAACAAAATATTCTATTCTATTTAATTAATGAAAAATTTTTAATTTATTTTAAGCACTGGACCTATATTGGCGTGGCCAGGTACTTAGTCTATTGCGCCATGCAAACATCTTAAAATAAAAATACAAATAATATACTATAAAATAAATTTTAATAAAACGTCTCCAAAATAGATACGAAATTCTTCATTGTTGAGCCGTTGCAAATTATCTAACAAATCACAAATAGCGAGTGACTTGTCCGAGGTCGCACAGTAATGAGTTTAGCTGAAGCCGCACCAAGTACGCCGCTTAGGGTGACGACCCCTCTTTGAAAATATATCGGACAAAATGACCTTTCATAATTTAAGCTGATGGTCTTTGACATTTAATTATAATGTCCCCCTAGAACAATTTAAGACACCTATTATAAAACAAAAATGTTTTTATAATAATGGCATGGTCGATGACGATTCACAGCAACTGCAATTTTTTTTTTTATAGGAGAGCGGGCAAACGAGCATGCGGCTCACCTGATGGTAAGTGACTACCGCCGCCCATGAACAACTGCAACACCAGGGGAATCGCAGATGCGTTGCCGGTCTTTTAAAAAGGAGTACGCTCTTTTCTTGAAGGTCCCTAAGTCGTATCGGTCCGGAAAAATCGCTGATGGTAATCGATTCCACAAGGAGGTCGTGCGAGGAAGAAAACATCTTCTAAATCGCACAGTGGTGGACCGCCAATCATCCAGATGGTGTGGATGGTATCGGGAGTTCTGCCGCGATGTGCGTTCGTGAAATTTGGCGGCTGGGATTAATCCGAACAATTCCTCAGAGCACTCCCCATGGTAGATGTGAAAGAAAATGCAAAGGGATGCAACATCTCTTCGCAGTGCCAATGAATCGAGCCGATCGGAAAGGGTTCGGTCGTCGACAATTCGAGCCGCTCTGCGTTGGATACGGTCAAGTGGAAGGAGCTGGCACTGGGGAGCCCCTGCCCAGAGATGGGAACAGTATTCCATGTGAGGCCGAACTTGCGCTTTGTAAAGTAGCAGGCGGTGTGCCGGCATGAAATACTGTCCCGCTCTGCTGAGCACGCCAAGCTTTTTAGAGGCCAATTTGGCCTTCCCTTCCAAGTGACCACGAAATTGCACGTCACTCGATATGTCGACTCCGAGGATACCGATACTGGCTGAGGCAAGAAGGGGAGTGCCTTGAAACTGAGGAGATACGACAAAGGGGTTCTTTTTAGCGGTAAACGCGCAAACTTGTGTCTTCTGAGGATTAAATTGGACTAGATTTAGTCGCCCCCAATCCGAGATTTTGTTCAGCAAAGACTCGACTTCAGACACAAGTTTGTTCCGGTACTCAGCGACGTTTTCCCGAGAAATATTGGCACGGCCGGTGTATAGAGCATTACCAGTGCTGTCATCCGCATAGCAATGAATGTTACCAGTTAGCAACATATCATTGATATGCAGAAGAAACAGCGTTGGTGATAGCACACAGCCTTGTGGAACACCAGCGTTAATAGGCTTGTAGTCAGAGCATGCACCGTCTACAACGACCTTGATGCTCCGATCTGCAAGGAAGCTGGTGATCCAATTGCACAATTTCTCGGGAAGCCCATAGGAAGGGAGCTTCGAAAGAAGCGCTTTGTGCCAAACCCGATCGAAGGCCTTCGCAATTTCCAGACTAACGGCCAACGCCTCCCCCTTGGACTCTACTGCCTCCGCCCATCTATGGGTCAGGTAGACCAGAAGATCACCAGCTGATCGACCCCGACGAAAACCGTATTGGCGGTCACTAATCAGCTGGTGATCCTCAAGGTACCGGATGAGCTGGCAGTTAATAATGGATTCCATTATTTTGGAGAACAAGGAGGTGATCGCGATAGGCCTATAGTTGGATGGGTCTGAGCGGTCGCCTTTTTTAGGGATCGGGTGGACAAAAGCTGTCTTCCATGAATTCGGGACTACGCCTTGGGAGTAGGAGTACCGGAAAAGACGCGTTAGGACCGGTGCCAACTCCGGAGCACACGTCCTCAGCACAATTGGGGGGATTCCGTCAGGCCCACTCTACTTCTGGATGTCCAGGGAGAGCAGTGCTTTGCGAACCGAGCGCTGTGAGAACAGCACATCCGGCATGGAGCACTCACACCGCGGGATGGTCGGCGGTGTTTTCCCCCCGTCATGAAGAGTCGAGTTGGACGCAAAAAGGGAGCCTAAAAGGTCGGCTTTGTCTTTTGCGTCATGGGCCAGTGAGTCATCCTCCCTGTGCAGAGATGGTAGTGATGGCTTATAGAAATTCCCTTGGACAGCCTTGGCGAGAGACCAGAATGCACGGGTTCCCGAAGGAAGGCGAACTAGTTTCTCGCCAATTCTGCCTATGTGCTCTGACTTTGCCTTGGCAATAACTCTTTTGAAGGACCTGGAGGCGAAGTTATACTTCTTTTTAAGTGTGCTGGTATTTACATCCCGAGTCGCCGAAGCCGCAGCCCAGGCTTGATAACACTCCTGCTTACTGCGTAATGCAGTCTTACAGGAGCGACCAAACCAAGGCTGAGATCTGCCTCCGATGGGTACCACAGATGATGGAATAAATAGTTCCATTCCCTGTAGCACCACATCAGTGACAGAGTCAGCAACAGCGCTGGGATCATCCGGCGAGAAGCAAACCCGCCCCCATGGGTAGGATGCAAAGAAGGACCGCATTTCCGTCCCAATCCGCTGACCTGTAGTGCCAAACACGGCGGCAACCTGCAGAACGCAACCGCGAAGGGAGCGTGAGTGGCACCACACTCCGGATCAGACAATGGTCCGAAGAGCCGAGAGGGACATCGACGGAAACCTGATATCCGTCCGGATGAGAGGTCAGCAGAAGGTCCAACAGGGAAGGTGTATGATCCTCCACATCTGGAATCCGCGTAGGCGAAGTAACCAGTTGTGTCAGACCATATGCCAAGGCAAAGTCATAAACAGATCTCCCCGCATGATCGGTTAGACGTGAACCGAGCCATTCGGCATGGTGGGCGTTAAAATCGCCAAGGATCACGATCTCTGCGGATCGGACCTGTTGTAGCAAGAAATCTGTAGCCATTTGGACATGGTCGATGAGTCGGTCTGTTTCGGCATTACCGCTATGGGACCTATAGAGGCACCCGTAGACGCGCGGATGGTCGTCGCTGTCTACGCGTAGCCAAAGGATGGACAGGTCCGAACCTTCAAGACTACCGAGGCGTCGAGAACAGATGTCCTCTCTGACATACACGCAAACTCCAGCCCGAGGCACAAAGGAATGCTCCAATTTGTACCCCGGGTAGGAGAGATACGAAATATCAGCCGGAGAGGAAACCTGCGTCTCGGTCAGAAAGAGCAAGGCCGGCTTCGCCGTCTCGAGATGGTAGTGGACGGCGTTTAGGTTAGAGTGAAGTCCCCTGATGTTGCAGAAATTCACGGATAGCGTGGCAGGGGTCGCCTTGGTGTTCTTGCTCAGTTTGCCCCTAGCAGTAATGCTTTTGAGCGGAATTTTGCCCCCCCCCCCCAGAAAACGCGGGGCAGCCTGAGCACCCACGCTCAGTATCGGAATAACATGGTCGTGGATGCTCAGCGAGGGATTCTCCAGGGGTGCTGGTACCCTCCTGGGGTAGTTCTTCGTGTAATTCCGCTACCATGTTGATGGGGGGGGGGGGGGAATTGGGCCTCCGGCCACCTGCACTCACCAGACGAAACGCAGAAGCAAAGCTTCTACTTCACGCCGGTATTCTGTGAGGTCGTGGTACCAGCCCGGCTCGATCCGGCCCATACATGCAACAGCAAAAACTGCTGCGTGGCTCTGCCACCGTTAAATAAATATTTTAATGAATATGAACAAAAATAATTATCAGAATCTGTAATATTTACGTACAGAAATTTAAAACCACGGTATAACAATAACTTTTTCTCTCAAAACAAAAAAGTTTTAATAACCTGGTAAATTACGAAATACCAATTTTACAGTACAGTGAGCTGAAGTGGCAATCGACGAGTCATATAGCTCGAAGAACCGATAACTGATGTAGGAGAAAGAGTGACAGGTTCGTACTAGGAAGCAAAGTGTAGGGTAGCTCCTCCGTAGATGGAGTACCGACTTAATAAGATATGCAGTAAGTCATTTGATGCAGTCGACTCATAACCGTGTTTTGAACTATTGCTTGGGTAGGACTATGGTCAGCAGTAGACTTGTGAAGGGATGTAATTATGATAAATTTATCCATGTGCCAAAAGTCAAGATATCTTGTTCATAGTTGACTTTTTGTATACATACAATCTATAAAATGAACAGGAGGCTGAGAGATTTTCGTAGCATTTCTTTATTTTTACAGCCTTTCAAAAGTGCATTGAATAAAATAATCTCCCCCATGCCTCACAGGGGCAATTTGTATAGACTAGGGAATATCATAAGCTCAAGGTAACAATTAGAATGTCGTGTAAATGATGTTGTATTATATAGACTTTATCTCTTATTTTCCCACCCTAGCCGTTGACGAAGATATCGCCTAACTTAAATACTAAAGAAAACTACATTTATATATACCTTTTTGGTTGAGAATGGATGATGGATTTTTGCTTGTTACATTACTATTTTCATTAAAAAAAATTGATATTGGGATAGTCCATTTTATAACCAAAATTTTGACGACCCTAGTATCGGCGATTGTAAGCCATTGTTTTCCTATGTCGCAGCTATACATATAACTATTGTCATTCATTGTCTGAGTCACCCCTTCGCTAAATACACTCCTGTTAGAGCCAGATTATTGAAAAAGTCTGTTAATTACAAATAAATAATCACTAGAATATTTATTTTATATTTTTTTTATAAAATAGGAGGCAAACGAACGTAAAGCTCACCTAATGGTAAGTGTTCACGTCACCCACGAATATCTCCAACATCGAACGAATTGCATGTGCCTTGCATGCATTTCAGGAAGGAGTCCGCTTTTATTACCTGACTTCAAAAAGGAGGAGGTACTCAATTCCACTGTATTTTTTTGTGTGTTACCTCATAACTTTTCTCTAGACGAACCGATTTTGATGAATCTTCTTTTGTATGAAAGCAGGTGCTTGTTATGTAGTCCCATATAAATTTGATCAAAGTATGACCAGTAGGTTTTCAGTCATCCTTAATTTTTTATATTGAGGTCGGTTGTACAAATTTTTTCAATTTTATCACTTGTTTGCAAGGCCCGAAATAAAAAAAATTTAAAAAACTACTGGTAAAACAATAAGAAGATATTTTTTTAACATTAAAGTGATAAATCTGCAATTGTTCACTGGTAAGTTATCTAGTGCAGTCTACGAACATATTATGTTTTTATAAAAAAAATTACGTAGTAGAGCCATGCTGCAGCTATATTAGTAGTATAGTTGTAGCACGAATGGGTCGGCTCGACCGGGAAAATATAATAAAATAGCAGCTTAACGCTGCTGTATTTCGTATGGTGAGTGTAGAGAACCGGAGACCCTTTTTACTGGAAGTGAGGCATTTCATCTTAGTCCTCACGGGTGACAACGCATCTGCATTTTGATTCGCAAACGGGGATAAATGTAGGTGTCTGTGAGCCACAGCAACCACTTACCATCAGGTGGACTGTGTGCTCGTTTGTGACCCTATCCTATAAAAACAATTACAGTCCACTTGATTGTGAGTGGCTACTACAGGCAATGGATGCTTACAACCTACTTTAAACAAAGAAGGATCCGTAGGGTTTGTCGTCACCACTAAGGACTAAGATGCAATACCTCGCAGCATCTGCTGCACTGCATTGCATCCAGACAACTTCCTAAACAGAAAAGGCTCCTGCCACTTAAAAAAAAAACACTTAGTTAATTCATTTAGTTAAGTTAAAGTTACGGCCTATATATGTCCCACAGCTGGAAGAGCTTCTTCTCATTTCTGAAACGGTTTTAGGGCAAGGAAACGTAGCAGCAGACTTCACATTTCTTTGAAGAATTTTTTCATATTTCTCAGACATACAGATTTCCTAACGATGTTTTCTTTCACCGCCGAGCACTAGGTAAATTAGCACTTAAAATTGCAATTAAAATATCATTGGTGCCGGCGGTGATCGAAACCGGGTTGCTCGCGTACTGTGAAATTTACAGCGAGCGCTTAGTCACTGAACTGAGCTACCACGGCTCTTACCTAATTATTTACTGACATATTACTCAAAACAGAGACGGCTATTCATTGTCACCTCCTAAGCCGCGTCTCCACCAAAGTTTTGCAGTCAACACAACAAAACATGTTTCCATTTTCGGCGGCAACATCAAAGGAATACGCTTGTTGCCGACATTTGTTCCCTCGGTGGAGATGCTTGTTAACAGAAACATTTGTTGGCAAAACGTGTTGGCAAATGTTGTGTTGACAACAAAACTTTGGTGGAGACGCGCCATTAGCAACTAAGATGAAATGCTCCAGTCTGTCATTATCATAACCATTCACCATACCCTTCAGAGCGGAACACGGCAGCGGATATAACGCTACTTGTAAGCAGAAACAGATAATAGTGGTATTTACTCAGACGGTACGGTAGGTTCAGTTCAGTTCAGTGGGGTCAGTACGGTTTTTTACCCTTATGTAAAAAAAAACCCGCCCAGAACAACCCACGCACATGTCAAATTATGTCATCACCAATAGATATCTTATAAAATACTTTACACAGTATATGTAATATTTATTTAATTAATTGGGGATAGACCCAATCGATACGGCGTACGTCACCGTGGTTATAACCTGGTTGCTCCTACCGCACATCTCACAATATTTAAAAATTGTCCTTACTACATTGATATAAGGGTTTACAACCATTTACCTAATACTATAAAAACCCTCCAGTGTCGTAAATTTTAAATAGTACTTAAGAAAATGCTTATTGTAAAAAGCTATTATAAATTGAATGAATATTTTAATGATAAATTGTAAATTTTAATTATTTTCACAAAATTTATTATTTCTATATACTTATTTGACATTGTTAATATTTTCATCAAAAATTTAAACCTTATTTACATGAATGAAAAATGACCAATAGTTTAGATGAAATATTTATTGATATTTCATTTTAAAATAAATGTGTTTATTATTTAGTTTGATATTTAATAAATTTATTAATAATAATTGTTCGCGCAAAACTCTGTTGTCGGAATCGACACCAGATGTCACTCGGCTCGGCGCGATTCCGGTCTGAAGTTCTTCCGAGCGTGGCAGTGGCGCGCGGGTCGCAAGCGAGTCAGTCATCTGCCAGATGTGCTAATGTTTGCACGCTGTTAATTTTGTGCGGGAACCGCGGAATAGTTAGGGCGTCTAGTAAATATCCTGTCTAGGAATTATAACGCGCATTCCCTGTTTGGATAGCCTTTCCCGGGACTTATTGGGTCCGACTCAGAATCTGTATAAGTGCATTCGACAATATAAGCTAGTGCGGCCTCTGTATTTAGAACTATCTATTGCCACGCGAAACGGTAGTGACCTTTGACCCAGAAACTCCGGGCGTGTTTTGTGCGGTAACCTTATACCCCGCGATAGTTAGTGGCTTCTGTAAGCTAGTTAATAGTACGATAGAGTTAAGTGACTGTCATCGTGGTGAACCAAGAAAGTGACTGTGGATAACCTCGAAAGGCCCCCTCAAGTTGGAGCGGTGTCGACGCTCGGGCTGCTGCCGACGGCTAAGGTCTAGGTTCAATCACCATCAGTCACACCCAGATACACACCACATCACCATTCTTTCCCTTGCACTACACAACCACATGCGACCTGACCGACTCCGGAGGGACCAGTCGCCTTGGATAGAGGTAAGTGAACTCCGCCAAATTCCTTCCGGTCGACTGGCCGTAGTATAACGCTCCCCCATATATTTAGTGTAATTAGAGAGATTCCACGTGGCCTTAGGAGGCCCGACCTACGTCTGTTCGGAGGTCTTCAGCTCATGGGCCCTGAAGATTGGATCCTTTAAGGGAGCAGCCGTAGGCCGTAACAAACTGGTAGCAGAGCGTGGTTCCGGGTTCGATTCCCGGTCGATCCCGACTATAGTGTTTGATAAACATTAAACAATTTTGGTGGCAGGGAACATTGGTGTGATTGGTTTAATTTGCATCTACAATCACGCCCGTCCGTAATACGTAAAAATATTTTTTTGTGCGTAATAATAGAATTCTTTTCCTTTGTTGCTTTGTTGCTTGCCTTTTTTTTTTGTTTTGTTTAGAGGGTAATTTGGAAAGCCGCGCCCTAGGTTGTGCAAGCGGGAGTTTTTCTAGAGATATACGTTATGTAGGTAGATGGTTATTTTTACGTAATCGGTTAATTATCGTTGTCGGATAGTTGTAGTGGATTACTTATCGAAGGTTCGATTTCCGAGCTAGGCATTTTTGTTGATCGACCGTGATGTGTATCTTCGTTTGTACTGTAATTTGTATTTGAACTAAAGAGTAGTAATTTGTATTTGCGCAATTTGAATTTAACTTGATTTGATCGCACTAGTATTTGTTATTTGTCAATTTGATTTGTGTCTTTTCTTTTGTGCTAACTTGTATTTGGTTGATACGTAGTAATTCGTATTTGTGTAATTTCTATTCAACGCGATTTGATAGGAACTGCATTTATTAACTGTTAATTTTTTGTTGTATTTTTTATTTGTTATCTTTGTAAACTGTGCTCAAGCCGCGTCGTAATTTGTCTTTAATAGTGATGACATCGCCCAAGCTACTGATCCGTTGTTTGCGGACTGAGCTACGCTGGGCCACAAGCGCCCATGCTTTGATAGGTCGACCGGATAGGGTCCATAACTTGATGAAGCGGTTCGAGCAGGTGGATGCTCGAAGGGCCGCAGTGGAGGAGGCTTACGCTGAGCTCGAGGATTCGGATTTGGAGAAGGAAGTCCTGGACTCCTGCTTCGCGGACTATGAGCAGTTCTTGTGGCTCACGGACGAGTTGATCGAGGCTGAAGGCAGGTATGCCGAGGAGGCGCGTGAAGCTCGGATGAGTAACCTGTCCGAGTCCTCTCTGAAGCAGCTTCAGCCGGAGCTGTTGGGACGACTCCCAACTCTGGACCTGCCAAAGTTCTCCGGGGTCCATTCCGAATGGCTGACCTTCGTTGGTCTTTTCGACAGCCTAGTGGACGCCCGGAGTGACCTGACCCCGAGCCAAAAGATGGCGTACCTCCTGGCCTCACTGGAGGGGAAGGCCCTGGGCGTCGTCGGCCACTTGAGATTGTCGGACGACGCCTACCAGACTGCTCGGGACCTCCTAGCCAGAAGATACGCCAACGTCCGGCGAATTGCAGACGAGCATGTTAAGCAGCTTCTAAGCCTCCCGCTGCTTAGTGACCGGGCCAGACTGCGTCCGGACCTGTTGGATCCAGTCTTGGTGGCCTGTAATACATTGAGGCGGCTGGGTTTACCAGTGGGCGAATGGGCTTTTTTGTTGCTCCGCATCGTGCTGTCCCGTCTACCTCTCGACCTGCGAATCCATTTTGAGGAGAGGTACGGCGGGGACGAGGCCTCCTATATTCCGCCCTTCTATGACCTGCTGCGGTTTTTGGAGGAGCAGTGCCGGCAGATCGAGAACGCGGCGGGCACCGTTGACGACTTGCGAGACGTGCCCAGTGAGAGGCTGAATCCTCCAGGCAAGTCGTCGTCAACCCCCCCCTGCTCCTATTGTCGAGCATCTGATCATCGGGTAACGTCGTGCCCGAAATTATTAGGTAAGCCGGTTCCAGCGAGGCGAACTATCGCCAAGGAGCGCCGCTGGTGCTGGTCATATCTGGGAGGGCACCTCCAGCGAGACTGTCCGCATCGACGGCCCTGTCTGCATTGCCAGGGCAATCATCGTGCCGTTTTTTGCCTGAGTGCGAACGGCGTCTCCTCTCGGGGCTCTGCCAGGCCCTCGACCCCCACGGGCGGGGGCGCTCAGCCACGCCCTCTGCCGGGCGACTCTCGGCGCCCGCCGGCCAGCCATCAGGCCCCTAAGTTTGAAAGGGGCCCCTCCCCCGACCAGTCGGGGGGTAATTCCCCCAGGGGCGGGGGTGTCATCACCCCCCCTCAGCGTGTGGAGAGGAACTTCACGGCCACTCATCGGTCCGCTAGACCCTTCTCACTCCCGTTAGCTGAGTGGCCGCGACTGGTGTACCACTGTTCCCCATTTGATGGAGGCGGCCCTGTCTAGCTGCCGCCTTAGCTCCCACCACG
This sequence comes from Parnassius mnemosyne, assembly GCA_963668995.1. Taxonomy (NCBI): domain Eukaryota; kingdom Metazoa; phylum Arthropoda; class Insecta; order Lepidoptera; family Papilionidae; genus Parnassius; species Parnassius mnemosyne. Next base: position 8,913,670 of record CAVLGL010000081.1, read on the forward strand.
GCTGCCTCCACTGAGCCTTAAGCCGTCAACAGTCCACTTGTCAAAATGTTCTGTTGCCGACGGCCTCAGTGAAGGCGTACAACCCGAGTGGCAACTGTTAAAGGTTGTGCTCTATTTATCTCGGGTTCACGCCATGTGGCCTCCCCTTGGTGGTGGGAAGATTAGGGCCCCCCGGGAGCGTTGAATCACGCTGTCAAGGGGTATTAGATTTGGTTTGGTCGAGCACTTAGTTAAAAAATACTTTGAATTAAAATTAAAAAATGCTTTGGGCTTTCCGCGAAATTTTCCTATTTGTAGCGGTTTAAATTAAAAGAATTGAATTTAATCTACTCCTTTAAATGCTACTGCATGTGTTTTGTAAATATATTTAATCACTGTATTTGATTGTTGCGTCTGTTCGCTGGAAGGAAATTGAATGTCGCACTATTTGAAAAATTATGTTTATGTTTATGATAGTGTTTAATCTGTGGGTGCTCTCTGCACTGAAGCAACTGCTGGCACAAAATTTGTCGGGGCAGCTTCGTGTAGCGTCGCTGTTTGCAGAGCTGATCCGGTCGGATTGCGGAACTAATCATAGGGGCACAGATAGGTGTTTGAAAGAGGTCGTCGGACTTCTGTCCAGTACAGGACTTATTAAAGTGCTGCGATGCCCAGGAGGGGCATCCAGTGGAGGCTGACCCTCCGGCTTGCCACATTAGGGATATCTTTGAGGCGTTGATTAGGGTTGCAAGACCTAATGGATTGCCTAAGGTGGCCTAGTTTGGTTGTAGATTCGGTCTTGCAACTTGCAGTCTCGACCTTGTCCCGCTGACCGGTTTGCTCGCGGACCTAAATCCTTATGTCCGGGACGGGGGTTTGTTCGCGCAAAACTCTGTTGTCGGAATCGACACCAGATGTCACTCGGCTCGGCGCGATTCCGGTCTGAAGTTCTTCCGAGCGTGGCAGTGGCGCGCGGGTCGCAAGCGAGTCAGTCATCTGCCAGATGTGCTAATGTTTGCACGCTGTTAATTTTGTGCGGGAACCGCGGAATAGTTAGGGCGTCTAGTAAATATCCTGTCTAGGAATTATAACGCGCATTCCCTGTTTGGATAGCCTTTCCCGGGACTTATTGGGTCCGACTCAGAATCTGTATAAGTGCATTCGACAATATAAGCTAGTGCGGCCTCTGTATTTAGAACTATCTATTGCCACGCGAAACGGTAGTGACCTTTGACCCAGAAACTCCGGGCGTGTTTTGTGCGGTAACCTTATACCCCGCGATAGTTAGTGGCTTCTGTAAGCTAGTTAATAGTACGATAGAGTTAAGTGACTGTCATCGTGGTGAACCAAGAAAGTGACTGTGGATAACCTCGAAAGGCCCCCTCAAGTTGGAGCGGTGTCGACGCTCAGGCTGCTGCCGACGGCTAAGGTCTAGGTTCAATCACCATCAGTCACACCCAGATACACACCACATCACCATTCTTTCCCTTGCACTACACAACCACATGCGACCTGACCGACTCCGGAGGGACCAGTCGCCTTGGATAGAGGTAAGTGAACTCCGCCAAATTCCTTCCGGTCGACTGGCCGTAGTATAACGCTCCCCCATATATTTAGTGTAATTAGAGAGATTCCACGTGGCCTTAGGAGGCCCGACCTACGTCTGTTCGGAGGTCTTCAGCTCATGGGCCCTGAAGATTGGATCCTTTAAGGGAGCAGCCGTAGGCCGTAACAATAATGTATAGATTATGTAGGTATTGTAAATGTTGTAATTTAATTTAATTTTATATTAATTAACATTTAAACTCCGTCTTAATATGCTACGCCCTTACAGGGTTGCCACATGCTCTGTAAATATGCAATAAATGAATTATGAATTATGTATGGAAGGGTACTCCTCTTAATTTATTGATTGATTGAGTTCAAAATGGTACAAGTAACGAGACATTAGGGCGATGTACCAACTCCTTAAATTTTGACAATTGAAATCATTATTATTATTATCTTTTCTCTGCAACTGCTCAGCAATACAATCTACTACCTAATGAATACATGAATTAAAGAATCACTTGCAACTATCAAACAGTGGTAGATTTATTTGAACATAAAAGGTGGCAACAATATTAGTGCAAGAGTTTTAGCTTTTTTTTCCAAAACATCAGTCCAGCACGAGAAGAATTAACATGCATCTAAATTGCACGCCAGTTGCTGCATTTTTAAATGTCTTTACATATATAAAGGGCTTCAAAGAAGCTGATATAGTTGGAAGACAGTACAACAGTAGAGCTAGACTAACTACGAACTAGAGACTTGCGAAACTAAAATTGACAGAGTAACTATCTTAAATTGAGTTGCTAAAGTAGAGGATGCCATTTCGCCACTAATTATCTTTCGGACATGAATATTTTATAACCCTTTCTTGTAAGCCTATCTGTTGTTAAGACATTAGAATTTCAAATGAATGCTGCTGTAATAGCGTTCTACCCCTTAAAATACAAACAAGGGAGGGCTTGAACAAGTACGTCTAAGTTTGCTTTTAGATCCTCAAGTATCTTTTTTACCTACACATTATCTACCATTTAAGCATTTGAACCGCATAAATGTCTTGAGGAAGACTTTATTTTAAATATTTAGTACAATATATTTCAAATAATAGAACTAAGCACGATATCAACAATTCGTGTTTCGCACAATTATTGATTCAAACACTGGAGCGGAAGGTCCACGACGTACACGTGTCAGCTGACTAGCAGCAGTCAGCGTATTGGTCCGAATACCACCAATATACTACGCACTCGACCAATCAAAATAAACGAAACAAATATCGGGCAATTTTCGTTAGCACTGACAATTTTCGACTGCAGCATTACGGGACAAAGTACGCACGGAACAATTATAATTATGTATGGCCTATAAAAATTGTATCCAGTCTGTATGTTTGTCCATGCGCAATTCACGCTTATTATATGTCTCCAAGATACAGAAGAAATTCCTCGGGTTTGGGTAACTTTAAAAAAAGTAAATATCACAAACCAAAGGAATGTTTCACTGCAAAGATAATAAAATCCTATATAATTTAAACAAAACAGAGGCAAATATCAAGTGCGATTAGTCCCAGACAGAATTATAACGTCATGCATAGGGAGAGGGTGAACAGAGGGTAGGTAAAGTCACCGTTCCCTATAAAATTCATCTTTAAGCCATTCGGAATAAAGTTCATTAATTGCAATATTGTGAATTTGTGATAGATTGGTGAAATGCCACCGCGCTATAGTTCATTGAACTCCGTCAAGTCGTAATAACATTTCTACCCGGGGAAAACTACGCAAATTATAAGAGTAGTAGATATCATTTATGTAAATTTTCAATATATTTTACCTCTTTTCGTTTCGTTATATTTCCGAAACAAATAAAAAACAACAAGGATAGGACATTGAGACCTCATTTCGTCCGGTTTAACTAACTCAAAAATTAACAATTAAAAATTAAAAATTTTGTACAACTGACTTCAATATAAATTATTAAGAATAACTCAAAAACTATTGGTCAGACCATCAAATTTATATGAGACCACATGAAAACTACAGCTGCCAAATAAAAAAAAAACAATCATCGAAATCGGTTCACCCAGAAAAATGTTATGATTTAATTGAGTACCGTCTCCTTTTTGAAGTCGGTAGAAAAGAAAAGTATGCGATCAGTACGTGTTGCCAGACACATAAGGACTCGGTATGTGGAGTGGTCTTCGCTGCTAGTCATAGGGCTCCTATAGATATCACTAAAGTCTTTAAAAATTTAGACCAACGCCAGAGCAACGTCAAAGGTATTTTAACCGACTTCAAAAAGGAGGTTGGTACTCAATACGACTGTATGTTTTTTATGCGTCTTACGTCGTAACATTTTTCTAGGTGAACCGATTATGATGATTCTTTTTTATTTGAAAGTTGGTGCTTCTCATGTGGTCTCATATAAATTTGACCAATATCTGACCAGTAGTTTTTGAGTAATCCTTAATAATTTATATTGAAGTCGGATGTACAATTTTTTTTTATTTTACCGCTTGTTTATACAAATAGTTTGACAAGCGAACACGTAGTTCACTTTTCGTTAAATGGATGCTGTTTTTATTATAGGATAAGGGTGACAAACGAGCACACAGTCCACCTAATGGTAAGTTGTTACTGCGGCCCATAGACATCTACATCTATTCTCGATTACGAAACAAAATGTAGATGTGATGATAGAATGCATCTTTTTCAGTAAAAAGGGTCTCCGGTTCTCTACACTCACCATACGAAACACAGCAGCATGAAGCTGCTATTTGACGCTAGTATTCTGTGAGAGCGTGGTCCTTCCCCGGTCGAGCCGACCCATTCATGCTACAACTATACTACTAATATAGCTGCAGCATGGCTCTACCACGTAAAAAGTTGTGGCCAACATACACCAATATCTATTCTTACTAAGTGCTCCTGAGCGGAAAAGATGTCCTACATCTTCTCCGTTCAGGAGTCAGTCTGGATAGATACCAACCTCTTATCTATTTAAGAAAAGAGAAGGCTATAGAGAGCTAGCTAATTACAGGTTATGAGGCACTCCATGTTAGTCCTCAGGGGTGAAAACGCATCTGTTACCTTCTTTCATAGAGTTGGCTGATGGTCTCCATGGACGGCAGTTGTAACTTACCATCTGGTGGACTGTTAGTTCGTTTGTAACTTCAGTTCTATTAAAAAAAAAACAATGCGCGTGCCGCGACCGCCGAGCTGCCCACGCGCCTCTCGCCGCCCGCCTGCACTTCGCACTCACCGACCCCCCACCACGGCAATGCGCAGGTCAGTACGAACACTTCCATGTATACTGTGCACTACTACTAGGCGGGCTCTGCGGCCCTAGTGCAATGCGCGCAGCGCCGCGGCAGTTGTGTTTACTCTTAAGAATCAAAATACATAGATGCACAACTCCACAGGCTAAAATGCATACCAGCTCCTAGTAAATAGGATATTTGATTCTCGTCTCTCACCACTCAGAAAACAGCGTCATTTTACTATTATTTTACGCTGGTATTCTGTGAGAGCGTGGTCCTTACCTACCTTATCTACTACATAATCGTCTGGTACTGCAATTGCCAATCCTACCTAGTGTGGCCGCTAATGCAAAGTCTATTGACTGTAAAATACGTCCCTATCCAGCGGTGGACTATTTATGGACCGGACGTCGATGACGACTTTGAATAAAGGCTATGTTCCGATATACACCGTGACCACTGTAAGGTGTGACGTCAATTCAATATACTGTGAAGCCGTTCCGTTCCTTTTTAGTTTCCATTTTATATTGCTTTAGGTTTAAAATGGAACGCAGTCCAATATGCTGTCATCCCCATTTTTCGACACTGTTTTCAAATGAAAATATTTATTATGTACACTTTTTCTATTCAACAAGAAAAATCATTATTTGTATGTTGTTGCTTTTAAAATTTAATGTCCGCGTTTATTTAAATAACAATATTAATTAATAATAAAAACAATAATTCGTGGAAGCTGCTAAATCTCTAGGTGCTGTTATGTTTTTGATCACGTGATCAAAGTACTGAGAATACCTTACCTCGAAAGCACCAATGCTCACAGTACTAAAATGGCGGCGATTTATGATGTCATATATTTCCCTAAGGTACTGCGGCAATATACTGGCAGTCCATAACTGAACGAATTTTTCACCAATGAGAGAACTGAGTAGTGCTGACAGTGTATATCGTAACATACCCAAAATAGTTAAGGAATCGGTAAAGCTAGTCCGCGGCGCCGCGCGCAATCCGGGGGTGCTGCGCCACCTGCTGCTGTGCGCACCGGACCAGTACGTGTGGAGGCGGCGCCGCCCGTGCCAAGCACCAATCTGCTCTCACTCACCTCTTGTTTGAACAATCCTAGTAGTGAACAAAGTTCACGAGAGGATTGATATATTTTCGAGTAATCTGAGTGAACTCGCTATGGTACTTTTATTAAATTAAAAAAATTAAAATCCATTTATTAACATATTTAGTTATATAAGTTAGTTGTAATACATAGTATATTTAAGTAGATTAGCGACACCATCGTAGTGGGATTCTTTAGCCTGTAAGGATACATGTTAAGTGTGTGTAAATAAATAAATAAAGTTGTTACATTTTAAACGGAAGGACAAAGTTACTCATTGATACAGCCTACTCAAAAGAATAGAATTCGCCTCAGACACTGATAATTCTGATAGAGATTTCCTCTACTTTAGGAAACCCTAGAAAATATCGTTTATACTTTACATTTTAATTCGCAGGCATCCTATGTCGGGTGTTTTAGATTACACTAAAACGCATTAAGTTATACAAGCCCTATAACTGACATGACATATTATGATGTATCGTTGGAAAGTGTTTATAAAAAAAAATTATGATTTTTCATAAGAACCTTGATATATTATCAAATATTATCAGTCAAAGCAATCGAAATATTTCCAGGATACAAGGATACAGGATACATTTGAAATACACCACCTACATTCTGTAGGTGTTGTATTTCATCTAGAAAACTGGCTATACAATACAATACAAACACTCACGCCTGTCACTCAGAGGGGTAGGCAGAGACTACAGACTTCCATTTGGCGCGATCCTGACACACCTCTCTCGCCTCATTTACATCCATATATCTACGCATACACGCTCGTCGGTTAAGGGTACTCCTAATCTGGCCCATTTTCAATGTATCGCCAATTTGGTCGATAAACCTTCGTCTAGGGTGTCTTTTCCCGATCCTGTCATTCACTTCTGCAACATAAATTTGCTTTGTCACTCTTTCCTCGTTCATTCTTTCTACATGAACAAACCACCAAATCATTCCTTTCTTAATCCTGGTCATAACGTCATCTTGTAAACCACACTTTTCTCTTATCATACTATTTCTTACCCTGTCATTCAGATTCAGCCCATTCTCAGGGCTGAATCTGAGACTGTCTACTTTTTAGAAATGAGAGTGATCCATAGGCTACTTTATTTATCATCAATCAAAATGCAGGTATGCATTGTCAATTGTTACCCCTGGGGATTGAGATGAAATGCGCCTTTACCAGTAAAAAGGGACTCTGGTTCTCACCATACGAAACAATTACCAATATGCTGCTATTTATCGCTAGTATTCTGTGAGAGTGTGTTATTTCCTTGGTCTAGCCAAACCAATCGTGCTGTAAACAACACCACCCCTATAACTCTTTTAGCCGACAAGCGACAATGTACTTAGTGCAATATTCCGGTTTGAATTGTATGCTGGCTTTGCATCATCATCATCATTGTGATTACAGCCCTTCACAAGTCATCTGCTGAACAGCCTCCCCCAAGGAACGCCATAAAGCACGGTCCTGAGCCATCTGCATCCATCCACTTCCTGCATGTCTTACCAGGTTGTCACTCCATCTATTGAGGATCGCCCTACACTTCGCCTATCGGTACGAGGCTGCCTCTCGAAAACCTTTTTTCCCCATCGGTTTTCGGTTCTTCGAGCTATATGACCAGCCCATTGCGACTTCAGCTTACTAATCCGTTCTGCTATGTCGGTCACTCTGGTTCTACTGCGGCTATCCTCATTTCTAAGTTTATCACGCAAAGAAACCCCGAGCATATCCCTCTCCATAGCACGCTGAGCGACCTTGAGCTTCCTCATACGGCCAGCAGTGAAGGACCACGTCTCAGTTCCATAAGTCATCACTGGCAACACGCACTGGTTCTACAGACTCGTTTTATAGTTTTAAGGTGTACCTGACGAGATGTGTCGTAATTTCCCGAACGCTACCCAGCCGAGTTGAATCAGTCGATTGACCTATCGGTCGAAGTTGGACTTACCTAGTCGGACTATTTGTCCTAGGTAAACATACTCGTCAACAACTTCGAGCTTAGTGATTCCAACAACAACCGGTATAGGTGTCACATGGACGTTATACGAGATCTTTGTTTTGTCCATGTTCATCTTAAGACCAATCAGTTGGGAGGCACTATTGAGGTCATTGAGCATAGTGCTTACATCCTCTAGCAAATTTGCTATAAGGACTATATCGTTGGCAAATCGAAGGTGAGTGATTTACTCGCCATTGATGTTAATACCGTATCCTTTCCAGTCCAGTACCTTAAAAACGCCTTCTAATGCAGCGGTGAAGAGATTCGGGGATATAATATCACCCTGTCTTACACCTCTCTGCAGTTGGATAGCTGGCTTTGCAATTGAGTAATAATTCATTGTTCTCATTGTCTTTATTTACAACGAATAGAGTAAATAAAAATAAACCAACGTATCTTGTTGCTACATTTTTAGTGAAATTAAAAGGGATATTTAAAAAAAAATTGTAAATATAGAACACTTCATAATAACACGTCAGTATTATTACTGGCAATACACGCATTGCGTTATTAGTCCCAGAGATCAGAGATCAGACCAGAGGTACATCTGTAGCCTTTCTAATTTTTTATTTAAAGTTGCAGGTGTCTGTGAGCCACTTACCGTCTAATGGACTAGTAAGCTAATTTGTCATTAAGAGGAAAACAAACCAGGAGATGGATAGCAGCATCTTTCTAATAACAACTAAAAATAACAAAAAAAAACCACCCGCCACGCCCGCAGCGTGGATACTATAGCAAATATCTCCCCTCATCTATCCAAAAATCAATGGGAGCAGGCCTATGTTAAGCAGTGGAATTTAATAGGATGTGTACAGGTAAAAAAGTGTTACAAGAGTTTTTTGAGACAAGAATAATTTTGTACAACCGACTTCAATATAAATTATTAAGAATAACTCAAAAACGATTGGTCAGAGCTTGATCAATTTATATGGGACCACATGAGAAGCACCAGCTATCAAATAAAAAAAGAATCATCGAAATCGGTACACCCAGTAAAAAGTTATGAGGTAACACACATAAAAAACATATAGTCGAATTGAGTACCGGCTCCTTTTTGAAGTCGGTAGAAAAAACTATTTTAAAAACCCCCATAAAGAGCCCTAACGCGGCTTACAAAACAGCTGCTGACCTTGAAACGGCTGAACCGATTTTAATACAATATGTCAAACCATCGCTAGAAAACCTGCAAATCGGTTCACCCGTTTAAGAGCTACGGTGCCACAGACAGACACATACGTAACGGTCAAACTTATAACACCCCAAGAAAACAAACTAACAAAGGCGTTTATTATTTCTATCGTAGTTTTTGCTTTGTTATTTTGAGGAAAGACTGAGTGGTTTGGTTTTTGGTTTTCATATCTGGAAATACAATATATTTCTAGATATGAAAACCAATTACCCTTTTTGAAAGAAAGAAAGAAAGAAAAATTATTTATTACACCAAACACCAACACACATGTTACAAAAGATATTATGCACTAAAAAACTTATAACTACAGATCAAAACAAAATTAAATAAAATCATTACAATCAAACTTTTATTATGTATGTGCGTTTGGTATAAAAGGGCTACACTCAGCAATATTTCGTGGTATTATCCACGAAGCTGGTTTTCAGTGCGCCCTCTAGTGAGTAACGTACGGTCGAATATGCAACAACCAGTACCACTATTACAACGCTACACTTGTTGCACCTACCACACATAAACACATAGTGATTAAAAAACAAAAATAAAAAAGTGAAAAAGTGAGATGCAGATATTGCTGATTTTATAATAATAAACATTGCAAATTATTTATTACCAACAATATAAAATCTACTACTATTACTACTTCTATTACATACTACAAAAATTTACTAGAACCTACATGTGACGTTTGCTAATAATGAGTATATTATGTCTGTTAGGTGGCAGCTGTAAATAATATTTAAATACGTTTTTGTATATTGAGAACATGAATTCTGTATTTTTTTCTAAAAACTAATAACGATGTCAAACTACGCAGTGGGGGTGGTAAATCGTTCCAGCATTTTGAGGCTGCGTATCTAAAGCTACCCCGAAATAACTGAATACGACAGCTTGGAACTTTTAAAGACCACTTAGACCGCCTTGTTTGATATTTTTGCGTCTCACAGGAGTTGTCAAGCTTATTTGCGAGATAGGGTGGAGTACGATATTTTAATAAATTAAATAATAAACAAGCCATATGCAGATTGCGTCTACCTTTCATTTTTATCATATTAGCACTGTTAAGAAAAGGTGTGACATGAGTACGGGGTGGTATACTGAAGACAAACCGAGCACATGCGTTTTGAACCCTCTGAATAGTGTTTTCTGTTCGAGCGAGTAAGCGAGGACCATAAACAACATCCATGTAGTCAAATTTTGACAGCACCAGAGAATTAGCCAGCTGAATCCTAATACTCGTACTTAGCGAATCCCTAATTTGATAAAGAATTTTTAATCGGTAGAAACAATTTCTTGCGATCTCAGAGATATGTTTTTCAAATTTGAGCTCATCATCTACCATTAATCCAAGAATTCTAGCTTCCTTCACCCTATTTACTACTTCACCACTAATCGATATATGCTGTCCCTTATTTACTATGTTTTGTATTTGGTGTTTTGTGCCAAGAATCAAATACTTTGACTTACTTGCGTTAAGTGCTAAAGTATTTGCTGCGGACCATTGAGCTATGCGTGCCAAATCTTCATTGATTTTTTGAAATGCGGAGGAAGTGTCACTAGGTTTACATGAAATATATATCTGAAGATCGTCTGCGAACATGTGATGCTTACAATGTATTAGGTTCTTAATGACGTCAGCGCTATATAGTATAAAAATTAATGGCCCTAAAATTGAGCCTTGAGGAACCCCACGTTTGACTTGTTTTGGTTTTGAATTAAGAATCATACCGTTTTCTGTTTTCAGCTCAACTTGTTGGGTTCTATGACTGAAGTAACTATCAAACCAATTAAGGGTATCTTCGCAAAAACCATAATATTTTAATTTAGCCAATAATAAAGTAATATTTATACAGTCAAATGCGCGAGTAAAGTCTAGTAGCGCTAATATAGTACCCTCCCCGTTATTAGCTGCTCCAAGTATGTCATCGACCACTTCCAACATTGCTGTTGTTGTACTATGTGATTTTCGGAAACCTGACTGATTTATTGGTAATATATTTTCACTCTCTAAGTAATTACGTAATTGCTCTGCTATTATCTTTTCTAATATTTTTGAAACACATGGTAGTACACTAACAGGTCTTAAATCGTTTGGAGATGTGGGGCACGATATCTTAGGTACAGGTCTTACTACAGCAGCTTGCCATGCGGATGGGAAGGTAGACGTTTCGATAGATTTGTTTATAAGTGAGGTTATAACAGCGAGCGATTGATCAAGTGTTAATACAAGCATATCTAATGAAATTCCATCTAAACCTATTGCATTTGATTTGAGACTCCTTATGATTCTTAGCACATCACTCTCATGCACTGTTTTAAGTCTGAATATAGCAGAACTAAAGCGATGGTTTTGAAAGTAGGTTACTTCAGATAACGACAGACTGCTGTTATTGGGTAACTTTAAAAAGTGCTCGTTTAAAAGGTCTGGATTTGTAAAAATGTGGGTTGGGAGAACTGTTTTTTCTTTAATTCTTACATTCTTTTTTATATGTTTCCAGAGTAATTTAGGATTGTTCTTGTTGTTATTAACATAATAATCAAAATAAGCACATTTTTCACGTTGAATCGCTTTTTCTACAACGCGTTTCATTTCTTTATAAAATACAAAATGACTGTCAAGTCTGCTTTTTTTGGCTCTTTTATATGCTTCATCTCGACGACTCATAATTTGCAATATATTATATGTTATCCAAGGATATTGTTCGATTTTTATCCTTTTAACTTTAATTGGCGCGTGAATATCAAATAACTGAATTAAAATAGAATTGAGGGAACTCAGCATAATATTTACATTCGTAATTGAGATTAAATTCTTCCAATCAATATTAACTAGATCCGAGTGAAATGCATCCTTATTTATGAAATTAAGTGGTCTGCTATTTACTAAGATAGGTCTTGGTTTATTTATCGTGATATTTAATAGACATGTAACAAACGCGTGGTTGCCTAAGTTGTATATATAATCCACCGTAACCTCGTATTTTTCGATGTCAGTGCATATTAGATCGATTATAGTTTCACTGTGCGATGTAAAATGTGTATATTCCGTTACACATTGGTTCAATTTAAAACATGTTAAAAACGTTTGCAACTTTTTAAAATCACTTGAATACATATTAGTTTTAGAATAATTAATATTAAAATCACCCAGTAAAATTATATTGTGACTCCAATTAAATGTTTCCAATGAGATTGATAATGCGTCTATAAATTCATCTGTAGGAAGCCAAGGTGGCTTATACGCAGTTCCGCAAACAATTTTCTTACCAGATATAGTAAGTCCGAGCCACAACTGTTCAACCTGCGGTGAAGGTGGGTGCGCAAGAACGCGTGCGGTTATCCCACGTCGGATATAGAATCCGACTCCACCTCCGCGGGCACGCACGCTCGGTGAGCGAGGTATGTGTCGCAGTCGGTAACCGGGCACAGCGGGAGCGCGACCCTCCTCACCTGTCCGCAACCACGTTTCGTTGATTGCCATTACATCAACATCATGACGAGACATAGCTGCTAGAAATTCGTCATGACGTGTACCTAACGACCCAGCGTTTAATAGCCCAACTTTAAATTTGCCTTTGTTATTATATTTTATGTTTGTTTAAAAAACATAATACTTCAAACAGTAATGTGCACATAATAATAAAATCCACCACCACTGAGTAATTTATTAAATTTTGAGTAAAGCAGTAGAGAACAGTGTTTTTATATATTTTTAGGGTTAAACACGTAGCCTTCGAAAATAATATTAAATACAGACATAATATACTTATAATATCTATATCATTATATGTGTTAATAGAACATAGCATTAATGTGAAACCCATAATGCAGTTTTGATAATAAACATAGGGTACATAGAAAACAATAAATAACCTACGTAACGTACTTCGTATTCGCTTATATTGATAAACAATTGTACTTGGTAGACATAATATTATAACATAAAAATACATAAGTTTAACAAATTTTATATAAAATTCATTTTGGTATGATGGGACTAATTGGCTCTGAACCAAAAACACGGTTTAAGTCATCTATACCCCTAATACGATACGATGGTGACCCACTCTCTCGACGTGCAAGCACCCTGCCTTCTCGAGTCCAGATATAACGCCATCCCTTTTTACGGCCCTCTTCGCGGGCACTATAGAACAGAGATCGATTCCATTTAGATAGACGTTCGTTTACGTAGAACTTACGGATTTCGCCACGCAGTCCTAGTCCGCTGGTGTCGACGCCGCGACGCACGCGCGTCGCTCGCAGGAGCGCGTCGCGTACGGAACGGCGCGCAAGGCGCACGACAATGGTACGCGGACGTGGTTGTCGCGGTGACGCCTCTCCCTCATTCATCGCTACTGCACCACCTACACGTCGCATACCCACTCTCTCACAGCTCACTACGTCACGATCGTCCAATTCCACTCCTATTTTTTTTGCACAGGCTGTTACGATGTGCATAGTGCTCTCCCCACAGTCCTCCGGGATTCCGGATATTTCTATATCGTTCCCCAAGAGGTCTTGATCTCGCTCACGCAGGTCGGATTTTAGCTGATGGATAGTTTTTTCGAGTTCGCCCATGTTAGTTATGCTATGATCGGGTTTGGCCTGTTTTTCAATAATGTCTATACGTGTTTCTAAGTTGCCTATTCTTTCGTCATATGATCTTAAGAGAGCCTTAAGGTCCTGAACCTCCTGGCAGAAGGTTCGTAGCTCACTTTTGGTCTTACACATCTCCTCTCGAAACATACGCAATTCCATGGCTAGATTTTTATTGGCATCCAAAGAAGTGGTATTATCCACAGCAGGTATATTAATCTGCTCAGTATTCGTGGGTTTGTCCATTTCCATCTGAATAGATTTATTCATGCTACGTACTGGCGTATTCTGATTATTACCTTTTGGCATATTAACTACACAGTCAGGACATGTCCAGATTTTGGGTATTGGGTCTTTTGTTTTCATACCTAAACAAGCTTTGTGACACATACTGCTACATACATTACACGTAATGCCATCTATCGCATTTTGGGTCATAAAGCGTCGACATGCACTGCACTTCATTGCGATGTTGTTGATCTTTTATAGATGTCGTTATCGTTACTATTAACAGATGTAGATAAATTGACTTTAGTTAGTATAAATGTAAATTTATTCACAAAATTATTCCGCATTCAAACACTCTGCCATGCGTATGTTATTCACCGTTTTAATATCAATATCTGTAGTTTGAACATCGGAAGTCGTTTTCGATTGTTTGTAAATAACAGTCGGTATATGAAAAATAACTATTATCTTCCAACAAAAACGAAACTTACTTTATTTAGCAATACTCGTATATTTAAACCTTTTTAATTCAAACACACACAATTTTAACACAAATAATATTTCACTAATTTTATCCAAAGAATGTAACTTTATGCTATTTTTAATGCAATTATTGAAGAACTACTTGCCGTTAGCACAACGACCGTAACGTCACCATTTTAATATGCTTTTATTGATTTCGTGCGTATCTATATAGATAAGAGAGGTAATGTATCTTGCGTAGACTCTCATCTCAGGGGTACCTCGTTTAGAGCCAGGACGGCATCAGAGGCAGCAGAACTGAGTAAGTGGCGCAAATAGTCTCTGTTTCAATGAGTCTCTGAGAGACGACTACATATTAGTGCCATTTGCTGTAGAGACTATGGGTCCGTGGGGTCCGCGTGCGGTGAAGTTCCTAAAGGAACTCCATCCGCGACTGGTCGTTGCTGCTGGTGATAAGAGGGATGGTTCTTTTCTTGCCCAAAGGCTTAGTATAGCCATTCAGCAGGGAAACGCAGCCAGCGTTCTTGGCACGATACCGCGGGGAGTAGGACTGTATGATAATTAAGTAACTACATTCTGTGTACTAAATATCGGGAATTTGTCATCTCATTTGTCAATGTTTCGGCTCGTTTTCGAGACGCCATTCTGAAGACTGTTGGCTTGTTTGCATGTCGTACTCATAAACCCATGTCTCGTCGCCAGTTATTATACGTTTCATAAAGGTCGGATCCGTAGAAGCTCGGGAAACCATGTCTTCAGCGACATGCTTTCGCTGCGCTCTTTGAACAAAATTGAGCTCTTTTGGAACTAATCGAGCGGCGACGCGTTTCATGCCTAAAATGTCAATGAGAATGTTGTGGACGGACTTAAAAGATATGTTCACCTCACTAGCCAACTCTCTCAGACTCATACGTCGATTTTCGAGCACTAGCTTCTTGATTTTGTCGATGTTTTCTTTGGTCGTAGCGGTTGAAAGTCTACCAGAACGAGGCAAGTCTACTACTACTTCTCGTCCTTCTTTAAAAGCCTTATACCATTCATAAGCCCTTGTTTTCGATATACACGATTCGCCGTAGGTATTTCGCAACATTTTTAGTGATTCACCACATGAAATATCATTCGAAACACAAAATTTAAGGCACACTCTTTGTTCAACAATATTTTCCATTGTAAAAATCGCCGAGAACTCAAAACTATGACCAACAATAAGTGTAGTTTAAAACAAATTAAATGACAGATCCCGCTCAAACTTTGCGCGCTAAATCAGTACAGTGCTACCAACATGCAGTAAAAAAATTAGAACGAGCTCTTTTACGCGGGTCTTTTTATTGACATATTCCCGATACTTTTTACACAGAGTTGTAGTTTTAGTTTTTTCATTATAGTTTTTAATATTGTATATAATAAAATATTGTATATTGAATATTAAATAGTGTTATTAAAAGTTGTAGATAAGTTTACAAACTTCATAGATAGCTACGTAACGGAATTTTTTATGAAATTTTCACCAACTTGTAGATGGCTGAAAATTTTGCCACCAGTATAAAATAAAATAATTATCAGGATCGTCACAGCTCATCAATGCGTGTTTTTTCTTTTTTTTTTTCTTATTAAACAATTAAAGATTAACGGACAAACACTGTGTCCACGACTCGGCTATTGCATTACTACGTTAGCTTATCGTTTATAGTATCATAAAAAGGAAATCTGCTAGCCTTTTTTACTGTGTTTTAATAGATTTACTATATTTAACATGATAAAATTTATCACTCTTATCATGTAATACACAAGGAAGGTGTCTGTAGTTTTAAACTAGACAATCTCTACTATTATATGCATATAGGCCGACCTATGAAATTTACATAATGGCTGATTTAAAGTTCCATTCTTTCGGAACAAGGAAAACTCATTAAAGAGGCAAAATTCTATAATTAGGAAGCTGAAAAATGTCATCAAAAAGTATATCTATTATCATCCTCACGATATCTTTAACCGTGGCGGTTTAAGGAAATCTACGTAATCGTCGGCGTATCGTAAGATTTCAGGTAATGCTACCGACTCAGTCTAATACTAGATTTGGAAGAGGCCCAAATCTAGCAAGAGACTGTTACGGAATAATTAAATTTTAGTATTTTATAGTAAATTTTTTACGTGGTAGGGCCATGGTGCAGCTATATTAGTGGTATAGTTGTAGCACGAATGGGTCGGCTCGACCGGGAAAGGACCACGCTCTTACAGCGTATAATGTGTAGATAACCGGAGACCTTTTTTACTGAAAACGAGGCATTCCATCTTAGTCCTCGCGGGTGACAACTAATCTGCATTTTGATTCGCAAGCGAGGATAGATGTAGATGTCTATGGGCCACAGCAACCACTTACCATCAGGTGGACTGTGTGCTCGTTTGTCACCCTACCCTATAAAAAAAATGTATCTTATATACTTATCCTTACTCTCAACAAGTACTTCTGTACAAATTATTCAGTATTGTTGCGCGCCACTATTAATGTCTTGTACATGGCAACACTAGTTACCATCAGTGCCCTCTAGTGTCGAGTAGCAGAACTAGGACTAGTCAAGATCCTTCTAGAAATTTCGGAACCGATATGTACTCGAACATTCTAGATGTCGCTACAGTAGAAGGTTCTGGAAACTATCTGAGGCCCTATATAAGGCCGGTACAGATCACGACCGAGTCAGTATTGAATTGGCGATATAAGCGGATACTTCGAAGTGATATAACTGCGAACTAAAGTAGTACAATTGTGTTTTATTATTAGTGTGTTTTTAAGTTGTAATTAGTGTTCCGTAATTAAAGTGTCAATTTTGGTAATTCAATCGGCAGTTTTAATTATCTCGAACCCCAAGCTCGTAACAATTGGTGTCAGAAGTGGGATCAAATATGCCGATTTTACCTAAAGACGACACGGAGGGTATCCGTATCCGAAGTCAACGCCAACAGGAGACGGACCAGAGACGATTTGGTAATGCAACGCCGCAAACGTCGGAGGGCCAGCGGCTAACCACGGAGGCCGGCCCGTCAGCAGCTCCTGCATCTGCAGCACCTGACTTAGGTGCTCTGATGATGATGCTGCAGAATCAGGCTCGCCGACAGGAGGAACAGGCTCACCGACAGGAGGAACAAGCCCGCCGACAGGAGGAACAGGCCCGCCGACAGGAGGAACAGACTCGTCGGTTGGAAGAGCAGCTCAAACGCTATAAGGAACAGCAGATGCTCCTCATGAAGGACCTTTACGCTACCCTCGGGAAAGAGATAAAGGAGGTGAAGGATAGGGTTGCTCAATATGACAACCGCCTGTCGGAAGCTGAAACCCGAATCGACCAAGTATGCAATCGGGTTGACAACGTGATGGCTGACGTGAAGAAAACCCTGAACGTCCTCAAACATGGAGATGGAATTACAGCTCCTGTGGTAGCTACAACACCTTCGCTAGGTGGATTATTCAAAGTGCCGCCGTTCGACGGGACTTCTTCCTGGTTGGCCTACAAAATCCAGTTCGAGGCTGTTATGAAGGCGAACGACTGGAATAAAAGTCAGGCCATGACTACTCTCACTATAGGCCTACGCGACCAGGCCTTAACTGTTTTGGAAGCTCTCGGTAAGGAAGTGGCTTACGAGCAGCTCCTGAGGCATTGGAGACGAGATATGGCGACATTCACCTGGAACACGTCTTTCGTGCGCAGCTCAAAGACCGCGTGCAACGCAGCAACGAAAACCTGCAGCAGTGGGCCCTTGAGGTGGAGAAGCTGGTTCGAAAAGCATACCAGTCTGTACCTGCGGTCATTGTAGGGAACCTGGTGCAGATATTCATCGACGGCATTCGCGACCTTGAAGTCAGAGCTGCTGTGAGGGTCGGGCACCACGAGACGCTTAAGGACGCGTTAGCCCATGCACTGGAGGTGGAAGCCGTGCGGCATGATCATCGTTCCCATCGCGTTAGGGAGGTTGCAGCAGCTACAGTTCGCGACCGCAATAAAGGATACAGCCCTAGGTGCTACGGCTGTGGGAAAAGGGGCCATCTTCGATCCAGCTGCTCTAAACGAACTGTAGAAAGGGATGGTGATCGATCTCGAGAGGGTAGTATGGCTTGCTGTAGTATGGCGATGCTGTTGCATCGCCCAGCAGCAGCAGGGAAACTGGCGGGTGCTGACTGATGTTAGAAGAGGTACTCCTAAGATTGTCGGGACGGGACAGTAATGCTCGGGACGAGCATGTCTTAAGAGGGGACAGTGTTGCGCGCATTTATTAATGTCTTGTACATGGCAACACTAGTTACCATCAGCACACTCTAGTGTCGAGTAGCAGAACTAGGAGAGTCAAGATCCTTCTAGAAATTTCTGAACCGATATGTACTCGAACATTCTAGATGTCGCTACAGTAGAAGATTCTGAAAATTATCTGAGGCCCTATATAAGGCCGGTATAGACGGCGACCCAGTCAGTATTGAATTGGCGATACAAGTGAATACTCCGTAGCGATACAACTGCGAACTAAAGTGATGAGTAGTACAATTGTGTTTTGTTATTAGTGTGGTTTTGAGTTGTAATTAGTGTTCAGTAATTAAAGTGTCAATTTTGGTAATTCACTCGGCAGTTTTTAATTGTCTCGAACCCCAAGCTCGTAACGATTGGTGTCAGAAGTGGGATCAAATCGTGCCGATTTTACTTAAGGACGACACGGAGGGTATCCGTACCCGAAGTCGGACCAGAGACGATTTGGTGGTGCAACGCCATAGACGTCGGAGGGCCAGCTGCCGACCACGGAGGCCAGCCTGTCAGTAGCTCTTGCATCTGCAGCACCTGACTTAGGTGCTCTGATGATGATACTGCAGTAGCAGGCCCGCCGACAGGAGGAACAGGACCGTCGGTTGGAAGATCAACTGCAGCGTGGTATGGAAGAGCAGAAGCTCTTCATGAAGAACCTTCACGCTACCTTCGGGAAAGAAATAAGGGAGATAAAGGATAGCGTTACTCAACACGACAACCGCCTGTGGGAAGCTGAAACCCGAATCAACCAAGTGAACGGGTTGACAACGTGATGGCTGACGTGAAGAGAACGCTGGACGACCTCAAACTTGGGGATGAAACTACAGCTTCCGTTGTAGCTACAACACCTTCGCTACGTGGATTCAAAGTGCCGCCGTTCGACGAGACTTCTTCCTGGTCGGCCTACAAAATCCAGTTCGAGGTTGTCATGAAGGAGAACGGCTGGAATAAAAATCAGGCCATGACTGCTCTCACACTAGGCCTGCGCGACCAGGCCTTAACTTCTGGAAGCTCTCGGTAAGGAAGTGACTTACGAGGAGCTCCTTGGGGCATTGGAGGCGAGATATGGCGACGCTCACCTGGAACACGTCTTTCGTGCGCAGCTCAAAGATCGCGTGCAACGCAGCAACGAAAACCTGCTGCAGTGGACCCTTGAGGTGAAGAAGCTGGTTCGAAAAGCATACCATTCTCTACCTGTGCTCATTGTAGGGAACCTGGTGCAGACATTCATCGACGGCATTGAATTCAGAGCTGCTGTGAGGCTCGTGCACTACGAGACGCTTAGGGACGCCTTGGCCCATGCACAGGAGGTGGAAGCCGTGTGACAGGATCGTCAGGGAGGTCTCAGCAGCTGCAGTTCACGACCACAATAAAATATACAGCCCTAGGTCCCACGGCTGTGGGGAAAGGGGCCATCTTCGATCCAGCTGCCCTAAGCGAACTGTAGTAAGGTGATCAATCTCGAGAGGCTAGTGTGGCTATCCTGGCTGATGTTAAAAGAGATTCGAGCTCACAAACTCATGATGAGAATTGCCTAATCATCAATGGCGAGCTCAACGGAACGCCGTGTAAACTGACCATAGACACTGGAGCCAAAGTGTTGTCAGTTTCCAACTTATAAGTCAGTTCCTAGGGGACTTCGTAGTCCCTGACTTATAACAACCGAGAACGCATTAATTTGATGATAGCCACCGGTCAGCGCATACCCGTCCGTGGAGACGAGGAGCGTTGAAGCTAAGCAACATTATCTACCCGCATAATGTCATCATAGCTGATATAATGGATGACTGCATCCTGGGCCTAGACTTTATGAGGAAGAATTATTGTGAGATTAACGTTAAGCAAGGTGTTTTGAAATGTGGACAAGAGGAACTTTTCGTGGAAGGGGCGTTACCAGTGAATGTGTACAGCCTTAACAAGATTGTTCTGCCGCCGAGATCGGAAACGATTGTGCCGGTTAGTCTTCCTCAGAATTCAGGGCAAGCTCATCGTTGTGTACTCGTGGAAAGAGTAGATAATGACCTTCCATGGAAAGTGGCTCGAACCTTGGTCAGAACCACCAACATCTCAATAGTACGTGTGCTGACTCTTTGTAATTAGGAACAGATTATAGAAAAAGGCACACTGGTTGGTACTTGTGAAAGTGGATTAGTTGCGTCAGTGTTAATATCTATCGACTGGGACCCCCAGCAAGTATGCACAAACGAGAGTGACCACACTTTTAGAAGACTATCGCAGCGTTCTCTCCCCGAATGAAGTGGTCAAGATGAAGAAGTTGTTACACAAGTACGCCGATGTTTTCCCGTAAAACGATGCTGACATAGGAAAAACTGGCTTAGTTCAACACAAAATAAACACAGGAGAAAAATTGCCTATCCGTCAGCGGCCAAGAAGATTGCCGGTAGCACGAGAAAAGGAAGTGGAAACAATTATTTAGGGAATGGTGAAGGGTGGTGTTATTGAAACTTCATCTAGTCCATGGTGTTCACCTGTGGTGCTGATAAGGAAGAAGGACGGCAGTATGGGTTTTTGTATTGACTAACGCCATCTGAACGGCGTTACGAAGAAGGACAGCTATCCCTTTCCAAGAATTGATGACACGCTGGACATGCTTACAGGAGTAAAGTGGTTTAGCACGCTGGATCTGAAAAGCGGCTACTGGCAGGTTGAAATTGACCCTAAGGACAAGGAAAAAACTGTATTCTCGACAGGAAAGGGTCTGTGGGAATTTAAAGTTATGCCGTTTGGATTGTGCAATGTTCCAGCAACGTTTGAAAGGTTAATGGAGCTTGTACGTACCGGGCTAACTGGCGATGCCTGTCTGGTCTACTTGGATGATATCATTGTTGTAGACCGTACGTTTGAGGGACACCTTCAAAATCTGGAATGCGTGCTCATGAAGATCCAGAGTGCCAACCTCAAGTTGGATCCAAAGACATGTTCACTATTCAAACGCAAGTTAGCATTTTGGGGTGTGTATATTAGTGTCGGACGAAGGTATCTGCACGGATCCAGAGAAAATTGCCGCTGTCAAGGATTGGCCGGTTCGAAACGACAAGACGCAGGTTAGAGCATTTTTGGGTTTGCGCTCCAGTTATCGGCGGTTTGTGAAGAACTTTGCAGATATAGCCGAACCTCTGCACAAGCTAACCGCGGAGAAGCGACATTTCTGCTGGGATGAAAGTTGCGATATCGTATTCCAGGAGCTCAAGGACCGTCTGTGTAAAACATCTATTTTGAGGTACCCTGATGCGGGCAAGGAATTTATAGTTGACACAGACGCAAGTGATATAGGACTAGGCGGTGTGTTGTCTCAACGGAATGGTGATCAAGAGGTTGTGATAGCGTACTTCAACAAGTCGTTGTCAAAGTCGGAAAGGAACTATTGTGTCACAGGACGGGAATTGCTTGCTGTGATAAAGTCATTGCAGCATTTTAGCAAATATCTTCTAGGCCGGAAATTTCACTTACGAACTGACGATGCTGCACTGAAATTGCTATTGTAGTTTTAAAAAATTCTGAAGGATGAGTTGCGAGATGGATTGAACTACTGCAGGAATACGACTTTGTGATCGAACATCGCAGCGGGAAATCTCATGGCAACGCAGATGCATTGTCAAGAAGACCTTGTCCTGAAGATTGCAAGCATTGTACTAGGCAAGAGGGTAAGGAAGTGATATCTATGAGGATGCTTAGGACAGATCAGCTCAGCAATGAGTGGAAGGACAGCCTACAACATGCACAGCAGGAAGATTCGGACATCAAGCCAATTCTGGAATGGATGAAGGCTAGTGCTCCTAAGCCCAAGTGGAGCGACGTCACAGCGATGAGTTCGAACACGAAAAGCTATTGGGCCCAATGGGACAACTTACTGATTCAGGATGGACTCCTGTGCCGTAAATGGGAAAATGTTCGGAGAAACAGCTGTCATTTGCAAATAGTTGTCCCTAAGGCTAAAGTACTCGATGTTCTACAGCTATATACTACAATGGTTGTTCAGGAGGCCATCTGGGAGTTAAACGAACTTTACTGAATATCCGGGAACAGTTTTACTGGGCCCACTGTCGTGACGATTTCGAGGACTGGTGTCGCAAATGTACAAGTTGTGCGGCTGTAAAGGGACCTAAGACTCGTAGTAGAGGTGCATTGAAATTGTACAATGTTGGTGCAGCATGGGAGAGGATATCCCTTGACGTTGCGGGCCCGTTTCCGGAAAGTGAAAGTGGTAACAAGTATTTTATAATTGTGATGGATTACTTCACTAAGTGGCCAGAAGTCTTCGCCATTCCAAATCAAGAAGCTTCAACAGTTGCAGATAAACTAGTTTATGAAGTCTTCTGTCGTTTTGGAGTACCTTTAGAGATTCACAGCGATCAAGGAAGGAATTTTGATTCTCATATATTTCAGGAAGCTTGCCGAGTTATGGGTACTCAACAACAAGAACAACTTCATACCACCTAGAATCTGATGGATTGGTTGAACGATTTAATCAGACATTGGGGGAAGTAT
Source organism: Parnassius mnemosyne (assembly GCA_963668995.1). Lineage (NCBI taxonomy): Eukaryota > Metazoa > Arthropoda > Insecta > Lepidoptera > Papilionidae > Parnassius > Parnassius mnemosyne. The sequence goes on from CAVLGL010000081.1 coordinate 8,936,855, forward strand.
CTAGCAAAAGTTGTGGAAAATTGGCAACGAGACTGGGACAACCACATACAACCGTTTTTGTTGTCATATCGCGCACAAAGGGTTCTGTAGCATCATAATACCCGTTTCTAGTAGGGAAGCCCCATTAAATTGTTAATTTATTTTATTTTTATTATTTGTTGTTATAGCGGCAACACAATTTGTGAAAATTTCAACTGTCTACCTATTACGGATCATTAGATAGGTACACCCCGATGACAGACAGACAGACGGACGGACGGACGGACGGACGGATAGACAGCGTAGGCTTCGCAATAAGGTCCTGTTGATTACCCTTCGGATACGGAAAAATAAACAGTTTTAAATTATAATGACTGTTGGCCAATGAAAACACAATATCCAAATTAAACTATTTATTTGCCATAACAGGCAGTCATTTAAATATCATAATAATCAGAAATTACATAATAAAAAAGCATTCCCTAACATAAGGGTTATTATGTGCACCCATTATTTTTTGAAAATGCGAAAGATTGAAAAACCTACACTGATCATTAGAAACCTATAAATATTCCATGACCAAATAAATAAACTTATGTACTCAACTTTAATATACTTGAGACTTGTAATAATACAACGAATTTATAGATTTCAAATCACCGTATATACAATATGATTGATTGTATTTAAACTAATTGCAGCTTAAATAAAATATTGATAAGAGAGACCCTGAATTTATATTATTTTATCGAGTACTTACAAGTCATAAATGCTTTGGAACAACAATAAAAATAACTACTAACGAATTTTCTAGAATTTAAAGTAATTCATGAAGCGAACGGATAATAATTTAAACATTCAATAACATCTCGCATAAAATAACTTTTTATGATATGAAATTAAATTAGGGAAAAATAGATCATAAAAGTATTTAACTTTAGATATTTTATTTGTTTAACAAAATTTAAACTGTAGTTCCTATCAACTCTTTTTATAAATGAATAGATAAAACGATAAACACCATACAGCCACTTCATAAGTCTTTAAACTTATATTATACTAATCAATATAAAAGTTATAATCGGTGACATATTTGTTATTTTTATACTGGATAATAGGACTAATAAACATAATATATGTCCATTGTATAGTGCTTTTAGAGACAAACTCTAAAGCGTGACTAGGAAGAGGACAATTAAATTAAAACTTTAAAAAATAATGAACATTGTTAGAACTGTCTGTAAGTATATGCCTAGAATAACCATGTACTACAGAAATACGAAGTATAAAAATAATACAAATATATTTCAATAACGTGGTACTTAGGTTTTTCGGGAGTTACTTCAAATATCTAAATAACATAAGACTAACATTTTTTGCTAACCTTTTTAATTTCACCGAGGACAATTTGTTTATTATCAATAATTTTAATACAAAGCGTGTAGCCAATATATTTAATAACAATTAATATCTCAAACAATGAGATTAGAAATATCTCGCAACACCAAAGCGTGAAGAAAATTATGGCGTTCAAACTTAACTTCACACATTCAATGGCACTTGCTTATAAAGACGAAAATTGAAGGTTTAAACACCTAACATTTACATTTAATTGTGCGTTAGACGCCTTAATGAACTAAATATATTATTATAAGAGCTGTATCCATTAAAACCACATATTTATGAAAACAATCATATATCAATGCAATAATACACATTCAATCAACTTGACACCACTCAAGTTTACCTACATTTATATAACGGTTATTGCTAATATGTTAATAATAAATATCATTAACTTCGATTATTTACGTTCTAATATACAACTGTATCTTTATTTTGTAATGAAAATATCATATCAAAATAAAGATACAGTCATTATAAGAGATAGTAATATTTCTCTCCAGGTGTAAAATGATACAAACAGTAAGTATGATAATTTGTGAGTTAAAGTTACTGTCTATAATTTTTCCACGATCTGCTCAGCTCTATACAAAACGAAACAACGTAGTAGTATCTAGCCGGTATTCAGAGCAAATCTTAAGTTTAAACTCAAACTTCTCAATATCAAAATTTGAGTCTAGACCATCATTTTTGTTAAGCAAATTTTGCCATTGTAAAGTTTGACTTGAAGCTCGAGTAAGTCTCTAGTGTTAATTTTTATTAATTTTAAAAACTACATTTAGTTATAAAAGCCTAAAGATACAAACATATGGTGTCAAGTGTTGCACGCTAATCAAGCATTCCATTAAAAATTATGTTTTTTTTTTCAACTTATATGTGGTAAGGAAATTGCGTTTAAAACGCAAATACATCTCAGACACTTTATAGACTAAGTACTAACTAAATTATAGGAATACTAACGCCAGAGGTTATAAACTAAGTGTATGAAATAAAAAACACATTATACTCATACTTGAAATAGACCATAATAATGTATATGCAGTATATTGTTTATGTACTCTGGATTAGCATTCAGTCTTCAGTCATGACTGAAAACAAATGCCGTGTAACGATACTTTAATACGGCAAGATTGTTTTTCGTAACATTAGTTATTGCCTTTTAGAAAGTCTCATAATTTGTCATACCATCATTTTTTTTCCTTTACAAATATATGAAAATACATTACAAAGAAAAAAAAAACAAAATATGAAAAACAGTTCTGCTATCACACGTTTAAATGAGAACTTGCACCAGTAGTATTTTTCTTTATCGCCGTACTTTACACAAACATTCGTTTTCATAATATCTTGAAGCATTAACTTATTAGAGATCCATGCTAAAGGTCTCCTGCGACTCATCGAAGGAGATGGAATTGGAGCGAGGTTTCTGAGTAGGAGTGGTAGGTGTTTGCGACACCGAACCTGGGTTCCTCAGCAGTGCTGCTGGTAAGTTGCACTTAGGCGGAGTTTGTGAGATCGGAGACTGTCGGAGCGACATCATGAATGACCTCTCATACACTATCCTGGTACCTGAAAGTAGAAAATACTAGGTTTAAAAAGGTTAGTGTATATTATTTACACACACATTGTATTATTTACACACACATCCTTAAGGGAAGTAGCCGGTCATTCCCAACACGAGTATCCTCTGATTACTCACTGGTAAGTCTCAGTATTAGGCTGTTAACAAGATTACCGAAATAAACGTATTATTTATTTATTATTTATTTATATTGTATTAAGATTAACGCGACGTGGTGGCGGAGTAAGATAACCCATTACCCCATTTAATCTCATGGATGTCACAAGATTCAACTCTGGAGAACGCCAGAAAGATGTTATGGCTCTGCCGTATATGTCAAATGCCATCTCGTAATTGCCAAAATACCCATAACTACGGAATGCAGCATCAAAGGCGCTAGACGAAATCATAAATCTATACAAATAAATAAATTTGAAGTGTGTGTTGTAATGTCAATGCATATGAAAGTATAAACGGTACTTATAACAAAAATACCCTTTTAAAAATTTTTGTTTTTGTCTGTCTGTCTGTTTGTTCCGGCTAATCTCCGAAACGGCTGGACCGATTTTGACGGGCCTTTCACTCGCAGACAGCTGATGTCATAAGGAGTAACTTAGGCTACTTTTATTTTAGAAAAATAATTAGGGTTCTTCGCAAAGAAAATTAAAACCCTAAATTACCCGCGGGCGTAGTCGCGGGGAACAGCTAGTCTTCCATAAGATATTAAGTTGGTGATAAGATAAGATATTCTATTATTAGCTTTCTATTTGGATGTTTATGTAATGGTACAATTTTTTTATACGATATTCTTTGCAGACATCTGTGGTAAATTCAATGTGCCTGAGTAATTCACTGACTACCCACTCTGGATGTAGAGCTTTGACACATGTAGACATTCCACATATTACTGAACTTGAATAGTTGAATTCTGTGTAGGATTGTTATTTGTTTGTAATAGGCCTCCCCTAAAGATTGCCTCATTTGCCACAGTTGCCACGCTTGACAGACGGTACAAGTGACGTTTTTTTTTATTTATTACACGCCGCTGTCCTTCTCCTAGTTTGTTTACCTTTGTCGCTTCTTACGACACCCACCATGGGACGATAATAATAATAGAGTAGATATACTTACACCGCCACTAATTTCTTTAATTGTATGGTATGTTTTCAATCTTAAATTGTCATAAAACTGTCACTTAACGGACTATAGTCATTTTAAATATAATAAGTACTCTTAGAATTTACACTTTTTATAAATACTGTCAAAATATTTTGCTTCTTAAGATGGACGTTAAATTTTAGCGTCCATTTGATTAACCCAATTTAATACGCTGTTGCTCTGTCCTGTATAAACTGTATTAGTATCATGAACAGAACCAGCCCGAACACATTCTGTCATAAGTAGGTGCAATTTGGGAAGAAATAAAGTCATAGTTGCTATGTGGAGAGGCTCAATATATATTTTTTTTTAAAAATACGTTACCTCCACACTAGGATTTTCTCTTGTTCGTGGAAGCAGTTTACAAACACAAATTTCACAAGGACAAACATCCAGACCCGGAACAATTATTTGTAGGCCATACAAATACTTGTTCCGTGCGGGATTCGAACCCGCGCCCCCCAGCGCAGCAACTCATTGCTAAGCCACTGCGCCACGACGCCGTCAATATTCCGACGAAAAGTTAAAATTTTTAATACTTTGAATTGTTGAGATCATAACCCAATTAAATATTCATAATATAATATAATATATGTATAAATCCATTGTTTATGTATTATGTTTTAAACATTATTATTAAAAAGTCTACTTTTATGGTTTCCATGCAGGCGTAAAACTTGTAGACATAAACAAATAATTTGAACGTGTAAAAGCCTGCAAAATGATAAACTTTTGTATGAGAGTACAAATATATCTATCTATCACTCTGTACATAAAATGCATTACATAAAATTCTGACTGCAAATACAAGATAATACCGAAGTTTATCTGAAACCTACGTAGGTATAAAAAGTAGACATCAACTCTAGCAATATCTCAGCCATTTAATTTATAGAACACGACAATGTTTTATTTATTAATTTTATTATCAGTTAACCGTTCTGTAGGTATGTTATGCATAAAAAATATAAGATAAAGTATATTAACTTTTAAAGGTCATTTGACATGTGATTAAACTAAGATTCCGTGTTTGGATTTCTGCGAGACAAAACGTTATTTTATTTGATTTACAAGTTAAAGAAATTTACGCGGAATACATAATTAATTAATTCAAAATAATTAAAAATATTCCATTTGCACTTTCAATAGTTTCTTAAGCATAATCAGAAATATAAATATATCGTTTTCGAACTTATAAGCATTAGTCATAAGACTTATTGTTACTATGTAAGTTAGATGTAAATATTTTAGAATATCAGTCCTCGTTTATCTAATCTATAAAAATAATAAGTGATAAAAAATCAATATATCTTAATATTTAAATAATAGAGCTATTAGAATTCAAATTTTGTTAACTAAAATGGAATTATATCATGTCTTAAAAATATATCAGCCACTTGACTAATTTTGAAACTAACTAGACGAATGTTTCTGTATAACTGGACTAATAAAAATCGTTGATGTAGATTAATTATTTATAATCCAATGAGCTAGAATAATTAATTGATCGTATCGTAATTAAAGATTACGATACGATCAATCCAACTTGGGAGCAGAGTCTTGTTTTACAATGCACAAGTTCTATTGTAAATATGTGGTAAAAACAAACGATAAAAGCTATATAGTTCCTTTTATTAAAAAAAAATTCTAACATTGCTTTTAAAATTACTAATAGGGGAAGTATTTACCACTTTAACTAAGCTCTAAATGCTTGTGTTAATAATTTTAGTTTACGACATTACACTTATGAGTTTCGAATTCTGTATACGCTACTATCACTTTGTAATTAAATTTTTATTCGGTCATTAATGAGGGAATTTTTACTTCGTATTCCTTGCGTTTTTTTTTTTACTATTTTTAATTACTTATTTTCAGCCAGTTAGTAGTAAAATAATTTAAAAAAAAATCCATTGCAGAAATTTTATCCTACTGTGGGCGGCTCATGCCCAAATGTAATAATTAGCATGTAAGCAAATACAGATGTAGGTATAATAATCGTTATGTTGAATTGGCTTATCACATCGAAGTAAACAGAGTCTCATACGGTGACATAATAAGTTACACGTGTTGTTAAAATATGAGTATCGTGTAGTCATGTTATGTAATACAAACGAATGTAATAAAATAGATATAAATGAGTCTATAATCATGCACCATTAAAGTTTAATCCCATTTTAAATATTTTAGAATTAAATTTGTTTAGACAGAGCTCGATAATGGCCCAGCCATTTGGTAAGATAGCGTACTTTTATTTTTGTTTATCCGTGCACACGTGTTTATTATTATCACGGCCTTGACCGATTTGGTTACACTGAATTGGGTTTACCTCTTTGCAAAATTAATTTTTAAAATTGTTTCTTTTAAAATCGATGTTTGGTTTTACAATTAAAATTCCATTACAAGTATAATAAACAAGTTACAAAATACAGATAAGATAACGATTCATTTCTGTATACAATGTGTATAACCTATATTATTTTATACACATTACACATTTGGGAAGCACGTGGTCTGTCGTTTGCACCAAAATTGTAAGAAGGGGTGGGCGCAAGAAGTAACAATTTCGCGCATGTACGCAGCGCTTTTGCGCACTGGAGCTCTACCGATTCCAATACGTCTCTACAAAAGCTTCTCTACTAATACCTTTGAATGTTATCATTAAAACAAAATAGCACGTGTTATTTAACCTTGAAATAGTATCTTTAATAGCATTTATTGCGAATAAGAATTGTATCTGAGCGAAATATAAATTCAAGGTCGATCACGCCACCTTACTAAAACGATTTATCTAATATGCGTGACGCGGCTAACTCTCCAACTCATAATACGCTAAATTAGACACAATTTCAAGCGTTTGAATCGCTTTTATTCCTGGGTTAATGAACTAACACGATGGTTATTGTCAACAATACACCTAACCTAGTTTTGTATTCAATGTCTGATAATAAATATAAACAGATTAACAGACCCGGCAAGTTATATAAGTATTATCGAATATGATAAAGGATTTTTTCACTGCGCAATATCGCAGTATTTTTGGTTTTAGTTATATTATTATTTTTATAAACCTATTTCGTACGATGATAGAGTAAAAAAATTACCTCCGGGAGTAGTGGAGTAAATTGTGCCACCAGGTGTACTGGAGTAAACATCAGGCATCTGCGCTGGATCTGTGATGAGGACCCTTCTTGAAGGAATTGCTTGGCTGTGTGTTGCCTGCCTAGCTATCGGTGATGCTGACATTCTCAATATATAATTTATTTACTTTTAAAATTCAAAATCACAGTCACTGACACAACTAGTAGCTCGAGAAGACGTGGATCGTGGACTGAGCCGAAGTTGAACCGGCGCCTAAAATAAATACGCCCGCCAGCTTGCAACGCACACTACAATGAAACAATGTAAACATAACACACACGCGCAACGTAATATCAAAACAGACATAGATCAACAGCTAGACTAACCCGTTTATTGAATTTCAATTTCATACTAGTTTAGCTCTAAGAAGTTTTTTCATATAATATGTGTTATGTGGTTTCTTTTTATCACGCTTTTATTAGCTTGGTATGTTTTTCTTGGTATGATTTTCATCCCCTTCAAAACGTCGGATTGATTTGAAACTTCGTACACTTATCAAGTATCAATGACAATGCAATAATTTAAATAATTTGTCCCATTATCCTTGCCAGGATCATCAGGATTAGCGATTGTTTCATCCCTGATATCCGGTAGTGTCTTTGTACCAAGTGCACGTATAGAGTAAAACTTTCCGGATATGGAGCCTGAGAAACGGCTACTACATCCAAGGAAGGCAGCAGACGCTCAAATTTCCCATCTCCCACATAAGTTACCGACTTTAAATTAAAAAAAAACACGAACAACGATTAAAAAAAACTAAAAAAAAATACGTTTTTGTAGATAACCGAACTAAAAAGTAGAAAATAATTTTGAATAAGTTTAAAATAAGAAAATAGTAATTAACATAAAAAATCATTTTATTGTAAAAAAGCGTGGGGTGCTTGATCTCATTTGTAGTAAATATTTTTGTGGATATTTGTAAAATTAGCGTCATCATAAAATATCTGAAAAAGCACTACAGCACTAAAGTCACTATAATGTCACTAGTCACTGAGCTATGTAGCTGTTGGTGTTAAAATTTTAACAAACATATTTAATCTAAAACTTAACCGTGATAGCTAAAAGGATAAGTTAAAATTACACAACTAAATGATTTAAAGTAAGTTAAAACTACCAGAGTTCAATCCCGACAGCGCACAAAATTCGAGGATACGACTATGTGAAGTCCGCTAACACGCCGCGTGTAGTGCATCGTGGCCATCTTTTCCCTAGCTCCTAATCTCTCTCATCATTATTGCCTATCACAACTCCACTACTGACTATTTGCTGGCGCCAAAAACCACCACGTAAAGTAATTTTGACCAACAAACGCACGTACACTCATTTGAAATACATTACATTAGATTATGTGGCAATCAGTCTGACAGTCAATTTTTTTTCTAGGTGGTAGGAGTCCCTTTCTGCCTAGGAGTCCGTATGGATAGGTACCCTTTTACTTTTACGTAGTTCTGCTACAAAAAGCAGTGATTGTTCTAGTCCGAAGGGTGTATAGAGACAGTATAATTATAATTACACAGGTGATTTGAAGTTAGGTGTAGGTATATACGGACTTACCATCACTTCAGTTTTATAAAGAAAATCAGGTAAATATGTCATTTTTGTAAAATTTGAAACGCAATAGGCAATCCATTTTTTTTTTAGGTAGATATTGATCACTTCAAACTTCGTCGTTAGTCTTTGACAACACACACGAAGTGGAATTTTATTTTATTATTAATACTCACACATTGACCAAAGTTAGTGCGTAGTTTTTGTAGAGTTTAAAACGGTTATGGCTGATATTATGTCGACCAATTTATACAGCGGCTTGTTTATCATAGAGTCGACTGGCTGATTATGAGCCGAGTGCAAATCCGGAAACAATAGTTTGAATAAATTATCAGGATTTACAGCGGTCTAGTGAGACTACGGAATAATGCCATGTTGAATATATTACCTAAATACAGTGTTTAAGTAATGTTACGTATCTACTGGAACTGTCACTATTAAAATACTTTTTAAATTTCTATTTTGATGGTACGTGACAACTGCAGCCAACTTCAAACAAAAATAGCTTTATCTGGGCGGATGCGTTTTCACCTCTAAGGACTAAAATGGAATGCCTCACAGTTATACACTTTAACCTTACGCACTTTAGACGCCCATTACACGCCTAGGCAAGAGTCAATCAGTTCGATTAATCATGACTGAGGTTTGAATGATGGAATAATTTGGATATTACACGCTCATGCTGACTGATCGTCAGTCAAACCCAAATTTTCGGAGTGAAAGGACGTACCTATAAACTAAGTTCATTTTCGATTCACCATTTAATTATAATTTTATATCTTGAAAAGAAAAAGAAAAAACGAATAGGAAAAATTGTAATATTTAATATCATTTTACCCATTTTAATTTAACGCGCGCAAATGTTAGACCTCTTGGAGTGCATAATCGATACGCGGCTTTATTTGAAACGCATTTATGGACGAAAAATAAGCTTAACTTTTACATTTATTCGTATAGGGTGGATGCCCCTATTACCAGCCTTTTAGTGCCAATTTCAATTTCCTTTTGTGTATCTAATGCCAGCATAGCATAGGGCTATGCCTTTTGAGTTTTTGGTAGGTACCTATTGAAGGTAAATTTTAGGGGCACTGAAATAAATTCATAACAACTTTTAATTTTAAATCATGCATGTCACAAGTATGGAATATGTATTAAGATAGACGACAACAATTATTTTATTTTAATGTTTTACTTCTTACCTTACTGTGGTTTAGCTTTAAGCAGTTACATTTTATCTTTTAACACTAAACAATTAATTAACATAATATTATAATAAAAATTATGTATTATAGGTACACCGATTTCTTATAATTTAATAATCCAAGTTTTTGAATCTTTATCATCATTTCAGCCCTTCACAAGTCGACTACAGAACATCATCCTCCATAGACTGCCGCAAAGCATGGTCCTGAACCACTTTCCTTTTTATGACTTTTTCATTTATGTTCTTAAGTTATAATAAAATTAGTATTACTGAGTTGTAGTTAATTACATTTATTGTTTGTTTTTGTCTTTCCGAAAAAATAATTAAATATTGTATGGTGTTCTTAACATATACCAAATGTCTGAAAAGCAAGTACGTATCATTTGTTAAACTTTTAAATCAAACACCAATTTTAAAATATAGACGAATTGACCATAACTTACTTAACTATAAAATAAGTTATGTTTTTTTATACAGGATAGGGTGACAAAAGAGCACACAGTCCACCTGATGGTAAGTGGCTACTATGACCCATTGACATCTACATCTATCCTCAATATAGACTCAAGATGCAGATGCGTTGTCACCCGTGAGGACTAAGATGAAATGCCTCTTTGCCAGTAAAAAGGGTCTCCGGTTCTCTACACTCACCATACGAAACACAGCAGCGTTAAGCTACTATTCTACGTTGATTTTCTGTGTGAGTTCAAATTAATGATATTTATTCTAGTTTATGACAGCCCTGATTTACATTACGTGGTTGAAATAAGGTACATCTTATTATAGTTCATTTCAAATAGGATGGCAGGATTCCACTTGAGACTTAGCAATTACAGCTGTAATGTTAATCTATTGTTGTGTGATTATTTTATTGCTTTAACACTTGAAGTTAAGCATCTGTTGATAATAATGAACCAGTATAGCTGGAATGACGAATTTTGGTACTTGAACATTAAAACAAATTAAATTGTAGATAAAAAACCTTTATTACTTTTAACTTAACTATTTTAAATACTTAAACTATTTTAAACTTCCGAGGGATCGGATACAACCATTTATAATAAATACGTGTGAGGACACAGATACCGATGAATGTTCTTCAGAGTGATTGATTAAACAAAATATTAACAAGTTGTTATAAGTATTTAAAATAGTTAAGTTAAAAGTAATAAAGGTTTTTTGTCTACAATTTAATTTGTTTTAATGTTCAAGTACCAAAATTCGTCATTCCAGCTATACTGGTTCATTATTATCAACAGATGCTTAACTTCAAGTGTTAAAGCAATAAAATAATCACACAACAATAGATTAACATTACAGCTGTAATTGCTAAGTCTCAAGTGGAATCCTGCCATCCTATTTGAAATGAACTATATTTACGTCAAACCAAATAACAGTCGGGCGACTGACATTATGCACTCCATAAATTTCCTATATCTAATTACAGCCCCATTAATTTCCACTAAAACAAAATAAAAAACTTATATATTTAAACAAAAATAGCTGCATTACTATGTCTATAGTCACATTCATACAAATCAAAAGGCCTAAAGATGAGCTAATGTAAAATATGCTTATGTTTTGATTTTTAATTTAACACTGTTAGGTTTAAAACTGTGAGGTAATATTTGAAATATACTTTCTTCGAATTACGAAGAATTTTTAGCCGAACATATTTGTAGTTAAGACTACTAGAAATCTTATTTACGAAGTAAAAAGGCGGAAAGGCTGGAATTAGGGGCGTGGCTGATATTAGGGGCATCCAACCAACCCGGGGTTTTTCGTGTCCCACAACTCGGGGAGAGACTGAAAATTTAAAATAAAATGTTTTTCTGGCTGAAACACATTTGGTGGGAGTGGCGACGGGCTGCGCGAGCGCGTAGAAGCAGCCTCTTCAATATATTCTGCGTCCGCCTCCATTGCTGTCTAAGCGTTGACTGACGCGTGATTGACGAAATGCCATTACACGTTCAATCAAAATTCGTGACTGATAGTTGATTGACGTAAAAATCAAAATATCCAGATATTTGTCAATCAATTTCATGCAACCGTCAATCACCGCATTACACGATAGGTTATTCGTCAATTACAACCGTGATTGTTGTAAAACTGACAGCAAAACCTACCGTGTAATGGGCGTCTTACCCTTTAGAACGAACCACAAGAGTGCAAGCACTGTTTTTTGCGGTATAAATAGATAAGAGAGTGGTACGTCTTAGACGGAGCCTTAGGCAGAAAAAGGGTCCTAACAAGTAAAAGGAGTGCTTCGTTTGGAACAACGATGGGCAACAACAAAACTATCAATTATAATTTAAAATTAAAAATTTTGTACAACCTACTTCAATATAAATTATTAAGAATAACTCAAAAACTATTGGTGAGACCTTAATCAAATTTATATGGGACCACATGTGAAGCACCAGCTTTCAAATAAAAAAAGAAATCCAGAGTTGTGCAGCCTGAATGATAAAGAAGTTCGCGAAGAACTTGGTGAAATGTTTTGGTATGTCAATCTTATAATCTTATTGTCTGACAAAGAGAGAAGTATCCTATTTGATTGATTTTTTTCTTTCTTTCTTTAATGTAACAATACTTTCCTTTCTTGTATGATCGTACTAGCAGGCGAAGTGTAGGGCGACCACCCACTAGATGGAGTGACAACTTGGTAAGACATGCAGGAAGTCAATGGATGCGCGGTAAGCTACCTTACCACGCTTTGTGGCATGCCTTGGTGGGACGCCTATGTTCAACAGTGGACTTGTAAAGGGTTGTAATGATGATGATGTATCAATAATATTATCAACTACGTCAAGGAGACAATATGCAGCTCTATAATGCTCTATAATCCATTCGTACCACAGCCATAATGGCTGTGGTACGAATGGATCGGCTCTACTGGGGAATTACCATGCTATAACAGCATACCAGCGTTAAAAACATCTTAATGCCACTGTGTTTCGTTTGGTGAGTGACTAGAAACGGACACCTTTTTACTGGTAGCAAGGCATTCTATAATAGTTTAGCCTTTAAGGCATAATGAATCTGTAGGTATCTATTCGCCACAGCATCCACTGCCATCATGTGAAATGTATGCTGGTTTATCATAGTTACATAATTCATGAAAATTATATTTTATTTCAATAGAAATTTTAAACATAATTCTCTGTAATTGAATCGGTTACACCTTGTACAGATTCTTGCAACATTATTTTTCTTTATACAATAAGGTTGACAAACAAGCACGCAGTCCACTTGATGGTAAGTGTATGCTGTGACCTATAGACATCTCGTTTTGTCCTCAATTTAGAATCAAAATGAAGATGCATTGCCACACTTGAGACATGGAATTCCTCGTTTCCAGTAAAAAAGGTCTCTGGTAACTCACCATACGATACACAGCAACAATACGCTAATATTCTGTGAGTGCGTGACCTACCCCGGTCGAGCCAACCCATTCGTACTACATCCATAATATAGCTGCAGCGTGGCTCTAACACGTGTAAATTATACCGTGGATATTGTCAAAGAGGCTAGTATAATATTAATATTACTGTCACTACAACATAAGTCCATAATGAACAGTCCAACATCAATCGAGCACCTTCGTGTTTTATCAGGTTGTCACTCCATCTAGTGGTATCACCCAACACTGCGAGCCAGTACTAACTTGTCACGCAAGAACCTTACTCTCATATATTACATTTTAGAATTATTTATCGAAAGAGAATTCTAAATGTTTATCACAATTACTTAATGTTCATGATTAAATGAATTAAGGTCATATTCAAATGATAACAGATACTAGGTTAATCTAGGTTCTTCCACGTGTGCCTAATAACTAGAATTTTTATGTTATTTAAAAAGTGTCGAATTTAGTGGAACAGGTCCAAAATACATCCTCATTATCAAAATATCAAAATTGTTATGCCTTAAAATGTTTAACATATATGCGTGGCTCTACCACGTATAAATGTCACGTAATGTTACAATATTGACATGACAACGTACAATTACCGTTACAGCCTATTAAACGTCCATTACTGAACATAAGCCTACCCTACAGAAACGTATAAATAGACAAATATCTGCCTTAACGTACAATTAGTCTACAATAATAATTTAAGTGTAGCATCAATGTTTTTGTTGGAAGCAGTGGAAGCACTTCAATTACATACGTGGTAGAGCCATGCTGCAGCTATATTAGTAGTATAGTTGTAGCACGAATGGGTCGGCTCGACCGAGGAAGGAAGACACTCTCATAGAATACCAGCGTAAAACAGCAGCTTAACACTGCTGTGTTTCGTATGGTGAGTGTAGAGAACCGGAGACCCCTTTTTACTGGAAAAGAGGCATTGCATCTTAATCCTCACGGGTGACAACGCATCTGCATTTTGATTCGCAAACGAGGATAAATGTAGATGTCTATGGGCCACAGCAAACACTTACCATCAGGTGGACTGTGTGCGCGTTTGTCACCCTATCCTATAAAAAAAACACAAATTTTCTACCGACTTCAAAAATGAGCCGGTACTCAATTCAACTGTACTATGTTTTTTTATATGTGTTACCTCATAACGTTTTACTGGGTGAATCGATTTCGATGATTCTTTTTTTATATGAAAGCTGGTGCTTGTCATGTGATCCTGTATAAATTTGATAAGGGTCTGACCAATAGTTTTTGAGTTATTCTTAATAATTTATATTGTAGTCGGTTGTACAAAATTTTTAATTTTAAATTATTTAACAAAGATTTCTTTGTTGTTTTAGGATCGTATCAAAAACCCATAGGTCATGCGTAAGCGCTCGGAGCACGAGTAAATTTCACAGAACGCGAGCAAAATGAGTGCGATTTTAGCCACAATAAAATTGTTAATTACAATTTTAAGCGCTGATTTAGTACGTGCTCAAGGGAAATTAAACATGGTGAATGAAACGACAACGATTCGTACTAGAGTTAATTGCACTTCCATTCTGGAGGTTATAGGGAGGCTGTATAACCATTTATCTTAGTCCTCACAGCTCAGAGTCAGAGGTGAAAACGCACCTGAAGCCTCCTTTATTGATGTTAGTGCAAGTGTCAAGGAGATGCTCTTAACAAATATAATCAAATAGATTGTTATCTCATTTCTCACAATGATAAAAGATATCTAGCCCATTTTAAATCCATTCAGGTATGTGGTAGAGCCATTGCAAGTTTATTATGGCTGTAACACGAATAGGGCAACTCGACCGGGTTGCGAATGTCACGACACGGAGAACGACCACGGGCTCCCAGAATAAAAGTAAAGAAAAGTAAACTAACGTAATATAGCAGCAGACGCGTCTACGTTTCGTATGGTGATTGTAGAGAACCAGAGATTTTTTTTACCGGTGACGTGGCATTCTATTTTAGTCCTTAGGGGTAACTCCGCACATGCATTCCTAATCGATCATAGCTAACTATAGATGTATATAGACTACAGTATCCACTTTCATTAGGTAGACTGTGTGGTTGTTTGTCACTCTTATATCTATTATAAAAAAAAATTTGAAAATAGTGCCTCCATCCAACTTTACCGTAGCCTTGATCTTTGCGAAATATAAATATATTCCACTGAATAATCAATAACAATAATTGACATTCTAAATGCGTACTGTGCGGTGCTAATATACGACCTGTGAGCGCCGTTGCGAATATTTTTTATCATTTCCTTTCTTACTTAGTAAATATACCGGATATTATGACTAGATATTCGTTTAGAAACGAAACTTCATCTGTAGATAAGATTGTCTTAATTCATTTTAAAGTCTTTTATGTAATAGCTTAATTATATATTATAGTATTTCGTTGTATCATAAATAAAAACTGACGCCTGCAAACTTTTTTTTTATATTTAGAACAAAACAAATAACAAGAAGCGTCTTAAAAAATACACACGCAAGCACCCACTCATTGACGCTTGTATACACGTTCAATATGCGGGCATTCTCTGATGTCCTTTCAGTTTAGATTACAACACAACGCTTTACTAGATGTTCCGCGACGGTTATAATATAAGGCTGGATTTAGTGCTCAACCGACGGTGAGCGCTGACATCGGTTGAACGTAGCTATATCAATGAAAACCTATTAACGGCTACAGTACAGCGCTGATGAAGTACTACGCGCGTACGACTACGTCGCGCGTACGAGGACCGTCGGTCGAGCTCGTCGGTCCGGCATACGTCGGTTGACTGACGCGCTATGGCGGTACATGCGTGCGTTCAGTGCGACGCTGACAGAGCGACCGACTGTACGCGCGTACGCATTATCGCAAACAAAAATGGACACTGATACATGAACATTTTTCTCGCAATTTCGAATACAATGAACAAAATTCTCCTTCAATCAAACGGTTTACAATTACTGGGTGCACATGATATCTTCTCTGTCTTTTATTCCATAATAGTTTGCGTAAATAGTACGCACATACATATGATAGAGTTAACAAATGGATTCATTTTTCTTCGTAATTGTACACATCTAACAAAGTCTGCCGTCAGTTAAGCACTAAACGCTTGGCCCCGACCGACGATCAGGACGTACCGTCAGCGCGTACGGTACGTGCTGACCGTCGGTCGAGCACTAAATCCAGCCTAAGACTATGAAAGAATAAATACTTTGAAATAACTAGCTTAACAAAACGTAGACAACTCGCAGATGTAAAATTCCGCCATAAATTAGTAAGGGGCGGGACGCGCAAATGTTGCGCCTGCTAAATCCAGGTCCCGTTGAAGTATCCTAGACACCCAGTTCATTTATTCCATACTCCTAAATTTAAAACTAATTTGATGTGCCAGATGGAAACTGAAACCGGAGATGGGCAGCAGCACCTTCCTGATAACAACTCAAAGCTATAAAAAAACTGTGGTTATCAATCCACCAACCAGCGAGGCAACTATGGCAAAATCCCTCCCATGAGGCAATTTATAGGAGAGACCTATGTTCAGCAATAGACTTTTACAGGCTGTAATGGATAGATAGATAGAGTATGTTACTGAGAATTGTTTCTTATATTACAACTAGCTGGCCAGGCAGACGTTATTCTGCCTTTTCCGACAACCCTTCCCATAAAAAAATCCTTAAATTTTTTTTACGTGGTAGAGCCATGCTGCAGCTATATTATTAGTATAGTTGTAGCACGAATAGGTCGGCTCGACCGGGGAAGGACCACGCTCTCACAGAATACCAGCGTCAAATAGCAAATTCATGCTGCTGTGTTTCGTATGGTGAGTGTAGAGAACCGGAGACCCTTCTTACTGGAAAAGAGGCATTCTATCTTAATCCTCACGGGTGACAACGCATCTGCATCTTGATTCGTAGTTGAGGATAGATGTAGATGTCAACGGGCCACAGCAAACACTTAGCGTCAGGTGGACTGTGTGCTCGTTTGTCACCCCATCCTATAAAAAAAAAATTCGCAATAAAAATATTGGAGGTCATTTATCGGGATAAAAAGTATCCTATCTCTCAAGTTGGACCAAACTGAACACAGTGTGTAAAATTTCATTGAAATCAGTTCAATAGTTTAGGAGTTCATCGCGGACAAACAATGTGACACGTAATTTTTATATATAAAGATTGATATCTTTATATTTGTCCTTATTCGGTGAGCAAATGCAGTGATGTATAAAATTACATAAATTTTAAATCGTTGCACAACACGGGTGGCATAAAACATTTATGCGCGAACTATGAAACCTAATAAATAACACAATAGCTTTTTGTGTAAAGACGCAAGTGAGTGATTTAAACATTGTTTTCAATGCAAACACTGTCAAGACTTAATCGTGAGCCACTTAGACTTGAATGAATGAATGAAATATACTTTATTGTACAAAATACACACGACATAGATATTATTCAAGAAATGCATACATTTACAGACTTTTTTCAGAACTGTCACTGTGGCCGCGCTTTGAATTTGTTTTTTTTTATTCAGTACTATTTGGTTACAATCTGTGCAATCAATGGTTGGGTAATAAGTTTTAATATACAAATATAATTCTTAAGCCTAAGCAAGAACTTTGTAATGTAATGAAGGTTGAGGCACGATACGAAAACGGACAAGCAATTATACAAATGAAATTTGAATATTTTATGAAATAAGTCAATAATTTTGATTACTACCCTTATCCTATAAAAAGAAACTAAAATAAAAAGGGGCTTTAATTTAATGCTTCGAAACCCATGTCTAAGCGCCGACTTCAAAATTTTCTGGAAGGAATTGTGGTGGGATGAAAAAGTGGAATATTTTCTTTAAATATAAATGGGATCGTACTTGAGTTAAAAAGTATATTTAATTAAAGTATATATAATTATCATAGTGTAACTACCGTTACAGCCTATTGAATTCCTCTGCTGAACATAGGCATCCACATAGATTGCCTCATTGTGAACGTAGATCTCCCCATAGATTGCCTCATAGGGAGGATATTTGCCATAGTTGCCACGCTTGACAAGCGGCTTGGCAACCACAGTGTTTTATTTTTAGTCGTTATTATATATATATCTATATATAATATAATATCTACATATTCTTATACCGCCACTACACAGCACACCCATATGTAACAAACATTATAAAAGAATCCAGTCGAATTAAGGACCTCCTCCTTACTTGAAGAATAAAAAATAAAGAGGAAACATTCTTTCTACCGTAAAGCCTGGCAACTTTGCCATTTTTGGAAGGACTTAAAAGTATAGGACCAATTTTCCAACGAAAAAATGTACTGTCGGACTGGGAGTCAATGTTAAATGTGATATTAAATTCTTCGTAGATTTGGTATTTATTGGTGACTTAAACAAATATTAACATTAAATAGACAAAATACTCAAAAAAAGAAAATGGCAAAGTTAACCTCACTTTGTGGCAACTTTGCCATAAGGGTTTATAATGAAAATAATAGGATTCCACTTCAAGGTTGAAGGTAAATTTCATCATCATCTGAGGCATTACAGCCGCGAGTGGGCCTTAGCCTGGTCCAGCAAAGCTCTCCAGTCCGATCTGTTAGAGGCTTTCCTTCTCCAACTTGTTACTCCCAAGATCTTGATATCTTGTTCGACGCCGTCCAACCGTCTGAGCTTGGGCCTGCCTCGACTTTTGCGGCCCTCCGGTCGGCCTTCTAAAAGGCGTTTGGGTGCTCTGGCCTCGTCCATTCGCAACACGTGCCCTGCCCAACGCAGGCACTCTACCAAAGATGAAGGTAAGTTTACCTCATAATATAATACACAAAACTCAGACTTATGATTTTCTCCTTTAATTGTGTAGTAAATAGCAAAGTTTACTCTTATGGTAAAGTTGCCCTCCCATTTTTCAATATTTCATACAAACATGAAAATATGTGTCAGGGTTGTCAAAAACACTTGATTACGTACTCAACTTAATTTTTTTATTTAAATCTTATCACAATAACTTCTTAAGCAAAAATCTAAAATACATCAGACAGAAATACTCTCGTCTAAGATTAAAAATGAAATTGGTGAATTAATCTTATAAATTATCTTAAATCAATTATAGTGTAGATAAGAAAAGCTTGTTACAATCATTTAAACCAGTATTCGTTTTTTTTTTATTAGTGATCATCATCATTTTATTACGGGTCGTAATAAAATGATGTCAGATCATAATTATTGTAATCAATCTAAATATTGTTTGTTCACAATAGCAAAACATTAATAATCATTAAAAATTACACTGTTTTTGGGTATAAATTAATATCAATTCACCTAGTTTAAATTATGAAAAATTCTGAGTAAAACTAATATTATTAATGCTCGATAACGCACTAAAAACAATATAGATTTCACTTTTGTTTTCCTTCACTTTTGATAAAGATGAATTGATTGACGACTCATTTGGTAAAATCGGTCTAATGGGCTGCTACGGTGACAAACATACAAACATAGATTGTCAAGTGCAGAACACTTTGTTTAAATAGTTGTAATCGGTTAAAAATATGGGTTGAAAGTGACAACCCTTGGTTGTAACAAAACATGGCAAAGTAACCGTCACATCGTGGCATCACTAGTATGGTAACTTTGTCAAGTTAGTTTTATACATTAATGTTAAGAATAACATGTAAATATTATATTTGATAACCATTAATATTACGTTACCACAAGTTTATAGATATCTCTACATTCAGTATTTAAAACAAAATCAACAAAAGTTCTGGAGCACTGAACAAAGAGGTTATTTCGCCGGTACAATTCCACGTTAAAATGAAAAAATGACAAAATTAACTCTCATGTTGCCATACCGAAAGTAATGCTGTCAATAGACTCATGTTGTATTTTCATCCAAAAAAAATGGCATATCTCGAAAAACGTTACGTTGTCCGTTGTTAATTGTAATTTTGTACCACCGCGCCACTGATGGCAAAGTTACCTTCCATTGGTAAAGTTGCCAGACTTGACTGTACTTTTCTTTATGCAACCTTTTAAATTACTTATAAAGCAGTTCAGGTGTATAAAATTGTACTACAGCGGGTGGTCGCCTGCAGCGTAAAAGGTGTTCTATTTCCAACGGAGTTCTCACGTTGCGTTGGTCAAGTCGTAAACTATTGGAATTATAAAAAATAATGGGATTTATTGTACTATGATTTTATTTTTCAAAGAACTTATCTTAAACTTTATTTTAGGGTTTAGGTATTTTAGATTTTAGGTATATAATATTTGTTTCTATTTCCAACGGAATTCTCACGTTGCGTTGGTCAAGTCGTAAACTATTGGAATTATAAAAAATAATGGGATTTATTGTACTATGATTTTATTTTTCAAAGAACTTATCTTAAACTTTATTTTAGGGTTTAGGTATTTTAGATTTTAGGTATATAATATTTGTTTCTATTTCCAACGGAATTCTCACGTTGCGTTGGTCAAGTCGTAAACTATTGGAATTATAAAAAATAATGGCATTTATTGTACTATGATTTTATTTTTCAAAGAACTTATCTTAAACTTTATTCTAGGTTTTAGGTATTATAGATTTTAGGTATATAATATTTGTTTGTTCGTATTTTATGCGCTGCAATAACGTTCATCAGATTGCGGTATAACTTTGTCAACTTAGGTTATAGGCATAGTACAATTAACTTACAGTAGGTGGCGTGCGTATCGTACTGACAAATCTATTTCAAAGTCATATATCATTTAATTTCAATGATTCCTAATTAAACAATGTAAAACCCTTCCAAATTTAAAACTTTTCTTAAGAAACGAGTTTGCTAAAGTGTTACGTATGGTAAGTGACAAGTACTAGAGACCCTTTTAATGGTCATGAGGGCTGACAATGCAAATATTTTTCTAGGTAGGACTATGTTTCTGCTTTTTTTTAACATGGGGAAATGCCTACGCATACCCGCCTCGTGGCGGCAAGGACGGGTTATGTCGAACTCGCACCGACTAAAACCCCATGGTGTTCCACCTACGCCGCATATTGGCGGGAACGCTTTCGCACACATCCGCGGCCCCACCAGCGCCGGCCACCCCATGGCAGCCCCTTTTCGGGGGAGGATTTCTCCTCCCCACTCTCCCTCTCAGGCAAGGCGCATCAGGAACACAAGGCACGCCCCCCACCTCGGCCTCCAACTCCACCTGCGTATCGGACCCCCCCGAGTTCGATACGCGGAGGCCATGGGGCCAGGAAAATCGAGCGCTTAGTAGCACCCGCTTTCCCGACCCCAGCGGCGCATCTGGTCTCTGGCTCCGCCGCCAACCAAGTTTCGGCCGCGGAGGGTAAGGAGAGCGGCGCCTCGCAATACCGACACTCCTCTCCCCTCGCGGCCCCACCACCACCGCATCAACGGTGCGGCCCCGTCTGAGTCGCGGAGGATAGGGCGAGTGGCGCATCGCCATACCAACACTCCTCTTCCTCCGCGACTCCACCTCGGCTGCAGTGGTAGGGGAAAAGAACACCCCTTTCACCGCAGCCCACCGACACACATCCAAAGTGGGCTCGCCAAGCCCACTCGGAGTGGCCACCTTGGGCCAGCCAAGGGATTCCTCTTTGTTTACCGCGGGTGAACAAGCCACGGCTACTAAGCCCCCCCGCCACGACAAGGCGGGAACCCGTTCGGGGGGGAGGACTATATTTCTGCCTAGGAATCCGTTTGAATAGGTACAACCATGGGTACAAAGTACCCGTGACCTTCTTTCAATCACCACCAGCCAGTAGCAGAACCAGACATTATTATGAAGTTGGCTGCTAGTCTCCATGAGCTGCAGTGGACACTTATCACTGAGTTTGCTTATCACTTCAATTTTATTAAAAAAATTATGCCATTTCGAGGATAGTTGTAGGTTTTTGTTAGCAACAGCATCCAGTATAGCATCAAGTGAAGTCTGTGCGGGGGCAATCACAGAACATCTAGCATAGATTTAGACTAGAAATATTTAGATCTAAATTATTGTAATTTATGTACATGCTTACAATCATATTCGCTGTTTCCTATAATATATTACTTTTGATTTACTAATTAAAGCTGAAATATATACCTAGATTGTTTTTGTCGATTATAACCAGGTAAAAGATAAAAAGTATGAAAAAGTTGCAGGCCGCGACTTACATTATAATCTACTTACAGTATATTTTCCCTCGACACAGCTATGTATTACTGGGTGTTGTACTGTGATATTTATGTAAATAAAATCTAACATGGCATTTATTTATGATCCGTTAAAATACGTAAGTTACGTTACAAAAATAAGTTATTATGGATGATAATACAACATTTATAATATCTACAGATAAACTGATAAACTATACCAAAATTTTTAATAAATAAACAAGTCTTCAATCACTGATAGCAAAAGTTTGTAACATTACATAAACGTTTTTGGTTTATCGGAGTTGGTAGTAATAAAATATCATGAGTAAATATATGTCAAATATATAAAATCAAATAGATATTTATTGACTAACAGCACATGAGTAAAGAAACCGTACCGTAATAACAGTTTAAAAAACATTGCCAGGGGCTATTATTAATCACGTACTTTTTAATAGTACTACTACTGTAATAACCCTTATTTAATAATTTTTTTTAATAAAAAATTTAAAGTTTTTGATTGATAAGGCTGCTAATAGTTAATGCTAAGGCTAATATTTCCTGGGACTTTATTGTAAAAGTATATAAATTGCCCATGAAGAAATTACTGACTCTGGAGTCGAGAAACTGCTATAATTTGTGCTTATTTCTAGTATTTACAGAATGTACATAACTATTTTTAATAAAACTATTTTTGTTTTTATGTACATATATTAAATTTACGTAAATATATTGAGGGGCCCAAGTTAATATATTTATTTCTTAAAATTTTTCTCTAAGGGATTCCTTCGAACCTAAGTCATAAATTGCTCTTATCTATCTAGTATCTTTATCTATCTCTCTTATCTAGTCGCATTGCCAGTCACATAGCAAGATTCCATATGACATATGATATGGAAATAATGAAAATAAACCAGGCGAAGCTTTAACACTGGTACAGCCACGCGGCAGCTTTTGCTGTTGCACGTGCCCATACGGCTCGGGCCGGGGTGGTACCACGACCTCACAGAATACCGGCGTGAAGTGGAAGCTCTGCTTCTGTGTTTCGTCTGGTGAATGCAGGTGACCAGAGCCCCCCCCCCCCCGCAGAGATAGGAAAACTATTCCTATCTCTGGGCTGAGTTTCCCCAGTGCCAGCGCCTTCCACTTGACCGCAGGAACTCAGAACTTATTAAAAAGGAACGTATGGTATTGAATAATGCTGTGTTAGTCCTTGCTTTAATGTATGGTAGTGAAAATTGTAAGGAGTGAGAGTTTATGTATTTATAATTAGATCTATAGTACGCACCAATATGATTAAAATACAAGTGCCACTACAAATGTTATGCACATATTTTTTTCTACATTGATGGGAGTATTCTACTTTTTAGATCCAATGCTGGTTAGTTTATAATGTGAAAAATTACGTAATTATTCTTTATATTTTTTCATTAGTTTCATACATATGTGACGTCTCTTACCGGGAAGGGACTGATTATAGGTAGCAACACTATTCGAGAAGGGTTACTTGTTGTTTTGAGAGGTTTACTTTATGTATCTCAACTAATTTCTTTTCCTATGGTAGTTATTATAATCTGATACAGTGAAATTTGAACTGTACAGTAAAATATATTTTAAGAGTCGATAATAAAAATTTTAAAGCAGTTTTGTTTTCGCCATTTCATTATCATATTGAATGTATGTTTGTCATTCACGTAAACTATGAATATTTTAGCATAAACGTCACTGCAGAATGTTATGTGTATGTATATATGCATCAACCGTGATGTCGATCATGGTTTGTTTTTTTAAATTTTTTTCTCCGTTTTACTCACGTTTTAGGCGCGGAAATGGTGCATGTTGTAAGTTATGGCGAGTTATCGAATTGAAAACAAACGTAGATTGTTTGATATTTTTATTTAAATTTGTACAGAAGTTGATTTTGTAAAATTAATAAATAAAAATACAATAATATAATGTAAAATATAAAATTAAAAAAAATACTTATTTTAAAGTAGTTTTTATCAATTACAGCAGTACTAACGACAATGTCTTTGTACAAACTCACAGTATAATTGTTTACTGTGTATTTTTATGTGTTTATAAATAATTAAAAGAGTGTCTTTCCTTCAAAACACATTTTAAAGATTTTACTGCGTCTTATAAAAAATTGTAACAGATGCTTGTCACCCAAGCGTTGTCACAGGTTTATCGTTTAATGCAGTTGTCGGCGTGGTTATTGTTGTCCATATGCGAGCACTAATTCCGATAAAACATGTGACACAATGTACTACAAAGTGACTGTCTTTCTGATGTCAACGAATTAGCAAATAGGCCTGCAGCTGGTTCTACAAGAACAAAAACATTTGTTTTTAACTGTAGTATGCCTTAGATTAATGATAAGTCATCGCGCGCCGCGATGACTTAACAGTAATCTATGGTATTATGCGTAGATCAGCATAATTTCTTGATTCGTTCCATTTTCATCAAATTCGTTGAAATCTATTTCAAAACATGTAATGATACTTTATATTTAACAAGATAAATTAAAATACATATATTTTTTTTATTTCTATCGAAAAAATCTAATTGTCGGCTAGAGTCTCTGCTGCTAATCTAGCGGGTAAGCATATACACGTTTCACCTATGCCTTGTGTACCGTAACATTGCGATATAAATTAGTTGTTTTCTTTTTCATTTTCTATCACAAACTGCGTAGTTTCTTAACAAACTCGTGCGGAACAAAATCCGCAAACAACAACTTTTTATAAACTTCTGTTAATGGATTTAAAGAACTTACTTTGTTTTTTGGTATTCAGAGTATAAGGGCTGGCCTTAAACTTTTATATAAAAAGTAAATCGATTTCAATACTCGCCAGCATCTACGCAATACTTAGTTGTAATTTTATGAGCTCTTTTGTCACATGCTCATCGATAAAGTAAAATACAGTGAAAAAACCAGCATATCTTAGAAATTGAAAGTATTTCGCATTCCTTTGCCAATACTGCGTCAACGCGAGAGACTTTCCGCTATATATAAAATAAAAAATAAAATAAAATAATCTCAGAAATAAGATCTGTGTGCGACAGTAGACCTATGCTCAGCAGTGAATAATAATAATTACAATTAACTGTGTGGTGGCGACATAAGATTATTTATTACACTACTAGCTGTTCCCCGCGACTTCGCCTGCGCGCAATTTATTACGATTGGATTTCATGGGTTTTAATTTTTTGCGCAAAATCCTAATTCTTTTTCTAAAATAAAAGTAGCCTAAGTTACTTCTTATAATATCAGCTATCTGCCAGTGAAAGTCCGCTCAAAATCGGTCCAGCCGTTTCGGAGATTAGCCGGGACAAACAGACAGACAGACAGACAAACAGACAGACAGACAAACAGACAGACAGACAAAAATTTTAAAAATCGTGTTTTGTTTGTATCGTATAATATACTGTCATGTGCATATAGTAAAAAGCTGTTATTTCAACATTACAAACAGACACTTTAATTTTATTTTATTTTTTTGTATAGATTGCCATGGATATCATAAGATATGACTATAGAAATTTCTAGAAAGATCTCAGCTTCAAATAGAAAGTAGGAACGTAAAAAAAGTAGTAAACTCGAGACGTAAATCCGGTGACGGGGAGCAGCGTCAAATGTCCAACATTTGACGCTGCTCCCCATCAACATTTGACGTCTGGTATCGGCAATTTAAGAAAAGGTGACAAACGAGCACACAGTCCACCTAAAGGTTAAGTGGAGTACCCCATAGACATCTAAATTTAGTATCCTCAATTAAGAATCAAAATGCAGATGCGTTGTCAGTTGTCACCTCTGAGGACTGAGATGAAACGCCTCGTTTCCAGTTAAAAGGGTAACCGATTCTCTACACTCATCATACGAAACACAGCAGCATTTAGCTGACGATTTACATCCAGGTGGTATTATGTGAGAGGGTTATCCTACCCCGGTCGAGCCGGTGGGCATTCGTGCTATAACCATAATATAGGTGCAGCGAGGCTCAATACTTTAATATTTTATAAAATACTTTGATTATAACAAATCCTGTCTGCTATGGAAATATCTACAAGGGTAAACATTGGTTCGTTCTAATAATACCTACCTAAACATTGTGAATAAATCGATTATACATACGAATGTTAATCTCTAGCATTGAAATTGAAATTCGTCTGATAAACACGAACACGATAGAGTGGAAATGTAGAGCAGAGTGCGGCGCCCGACCGTCCCGCTGCCGTGACATCATGCTGTTCAAGGTCATGCCCATTTCCTTTATTATCATGTCACTTAAGCGGATTTTAGACGTAGAATAATCTAACGCCCAAAAAATTAATTAAGACCTTTTTAAAATCTAAGTGTTACAAACAAGCTAACCGTCCATGTGATGGTAAAGCGCTACTGCGGCCCATGTGCACCTGCAATTAAATCCAAACAATAAGGGATTTAAATACGTAGTCACTTCTCAGGACGAAGATGGAGTTCACAACAGCAGTGGTTACACTACTTCTTGAAGGTAGAAAAAGATACGAACGTGGCACCTACCTAGATGTTTCTAGAAAATTAATCCTTCCATCTAGTAGGTAATTTTAAAAATAATAATAAAAAAGTGAAAATATGAAAGCCAAGTCGTCATCATGAACTTTTATGTTCTACAAAGAACTTATGTCCAGTTGTATTCTGCATATAGGTAGTCTTAAAGACTACAATGAAAACGTCGGGAATGGTAGATTTCTAGAGAAAAGGGAAGTAAACTTTATTCGACATCACGAATAAAAAATAACACGAGATAAAAAAAGTAAATTACCAGAAAATTTGTGTAGATTCAAATTAGGTCCAAATTACAACTAACTGCTGCTGTACCAAATGACGGCAGCGCTTATTTTTCTACCGACTTTAAAAAGGAGACAGTACTCAATTCGACTGTATGTTTTTTATGTGTGTTACCTCATAACTTTTTACTGGGTGAACCGATTTCGATGATTCTTTTTTATTTGAAAGCTAGTACTTGTCATGTGATCCCATATAAATTTGATCAAGGTCTAACTAATAGTTTTGAGTTATTCTTAATAATTTATATTGAAATCGGTTGTACAACATTTTTAATTTTAAATTATCAAATAATATTTTCATAATATTTTCAATTTATAACAACATTTTAATGTGTGGCAGCGCTGTCGTCGCGCCTAACACTACTACGTATTACGTACTACACCAAACTAGTTTGCTCGCTGCCTTAACGGCAAAATATTTAGATAGAATTCCTCAATGCCGTACGAGAAATAACCCAACAGATTTGATTACATCAAATTCCATTACAACGTTGCTAGAGAATCTAACATAAATGTAAATACTATAAAAATATTCGTTTATTTAAATTCATACACTATCACAAGACCGCCGCAGAAAATAGAACATAGACTCCATAAATTGCCACAAAGACAAGCAAAACCTGTGTGTTATATGTGAAGCATGCATTAAAGGACCACGTTGTATTTCCGTAAGTTATCACTGGTAACACGCACTGGTTGCACATTTTCGTCTTAAAACTCTCAGAAACATCGGTGATTTGTCGCATTTTCCTGAACGCAGCCTAGCCGTTGGATTCGCTGGATGACCTCTTTTTCAAAGTTGAACTTACCTTATCGGGCAATTTCTAAAAGATACACATACTCGTCAACAAATTCGACCGTAGTGTCCCATCAACTACCGGTATAGGTGTAGCATGGACGTTTATCATGTCTCTTGTCTTGTCCATTTTCATCTTAAGATCTACTTGTTGGTGAACTAATGAGATCATTCAGCATCCTCCAGGGATTGTGCCATAGTGACTATATCGTTGGCAAATCCAAGGTTACTGATGCGATTGCCATTGATGTTAATACCGTATTTTTTCCAGTCCAGTAACTTTAAAACGTCTTTAGAATTTTTTTTAGAAGTTTTTCTTCTCCCGGAAGGGTCCTTGTCTACGAAATCCTGCTTGATGAACAAAAGACAGTTAATGCTGAGCAGTACAGCAGTGCACTACCTTTTTTTGCTCAGTGTCTTTGAGAAAGCTAGGGGAAAACGAATAAGAAGTCGCATCCTATCGCACCTTGACAATGCCTCTTGACAAGACTGTTTTTATTAGTTACTAGCTGTCCCTCGCGACTTCACCCGCGTGGAATTTACTACAATATCACAGGTTTAAATTTTTTGCGCGGAACGCTAATTCTTTTTCTAAAATTAAAGTATCCTAAGTTACTCCTTATAAAATCAGCTATCTGAAAGTGAAAGTCCCGTCAAAATCGGTCCATCATTTTCGGAGATTAGCCGGAACAAACACACAGACAGACAGACAAAATTTTTAAAAATTGTTTTTTTTTTGTTTTTAATACCGTATATACTTTCATATGCATTTAGTAAAAAGCTGTTATTTTAACATTACAAACATACACTTCAATTGTATTTATTTGTATAGATATACATAGATTTTTGGCTTCTGAAAAGGTGAAGCTTTTGAAACTTTGTTTCAAAATTTACCTATAAGTTTTAAAAATAGTTTGAAGGAATGAAAAAGTATTTTTTTTATTGAATAAGGGTGACAAACGGGCACACAGTCCATCTGATGGTAAGTTGTTTCTGTGGCCCATAGACATCTACATCTACCTTCGGTTGCGAATTAAAATTCAGATACGTTGTCAGCAATGAGGACTAAGATAGAATGCCTCTTTTCCAGTAAAAAGGGTCTCCGGTTCTCTACACTCACCATACAAACACAGCAGCATTAAGCTGCTATTTTACGTTGGTATTCTGTGAGAGTGTGGTCCTTCCCCGATCGAGTCGACCCATTCGTGCTACAACTATACTATTAATATAGCTGCAGCATGACTCTACCACCTAAAAGTTTAAAATGTAATAGGTAATACTTTGAAAACCAGTAAATATATTATATATAAAATATTATTTTTATACAATTTATATAAAAATTGTTTTATTTATGCGTTACCCAAAACTTTGAGCATATCTACACCAAGTAGTGTTAAGCGAAGGATACAGAAAGTGAAACTGGAAGGTTGTAGGTTAGAATCCGCCATTCAAGTAGTAATAGAGTAGTTTAATACAGCATAACTCTGCTACTCAAAACTTTAATTAAATTTTCAAAATTTATAATTATAAATTATTTTTAGTAAATAAATGCTGCCATGAGTGATAATTTTTTTTTATAGATAAAGGATGACAAACGAGCACACAATTACACACCTGAAGGTAATTAGATGATGTGACCCATAGACATTTACATCTATCCCCGATTAAGAATCAAAATGCAGTTGCGTTGTCACCCGTGAGGACTTAGATGGAATGCCTCGTTTTCAGCAAAAAGGGTCTCCAGTTCTCTACACTCACCACACGAAACACAGCAGCATTGAGATGCTATTTACGCTGGTATTCTGTGTGAGCATGGTCCTTCCCCGTTAGAGCCCACTCATTCGTGCTACAACCATAATATAGCTGCAGCATGGCTCTACTACGTAAAAAGTGGTAGAGTCATGCTGCAGATATATTATTAGTGTGGTTGTAACACGAATGGGTCGGCTCGACCGGGGAAGGACCACGCTCTCACAGAATACCAGTATAAAATAGCAGCTTAACGCTGCTGTGTTTCGTATGGTGAGTGTAGAGAACCGGAGACCAAAAGGGGTCTCCGGTTCTCTACTGGAAACGAGGCATTCCATCTTAGTCCTCACAGGTGACAACTCATCTGCATCTTGATTCGTAGTTGAGGATAGATCTACATCTATCCTCAACTACGAATCAATGTCAACGGGCTACAGCAACCACTTACCATCAGGTGGACTGTGTGCTCGTTTGTAACCCTATCATATAAAAAAGCACGTAATGAAAAGCGATCAATTGGTGCTCAAAACTAGCTTCGCAAATCTAAATTGCGTTGTTTACGTAAAACTCGACGCAAATTTTGCGCATTTCTTGGCAAGGATATGAATATTTAATAAGTAGGTGATTAAACACAAATGCTAAGTTTTCTAAATGAGAACCTTAACAATTAGACGCTTAGAGATATTTTGCGTTATTTCATTAAACTATGATATTATACCACAACATAAACTTGAATAAATTTACATAACAATATAAAAAAAACATTGGTGTTTTCACAATAATCATGGTAAATTATTATGTATTATTTTTACTTGGATATTTTTTTACACAAAAACATTTAGGGGTTAGGTGCCTTTAGAGGAAACCTTTTTAATACTTTTATTTCTTTTTTTTTTTTTTTTTTTTTTATAGGAGAGGGGGCAAACGAGCATGCGGCTCACCTGATGGTAAGTGACTACCGCCGCCCATGAACAACCGCAACACCAGGGGAATTGCAGATGCGTTGCCGGCCTTTTAAAAAGGAGTAGGCTCTTTTCTTGAAGGTCCTTAAGTCGTATCGGTCCGGAAAAATCCCTGGTGGTAAACTATTCCACAAGGAAGTTGTGCGAGGAAGAAAACTTTTTTTCGAAAAATTTCATTCGATATTACCGTATACTATAGTTATTTAACGGAGTATACTTACAATATTTTAATACATAGTGAAAGCAACATTTGTTTAACAGAGCAAAGTAATAAAAATTATGAAGTAATATTTGGGGCAAGCATTCTTTACGTTTAGCAGTGGACTTTGATAGGCAGTAATGATAATGAAACAAACCTTTTTTTTTCACATGCGGGGGGACCTAAATCATACTTTCTTTTTCTTTTTTCTCACAGGACGAATTTGGTGGATGGATTTTTTTTTATAGGATAAGGGTGACAAACGAGCACACAGTCCACCTGATGGTAAGTGGTTGCTGCGGCCCATAGACATCTACATCTATCCTCTATTACAAATCAAAATGTAGATGCGTTGTCACCCGTGAGGACTAAGATGGAATGCCTCATTTCCTGTAAAAATGGCCTCCGGCCACCTGTACTCACCAAGCGAAACGCAGAGGTAAACCTCTACTTCACGCTGGTATTCTGTGAGGTCGTGGTACCACCCCGGTTCGAGCCGGCCCATCCGTGCGACAGCAAAAGCTGCCGCGTGGCTCTACCACTGTTACTGATTCTCTGATGCCGCCACCATGCAATCAATTATTATTATTTTAGGAATCAACGTGTACGAGACACATAATAGTCCACTTTAGTTTCGAGTGTTGGCTTAGATATATACTCGTATAATGATTAATGACAAAAATGGAGAAACACTAAACACTACATTATGTAATGGTTCAAACTTATTTGCTCCTTATGCCTTACATTCGCTGGCACAACTGCACCACCTTGTGGTAGTAACTACTACAAAGCAATATCATACAATAAACGCTTTATTTAAATAGCATCACATAAATACCTACGTCAATAGCAAAAAAGAAAGTAACTGGTGGAGATGGAGATATCAATGCTTGCCTCACCTGTCCCTGCGGTACATCCTGGCGGGTAAACAAAGAAATGAAATTTTTGCGGGAATTTAAAATAAGAGAGTCCTGACAATGACATCGCCACATGTCAGTGTAACTAGTTTATGACAATTATGAAAAAAAAATTAATTTATAACAAAATAAAGTCAAAATATGTATATGTACATTTGGTTAAGGAAAAGGGGCGATTTGCATAAAAAGACCACAGTGCATATTTAATAAAGTTTTGTAAGTATGAAACACAGATGTAAGAACATATATTTTTTATGACATTAATGTTATGGTGTGGGTTTTTATACTGGTCTTATGTTTATTGTGATCAAAATATCTAACCGCCTTTCGATAACTAAATCTAATAAGTACAAGCAATTCGTATTCCTATTTACTCCTGCATTTGATATTAAAAATGATCAAATGGTCAATAGCCACTACAGCCCATGAATACCTGTAGCAGCAGCTGACTCTGGATAAAGAAGGCTTTCCTTTTACTCTAAACATAAAAGTTAACGTGGTAGAGTAGCAGCAGTATTGGGTCGCTCCAACCGGGTAAAGAACACGCTCTCACAAAACCATATACTTAATAGTAAGTTAATACTGCTGTGTTCCTTATGGTAAGCTTAGAGAACCGGAGAGCCTTTTTACTGAAAATGAGAACTCTATCCTATGTGACAACGCAACAACGCATCCATATTTTGATTCTTAATCCAAAACAAATAAATAAAATTGAAGTGTCTGTTTGTAATATCAAAATAACAGCTTTTTACTAAATACATATGAAAGAGTATACGGTACATATAACAAAAACATATTTTTTTAATTTTTGTCTGTCTGTCTGTCAGTATGTTTGTTCCGGCTAATCTCCGAAATGGCTGGACCTATTTTGACGGGACTTTCACTTGCAGATAGCTGATGTTATAAGGAGTAACTTAGGCTACTTTTATTTTAAAAAAAGAATTAGGGTTTCGTGCCCAAAAAGTTAAAACCCTAAATTGAACACCGGCGAAGTCGCGGGGAACAGCTAGTGGAGTATCTATAAATGTAAGTGTCATGGCCCCCAGCATCAGTTACCATCAGGTGGACCGTGTGCTCGTTTGTCATCCTTATTCTATAAAAAAAATTGAGCTAGTAGTATAAAGTCTAAGGTGGAATAAAATGGAATCCCCTATAGTCACTTATAACGATAATTTACTTCTAAATTTCAGTACCAAGGAATAGTTTCTAAATATTATTCATGGCAAAGGCAACGCGATAGCTCATAAGATAAGCGGACGTTTTAAAATTTTGTTTACTTAATTTAAACCTAAAAGATGTAACGCTATCAAAATATCGGCGCGATAATAACTTATGATACTTTAAACCGCATTGAAATATTTAGACAGGTGATAATAAACCAGACCAGACCAGATCTCCAGACAGAATCACGGTCACGGCCATCTGCGCATGACAGGATTATATTGCACCAGTATATGCACAAGCACTAGTGTTCACTCTATTTCCTCCCTCTTATCGGACTATGCGATACGACGGTAAACTGACACAACGGGAGAGAAATCAGGCGCAGAAACAACGGCTTTTCGTGCTTTCCGAGGCACGTGGGTAAGCTAGCCAACTCCCTGACTCCGGGCTGCTGTTGAGAATTTCTTAACAGAAAAAAAAATCCAATAACTGATTTTGGCCCGACCGGAAATTCGAACCCGGGACCGCATGATCAGCTACCGCGTTTACGACCACTATATCAACGAGGAAGTCAGTTGATATAAGTAATGATAACCAACGAACCAACGATAGACCATTCCATCCTCTAGCTTGGTTTCGATTATTTAAAATGTCCTGTCTACTGTTTTTTTAATACGTGCGAATTGCATGTTTCAATTGTTTCTAAAACAAACTTCCAGTTCACCAACTCTTTTTCTCTTTGATTTGATGATTATATAACGTCTTGTAAATGTCTGTAAGTTTTGCTCTGAGTGAATTTACAGCTTATTTTATACGTTTACGTAGTTTATTAGATACATGGAAGTATGTGGGACACTGCTGATCGTAGCCGTCCTCTTTTTGAGAGATAAAGGGCACGAACTTAATATACCTAATATCACGAAAGGAATCACCACATTTTTATCTATGACACTCCACGTCGCCGGTCTGGGTACATCTGATGTCGTTATAAGTACGTAGTACTATTATTTATTCTGTGTTATAAGCTACAAGATTTTTCGAACCACAGAGTATGGTGGATGCCTCAGCCAGTATTACCAGCCTTTTAGTATCATTTTCAACTTTAAAAACGCGTACTGTTTTAATAAGAGCACAATATTTTTAAAATCTTGTTTCAATCGATAGGTTATTTATCCAAAAATGTAATGACATTCATTTATAGTTAGGTATATTATTTCAAGAACAATTTTAAAAACGACGATAAACAAAAAAAAAGCGTAATAGCTCAAATTCCAGCCAACCTGTGCCAAATGCCGTCCTTTTGTGTATCTAATACTAGCCTAGCATAGTGCCCTTTGAGTTTTTGGTAGGTACCTATTTGAACGTAAGTTTTAAATGAACAGTAATAAATTTTATAGTAAAGACGAGATAATTTAAAATATGCCTAATTTTACTAGGACCATAACTAGTCAAATAATTAGGAAATTGAGCGTTGTCCGTTGCGTAGGTGTTTTGATTTTCTGCCGACTTCCAAAAAGGAGACGGTACTCAATTCGACTGTATGTTTTTTTATGTGTGTTACCTCATAACATTGTACTGGGTGAACCGATTTCGATGGTTCTTTTTTTATATGAAAGCTGATAGTTCTCGTGTGGTCCCATATGAATTTGATCAAGGTCAGACCAATAGTTTTTGAGTTATTCTTAAATGACTTATATTGAAACGGGCTGTACAAAATTTTTAATTTTTAATTATAAATTTAACACTGATAGATTTAGAACTGCGTAGTAATATTTGAAATATACCTTCCTCTAGTTACGAATAATTTTTTTAGTGAACAATATTTGTAGTTAAGATTTTTACTTCAAAAATAAGAAGAATTCTTATTTTTGAAGTAAACATGCGACAAGGCTGCTATTAGGGGTGGGGCTGGTATTAGGGGTATCCACCCTACTTCCTTAAATTAATGGCCGGACCGGCGCAACATAAGTAGCTCTACCACCATAAATTTATAGCTTAAAATTAGTATTGCTAACATTCAAGCAATGTTTTCACATTGAAACTAATTATTAAATTAATATATCAAAAATAACAAGTAATAATGAAATTCTTTTAACATAAGACAGCACTCTATCTCATCGAGCCGTGACGTCCTTGACCGTGTACGTTCGTGACTCCGAACTTCAAAACAGCTTGCGTCATGTCAGTCGCGTCGTGGTAGTTTTATAACCAATTCTACAACTTTTATATAACGTTTAAGATAGACATGTTGTCGATACACGGTTTGCTAAATGCATGTGTGATGTTTTCGGGCGACGATAGAGACAAATAGATTACATTGTGATGAGTGCGAACATGGCAGTGAAAACTAGCCGCCTGGAACCAAATAGTCTATGGGCAACACAAGAAATAACTATAGGAATGACACATGTAACATGCAGCAATATATTTATTTATTTTCAAGTAAAAATCAACAATTTAACGTTAAGCAATACTTTTTAAATCAATTTTCTAAAAAAATAAACACTTACATCCATAAAAAGTTGCTCGCTAATTGAGAACATATTTTATTGTGTTCACAATATTGTTAATATTATTCAATGAGAGCATTAACTTAATATATCACATACACACACAATATACATACACACACCTTAACAAAATCCCAGAAAATATACAAAACCTGCTCAAAGTTCAAAAACTTTAATAAACTAAGTTTGTATAAAAAGGGTTATTATAATATTAAGGAATTTATGGATTATAATAACCCCATTATGGTGATCACAACCAAGCTATTTCTAATTTCTTATTTGTTGTTAATTGTGTTACATACATGATTGTAAGAATGGCGTACCTACGTGTGGGCCAAGTGGGCCCTCGCCCATGGCCTCGCACTTAAAGGGGCCTCGCGGGGGGCTTCTTGTGAGGCCTCTTGCTTCTTTAAAACTACCTTCAAAGACCGTGATTGTTGCATTGACGGAATACAAGACTTGTCAGGAATTAATAGATATGAGTAGGTAGGTACGAGGGTAACACTAAAAGTTCTAAAAAATCAAAAACTGAACAAACTAGCTAGCAAGTTATTACTATTATTATATCTTTTCAAAATAGTGTCCACATGCATTTTTTAAAGAAGTTTTTCTTTTATTTTCGGAAATTAATAAAAATCGCAAAGTGCGAGGTCGGTACTATACGGCAGATGACCCAGTAATTCCACGTCTGACGTCGCCAACTGTTTTTCAATCCGCTAAAACAATTGTTACGTAATGACCTGTCCTTCCGAAGAACGAGGCCACCGTCTTATTTTCCCACGCTTCGACTTCTCTTCACTTTAGTTGGCAACTCCTCGGAGGGAAACACCCTGACAGCAGACTGTCTCTTATTTTCAGGATCATAACAATAAATCCAGCTTTCGTCACCTGTAAGTATGTCGAACACAGCATTTGAGTCACCTCCATTAAAATGTTTGAATCATTTCACGACAACAATCAACACGACGGAGTTTTTGGGCCTCTGTCAAGTTATGAGGTATCCACCCGGCACAAAGCTTCCTGACTGCTAAATATTCATGGAGGATTTTGTGCACTTGACTCATACCGATGCCTTATCTTGTCTGAATCTGCTGATAAGTCACTTTTTTGTCAGTCTCTATCACACGCCGCACAACACTGATGTTATCTTCAGTCGTCGCCGTAGAAGGCCGTCTTCATTGATTTATACAAGACTAAATCAATGGCTGTCCATCACGCAGATCATCGATGAGATTAGTGCAACCACGTTTAAACTCATTAAACCAGTTATAAACAGTGGCATGAGATGGGGCTGCATCGTGAAAGGCCAATCGAAGTCTATCATATCTTTCTTGTTGACTTAAATAACATCGAAATTCATAAAAAATCAGTGTACGAAAATTTTCTCGCGTTAAATTCATGCTGATGTGACACAGACAATTTTCTATTTGCCGCCAAATCGTAAACAAAGACAAATTAATAAAATACATACATACACAATAATATTGGCAAAGAGTTCCATTTTCAAAATTTGAACTTATTTTTTTATTATATCGTTTACAAGTGGCCAGTTCTAAAAACTTTCAGTGTCGCCCTCGTGTGTCGTGTCAATGCATGTTAGTTGGAATAGATCTATTCGGTAGACCCATGGTACGAAAGGAAAGGAGCCTCGCTGATGCAACTTCGCGCACGTTTATATTAGTCCAGGCTACGCCTCTGATTGTAAGCTGTTATTTAAAAAAAAAGTCCCGCAGGGTTTCTTGCTGGTTCTTCCAAGGACAGAGGTTTTTCTCGAACCAGTGGTAATTAAACAAAAGAGTGACTTTCAATAAGTATTATTTACAATCTATATTGAATAAAAAAGATTTTGTTTCTGTTTCTGTATAATTATGAATAATATACGAATCACGAACTCATCCGAACGACGCACGATAATCCACGAACACTGAGTTTCAGCCGGTTGAGATTTTTTGCCGAAACCGAAACTATTACCGAAACTGGATTTTTTGCCGAAACTTTGCCGAAACAGAAACCGAAACCGAATCTTCGGTCGGTCACTATTTTAAATGCATTATTTAAAAAATAAGAATCAGCGCATTGGTAATATAGATGCAACGCATCGATGACATGACGCAATACCGCTAATATTTTACTTATTAAACAGAGACATGATAATTTCTGACCTACCTCAGAGGATTGTAAACATTATTATCGCCCCACTTTTCGCAAATGAGACAGCATTCTCGCCAATTCCAGAGGCTGTTAAAATACAAAAAGAAACCATAAAACCCTATTTCATCAGAGTTGGCTAGAAGCTTTGGATGTAATTGATCCTATTAAAAAAATATGTTTTAAAACTATTACTGCAAGATTTTCATTTAAGGTAACTCATATTACGTAGATTGGACGTATATATGAAGGCAACAAGTCCGCATAACTTGTTCAAATTAATTTCATGCTAACGTAAAATATACAGTCCTATTACCTGAGTAGAAACTATGAAAACTTATCTCCCTGTTAGCAATACTAATTATCATCGGTCTTGATCACAAGTCTCTTCCATTTAAATTCTGTAGCTGTCAAGACTAGTAAACGCAAAAATAAAAATAAGATATCACAGCTTTATCTGCCAATCTCTCTTAATCAACCTTTGAATAAATTCTAACATTCTTGAGAGGTTGGCATTTTCCCAAAAATCATGATATCGCATTTCCGTATTGTGGCGGATTGGGATTATTTTATTAGATATAGTGGACTGTATTGATATTCTAAATCCCCTGAAACGTTCAGTTACCGCAGTCACAAAATCACACCAAAAACAGCAATAAACTACTCACGGTCTTACTAGCCAGCCTCCCAAGATCAGCAAACGTTGACAGCTCCTGGTAGCTTCTTCTACACGGTAGAATACACTAGCAATTAGATTGTACACGGTACACTCTGGAGTAGTCCCTTTTTTTTAAGTTTTTGGAGAGATGTTCACATCACGAACACAAAGAGAATGTGTATGGCTTGTCTCGCCTCCTACCCTCCTCTTCTCTTTTTTTAACTCCACAGATTATTACAACGCATATTACGTCGCAATGTTGCCACTAGGTGTGACCGGCGCTCCGATCGTAGCAGATCATTGTGCCTCGGTATAAATTTTGTGAGTTGCGGTTTATTACTGAACACACCCCCCACCGAAACCATCTTGATGGTTTCTCCTAACTATATGAAAAAGATATTAGAGAAAATATTATAACTTAAGCTACGGAACATGCAAAATAACGCTGAGACACAGAATGTCCTCAACGAGAAAAAAAAATATTAAGACACGTAAAAACTAATTTGAATAAGGTAGAGGACTCAGTTTATTAACTGGTCTCTGTAGAGTACTCTTTTGAGTGCGAAGCGTAACACAACGAACAATCCCATCTGGACCGGGGTGAAGAGCCTCAATTCTACCCAAAGGCCAATTGCACGGCGGTACATTATCAGTTTTTATGATTACGAGATCACCTATTTTTATATTAGATCTATCCGAATGCCACTTTGCTTTCTGTTGCAGCGTATTTAGATATTCGTGACTCCATCTACGCCAAAACATTTGTGAACATTTTTGAATATATTGCCAACGTGATAATCGATTTATTGTTATATCCTCTACATTATACTCAGGTACTGCTGTTAACCCTTTTCCAATTAGAAAGTGTCCCGCAGTCAAAACGTTGAACTCATCAGGATTATCACTAGCTGGTAACGGACAAAGCGGCCGCGAGTTGAGAATCGCTTCTACTTTACAAAACACTGTTGTGAGTTCCTCGAACGTCAAACTTTTTTCTCCTACGGCTCGCGTTAATAGATACTTGGCGGATTTAATTCCAGCTTCCCAGAGCCCACCCATATGTGGTGCACCAGGGGGATTAAATCTCCATATAATTTGTCGTTTTGAGCAACCCTCTAATATATTGTTTTTTTGTTCGAGCATAAATCTTTGTACTTCGGTTAAATGCTTACTAGCAGCTATGAAATTAGTTCCGCAATCAGAATAAAGGAAGGAGCACACACCGCGTCGCGCTACAAATCTGTCTAGACACGCGAGGAAACAGTCCGATGACAACGACGATAAGACTTCAAGGTGTACAGCTTTTGTCGAATAACAAATAAATAATGCTAAATATGACCGTTCAACCCTAGCATTTCGTCGTAAACTTTCTTTTGTAAAGAACGGACCACCGAGGTCCACCCCTACATGCTCAAAAACATTACAAGGTATCAATCGGGCTGCTGGCAAAGGTGCCATCTCAGGCTGTAAGAGCACTGGGTTGTGATTAAAACAAATTTTGCATTTGGACAAAACTGACCGAATA
This sequence comes from Parnassius mnemosyne, assembly GCA_963668995.1. NCBI lineage: Eukaryota > Metazoa > Arthropoda > Insecta > Lepidoptera > Papilionidae > Parnassius > Parnassius mnemosyne. The sequence goes on from CAVLGL010000081.1 coordinate 8,976,877, forward strand.
ATGCGACGGGATGCTAAAATCCAAAAATTTTGATTAATAATGTTTTGTAAGGTGCGTGGACCTACGTGTAAATATTTTTTATGTAAATATTCAATAAGTAAAAAGGTAAATCTACTATTTTTAGGTATTAAACGAGGATGCTTCGCGTTATAAGGTAACGCTGAATAATTTATTCGACCCCCCACCCTGAGGTATCCGCGTTCGTCAATAAATGGAGATAATTTTCTCAACGACGGAACGTACTTTGTGCCCTTTGACAATCTATTTATTTCATTTGCGAAGTATGCACTTTGTACTAATTTAATTAAAACATCTTGGGCAGTATTTAATTCGTTAGTCGTCAGTATTGATTGCTTCGAGTGACCGGATTTGAGTCGGAACAATCTCAATATTCGAGCAAACGTACGTTGCAGTTTATAATAAGAAGAGAAATTGGAAAAGATTCGGTCACAGAACTCTAACTTAGTCTCCTCTATCGAATTATTTTCATTTGTGATTAAATTGAAGGAGCCTAATGTATGATTTGATTTCATTTCGGGTGTATTACTTTCATGTTGGTTGATAAATGTTCTCACTGGCCACTGCGAATAGTCGTCGTACAACCAAGATGGGCCCTTCAACCACTGCTCACTGCACTCCACGAGCTGTGACGGAGACGCTCCGCGCGAGCATATGTCTGCCATATTGCACTCACTACTCACGTGACGCCAACAGTGTGGAGGTAACACTTCACATACCTGAGTAACACGGTTACTAACAAACGGCTTTAATTTGTAAGCTTCTGTCTGAAGCCACGTCAACACGATAGTCGAATCGGTTAACGCAGTAATACGAGTAATTTTTACACGAGTCAAAATGTCACGGACATATCTAATTAATTTGCTTAACAAAACTGACGCCATTAATTCCAACCTCGGGATAGTTAATGGTTTGACGGGGGCTACTTTAGATTTTGCTGTCACCAGGCGTACTTTAGTTTGACCTCTATCGTTACGACTGATCACATACACACAACTAGCATAACCGCGAGAGCTTGCATCACAAAAGGCGACCAATTCACATTCGGTCTGTTCTGGTAGCAGCATATGTCTATCTATCTTGATTGCCGTTAGTCGCGGGAGATCATCAACGTAATTAAGCCAGCGCTTAGTTACGTCAGTTGGCAGCTGCTCATCCCATCCTATGCCCAGCTTCCATAAATCTTGCATTATCTCTTTCGCGATGAAAATGCACGGTGAAATAAAACCCACGGGGTCGTAAATAGAAGCTAATAATTTTAAAACAGAACGTTTAGTTGTTACTTTATCAGTCTTATCTACTGTGAAATAAAAACAGTCAGTCAAAGGGAACCATTTCAGACCTAGCACTTTGACTGAATATTCGTTACCATCTTTCATAAATGTAACAGGACACTCTCGGTTTTCTAACGGAACGCGTTGTAAAACTTTTGCACTATTACTCGCCCACCTTTTGAGTATAAAGCCACCGGAATTAAACATCTCTAAAAGTTCATCTTGTAACCGAGATATCTGTGACAATGAACTGCAAGAATATAGAATGTCATCCATGTACACGCCCTCGCGCACAACCTTTGCAGCGAGTGGGAAACGTTCTTCCTCGTCATAGGCTAACTGTAAGAGGGTGCGGATAGCTAAGAACGGTGAGCAACTTAAGCCGTAAGTGACAGTTTTTAATTCATAAACGTCAATGGCATCGTTAGGCGAATGACGATACAAAATATGTTGATAACATCTATCTGACTGATTCAGTTTAATTGCCCGATACATTTTGCATACGTCACAAATCAAACAATATTCAAACAACCTAAAATTCAATATTATAGCCCCAATATCTCGATACAGATTAGGCCCGGTCAATAGAATATCATTAAGCGAAACGTTCGTGGACGTTTTAGCCGAGGCATCGAATACCACACGCAAAGGAGTAGTGGAACTACTGGGCTTAAGTATACTGTGATGAGGTATCACATATTTGCTTGGGGTGTCCCCCGAATAAAGCTCCATGTGCCCTAGATTTTCATATTCGCACATGAACTCTGAATAGGCTTGTCGTAATACAGGTGAACGATTCAACTTGCGCTCGGTGAACAAGAGTCGCCGCTCGGCTGCCGCTCGTGACGCGCCCAACGGAGGCGGGTCTGGTATGAATGGTAACGGCACTGAATAGGTACCATCCTCAGTACGACTATAACGAGCCACGAAAATGTCTTCCGCTAATTGTTCCAAAGGATTAATCGAGGGTTTGCTTGGCAATTCTTCGATTTCCCAAAACTTACGCAACGTTTGATCTAAAGACTCTTGTTCATCAAATGAGACTGATAAATTATAATTTTTTAAATTGTCCTTATCATTGCTATAAAGTTTACCACTTACAACAAACCCGAAAGCGGTATCGATCACGCTTGGTATATCCGATGAAATAATATATGGTTTATCCTTAATTAGTTCCGAAACTATATCATTGCCCAATAGTATATCGATACGCGAACGCTTATAAAATAATGGATCAGCTAAATTAAAATTCTTATATTTATTAATAACGTCCGAGTGGAATCGAACGTTAGGCATATCAGCAGATACCTTAGTCACTACGACCATGTTCAGTGTAAAACTAGGTAGGTCAGTGTGTAGGGACCTTAATGTGCATGTAATCATGCCGTGATTTTTTACAGCCTCTCCACCGAGACCATAAATATTAAACGAACACTTCTTTCGAGGTAAGCCCAAACGTTGAGCACACTCAGTTGTAATAAATGAGCTCTGAGCTCCAGAGTCAATAACTGCACGGCAGTATTGAAGCTGGCCGCTACTATCAATTACTAACACGCGCGCCGTTCCCAATACAACACCGTAACCCGAGTGAGCGTTATTGGAATGAAGCGTATCTATCGTATAACGCTCTGAGTCACTCATAGCCTGAGACGAGACGAGTGCTTGTTGCACTTGCGAGTCAGAGCACAATGGACGGGTGGATGTTGGCACGAGCGTGTCGCTCACTGGCTCCCTATGCAATAGATAATGATGTAGTGACGCACATACACCACAAGACATCTCACTTTTACAAGTTGAGGTATCATGATTTCCTTTTAGGCAATTATGACATAATTTTAAGGTATTGACACGGTCAATCCTTTTATCTACGGTCAATTTACGAAATTGATCGCACCTATAAATCATGTGATTTTGATTGCAATGCGCGCAAATTATTTTTTTATTTTTATTATAATTTGACACATTAGTATTTAAAACTGTCTTTGAATAACTTTTGTAGTGGTTATTATTGTTGCCTTTGTAATTGTTACATATAGACTTATTTCTTGATTGTAACGACATCGTACTATTCGATGAATGTTCGAGTACTTTAACTTGTTTATTTACAAAACTAATTAATTCCGAAAAAGATGGAAGTGAATTTTGATCCCGATTTTCTTCAAAAAGCCTCCTAGTATGCGCATCCAACCCACGTAAGGCTAAATGACAAAATAAATAGTCATGTAAATTTTTAATTTTTAATGCCTCGATGGCTTTAAAAGAGTGATCGAATGTTTCGATAAATAAAGTAAGATTTGCGGTAGTATCTTTATTTAACGGCGTAAAGTTTATCATTTTGTCGATGTACCTACCCACGAGTATTCGATCATCTTGATATTTATTACATAAACTTTGCCATACGACAGTATAATTAGCGGCTGTTATGGGCAATTTTTTAACAATGTTTAATGCCGAACCTTTAACACATGAAAGCAAATAGTGAAACTTATCTATTTCATCGAAATCTCGATTGTGGACAAGTGATACAAATGTATCGTAGAATGTGGTCCACTTCTCAATATCACCATCGAATTCAAATAAACGTAATTTAGGTAATGACGGCCTTACATCACTCCTATCTTTCCTACTGAGGGATGCCTGCTCGTCCGGTTTTAATCTTAAATATTGCAACCGACATGCCTTATAAAGTTCATCAAATGTATCTAATTCTCGCGTTGACAATCTTGTCTCCGGTTTTAATGATATATCTATTTCAATAATATTTAACACTGTTTCTTCAAACTTTGAGCGGACACTTTCCAATTCGGAATAATCGGCTAAGAAATTCTGAATTTGTGTGGGATCATTTATTTGGGATCTCGCGATATCGAAAACCTTTTGTAATTTAGCAAATAGGTATTCCTTTTTAAAAATAAGTGTTTGCCTTTTTATTTGTAATTTATCCGACATTATGAACAAATTACAAAATTAATACTTTATAAACGCACCGCGAGCAATGGACATCCAGGTAAAAAAGAGGCAAATTAAATAAGGGATATTAAATTAATTAAATGCGTAGTTTTACTCAAATATATGACGTCCACGGGACGCGAATAAAGTGTAGAAAATTATTATTCGAAGATCACTAATTCGAATATATACGGCTCGAAGGCCAGAAATGTGGCGGATTGGGATTATTTTATTAGATATAGTGGACTGTATTGATATTCTAAATCCCCTGAAACGTTCAGTTACCGCAGTCACAAAATCACACCAAAAACAGCAATAAACTACTCACGGTCTTACTAGCCAGCCTCCCAAGATCAGCAAACGTTGACAGCTCCTGGTAGCTTCTTCTACACGGTAGAATACACTAGCAATTAGATTGTACACGGTACACTCTGGAGTAGTCCCTTTTTTTTAAGTTTTTGGAGAGATGTTCACATCACGAACACAAAGAGAATGTGTATGGCTTGTCTCGCCTCCTACCCTCCTCTTCTCTTTTTTTAACTCCACAGATTATTACAACGCATATTACGTCGCAATGTTGCCACTAGGTGTGACCGGCGCTCCGATCGTAGCAGATCATTGTGCCTCGGTATAAATTTTGTGAGTTGCGGTTTATTACTGAACACGTATACATATACGAAAAGGCACATTTCCCATTTGTCTAGTTCATATACAAAAATGTGCCTTTTCGTACACAACTCCAAAAAGATATAAGTGAATTAAGGTTTAGAAGGAGTAGGAGAATTCCATTTCATTTGCATTTTGTTCCCGATCCCTTATAAATTGCAGTAGGCGACCATGGAGAATGCTAGAAAAATATCATGGCTTCCAATAAATAGCAGCATAAACATTTACTGTAAGCCAGATAGTTCTTGCACCATTGAATACCCCCCCCCCAACCAGTGGTGGTAAAAGATATAGCTTAAATTTTTTATATAAAATTGATTTCTCGTGTCGAAACAGTAGTTTGTAAGAAATCTTCATCCTGTTTCTTAATTGTTTATCTATAATTACAATTAACAGATAATTTTATCATTTTATAATATTAATTTCGTATACATTAATATTATAAAATGATAAAATTATCAATTAAGTAAGTTTGTCAGTAAGAGATAACATCTGGAGCTGCTGCACCAATTCTGAAAATGCTTTTGTATAAATTGAGTGGTAGAAAAATAAGTCGATTGGCTAGGCAAAGAAACTTTACTTTTTATATATAAAATGATAAAATTATCAATTAAGTAAGTTTGTCAGTAAGAGATAACATCTGGAGCTGCTGCACCAATTCTGAAAATGCTTTTGTATAAATTGAGTGGTAGAAAAATAAGTCGATTGGCTAGGCAAAGAAACTTTACTTTTTATATATAAAATGATAAAATTATTAGTTTTTTATAAAATACTAGCTGTTCCCCGCGACTTCGTTCGCGTGTTAGGGTTTTTATGTTTCTGCGCGGAACCCTGATTCTTTTTCTAAAATAAAAGTAGCCTAAGTTACTCCTTATGAAATCAGCTATCTGCCAGTGAAAGTCCCGTCAAAATCGGTCCAGCCGTTTCGGAGATTACCCGGAACAAACAGACAGACAGACAGACAGATAGACAAAAATTTTAAAAATTATATTTTAGTTATAGGTATCGTATTTACTTTCATATGCATATAGTAAACATTACAAACAGACACTTCAATTTTATTTATTTGTATAGATTTACTAATTAAATATTTGTTAACTATATTTTACTTACATTATGCAAAAATACAATTATAAATTACGAAATAACCATGATTTAACCTGAATTTTAAGCGAACGAAGCCGCGTGTTTTATCTGGTGGACATAGCGCGAAGATTTTAAAATTAATTACAATATCTTCTTAAATCCATAATCTCAAATATTTACATAATAAAAATAGACTATTTATAAAAAGAGAAACCATCAAATCAATATATTCAATCGCTTGCTTGTAGAAAATTTAAAACACTTCTCAGAAGTAAAATAACAAATTGTTTACAAGGATAGAATAACAAACATTTGCACCCTATTTGACATTCATAATACACATTAAAATCGCCGTTCTGTGTATGTGAAGAGACGTTGAATTTTTATGAAGTTCTTTGAATGGTTAACACGTTGTTTGTTTTGATGTGTAAAGATTCGCAAATTATGATTATGACGTAATCATGATTTGCGAATCTTGCAATAGCAACTCAACCATAGCTCCTGTTTCGGACTGGATTACATACCGACTAACCTAAGCATTTGGATGGTATCTCTCCATAACGATGCTATTGTCGGCACACCTATAGATATCGATAAGCAGATCATTAATATGCAGCAGAATGAGAGTTGCGGAGAGCAGCAGCAGACAGAACCCAGAGGAACTCCGGCGTTAGTCATCATAGGGTTAGACGAGCAGCACTTGACAAAGACTCGGAGAAAACGTTCACTCAGTCCTTAACCCAGTCAATAAGACCAGAAGTTGGTTTGTACACTGAAAGCTTACCTAAAAGGCCAGTCGTGCCCAACCATTCAAAACATCAAGGAAAACATCAAGTGCTTGCCTACTGCTTTAGAGTGGACTTGACATATTTTAACAATTAGTCCCGTAAAGATCCTACAGTAAATCCCAACAAATGTGGAACCTTTAGTTAGGTATAATTGGAAGCTCCAACAGCTCTAAACTTGACGTTGGTAGTGTTTTTAGATTTTTATGCAGAGAAAAAAAAATTCAAATGTGTAAACTGTATCATGTTCATTAAATCTGTCATGAAAGTTAAATATTTAAATTAAGGAATAAAGTAAAGTAAAAACCTTTTTAAGAACGGCTATTAATTATTTAGTAATTAGTTAATAATCAGCACCCATGACAATCGGCAAATGCAATATGAATGTCATCGGTTGAGCATACTCAAAATGAGATTGTCAATATCCTGTTGAGGAATACTGTCCCAGGCCTACTGAGATGCGTGAAAAGGTGTTCTTCTGTAACCAGATTTTCAGGAAAATCCCTCAGAACTTTTCTTTGAAACATATTCCAAGCATGCTCAATGGGATTTAAATCTGGGGATTGCGCTAGCCGTTCTAGGGTCGCGACTTGACGTTGGGTGTGTGTTCAGCTGTCACATTTGATGGTTCTTATACTTCCTCGCCTAATGTCAAAAATCTTGTCATTTATTTTGATTCAACCATAAGTGAACTATCCAAATTAAGAAGATCAGAGAAACTTCCTTCCAGTCGAGGTAAAGATAATTCTAGTGCAATCCCTTATTTTACCCATTACTGATTAAGCCGATGTGTGTTATCCTGATCTTAGTGAAGTCCTCCTTGAACTTAACAAGCTGGACCGTATCGTCAATAATGGTATTCATTTCATTTGATTATATTTATTTCCTTGGCTCTAAACTGAAATAGCTTCCCGTGACATGTAGTATTTTTGTTTGACGTTACTCTAGGCCATCAGAAGCAGCTCAGGTTTAGAATATACATATTCTAAGCTCTAAGAGCCCAGGTCATTTGCTCATGTCAAATTAATAAAACCAATGCGCCATAATAAGTAAATTTAAATATTATAAAAGTCTGTTTAATGTTCAATTGTTTCAAATTATGCACACATTTAACAATTACGCAACGTTTAAAACAACCTTGAACGTGCTGATAGTCAACAGTGTGTAAACTTTGCTTTCAATATAATTAAACTGTGACTCAGGAACCGCGTACCTACACACACTACGCAGCGGACACACCTCCTGCTTTACAAACATGTTTATAATGTAAAAAAACAAGGTGACTAAAGACATACGGACGTTGGTATGTAACGTCTACTTCTCGATATTAATATTAATAATTCTCTATTAACACTGAGTTATATGTACTACGTACTAGAGAAGCCATTCCAAACAAAAATTGTGTCCTACTCTATGTCTTCGCACATGCGCGGGAGTAGTAGTCGCGCATGCGCGAAGACTTTAATTTGATATAGAATAAGATATTAATATAAAATAAATATAAGAATTTAATATAAAATCTCTTAATTTAATCTAAACAAACATATTTCTAAATAAAATGTAATAATAATTATTTTATGGAATTCACAAATCTTCAATTTACGCAATATTTAGTTTGTACGGATTGCAGTACAGTTCAGTTGAACATAGTCAATGTTCGGAATGGCTTCTCTAGTACGTAGTACTCAATGTCTATTAACGTTTTTGTTTCATTATTATTTTAGAGTGACAAACGAGCTAACAATCCAGGATAGAAAGAAGATACTGCAAGTGTTCGACCTGCAAACTATTTCAAACGAAGCGGAGCACAGACAGGAATAAAATAAAATCATAAAATGCCTCAAAAACAAAACTGATAATAATACTGAATTTCTTACTACTGACCACAGACTAATATGATGCTTACGCACTACTGAGTACTGACCGTTCAAACATTTACTGCTTAATGGCAGAAATCCTAGCCAAAATGTAGCCGTACCACTTAAAAAAATAATATTCCCGCTGCAGCAACTAAAGGCAACCTTGAATAATTTATCAATGCTTACTACACAAATCACCATAATAATCCTCGCGCTGTAATAATGTTCTCCATCACCAAAACATATAACTCATTAGATAATCTATAGTGTGCACCGCGTGCAAGAGGTTGGCAATTATCCATGCTGATTTAATTAGATATCAAAATAAAAATAAAGTATTAGATATCAAAATAAAAACTATTTTAAGTTTTTAATTAAAAATGAAACGGAAGGCGGCACACTGTAAAGGCACAGTGTAATTATAATTGCGTTTGATAAATTTAACATTGATGTAAACAAGATAAATACCTACCGTTATGTACCTACTGTATGCAGAAAATTTAAAATATTCAAACAAACAACTTACGCTTTAGTAATAGAAAAACACCGCGTTAGACGAGTAAAAATATGCACTAAGAAAGGGACAGGCATAGTGGCGTGATATTGCTAATATGTAAACAATTCGTAAGCACCACGTCGGAAGTTGTACCCAGTCAGTATCAATCATAGATAAACCACTACATTATTAGGTGACTTTAATACTGTTGTTAGCTGAGTCAGCATAAACATACATAACATTACGCCTGTAATCGCCGAAGGGGTAAGTAGAGTCCAAAGAGCAGCGAGATCTGCAGTCCTCGTTTAGCCAAAAATATGGGTATTGACAGAAAATTGTTAAGCAAGTAATAGGTCAATACGTAATCACAAGCTCTACAATCTTAGAACATTAAACTTGGAAACCTGTGAAAAGCTCTTATGCAAAATTAAGAAGCACTTAATAAGCTATTTGAAACCATATCTATTCACTACTTTTCATTTTAGTCGTATTATACAATCATATTATTCCAACTAAAAATATTAAAAATATTTTGGTTTATACAAAGGTACACTGTGCGTAATCACAAAGATCCCAATAATCGCTTTTTACGACATGGTAGGCAGAGAACACAGTTGGCACATTCTTTTTTGACAGAAATCCTACATAAATATGGGACCTCGAAATCCCAGACCAACTTAAGACTGAGTTAGTACGTTAATTATCGTCAAAGAGCCGTGGTAACAGGGGCTAAGCTCTTAAAATTTCAAAGTACGCATACATACCGTGTTTGATCTCTACCGGCACCTCTAAAATTATTAATTGCAATTTTAAGTGCTGATTTACCATGTGCTCTGACATTCATGACTTGCATATCTAAGAAATTAATAAAATTCGAAGGCTTGTAAATTACGCCAACACGGATTAGGGCAGAGCGTAGGAATTTTCCTCGCCCTTAAACTCTCTCAGAAATGAGAAAAAGTGGGACGTACGAGTTTATAGCAAGACTGCCTAGTGAAGAAATGGAACCGGGCTACAGATAAAAAGAAGATGCGTTGAAATTGTTGTTAAATAAACGTTACCCCTACCATAGTATAGTTATATAGAAACAACTAGACACGGAACAATTATACAAACTCTTGATTTGTGCGAGATTCGAACCCGCAGCACAGCAGCACACGAGTAAAGAACCAAACGCTCTGCAAGTGTGCTACGCAGCCGTCTATATCGTAAAATGCTAGCAAAGCAAACCTATGTAAATGAGAAGTGTAGATGATGAAATTCTACGATCTAGGTATGTAGTTATTAAGAATTGATATTTTGAAGAGATAGTTTTTTTATAGAATAAGGATGACAAGTGAGCACACAGACCACCGGGTGGTAAGTGGATGTTGTGGCCTATAGACATCTACATCTATCTTCGATTAATAATCAAAATGTAGATGCGTTGTCACCCTTGAGGACTAAGATGGAATGCCTCGTATCTAGTAAAATGGGTCTCTGGTTCTCTACACTCCCCATACGATACACAGCAGCATTAAGCTGCTATTTCACGCTGGTATACTGTGAGAGCGTGGTCCTACTCTGGTCGAGCCGACTCATTCGTGCTACAACCATAATACAGCTGCAACATGGTTCTACAACGTATACAAACACCACGTGTACAATTTCACTGCCAATAAAGAAAAAATTCATTTACAAAAAAAAATATTTATAATAATGCATTTAAACCGTTACATACAATGTTATTATTCAAGAAAATATATATTCACATAATCATAGGAATGTGTAAAAAAACATGGCAAATTAGTAATGCGGAACCAATTCGAGCTTCAGTTGTGCAACGCGGTCACTGTAAAGGTCACTATTAATTCGATATGCCAAAAAGTTATGTACCTACAATTCTGTACTCGACTTTATAAGAAACATTAAGCCAGGTTATATGTGGTAGAGCCACGTTACAGTCATATTATGACGTTTCGTATGATGAAGTAGAGTACTGGATACCCTTTTTTTCTGGAAGCGGGGCATTCCTGAAGGGTGTCAACGCATCTGCATTTTAATTCTTTGTTGAGGATAGATGTAGATGTCTATAGGCCACAGCATACACTTACCATCAGGTGGACTGTGTGCTCGTTTAGCAACCATTATCTATTCATAAAGTTACAGCCTATATACGTCCCACTGCTGGGCAGAGGCCTTCTCTCATTTCTGAGAGGGTTTTAGGGCAAGGAAATATCCACCGCGCTACCCTAATGCGTGTTGGCGAACTTCACATGTCTTCGAAATATCTTTTTTTTTTCTTACTTCTCAGACATGCAGGTTTCCTCACGATGTTTTCCTTCACCGCCAAGCACGTGGTAAATCAGCACTTAAAATTGCAACTAACAATTTCATTGGTGCCGGCGGAGATCGAACCCGGGTTGCTCGCGTACTGTGAAATTTACGGCGTTTATTTGTTTAATTTACATTTATCTATTCATGCAAAGTATAAATTGTGCGACGCACCTAATTATTTAATTAATTTACATTTAAATAATTTATTTAATTTTACATTTTTACATATTAAAAGTGTAAATTATGTGGGCCTCCTCTGATATAGAGAGGATTTGTCTTAATCACCACCCATGACCAGACACCCGGCAGATTTGCAGTTTCATTAATCCAGTATGGTTCCAAACGTCTCGCACCTTAGAAGCTGCGTCCCGTCGATAAACAGTCTGGGTATATTGCCTGCCTCCTTAGTCTAGTGGTCGAAGACGCGGCTGCTGAACTTTAGGTCCCGGGTTCGAATCTCAAATCGGGCCAAAAATCAGTTATAGTGCCTTAGTGCCTCCAGTGCCTCCAGTGCCTCAGAAAGGACGTAAAGCCGGTCGTGTCGAATTGCTGACCCATTGAACAATGATGGTGAGGGTATAGAGGATTAGAGAGCACATCTGTGCTTGTGCATACATTTGGGTACTATAATTCTGTCGTACGTAGATGTCTAGTCTCCGTTGAGCCTGGCCGCCGTGACCGAAATTTGGTATGGAGGACATTATTGTCATTATTATTTGACGTTTGTTGTAAACGAGATGGTATATAGCACCATCTATCGGAAGCGATAAGATTTTTCAGGCATTTGTCTTAAATGTGTGAAATCTACTGAGCCACCACCACGCGGCAACCAGAACTAACGTAAATGCTCCTATCTATGAAAGATCTTATGCCATCAAAAACATAACTTGTAAAAAAAACCAAGTCTCGTAACTCAGTTCTTCTACCGTAAAAAGTTGTGAGATCCATATAATACCAAGTCGGTTAATTTATTCAGTCCCTTCTTAAGGCGCAGGTTGAGCAAAATGTCGCGCTAGTCGTTATTTGTGCGGTTTTTAGGTTTTTAGGTTTTAGCTATCTACTTTTTATTTAAAAGATATATCAACAAATAAAAAAACATTATATTTCCACATAATCTTGATTCCATAAAAGCTATAACCAATTTTTTTAAAGGAATAAATATTAATATAATCTCCTTACAACGAAACCACATAAATGTGAAATTATTATTGATAACATGCATCTCCTCGTAAAGTAAGTATTATATTATTTTGCGATTTACACCAATGGATAGGCAATTTATTAATGAACATTTCTATAGTAAAATTTTTTTCAAAAGACCAAAATTTGATTTTATTAAGAAATTATTTTAAAATCTGGGCGTATTTACTGCCCACGGGCTTGCTGGAGTCAGTGAGCCCTGAGCTCTTACACGTGGAATCCGTGTCGTTAGAGCGTCTGCCAGCGCACACGCTCACGTCATCTTATCAGTCGATAATATTATAATATTATTACTTATTAGGTTATTTATAGGTAGTATTATTTGTTTGTTTTAGGTATAATTTTTCGTATTAGTTATACATATATTTGTTGTGTTTTTTACTGCGCGATGAAGCTTTTTGCGTGTATTTTCTTTGAAGTAAATGCAAATAAAAAAATGAAGCACCATTAGCATGTAAGGTTCGAATCCATAATTAACATTTCGACAAATATTATAATTTACACTATAAAAGGCCAATTCAATATTATCAGTATAGTATACAGTTAAAAATAATCCTAATACCCAACCACAATATCTTATTAGGTATAGTACTGCCTCGTTGGTCTAGTGGTTGTAGTAGTGCGACTGGTGATCATGAGGTCCCGGGTTCGAATCCTGGGTCGGGCCAAATAGTCAGTTATGAGTTTTCCATTTATGTTAATAATCAAGTTATAATTAGTATTACTAAGTTATAGTTTTTTGCTAAAATATAGTAATATTATTTATTGCTTGTTTTTTCTTCTTTTTCAAAAAATAATTGAGTACATTAAGTGTTATAATTCAGTAAAAAGTATCTAAGTAGGTACTAATATACCTACTTTTTACTATAAAATAAAAAAAATTAAAACTAAATTTAACTAAAAAGACTAAACTGGCCATTTATTTTTTAACTCAAAACAGGACATGGGTTTATTTATACTCTAAAATCTATAAGTTTATACAATTAGTGTTCACTATAAAATTATATTCGGTATAGACGGTAATTATTAAATACAACATATTTTTTTTAATTATTAATTACATTTGTCAGTGGATTAAATTTGCTTTAATAAAGTTGGTGATGATTTTAAATAAGAATAAAATTCTGCTCAAGTTTTTTTTATTGTTATCTTTGTTAACAACATCGCCCTTAGAACTGGAACCGTAAGTGTTTCTTTCAGACGTCCACAATTTATTCAAAATAAAAAAATACTCTTTCTACCGGAGCATTTGTACCAGGTAGACATAAAATATATTCGATTAAAAAAAATTATGTTGAAGATTGTTGACTTTGAATACTTCCATCCAACGAGTTACGGGACAATTTTGTGTCCCGGAGCTTTGTTTGGGGACAATGGGACAGGTGACCGAGAAAAGGGTTTTTTTTTTTTACAATTGAAATTGAAAGATGGAACCTTTATACTTCTTGTTGATTTTTGTATTACCTTTATTAAAGTTACCCTTATGTATAAATGTGCCGTGTAGTGGCGGTCAAGAATATCCACTACCCCATATCCTCCCGTGGGTGTCGTAAAAGGCGACAAAGGGAAACAGGCAGAAGATGGGCAGCAGCATCTTCCTGATAATAGCCAAAATTATAATAAAAAAAACTGCGGTTGCCAACCCGCTCGCCAAGCGTGGCAACTATGGCAAATACCCCCCAACGACTAAAGCAACAAACAGACGGCCCCCAGTCCCCGGCGGCCCCGCTATTCCTGGCTACGGTGGCGACCATGGTAACGGCGGGGCAGGGGGTGCTAAGAATCTCCGGTGGAGGTTCGGTTGCCACCTTAGACGACTCGACCTGGCAACGTACAACGCACGCACCCTGAGGACTGACGAGAAGATCGTGGAGCTGGAAGAAGAGATAGACAAGTTGCGCTGGCATATTATAGGATTATCCGAAGTCCGAAGAGAGGGGGAGGACACGGTAATCCTCGAATCCGGCAACTTGCTCTATCACCGGGAGGGCGACCATCTGTCCCAAGGAAGTGTCGGATTTATCGTCCACAAGTCTCTCGTTAACAACGTTGTAAAGATCGGAAGTTTGTCGACGAGGGTTGCGTACCTTATACTCAGAATCACCAAACGGTATTCGCTGAAGGTCATACAGGTTTACGCACCAACCTCGACACACCCCGATCAGGAGGTCGAGGAAATGTATGAGGATATCTCTAGAGCCTTGCATTCCTCCAAAACCCAATATACGGTGTTAATGGAAACACGAAAACTCTCCTATCACACTCTTAATCTCATGGCTGTTAGACGGGAGATGAAGCTACATTCTTCAACAGACTTGACAGCATACAGGCATCTGAACAGACAGATCTCCAAATGCATGCGGCGGGACTTACGCAACTTCAATACAGCTTGTATTGAAGAAGCGATCGAACGAAACCAAGGCTCCAAAGTCTTTGCCATAGATCTGTCTGCCAGAAAGAGCCAACTGTCAAAGCTGAAGACGGAATGTGGCAGCATCGTTTCCGGGACACCTGAGATTTTGAGTGAGATTGAGAGGTTCTATGGGCAGCTGTACACGTCATCGTTGGAGCCACACGCAAGTGTGAGTAACGATCCAAGAGCGAATCTTATCCGACACTGTTCCGAAGATATCCCGGACGTCAGTCTGAGCGAGATTAGAATGGCTCTCCAGCACCTTAAAAACGGTAAGACCCCAGGCGAGGATGGAATTACAGCGGAGCTTCTGAAAGCGGGTGGAAGACCGGTACTTGAAGTCCTTCAGAAGCTCTTTAATTCCGTCCTCCATGGTGGCATTACACCGGAGGCGTGGAGCAGAAGTGCGGTGGTCTTGTTCTTCAAGAAAGGTGACAACGCTCTCTTGAAGAACTACAGACCGATTTCCCTTCTGAGCCGCGTCTACGTGCTGTTTTCGAGAGTCATTACGAATCGTCTCGCGCGCAGACTTGACGACTTCCAGCCTCCCGAACAAGCCGGTTTCCGAAAGGGCTTTAGCACCATAGACCACATACATAACCTTCGGCAAGTTGTACAGAAGTCCGAAGAGTACAATTTGCCACTATGTCTGGCGTATGTGGACTATGAGAAAGCCTTTGATTCCGTCGAAATTTGGGCGGTGCTGCAGTCCCTTCAGCAGTGCCAAGTTGACTGTCGGTATATCGAAGTGTTGAAGTGCTTGTACAGTAGGGCTACGATGGCTATCCGAGTACAGAACCAGAGTACGAAACCTATCCAATTGCAGAGAGGTGTAAGACAGGGTGACGTCATATCCCCGAAACTCTTCACCGCTGCATTGGAAGACGTTTTCAAGCTTCTGGACTGGAAAGGATACGGTATTAACATCAATGGCGAGTACATCACTCACCTTCGATTTGCCGACGATATAGTCCTTATGGCAGAATCGCTGGAGGACGTAGGCACTATGCTCAATGACCTCAATAGTGTTTCCCAACGGATAGGTCTTAAGATGAACATGGACAAAACAAAGATCATGTTTAATGTCCATGTCACACCTATGCCGGTAGTTGTTGGGAGCACTAAGCTCGAAGTTGTTGACGAGTATGTTTACCTGGGACAAATAGTCCGACTAGGTAAGTCCAACTTCGACCGAGAGGTCAATCGACGGATTCAACTCGGCTGGGCAGCGTTCGGGAAGCTACGACACATCTTCTCGTCAGACATACCTCAAAACCTTAAAACGAAATTGAACAACCAGTGCGTGTTGCCAGTGATGACTTACGGAACTGAGACGTGGTCCTTCACTGCTGGCCGTATGAGAAAGCTCAAGGTCGCTCAGCGAGCTATGGAGAGGGCTATGCTCGGAGTTTCTCTGCGTGATAAAGTTAGGAATGAGGATATCCGCAGTAGAACCAGAATAACCGACATAGCCCAACGAATTAGTAAGCTGAAGTGGCAGTGGGCCGGCCATATAGCTCGAAGAACCGACAACCGATGGGGAAGAAAGGTTCTCGAGTGGCAGCCTCGTACCGGTAGGCGAAGTGTAGGGCGTCCCCCCACGAGATGGAGTGACAACCTGGTAAGACATGCAGGAAGTCGATGGATGCAGGTGGCTCAGGACCGTGCTTTGTGGCATTCTTTGGGGGAGGCCTATGTTCAGCAGTGGACTTGTGAAGGGCTGTAATGATGATGATGATGATGATATGTATAAATAAATATAATTACGTATGTAGAAATAAAATTGATTTTCATCCTCATCAATCATTGGGGTGAGGATAATGTCTGCCAGCATAAGTAATAAGCAGGCTAAGTTACAAGGCTCAGTTCAAAAAATTGTAGGTAGGTATGTTACTTTTCAATACGTGACACGTAAAAATTAACTTACTTACTTACTTATCTTCACGCACAATCCCTGAAGGGGGTAGCCAGAGAGAACAGATCGCCAAGTGTCACGATCCTTACATATCTCTTTCGCTTCTTTCAGATTCATTATTTTCTTCATACATGCACGTCTAGGTATCCGAGTACTCTTGACCCTACCCTCTTCGAGCAATTTGCTCACATGGTCTTCGAAAGTTAGTCTCGGTCTACCTCGACACCTTTTAATATTAACTTTCGCGCTATATATTTTCTTCACCATTCGGTCTTCACTCATTCGCTCAACGTGCCCAAACCACCGAAGCACGCTCTTATCAATTTTTGTGATAAGATCATCTTTCAAACCTGCCATATTGCGAATCTCTTCGTTTCGCTTTCGGTCGGCCATAGTAACGCCGCACATTTTACGAAGAGATCGCATCTCCACTGCATTCAACTTACTTTTATGCTTCTTCTGGCATACCCAGGTTTCGCTGCCATATAACAAAGTCGGTACCAACACTGCGTTATGTATTGCAAGGCGTGCACTCTTCGCTACGCCTTGCCTTTTGACTAACGCAGTCAGGGCACCATTGACTTTGTTCCCAGCAGCGACACGCCTGTCCACATCTAAATCACATCTTCCATCCCGGCTAAAAGCACTCCCCAAGTATACAATTTCATTTACCTGTTCTAGACATTCCTGATTTACCCATAATTCACACTTCGTTCTCTCTTCGTCCCTTTCAAATACCAGAACCTTAGTTTTATTAGCATTCAAACGGAGACCTTTAATTTCACATTCCTCTTTCATACACGTGACTAATGCCTGCAGTTCTGCCTCTGATGTTGCAATAAGCACTGCATCATCAGCATACAGCAGACAATTTACTTTTATGTCACCCAATTTCACACCCAAACAGCTTTTCAGCTTTTGTAAACAGCTGTCGAGATACAGTATGAACAGCCAGGAAGACATGACACAACCCTGTTTTACGCCCGTTTGGACGCTAAACATGGGTGACAGGTCATGCCCTACCCGCACACAGGCTTTACAGTCACAGTAAAGAGACTGCACAGCCCTTAGCAATCTACCATCCACACCATACCCCGGCAACAGTTCCCACATTTTCTTCCTTACAACCTTATCAAATGCTTTCTCAAGATCCACAAAAGCACAGAAAATCTTCTGGTTAGCAGCCAGAAGCTTTTCCGTGATCATACGGAGAGAAAACATTTGATCCGTGCATCCTCTTCCAGGTCTAAATCCGCATTGTGCCTTCCATAGAAATCTTTCCGATTTCTCTTGCATCCTACGTGTCAAAACCTTCGAGTAAACTTTACTTGCTAAACTGGTCAAGCTGATCGCCCGATAGCACCCGCAGTCAAAATGGGAACCTTTACCTTTATATAAAGGCACAATGACTGCGGATCGCCAATCATCCGGGACATCCCCCGTCCGCCAGCACAAATTGCACAGCAGATGAAAGCTGTCCCAGACGCGAGGCCCACCATACTTGACCATTTCAGCAGTAACTCTGTCTAGTCCCGCAGCCTTACCACATTTCAAACTTCGAATCGCACGTTCAATCTCTTTCATACTGATGACCTCAGTGTCATCGAGGTCCGGGTCTGGCGTGCCAGTCACGGCGTCATCCCCGGATCCCTCACTAAGATCATCACACGCATACATTTCTCTATAAAATTCGCTCCATCGCTGCATGACGTCCGATTTTTCTGAGAGGACGTCATTAGTTCTCGAAAGCACTTTGTTCATTCTTAAGGCCGTCGCACCACTTCGGGTCCTTCCAACCTCTTTCCAGAAGAGTTTGGAGTTCTCCTTAAAGTTGTGCGACAACCTTTCATCCGCTTCCATTCTACACCTTTCACGCACTTCCTCAATCAATGCTTTCGTGTGAACTTTCTGCAGCTTATATCTTTCTTTCATCTTCTCTCTCATATCCTTATCATTACTAGAGGCCAAGTAGTCTAACCATGCTTTCTTCTTCTTCTTTACAGCTTCTTTCACTTCATCATTCCACCATGCATCTCTTCTTTTACTACTGCCTCTTTTTATTGCTCCACACACTTCTTCCGCTGCACTTACCATTCCATCCCTAAGGTTCTGCCATGTTCTTTCTACACATTCGTTTCTCCCATCGATGGTGTCAAGCTTTTCGGCTACCCTCGCATGATATTTGTCCCTAGTATCCGCTTCCTGAAGCTTCTAGCTTCGGATGCGACAGACCGACTGTGGTTCTGTCACTGTCGTCCGGTAGCGC
Organism: Parnassius mnemosyne; assembly: GCA_963668995.1. Taxonomy (NCBI): domain Eukaryota; kingdom Metazoa; phylum Arthropoda; class Insecta; order Lepidoptera; family Papilionidae; genus Parnassius; species Parnassius mnemosyne. The sequence goes on from CAVLGL010000081.1 coordinate 8,996,120, forward strand.
CAACCCGCGAACAGACCCCTAAATCTAGTAATCACTAGATAGTGATCCGTTCCCAGGTCAGCACCCCTGAACACTCGCGTATCCATAACCTGTTTTCGCAGTCGGTCATCCACCAGGAACAAATCGATCATACTTCTCTCATTCTTTCTTTCTCTAGTATACATATGGATTTTCTTGTGATTAAACATAATGTTTGTCACAAGAAGACCCTTTTCCTTGCATACCACCAGTATAAGCTTGCCAGCATCATTAACCCTTTTATCGCCAAAATTTGCAAGTACCGACTCGTACCCTGGTCGAGCGGTACCAACCCATCCATTCAAATCACCACATACAACAATTCTTTCGTTTCCCCTAGCCAAATCTAGAACTTCTCTTACATTCTCCCAAAACTCCTCCAGCTCAGCCCTGGACGACGAAGCTACCGGCGCATAAACAGCCAAAAGGAATAACTTCGTCAGTCCCAATTTAAAGCGAACCCAGAGAAGTCTTGAGTTCACAAACTTATATTCAGTCATAACATCGACCAACCGAGAAGACAGCAGCACCCCCACTCCCTGGCAGGCGTTCTCGCTCTCCGGGACTCCGGACACACACGACATCTAATTCTCTTTCTTTCATTATTTCGATCAACTCATTCGTCTTATCTCTCATGCCTCCTCTAACATTCCACGTGCCAACTCTGCACTCCGTCCTCCACCTTCCGCCGTGTCGGGCTGTGCGTGACGGGTGGCGGTCCCCATCGCCGCTTTGCGCGCTGGATTCCACACCAACGGGGACGAGCTGGTGTGCGTCGCCTCGGGGGGACGCCCTAACCCTCGTTGACATGGGTGCGCAGCTGAGTAGAATTGCAGCCCTGAAAAGGGCTGTAAAAATTAACAATAATCAAAAACACATCTGCGAAATATCCTATTTATTTATTTATTCTTTATTGCACCAAATATTTGTACAAAAGGCGAGCTATCTATTTATTTACCTATAGTGAATAGGTATCTTTTAAACTCACAATTTTCAATGTTTCATTTTTAATATATAATTAATTATAAAATTTCATAATTAGATAATATATAAAAATACATAATTCTAATATAATGCAACTAATATACCGAATAAAAAAATTAAAATACATTTATCGTTGTACGCTGTGTGTATTTCCATAAATTAGTTTATTGATGTTGAAAAAATAATACTACGTTCGTACCTACAATAGGTGGCGTCTTACATATTTCATAAGCAATATATTATAGCGAGCGGCGCGCCGGTCAAATGCTCAAGGTCGTTCGCATGGAGTAGCCCCTTAAGGGTCCTTCTGTCTTAAGTTATTATGTAATTAGCTAACCTAACAACATCTTATAGGTCTTATAGTGACCATATCAATATTAAAAATCTTTTATATTTTAAATAAATAGATTGACTAGGCCATCGCATGAAAACACAATGTATCTCTCAAATAACACATATTCGAGCTATATGGCCGGCTCACTGCCACTTCAGCATACTAATCCGTTGGGTAATGTCGGTTACTCTGGTTCTACTGCGGATATCCTCATTTCTAAGTTTATCACGCAGAGAAACCCCGAGCATAGCCCTCTCCATAGCTCGCTGAACGACCTTGAGCTTCCTCATACGGTCAGCAGTGAAGGACCACGTCTCAGATCCGTAAGTCATCACTGGCAACACGCACTGGTTGTACAATTTCGTTTTAAGGTTTTGAGGTATGTCTAACGAGAATATGTGTCGTAGTTTCCCGAACGCTGCCCAGCCGAGTTGCATCCATCGATTGACCTCTCGGTCGAAGTTAGACTTACCTAATCGGACTATTTGTCCCAGGTAAACATACTCGTCAACGACTACGAGCTTAGTGGTCCCAACAACTATCGGCATAGGTGTGACATGGACGTTATATATGATCTTTTTTTTGTCCATGTTCATCTTAAGACCTATCCGTTGGGAAACACTATTGAGGTCAATGAGCATAGTGCATACGTCCTCCAGCGATTCTGCCATAAGGACTATATCGTCGGCAAATCGAAGGTGAGTGATGTACTCGCCATTGATGTTAATACCGTATCCTTTCCAGTCCAGAAGCTTGAAAACGTCTTCCAAGAGTTTCGGGGATATAACGTCACCCTGCCTTACACCTCTCTGCAGTTGGATAGGATTCTTACCCTGGTTCTGTACTCGGATAGCCATCGTAGCCCTAATGTACAAGCACTTCAGCACTTCGATATACCGACAGTCAACTTGGCACCGCTGAAGGGACTGCAGCACCGCCCAAATTTCGACGGAATCAAAGGCTTTCTCATAGTGCACATACGCCAGACATAGTGGCAAATTGTACTCTTCGGACTTCTGTACAATTTGATGAAGGGTGTGTATGTGGTCCATGGTACTAAAGCCTTTTTGGAAACCGGCTTGTTCGGGATGCTTGAAGTCGTCAAGTCTGCGTGCGCGACGATTCGTAATGACTCTCGAAAACAGCACGTAGTCGCGGCTCAGAACGGAAATCGGTCTGTAGTTCTTCAAGACAGCGTTGTCGCCTTTCTCGAAGAACAAGACCACCGCACTTCTGCTCCACGCCTTCGGAGTAGTGCCACCATGGAGGACGGAATTAGATTATATTATTATATTCATATCATTGGTCCTATTTAATATCGATTGGCACCATAAAACAGGTGTAGATATTTTTTTTACTTCGAGTAGACTTGAAAATTTCGTAAATACAGTTCTGTAATAATGAATGCTACACATGGATTAAAACTAATGTTACGGGGTTTTTTATGCATCTTCAACAACATCATCAACACCGAATCGTACCAATGATGATTCGCGAGGCTATTGAAATTAAAAATATCCTAATTTTAATAGGGAAGATGGCTGAGTGCTACCATCTGCTAAGGACCCCATAATTAATAAAATTAAAATCAAACTACTGCTGCATTTTTATTCTATTCTATTTTAACTATGACGTCAGGTCGTCAAACACCTCATTTCTCCTGCCCCTCCCATGACCATGGGTGCTGTAAAGTGCCCAAAACGTCGGGAATTTAAAAAGTTAAAATTAAACGCGATAAAATCCTTAAAATTAGTTTCATTCCTTATAAATATTATTCACAGTGAACGTGAGGATCACTACACTCATGAATGAGAGTAGAAAAATGTTCGCTCTGTTGTGGCGGTGAAAGAAAATCTACCACCTCATATCGTCCCGTCGTAAGAGGCGACATAGGAAAACAAATTGGAGATGGAATGGGCTGCATCATCTTTCTGACAACATATCAAAGTAATAATAGCTGCGGTTGCCAACCCGCCTACCAAGCGTGGCAACTATAGCAAATATCCAGCTACTTGACAATATATGGAGGAGGCCTATGTTCATTTCAGTGGACTTTTGATAGGCTGACGATAATGAGTTATACTCATCTTTGCAAGCCTTAATATTTACGGTAGAGTGAAAAAAAAAAGTATCATACCCGAAAACACGAATGAAATAAAAACTGCATATATTGCCCCATGAAAAGTAAAAAAGTAGCATCTTACATAAATGCTACTAAAGCTGAACGCACATTTGTCCGCGCCGCACGCGCCGTACGCGCCGTACGCGCCGAATTTTACTGATAGCCTCGCACATTTGCCCGTACGCATCGTCCGCGCCGTACGCAAATCTTTTGTATTACCAACAACTTTTGTAGTTTTTTCCAACCACTGGTGTGAAACGGTACAGTTTGATCGTTCGAAATCACTATGGAAAGCAATTTAGTAATAGCCTGCTTATTGGCAGAGGAAGAAGAAAATACAATTCGAAGAAAAAGAAGATTCTGGATTTATAATATTTATTTAAAAAGGAAATATATTTAGAATATGAAGGGGATATACTTTTTTTAAAGACATTAGATGATGATGAAAGATTTTTTTAGATATTTGCATTCAACATATAAGACATTTCAAGAAATGCTACATATACTAAAACCATATCTTTCTATTGAAAACTCAAGATTTAGAAAGCCAATTGAACCAGAAAAAAGACTTGTTGTATGTTTGAGGTAAGTATTTTTATTGATAATGAAGTAATCAGGTATAATTGGGTTTTTGAAATTAAATTTAACTGCTTTTTGTTAGTTCAGTATTTAAATAATTTTTCGCTAAGAATACATATTGATAATCGATGCAAAAAAAATCTAATTATGTATAATTAATTACAAATTTATTAAAAGTTATAAAAATACAAAAATTATCATGTAAGTCGAAACCACCAGTTATAGTGGAAAATCCACTAAGTTCGCAACATTAGACAACACTGAGTATCAGCACGAGCCGAACGCGCCGCGTTAAGGCGCCTACTGACATGCCTGCCGCAGGGGCAATCTAGGGTGTAGGAGTGGGGATGACCCTTAATTGCCTCCTTAATTGTGATGTGTGTAGGCAAGCAGGGGCAATTTTTTAAGTCGGCCCTGCGGCAGGGCGGCAGGAGCGCAGTGTTGCAAAAGTTCCCGATTTATCGGGAGATCTACAGATTTTAATTAGTATCTCCTGATATCCCGATTTAGCGAACGTATCTCCCGATTTTTTTACGTTTTCAACTAATGTAAAATAATAATCATAAATAAAATTGAAAAGTAATGATCAAAATACTAAAATGAACTTTTAACACAAAATCTATGTACGGGGACTTCCCGAAATTGCTCGCACCACGTCCTATGGGACCTATACCTATAACCTTATTAGGTTTTTAACTTCGCGGTATGGTTAAAGCATTGTGCACTGATACATCTTAAAATAGAGTTCATTGTTGTCTGGTAAGTGTACGGGGGAGATCCCTAAAGATTACTTTGTTCGGGTTGTTTTACGAATTAGGTAGCTTAGGCCATGTATATATAGTGTTGTTCGTTCATAGAATTACATTCAGTAATTACTAGCCTTCTTCTGTTTTGTTGAGAACTGTTGTGCTTTATGTCCAAATTTGTTAGGTAGCATTAGTTATCAAAAAATTAATGTAGAATGGCGTTTGCTTCTAAATACGAAAGAAATTAAATCACTCAGTGAAGAAACAGAAGAACTTTGGAGAAGCGTGAGTAGCAAAAATATATAATCATAAAATTTTAGTTTAAATTATAAAGACATTATTTTGATCGCAAAAAAAATGAAAAGAAAAAGAACGACATCTAAAAGAACGTTTTATGATACATTTCTAAACCCATGGATGTAAATAAAAATCTCCCGATTTCTCCTGATTTTTAGCTGTAAAATGTACCGATTTTTTATTTTTCACTTTTGCAACACTGCAGGAGCGCAAGACTTTCCTTACTCCCTAGATTGGCCCTGCTGCTGTCGCGTGTGTAGCCCAATTGGAGCAATTTCAATCAGTTCGTTGCGACCATAGATTACTGTATATATACTAGTTGCGACTTTCGCGCGGAGCACACGTATGAGTACAAGTCAGACCCGCAGAAAGGATGTTACTTGAACGTTGTAACTTATCAGTAACATTACTGGGATTTGTTACCTAACTAATCATAAATATTCAAATAATATTAAAATTGCTGGAATATAAATAAAATGTCATTATATAAATATTTAAACAAAAAGACAAATTTTAGTAATTAAATTTTATTGAAACCATCATTAGAAAACTATCCTGGCTATTTGTAACACTACTTAAATTATAGTTACTAAGCACTAGATAGTTAAGTTATATCACAGAATAAATTGGTTATATTAAATTATGACGAGTAAAGTTAGTCATATTTAATTGTCTTTGATAGCCTAAAAATAGCCTGGCAGAGCTATGCTGCAGCTTCTAAGCACTATATTATGGTTGCAATTATTTATTAATTGGTTGTTTTATTGATAAATGTGGGTGTCTATAGGCCACAGTGTCCACTTACCATCAGGTGGACTGTGCTCATTTGTCACTCTTATTCTATATAAAAAAGAGCCAAGGCTATATATACTGATTCATTGATATTTCGATAAAACTGGCGCCATTTCCAACGCGTGCGTCCAGCGAGACGTACACTCTCATACTGAACGGCAGGCGTGTGTGTAGAGACAGCTCCGATATTGCTCCGATCGCTGTGCTCCCTAGATTGCCCCTGCGGCAGGCAGGTCAGTAGCCGCCTTTATATGACGTCATCAGCATTCGTCCTTCGATATCGTATACCTACCGCATTTTATAGCTTAAAGGTGGCTACTGACCTGCCTGCCGCAGGGGCAATCTAGGGTATAGTAGTGGGAATGACCCTTAATTGCCTCCTTAATTGTGATGTGTGTAGGCAAGCAGGGGCAATTTTTAAGTCGGCCCTGCGGCCTTCGATATTGCTCCGATCGCTGTGCTCCCTAGATTGCCCCTGCGGCAGGCAGGTCAGTAGCCGCCTTAAGAGTCAGTGAGCGGCAGACTTACGGTATTTCAATAAGCTTCACTTTTTTTTCGGTTAATCCCCTATACCTGAGGTACATGAAACGGGGACTCTATAGTTTGACCGGCAGTCGATATAGAGACGCTCAGGTGTTAAAGGTGTAAAAAAATAACCCAAAAAAACGTGATAGCAATAAGTCTGCCGCTTTTACATCTTGAAATATTTAACAAAAGTTACCGAAAAATAACATTGACAGACACCTGTGCCGGTTTCAAAGTCATGGCAGACAGGTTGAAAAGTACAATTTTTTATTAATAATTTACGTTATTTCAATAAAGCTGCAATTTATATATATTGTTGATAATATTATTTGACATGTATAATTTTGACGGCAGACACATATTGTGGTTATATCACCCAGACAGACAACAAACTTCTGGGGCGCCCATAAGCGCGTACTATAATAGCGCTCGCCCTAATCCAGTCTTTTTCTTTCTAGTTTTGTACGCTCTGATACGGATATCATAATAATCAAGCTTGGTAATATGCTACATTTAAAAAATTGCTCTTCTCAAGTATGGATTCTCACGGGAACAGGAAATAATGAATGATTCATAAATATTTAAAAAAATTATGAGCAACGGGGTGACTTATTGAGTGAAAGTTTGCTTGGTTTCTATGTATTTGTAGCCGGTGGAAGGAAAATGGGAGATCTGACCCGCCGGGCAAGGTTTTCTGCCCGAGGAGCGGCTAACGCTCCGATTGTTAGTTCGGAGCTATTCTATATATGCTACTTTAACTTCGGAACTTTGTTAGCGCGATTTAGGCTTCGATATGTTTCGCTTGTGGCGACGACAGCGCCGCCACATCACGCCCCTGCTCACACCGGAGGTCGATAATGCAGTCTAGATGTCGACGAATTTGCAAGTGCCAGGGAATTGCCTTGTAAGTTTGCGGTGAGTCGAGAAGAAGGCAAGTAATCTGCGAGAGTGCCGTGAAGCAGAGGCGAGCAGTAAGGCTCAGAGCCGTGCCGAACACTGTAGCGTAGAGAGTAGCTTGAAGGAACAGGAAGCATTATTATTCCAGTGCTGCGATGAACCTTTGTAAAGCTAGATGGCTTGCAGAAGGTGAAGACTGCAGACAATATCAGCTCGGGAGCGAATGAATTGGGTATTTGAGGACGATGACGAAGGTTTTGAAGTTGTAGTTTCCTAAGGTTGTTGGTTGCGTGTTAATATCACGTCGGCTGGTCACCACTGTGGCGGGTGGAAGGAAAATGGGAGATCTCCCGCCGGGCAAGGTGTTCTGCCCGGGGAGCGGCTAACGCTCCGATTGTTAGTTCGGAGCTATTCTATATATGCTGCTTTAACTTCGGAACTTTGTTAGCGCGATTTAGGCTTCGATATGTTTCACTTGTGGCGCGACAACAGCGCCGCCACATATTTAAGGGCTGTGATTATAATCCAGCTTTTTTTAATAACGGAAAAAAACGACCCTTTATCTTACTACAGAAAACTCAGGCATACCAAGAACGCTTCGCAGCTTTTGGTGACAGTAATTTAGCTGAGAACCAAAAACAACAGCTTTTTAATGTTGTCCAAAAGTTTACCTGTCAAATATATAATGCAAAGAAATCAGTAGATGTAGATGATGGCTGGTTCCAACGTTTTGTAAATAATTATAGACCAAAAGATCTCAATGAAAAATTTAGTAAGAAATTACACTGTTTTGATGGAAGCTCTTTACCACCGTGTAAACGTGAGCTGTATCAGCAATTTTTACGTGCGCATTATATTTAGTATATATATTTAATATATAGCATTTGGAAAAATGCTCACTAAAAATATCCAATATTATTCGATCAACTGGAGCGCGGCTGGATTGAAGAAAATGAGTTGGATATTCTAAAAATTATTGAGTTTTGATAAAATGCGTAATAAACATTTTCATGATTAAATTAATATTATTATGACATCATAAAATTAAAACAAAAACAAATAAATATTACTACTGTGTGCTTATTCGACATTTATTTATTTTATAACCCGTAATTATTATTAATTGCAATCGATATTAAACGATCGTATTTACAGATAAACCTTGTTAGGTTTTTGCGACACCGTGTTTGATTTATTTAAACTTTTTTATGTTGATTTATTAAATAAAAAAAAAATTCAATATAATGATTTTTTAAAATTGATCTAACGACTGTATTAGAGCGAGCGCTATTATAGTAAACTTTTGGACAACATTAAAAAGCTGTTGTTTTTTGGTTCTCAGCTAAATTACTATCGAATCGTTCATTATTTCCTGTTCCCGTGAGAATCCATACTTGAGAAGAGCTATTTTTTCTGCCGACTTCCAAAAAGGAGACGGTACTCAATTCGACTGTATGTTTTTTTATATGTTTGTATAACTTTTTACTGGGTGAACCGATTTCAATGGTTCTTTTTTATCTAAAAGCTGATACTTTTCATGTGGTCCCATATGAATTTGGTCAAGGTCAGACTAATAGTTTTTGAGTTATTCTTAATAACTTATATTGAAGTCGACTATACAAATTTTTTAATTTTTAAATGTAGCATATTACCAAGCATGATTATTATGATATCCGTATCAGAGCGTAAAAAACTAGATAGAAAAAGACTGGATGAGAGCGAGCGCTATTATAGTACGCGCTTATGGGCGCCCCAGAAGTTTGTTGTCTGCCTGGGTGATACAACTACAATATGTGTCTGCCGTGAAAATTATACATGTCAAATAATATTATCAACAATATATATAAATTGCAGCTTTATTGAAATAACGTAAACTTTTGAATAAAACTAATTTTACGGATTTTATCGCGTATATTAACTTATTTTACATTCCCGACGTTTCAAGCACTTTACAGCACCCATGGTCACGGGGAGGACACGTCGGGAATGTAAAATAAGTTAATATACGCGATAAAATCCGTAAAATTAGTTTTATTTAAATGTGTAGTGTTCGCGTAAATATAAGAAATCATTATAACGTAAACTATTAAGGCGCAGGTTGAGCAAAATGTCGCGCTAGTCGTTATTTGTGCGGTTTTTAGGAGCTATCTACTTTTTATTTAAAAGATATATCAACAAATAAAAAACACATTATATTTCTACATAATCTTGATTCCATAAAAGCTATATCCAATTTTTTTTTAGACGAATAAATATTAATATAATCTCCTTACAACGAAACCACATAAATGTGAAATTATTATTGATAACATGCATCTCCTCGTAAAGTAAGTATTATTTTATTTTGCGATTTACACCAATGGATAGGCAATTTATTAATAAACATTTCTATAGTAAATTTTTTTTCAAAAGACCAAAATTTGATTTTATTAAGAAATTATTTTAAAATCTGGGCATATTCACTGCTCACGGGCTTGCTGAAGTCAGTGAGCCCTGAGCTCTTCGACGTGAAGCCCGTGTCGTTAGAGCGTCGACCAGCGCAACTCACGTCATATTAGTCGATAATAATATTAGTTATTAGGTTATTTATAGGTAGTATTATTTGTTTGTTTTGGGAATAATTTTTCGTATTAGTTATACATATATTTGTTGTGTTTTTTACTGCGCGATGAAGCTTTTTGCGTGTATTTTCTTTGAAGTAAATGCAAATAAAAAAATGAAGCACCTTTAGCATGTAAGGTTCGAATTCATAATTAAAATTTCGACAAATATTATAATTTACACTATAAAAGGCTAATTCAATATTATCACCCAACCACAATATCTTATTAAGTATAGTACTGCCTCGTTGGTCTAGTGGTTGTAGTAGTGCGACTGCTGATCATGTGGTCCCGGGTTCGAATCCTGGGTCGGGCCCAAAAGTCAGTTATGAGTTTTTCATTTATGTTCTAAGTTATAATTAGTATTACTAAGTTATAGTTTTTTGCTAAAATATAGTATATTATTTATTGCTTGTTTTTTCTTCTTTTTCAAAAAATAATTGAGTACATAAGGTGTTCTATACTTATAATTCGGTAAAAAGTATCTAAGTGGTACTAATATACCTACTTTTTACTATTAACTAAAAATTTTTAAAACTAAATTTAACTAAAAAGACTAAACTGACCATTTATTTTTTAACTCAAAACAGGACATAGGTTTATTTATACTCTAAAAACTATAACTTTATACAATTAGTGTTCACTGTAAAATTATATTCGGTATAGACGGTAATTATTAAATGCAACATTTTTTTTTAATTATTAATTACATTTGTCAGTGGATTAAATTTTCTTTAATAAAGTTGGTGATGATTTTAAATAAAAATAAAATTCTGCTCAAGTTTTTTATTGTTATCTTTGTTAACAACATCGCCTTTAGAACTCTGGAACCGTAAGTGTTTCTTTCAGACGTTCACAATTTATTCAAAATAAAAAAAATACTCTTTCTACCGGAGCATTCGTACCAGGTAGACATAAAATATATTCGATTAAAAAAAATTATGTTGAAGATTGTTGACTTTGAATATTCCATTCAACTAGGTACGGGACAATTTTGTGTCCCGGAGCTTTGTTTGGGGACAATGGGACAGGTGACCGAAAAAAGGGACAGTCCCGTTTAAAACGGGACGTATGGTCACTTTAGGTATAAACCGGCGACGGCTTCGTGGCGCAGTGGCTTAGCAATCAGTTGTTGCGCTGGGGGCCGCGGGTTCGAATCCCGCACGGAACAAGTATTTGTATGGCCTACAAATAATTGTTCCGGGTCTGGATGTTTGTCCTTGTGCAATTTATGATTGTAAACTGCCTTCACGACACAGGAGAAAATCCTAGTGTGGGGGTAACGTTTTTTTACAATTGAAATTGAAAGATTGAACCCTTATGCTTCTTGTTGATTTTTGTATTACCTTTATTAAAGTTACCCTTATGTATAAATAAATATAATTACGTATGTAGAAATAAAATTGATTTTCATCCTCATCAATCATTGGGGTGAGGATAATGTCTGCCAGCATAAATAATAAGCAGGCTAAGTTACAAGGTGCTCAGTTAAAAAATTAGTAGGTAGGTATATTACTTTTCAATACGTGACACGTAAAAATTAACAATAATCAAAAACACATCTGCGAAACATCCTATTTATTTATTTATTTTTTATTGCACCAAATATTTGTACAAAAGCCGAGCTATCTATTTATTTACCTATAGTGAATAGGTATCTTTTAAACTTACAATTTTCAATGCTTCATTTCTAATATATAATTAATTATAAAATTTCATAATTAGATAATATATGAAAATACATAATTCTAATATAATGCAACTAATATATACCGAATAAAAAAATTAAAATACATTTATCTTTGTACGCTGTGTGTATTTTCATAAAATAGTTTATTGATGTTGAAAAAACAATACTACGTTATATTGTAGCGAGCGGCGAGCCGGTCAAATGCTCAAGGCCGTTCGCATGGAGTAGCCCCTTAATAAAAAATTGTACTTTTCAACCTGTCTGCCATGAGCTTGAAACCGGCACAGGTGTCTGTCAATGTTATTTTTCGGTAACTTTTGTTAAATATTTCAAGATGTCAAAGCGGCAGACTTATTGCTATTACGTTTTTTGGGTCAATTTTTACTCCTTTAACACCTGAGCGTCTCTATTTCGACCGCCGGTCAAACTAAAGAGTCCCCGTTTCATGTACCCCAGGCATAGAGGATTAACTGAAAAAAAAGTGAAGCTTATTGAAATACCGTAAGTCTGCCGCTTACTGGCTCTTAAGCTATTATAAAATTCGGCGCGTACGGTGCGGCTGTAATGTGCGAGGTTTCATATGATTTCATACAACGAATTCTAAAATTCGGCGCGCACGGCGCGTATGGCGCGTGCGGCGCGGACAAATGTGCGTTCAGCTTAATAGGCACATACCGCAGAGTTTTTGGCCAAAAAAGTGTTCGCTGCGCTGATTCCGACGCGGGATGAATGTAATGTTAATGATTCAATTTTTTACATCGTATATTCAGTAGCATTGCATTATTTCATTTTGTCAATGACTTGCCTATTTAGTTTATTTAGAAGTAAATAGGTGGCGCTAATATTAGATGAAATAATGAAAGCCAAAACCATACCATCTATTAATCAGCAATAGAAGCGAACATTTATTTATTATATCAATAAGGGATAAAGTAATGTCAATTCTCTTAAAAGTTCTGTTTCTGTTAAAAAATACGTTATCAGCACCGCTAGCGGTGAAAAACGATTTAATGATATCGTTATATGACCATATTATGAAGCAGCAATGTTGTGTTTAGTTATTAATATCTACAAACGATTTCTATTCATTGATTTGGTCAAGCTATATCATGACATGATCAACAAATAGTGTTAAATATCACGAAATGACCACACCGTTTCACGAAATGATAGACTACTTTATGATATTATATGATCAATACTGTAAATACGATCTGGCCACGACATACATAAAAATCTATTGAATAAAACTATAATGATAATTTCGGAAGTCATTTAATGAATGGGCGACAGCAAGAGTCCATAAGAGCAGACATAGGTTATATGATCTTTACCATGAAAGGTCATCATAGCGTCGAATTTAGGGAATATGTAAAAAATATTAAAAAATAATTAAAAGAGTGTGCTCCACAGCCAAGTCTTTGCATTTGAGCAACAAAATTAAGACGGCTTCTAATAAAATTAAAATAATGTGGAGTATAATTAATAGCGAAATTGGTAAGATCAACTCTCGCAATTCAAACTATCAGTTGTGTTAATAGTGTTAATAACAAATTATAAAAGCTTTTAGAAAAATTTACTTCACAAATATCCGCGTTATAAAATACGAGGCATCCTCAGGTGATATAGACTCTACGATGGCTAACCGCTAAGTGAGCGGTGAGCCAAAACAAGTGCCTTTTATACAGACCGATGACGCAACCGCTCTCTATTTAAGGAGCGAGCGACTGTGTCATGCGGTAAAACATGCGAGCAATCACCGCCGGACTTACGCAGCCGTTTGTAAAATTAAAAACAAACCGCCGCGCAACGCCCACACTCCAACCACGCAACCAATCCCGATCACCGTGAGGGTGACAAACGACCATATTGCGAGGCTCTCTATTATTAGAGAGCAGGCTTAAAGATATTTAAGAGAGGTGAGTTAGTAACATTTGTTTGTTCATTCAGCAATGCAACGGTACTATTGTTACTTTTTATATCTTTAACTGTTCCAGCACACAGCCGCTAAAAAATGGCGTCCTAAGTCCGGCGTCGATTGGTCGTATGTTTTATCGCATGACGCAGTCGCTCGCTCCTTAAGTAGAGAGCGGTTGCGTCATCGGTCTGTATAAAAAGCACTTGTTTTGACTCGCCGCTCACTTAGCGGTTAGACACCGTAGAGTATATATCACCTGAGGATGCCTCGTGTAGAGGCGAAACACGTGTCGTATTATCGTCAGTGGTGTGTCTTACCTAGTGTAGTGGTGTTGGGAGTAGCGGTGCTGGGACTAGTGGTGACGGGGATAGTGCACGCAATTGAGGGAGGGCGGGAGGTGCTCTTCATAATAAGTAAGAAACATCCTTTTATTTTATAACGCGGATATTTGCGAAGTAAATTTTTCTAAAAGCTTTTATATAATGGATTTCCGCAAAGTAACGCCTGATTCTATTAATTATAATAACAAATTAACCGAACCAGATCAGGAAGTTGCAATGGTTTTTGAGAAATATTTTACTGATATTCCGATATTAACCAACTAAGTCACTGGATTCTTCTTCTGTCGTCGCCGAATCATTACTTAAACAAAATGTAAATGCGTGTACAAAGAATTTTACATTTCATATAGTATCATCAAAAGATATTGTAAAATATTTTAAAACTATTGATGTTAAGAAAACTGAAATATGTGGGGGATTTTCGTTAAAGTTATTGCGTCTATAATAGATACAATCGCGCCTCATTTAGCTATTATTTTTAATACTATATTTTTAATCAGGAAACACACCAGATTCGATACTAGTATTAAAAATAATAGTATCGAATCTGGTGTGTTTCCTGATTTAATGAAGTATAGTAAAGTAATAACTTTATTTAAATCTGGTAGTACATTAGACCCCGCCAATTTAGACCTATTTCTGTACTACCAACACTTAGTAAGATTTTTGAAAAAAATATTCTTGATCAAATGTTAAATTTATTTAATATAAATAATTTACTTCATAAAAATCAATTTGGTTTCACAAGGGGTCGCTCGACAACTGATGCCGGTGTTGAGCTCATTAAATATATCTTTAATGCATGGGAGAATTCACAGGATGCTTTGGGTAGAATAGAATAGAATAGAATAGAATAGAATAGAATGATTTTTATTCAATATGGATTATTACATAATGCTTATTGAAAGTCATTATTTTATTTACCACTGGTTCGGAAAATACCTCTGTCCTGGGAAGAACCAGCAAGAAACCCAGCGGGACTTTTTTTTAAACATAATTTCACTTAACAATAATTTTGTTTATACAATTTTAAATGAATTTTCATAGAACCAGCATGGTGGCGATCACCTTATTCCCAGGGGTTATTTTCATTCATGTATTCCTTGATATTATAATAACCCTTTTTGTCCAGTTTTTCTTTAATAAAACTTTTAAACTTGTTTATTGACAAACTTTGAACATGTTCTGGGATTCTGTTGTAAAAGCGTATACATTGCCCCATAAATGAATTACTAATTCTGTGGAGTCTTGTAAGTGTCATTACAAGCTTATGTTTGTTCCTAGTGTTCAAGGTATGAACATCCTTATTCTTATTAAAGCTATTTATGTTTTTATGTACATACATTACATTTTCATAAATATATTGCGATGCCAAAGTTAATATGTTTATTTCTTTAAATTTTTCTCTAAGGGACTCTTTACAATTTAGATTATAAATCGCCCGTACGGCTCTCTTTTGCAAAACAAATATAGCTTCAATAACAGTCGCATTACCCCATAGCAAAATTCCATAAGACATTACGCTATGAAAGTAACTAAAATACACTAACCTAGCTGTCTCAACATCTGTGAGACTTCTAATCTTTCTTACAGCATATGCTGCAGAACTAAGTCTGCTTGCTAATTTAGATATATGGGGGCCCCATTGAAGTTTCGTGTCAATAGTAATACCGAGAAAAACAATGGTATCCACAAGACTCAACTCCTCCCCATTTAAGAGCACATTGGTTTTCGAATGTTTTACATTAGGTATTGTAAATTTAATACATTTTGTCTTATTGCCGTTTAAGAGCAAATTGTTGGCGTTAAACCAATGTACTAGTTTCGATAGAGCATTATTTACATCGTCATATTTAATTGACTGCCGTTTCAGTTTGAAAATTAAAGAGGTATCGTCAGCAAATAATACTATATCGTGATTGTCCCCTACAAGATAAGGTAAGTCATTAATATAGATTAAGAACAGGAATGGGCCAAGAATCGAGCCCTGAGGAACGCCCATTGGTACTACTGATCCGGAGGAACATTTACCATTAATGACGACTTTTTGAGTTCTGTTACTTAAATATGAAGTAATATGTTTAAGCGCCAAATTTTTTACACCGTAATGTTGTAGTTTCCTGATTAATGTATCATGATGAACACAATCGAAAGCCTTGGAAAGGTCACAGAAAATACCTAAGGCATCTTGTGAATTCTCCCAGGCATTAAAAATATATTTCATAAGCTCAACACCAGCTTCAGACGTCGAGCGACCCCTTGTAAAACCAAATTGATTTTTATGAAGTAATTTATTTGTATTAAAAAAAATTAACAATTGATCCAAAATTATTTTTTCAAAAATTTTACTGAGAGTAGGTAGTACAGAAATAGGTCTATAATTAGCGGGGTCCAATGTACTACCAGATTTAAATAAAGGTATTACTTTACTATACTTCATTAAATCAGGAAACACACCAGAATCGATACAAGTATTAAAAATAATAGCAAGATGAGGTGCAATTAAATCTATTATGGACGCAATCACTGTAACGGAAATCCCCCACAAATCTGCGGTTTTCTTTACATCAATGGTTTTGAAGTATTTTACAATATTATGCGGTAATACTTTTTCAAATCTAAATTCTTTTAAACAGGTATTAACATTCTGTTTAAGTAATGATTCGGCGACAGTTGGAGAAGCATTCAATGACTCTGTTGTCAAGATAGGAACATCAGTGAAATATTTCTCAAACACCGCTGCAACTTCTTGATTTGATTTAGTCAATTCATTATTAATTTTTAATTGATAGTTTGAATTACGAGGTTTCTCTTTACCGGTTTCGCTGTTAATTATACTCCACGTCATTTTAATTTTATTCTTAGCTGTCTTAATTTTGTTACTAATATGTAATGATTTGGCTGTGGAGCAAACTCTTTTAAACATTTTAGAATAATTTTTTACATATTCTTTAAAAACATCGGAAAGATTATACGATCTTTCATGGTAAAGGTCATATAACCTTCGTCTGCTTTTATGAATTCCTACTGTCGCCCACTCATTAAATGCCTTGCGACTGTTTCTGGAGAATGTTTTAGAAGTGAATGTTTTATTAAATTCATTGTTTATAAAGGTAAATAATTCTCTATATAAATAGTCTGCATTGTTCTTATAAGAAAGGGATGGAAGGATTTTTAACATATTACTTCTAAATCTCTCCAGGCGTTTTGCATTAATAGGAACAAACACAATTTTCTCATTTACCTGTTTTTTGTGCATATAAGGTAACGAAACCAGTTGTCCACAGTGATCTGAACTAAGTTTTTGTATTATTGATTTGTTGATTGGTACAACACCTGTAAAAATATTATCAATACAAGTTGCACTACACCCTGCAATACGTGTAGCTTCAAAAAATAAATTATTAAGATTATAGGATTTGAACAAAGAACAGAATTTAATACTGATGGAAGAAGTTTCCAGGAGATTGATATTAAAGTCTCCACACACTACAAGAGATTTATTCTGTTTATTAAGCTTAACTAAAACTTCTTCCATAATTTTTTCAAAAGTGTCATAACTTGAACATGGGGGTCTGTAAACACTGACAACAATAAGGTGCTCAAGCTCAACACATGCCATTTCTACAGTACGCTCAACAGAGAGGCTCACAATGTCTTTACGTTCTTTACATGATAAGGACTTATTAGCTAATATTAATGAGCCACCACGTAATTTAGTATCTCTATTGAACGAACTGACCACCTGGTGATTACTGAAATTAAATATGGAGTTGTATTCTTTCAACCAATGTTCTGTAATACATAAAATATTTATACTGTTACTATTTAAAAATAAATCAATTTCTAATTCTTTGCCTAACATACCTTGTATATTTTGATGCACCAGGTTGATACAGTTTTTATTATTGTTATTTTGTAAAATTGCATAATTATGTATTGGTAAGTTGCATTCTAAGCTATTTAAATTATCTTTGCTAGAGATTACCTCTATTGTCTTATTATCTAATTTAAATTACTTGGAACTGGTTCCAAATCAAATATAAAATTATTTTGTTGCTCAAAAGAAGCAGGTGTCAAGGTAGCCAAATCATTGGCTGAGTTAAAATATAAATAATAAGATAGCGTATTTGCTACCAGTCTTAAACTATACTTTGATAGATAATACCTATCTCTTGTCAAAAACTTCTTAGTTAAATTATTAATATCAATTAAATGAAATTTATCATTATTATTCTTACAATTAATGTATGGGATGTAAACACCAGCACACTTAAAAAGAAGTATAACTTCGCCTCCAGGTCCTTCAAAAGAGTTATTGCCAAGGCAAAGGCAGAATTGGCGAGAAACTAGTTCGCCTTCCTTCGGGAACCCGTGCATTCTGGTCTCTCGCCAAGGCTGTCCAAGGGAATTTCTGTAAGCCATCACTACCATCTCTGCACAGGGAGGACGACTCACTGGCCCACGACGCAAAAGAGAAGGCCGACCTTTTAGGCTCCCTTTTTGCGTCCAACTCGACTGTTGATGACGGGGGGAACACACCGCCGACCATCCCGCGGTGTGAGTGCTCTATGCCGGATGTGCTATTCTCACAGCGCTCGGTTCGCAGAGCACTCCTCTCCCTTGACATCCACAAGTCGAGTGGGCCTGACGGAATCCCCCCAATTGTGCTGAGGACGTGTGCTCCGGAGTTGGCACCGGTTCTAACGCGTCTTTTCCGGTACTCCTACTCCCATGGCGTTGTCCCGAACTCATGGAAGACAGCTTTTGTCCACCCGATCCCTAAAAAAGGCGACCGCTCAGACCCGTCCAACTATAGGCCTATCGCGATCACCTCCTTGTTCTCCAAAATAATGGAATCCATTATTAACTGCCAGCTCATCCGGTACCTTGAGGATCACCAGCTGATCAGTGACCGCCAATACGGTTTTCGTCGGGGTCGATCAGCTGGTGATCTTCTAGTCTACCTGACCCATAGATGGGCGGAGGCAGTAGAGTCCAAGGGGGAGGCGTTGGCCGTTAGTCTGGACATTGCGAAGGCCTTCGATCGGGTTTGGCACAAAGCGCTTCTTTCGAAGCTCCCTTCCTATGGGCTTCCCGAGAAATTGTGCAATTGGATCACCAGCTTCCTTGCAGATCGGAGCATCAAGGTCGTTGTAGACGGTGCATGTTCTGACTACAAGCCTATTAACGCTGGTGTTCCACAAGGCTGTGTGCTATCACCAACGCTGTTTCTTCTGCATATCAATGATATGTTGCTAACTGGTAACATTCATTGCTATGCGGATGACAGCACTGGTGATGCTCTATACACCGGCCGGGCCAATATTTCTCGGGAAAACGTCGCCGAGTACCGGAACAAACTTGTGTCTGAAGTCGAGTCTTTGCTGGACAAAGTCTCGGATTGGGGGCGACTAAATCTAGTCCAGTTTAATCCTCAGAAGACACAAGTTTGCGCGTTTACCGCTAAAAAGAACCCCTTTGTCGTATCTCCTCAGTTTCAAGGCACTCCCCTTCTTGCCTCAGCCAGTATCGGTATCCTCGGAGTCGACATATCGAGTGACGTGCAGTTTCGTGGTCACTTGGAAGAGAAGGCCAAATTGGCCTCTAAAAAGCTTGGCGTGCTCAGCAGAGCGGGACAGTATTTCATGCCGGCACACCGCCTGCAACTTTACAAGACGCAGGTTCGGCCTCACATGGAATACTGTTCCCATCTCTGGGCAGGGGCTCCCCAGTGCCAGCTCCTTCCACTTGACCGCATCCAGCGCAGAGCGGCTCGAATCGTCGACGACCGAGCCCTTTCCGATCGGCTCGATTCATTGGCACTGCGAAGAGATGTTGCATCTCTTTGCATTTTCTTTCGCATCTACCATGGGGAGTGCTCTGAGGAATTGTTCGGATTAATCCCAGCCGCCAAATTTCATGAACGCACATCGCGGCAGAACTCCCGATACCATCCACACCATCTGGATGATTGGCGGTCCACCACTGTGCGATTTAGAAGATGTTTTCTTCCTCGCACGACTTCCTTGTGGAATCGATTACCATCAGCGATTTTTCCGGACCGATACGACTTAGGGACCTTCAAGAAAAGAGCCTACTCCTTTTTAAAAGGCCGGCAACGCATCTGCAATTCCCCTGGTGTTGCGGTTGTTCATGGGCGGCGGTAGTCACTTACCATCAGGTGAGCCGCATGCTCGTTTGCCCCCTCTCCTATAAAAAAAAAAAAAAAAAAAATTAAATGTCAAATTTAAGTTATTGTTACATCATTACATGTCAAGTTATGCATCATTAAATTTAAATTATGTCTTAGTTTATTTTCCTGTGGCCACCCCTCTATGTAAGGCAATGTAAACAAGATAACTTTAACCACATTTATGTTATTGAGATATTCAATATATTTTAATAATTGATTCTTGTTCATATTGCCTCTTCTACCAACAAAAATTATTAATATACTATTAGGGTTAAATTTACTAGTTAAAATTTTATTCATAATATCACTGAATGATGCTCCAGGCATGCAGTAATTACTTATCTTTTTTTTTTTTTTTTTTTTTTTATAGGAGAGGGGGCAAACGAGCATGCGGCTCACCTGATGGTAAGTGACTACCGTCGCCCATGAACAACCGCAACACCAGGGGAATTGCAGATGCGTTGCCGGCCTTTTAAAAAGGAGTAGGCTCTTTTCTTGAAGGTCCCTAAGTCGTATCGGTCCGGAAAAATCGCTGATGGTAATCGATTCCACAAGGAAGTCGTGCGAGGAAGAAAACATCTTCTAAATCGCACAGTGGTGGACCGCCAATCATCCAGATGGTGTGGATGGTATCGGGAGTTCTGCCGCGATGTGCGTTCATGAAATTTGGCGGCAGGGATTAATCCGAACAATTCCTCAGAGCACTCCCCATGGTAGATGCGAAAGAAAATGCAAAGAGATGCAACATCTCTTCGCAGTGCCAATGAATCGAGCCGATCGGAAAGGGCTCGGTCGTCGACGATTCGAGCCGCTCTGCGCTGGATGCGGTCAAGTGGAAGGAGCTGGCACTGGGGAGCCCCTGCCCAGAGATGGGAACAGTATTCCATGTGAGGCCGAACCTGCGCCTTGTAAAGTTGCAGGCGGTGTGCCGGCATGAAATACTGTCCCGCTCTGCTGAGCACGCCAAGCTTTTTAGAGGCCAATTTGGCCTTCTCTTCCAAGTGACCACGAAACTGCACGTCACTCGATATGTCGACTCCGAGGATACCGATACTGGCTGAGGCAAGAAGGGGAGTGCCTTGAAACTGAGGAGATACGACAAAGGGGTTCTTTTTAGCGGTAAACGCGCAAACTTGTGTCTTCTGAGGATTAAACTGGACTAGATTTAGTCGCCCCCAATCCGAGACTTTGTCCAGCAAAGACTCGACTTCAGACACAAGTTTGTTCCGGTACTCGGCGACGTTTTCCCGAGAAATATTGGCCCGGCCGGTGTATAGAGCATCACCAGTGCTGTCATCCGCATAGCAATGAATGTTACCAGTTAGCAACATATCATTGATATGCAGAAGAAACAGCGTTGGTGATAGCACACAGCCTTGTGGAACACCAGCGTTAATAGGCTTGTAGTCAGAACATGCACCGTCTACAACGACCTTGATGCTCCGATCTGCAAGGAAGCTGGTGATCCAATTGCACAATTTCTCGGGAAGCCCATAGGAAGGGAGCTTCGAAAGAAGCGCTTTGTGCCAAACCCGATCGAAGGCCTTCGCAATGTCCAGACTAACGGCCAACGCCTCCCCCTTGGACTCTACTGCCTCCGCCCATCTATGGGTCAGGTAGACTAGAAGATCACCAGCTGATCGACCCCGACGAAAACCGTATTGGCGGTCACTGATCAGCTGGTGATCCTCAAGGTACCGGATGAGCTGGCAGTTAATAATGGATTCCATTATTTTGGAGAACAAGGAGGTGATCGCGATAGGCCTATAGTTGGACGGGTCTGAGCGGTCGCCTTTTTTAGGGATCGGGTGGACAAAAGCTGTCTTCCATGAGTTCGGGACAACGCCATGGGAGTAGGAGTACCGGAAAAGACGCGTTGGAACCGGTGCCAACTCCGGAGCACACGTCCTCAGCACAATTGGGGGGATTCCGTCAGGCCCACTCGACTTGTGGATGTCAAGGGAGAGGAGTGCTCTGCGAACCAAGCGCTGTGAGAATAGCACATCCGGCATAGAGCACTCACACCGCGGGATGGTCGGCGGTGTGTTCCCCCCGTCATCAACAGTCGAGTTGGACGCAAAAAGGGAGCCTAAAAGGTCGGCCTTCTCTTTTGCGTCGTGGGCCAGTGAGTCGTCCTCCCTGTGCAGAGATGGTAGTGATGGCTTACAGAAATTCCCTTGGACAGCCTTGGCGAGAGACCAGAATGCACGGGTTCCCGAAGGAAGGCGAACTAGTTTCTCGCCAATTCTGCCTATGTGCTCTGACTTTGCCTTGGCAATAACTCTTTTGAAGGACCTGGAGGCGAAGTTATACTTCTTTTTAAGTGTGCTGGTGTTTACATCCCGAGTCACCGAAGCCGCAGCCCAGGCTTGATAACACTCCTGCTTTCTGCGCAATGCAGTCTTACAGGAGCGACCAAACCAAGGCTGAGATCTGCCTCCGATGGGTACCACAGATGATGGAATAAATAGTTCCATTCCCTGTAGCACCACATCAGTGACAGAGTCAGCAACAGCGCTGGGATCATCCGGCGAGAAGCAAACCCGCCCCCATGGGTAGGATGCAAAGAAAGACCGCATTCCGTCCCAATCTGCCGACCTGTAATGCCAAACACGGCGGCAACCTGCAGAACGCAACCGCGAAGGGAGCGTGAGTGGCACCATACTCCGGATCAGACAATGGTCCGAAGAGCCGAGAGGGGCATCGACGGAAACCTGATATCCGTCCGGATGAGAGGTCAGCAGAAGGTCCAACAGGGAAGGTGTATGATCCTCCACATCTGGAATCCGCGTAGGCGAAGTAACCAGTTGTGTCAGACCATATGCCAAAGCAAAGTCATAAACAGATCTCCCCGCATGATCGGTTAAACGTGAACCGAGCCATTCTGCATGGTGGGCGTTAAAATCGCCAAGGATCACGATCTCTGCGGATGGGACCTGTTGTAGCAAGGAATCTGTAGCCATTTGGACGTGGTCGATGAGTCGGTCTGTTTCGGCATTACCGCTATGGGACCTATAGAGGCACCCGTAGACGCGCGGATGGTCGTCGCTGTCTACGCGTAGCCAAAGGATGGACAGGTCCGAACCTTCAAGACTGCCGAGGCGTCGAGAACAGATGTCCTCTCTGACATACACGCAAACTCCAGCCCGAGGCACAAAGGAGTGCTCCAATTTGTACCCCGGGCAGGAGAGATACGAAATATCAGCCGGAGAGGAAACCTGCGTCTCGGTCAGAAAGAGCAAGGCCGGCTTCGCCGTCTCGAGATGGTAGTGGACGGCGTTTAGGTTAGAGTGAAGTCCCCTGATGTTGCAGAAATTCACGGATAGCGTGGCAGGGGTCGCCTTGGTATTGTTGCTCAGTTTGCCCCAAGCAGTTTTGTTTTTGAGCGGAATTTTGCCCCCCCCAGAATACGCGGGGCAGCCTGAGCACCCACGCTCAGGATTGGAATAACATGGTCGTGGATGCTCAGCGAGGGATTCTCCAGGGGTACTGGTACCCTCCTGGGGTAGTCTACTTTGTAATTCCGCTACCATGTTGATGGGGGGGGGGGGGGGGGGGGAATTGGGAATTTATCTGTTGCCTTTTTAAAGTTATTCAATGATATAGGTACCCAAGTTTTTGCCTATGTCATCACTATACACAATTATATTATTTTTTTCATTATATAGATTACTTTTTAAATTTATCTGCTTTGTTATGGTACTATCATAGAGTGTAGGTAAAGAAAATGAAGTATTACTGCTTGTCATATTATTAACACACACTGTCCCTAAAGAACCTGGCAGTTAGCGCTGATATTCATTTTGATATTTTAATAAGGAGTCAAAACATTCCTCGTTATATTTGCAGGACTTTACCAGATTATCCATGGCCAGTATGTGTTCTTTTATCTCATTCCCTGCAGATTTATATTTATTTGACATAATTTGTAATGAGGTTTGAAGTGATAAAATTTCTGAATTAAGACACTCTATTTCAGTCTCATAACAATTTTTCATGTTTTCCACCTCAATTGAATATAATTTAATTTTACTAATTAACTCTTGCTTTTCCTTACATACATTTGTATAATTTTTAATATTAATTTTAGTTTTAACTAATTTTTGCACTTTCCTAATATATTTATTTTTATATATTTTTTTAATTTCCTTCTGCTGCTTGTAATCCTTTCTGCTGTTCTTGATGTGGTAGAATCATCAGTCAAACCTATTGTTGTGGAGGGTTGCAACGTTTTATGAAATTTACATTCTACGAGCTCCTCGAACAGACTCTGAGTTTTAAGTGCATGCAAGTTATCAATGTTTTGTTTAAATTGTGAAATTTGCTCATTAGCTTCAGTTAATTGTAATTTCAATGCAGCAATTAATCTGAGGGATTCCTCATATTCTTTGCTGCATCGGTCAAACTCATCGACTGTCCTCTGGAGCTGATCCCTTTCCTTTAAAATATCTGTATAGTCTCTATGTAACTTAACCATATCACTTTTCAATTGAGTATTTTTCGAAATTATACTTATTATTTCCTTTTCGTTGTCATCCCTTTCTTTAAGTAACAGCTCACACTGCTCCCTGGACGCTCTCAGTTCTTGGAGCGCAAGATGGAGTTGGTTCTCCATCTGGCGCGTTTTGGCGTTACGAGTATTCATTTTACTATGTATAAATAGTAAAAGAAAACAAAGATGGAAAATCAAGGGAACAGAGTAAGCAAATATCCAATTATAGGACTCTAATTACAGATTTCAAATTAAATTATCAAGAAAACAATTCAAAATGAAATCCGAAAACAACAACACTTAAGAGATATATCGTAAATATTAAAAGGGATAACAAGAATTACAGTAACTTTTCTCAGATGAAGTAAAAAAATTTTTTTACTTCATCTGAGTAACTTTTAAACGATGTTCGTTATGCTGTCACTTTAAGTTGAGAGGCACTAAAAATTTATTTATTTAAATATTTACCACTTTTATTTATTACACAATAAAATTTGTTCGTAATTAACAACTATAACTTAAATTTGAGGTGGAAATGATCAATTACAATAATTATTTTTACGAAATTATTTGGGAGCCCAATTTTTTAACTATTTGTCACCGGGGTTGCCACAGAGAAAATCTATATTTTGTGACCTATCCAAATTATATTTGTACGTGGTAGAGCCATGCTGCAGCTATATTAGAGTATAGTTGTAGCACGAATGGGTCGGCTCGACCAGAGAAGGACCACGCCCTCACAGAATACCAGCGTCAAATAGCAGCTTAACACTGCTGTGTTTCGTATGGTGAGTGTAGAGAACCGGAGACCATTTTTACTGGAAAAGAGGCATTCCATCTTAGTCCTCACGTGTGACAACGCATCTGCATTTTGATTCGCAAACGAGGATAGATATAGATGGCTATGGGCCACAGCAACCACTTACCATCAGGTGGACTGTGTGCTCGTTTGTCACCCTATCCTATAAAAAAAAACAATTAAATACTAATATAATTTTAAATGGGGAGAAACTGAGTCTTGTAGATACCACCATTTTTCTTGGAATCACACTAGACGCGAAGCTTCAATGGAGCCCCCATATATCAAAACTAGCAAGCAGACTTAGTTCTGAAGCATATGCTGTAAAAACGATTAGAAGTCTAACCAGTGTTGAAACAGCTAGACTAGTTTACTTTAGCTATTTACATAGCATAATGTCGTATGGTATTTTGCTATATGGACACGCAGCTGACACTGAAATTATATTTGTTTTACAGAAGAGCGCCATAAGAGCAATTTATGATTTAAAGCCTATAAAAAATAAAAGTAGTTTTACAAAAATAAGTGATATTCATTCTGTAAATACTAGGAACATACACAAACTTGTAGTACCAGTTACTCGACTCCATCGAGTCAGTAATTCATTTTGGGGCGATGTATATGCTTTTACTACAAAATTCCAGAAAATATACAGAATTTGATTTAATCATATAAATGTAAGTTATTTATATTATTTCATTTATTAGTAACTGAAGGCAAAATACACTACTTTTTCCATTTGATGATAGATGGCGCTGTTTTGAATACCAAATCGGTGTAGTTTCAAATTATTTTACTAAGATTATAACTATATTTTAAACTTTATTTACAAATATGGTATATATTTGAAAAACACCCGTCACCTCGCCTATAGCTAAGATATAATAGAAAATTAACATCTAAAGGAAATAAAATACTTAACCTTTCTTTTTTGAAGTTCCGTAATCGGATAAAAAGTAGCCTATAAGTTGCCCCGGGCTACTCACTACCTACATTCAAAATTTCAGTAAATCGGTTCAGTAGTTTTTGCGTGAATCCGGAATACACAGACAGACAGACGGACAGAAAGACAGACAAACAAAAATTCTAAAAACTACTAATTTGGCTTCAGAACCCTTTTTTTAGTCCCCTGAACTTGTTTTTTCAAGAATATATTAGAATTACTAATTAATTATTAATTATAAAATAACTTTTCTACAGATTTATTATATGTATAGATAATAGGTACACTGATTCATTCACTGCAAATGTAACTTTGTAATCCTATATATTTATATGGGATTACAAAGTTCTTTATGCAGATGTTGTATCTCGAAAACTGGAGCGAAATTGCAAAATATTTTGATTTTTCCTTAATTTATATACTAAAAAATAATAGTACTCCAAATTTGAAGCTTCTATGTCTGCTAAAAGTGCCCTTAGAGTTTTGATGATCGGTCAGTCAGTGAGTGACAAAATTAAGAAACTTTGACTAGTTATAATTTCTAAACTACTGGTTCAAATTGAATGAAATTTAAAATATACCGAGTTTTTACAATGCCTACTTGGTTATTCAAAATTCAGGCTTCTAATTCTATCCACAACGAAGTTATAGAGGGTCAAAAATGGCCTGAATTGCTTCGAGAAAAGGATGGTACGGCCGTGTCGCTTTTTTGCTCGACTTGGCGGGGGCACTGCCGTGCCCCCAGATATACGAGTATAGGTAATACTTGTATGATAAGTCGTTTCTTTTCTTTACCCAACCTTTATTTTATCTTTTTCCATAAGTTAACTACTTACAAATAAACTACATACTTTATAAACTATACTAGCTGACGACGTTGTTTTGTCATAAGGTACATTATTTCTAGGAAATATTTTTTAGTTTTAAAAATCGCGATTAAAAAACAGGGGTTGCTCATAGAAGGGTGAAAATTTGTAGTTTTATGTATTATTTAATACTAAATCCTAATAAAATAAAAATTAAAAAAATATTTAGGGGTGGGTCACCCTTATCATTTAGGGGTTTAAAAAATAGATGTTGGCCGATTCTCAGACCTACCCGATATGCACACAAAATTTCATACAAATCGGTTTCGGAGGAGTTTAGTAACAAACACCGCGACACGAGAATTTTATACAAACTATATAATACGTGTATATTAACTATAAAATACGTGTATTAAAGACACAGGAAACGACATTTTGCATCTTGTCTGCTCGAATGCGCATTATAGAAGTGTTATGATTATACTTCATAAATTTAGATGATTAAAGCAAATTGAGCGTTGTGTAATGTAAGATAAGAACTGAAATCTGTTAATAGATTTAGAGGATACACTTTTAGTGGTTAGTCATTCAATAATTCATTACACTGCACGTTACTTACATAACTACGTGGTAGAGCCATGCTGCAGCTATATTATGGTTGCAGCACGAATGCGACAGCTCGACCGGGGAAGGACCACGCTCTCACAGAGTACAAGCGTAAAATAGCGCACTCACTTCTGCTGTTTCGTATCGTGAGTGTAGAGAACCGAAGAGCCTTTTTACTGGTAACGAGGCATGCCATCTTAGTCCTCAGGGGTGACAATGCATCTGCATTTTGATTCTTAATTGAGGATAAATATTGTCTATAGGCCACAGCATCCACATACCATCACGAATTCCGATTCGGAATTCCGTGAATACATCACACACATACGTTTATTTTCGTTCGAGATAACAAGGGTTAGTTGAGAGACGTTAGCCATTGAGTCTAGACATTCTGCCAGCGAATAACGACGACGATTTTCTGATTGCGATTCCATTGTTGCTATATCATTGTTACTGGATGCATTCCCCACCCTAAGCTTGCAATATAGTCAATATTATGTAAAAAGATCTATCTATCCAGAGATTTCTTTTAAATATGGATGTCTGTAACTCTTTCGACGAATAATTAAGCAAAATAAGATGAAAGGTTACGAAAAGCTATACACATATAAGATTAAATGTAAAAACATACATAAACACACCTACAATTTATATATATGAAAGTTTATCAGTCTCTAGAGTATTACATTAATACACAAAACAAAGCCACAGCATTGATATATTTTGATATATTATCCCGTTATCCTTTTAATATATCAACGTGCCTCAGTGGTTTGCTCTTTAATTTATTGCATATTTTTAACTCTTTTCTATTATACTTTTATGAATATCTGTGGTTTGGTTTATTTATTTTTAATGTAATTAATATAAAATATAACTAATAATACAGAAAGAAACATTAACTTTTACATTTTTGAACAAATTAACTTCCTTACTATGAAATCTGTCAAATATTACACCTCACTTTTAAGTGGCGCCCCCTGTTGACACAAGGCACAAAACAAAAAGTCGTGGATGCCCTCATTAGATTTCTTTATATGCCACTCCGATCCCCCAATGTCGAAATTAAAAATTAATAATACTTTTATATGTAACTTCGATCCACACCTTTGTACAGGTTGCAAGATTAATACAGCGAGTGTTGGCTACGAATTAAATAAATTTTGGTAAAAAAAAATACCATGTGCATGTGTAAACCTATCTGATGGCAATAAAAAGTTTTATTATATTTTTTATTTGTTGAGTTTACATAACTATATTAATTTTGGGATATAGTAAAAATCTACTTAATGATTTTAACATTACTGACATAACCTCTCGGTAGAAAGTAATTATTATGTTCTGTGGACATGACACTGGCAAAATTCTGTCAAGAGAAGCCATAATTTGAAAGAAGAAGAACTTCAAGAGTACGTACCAGGATATAGTATTTAATATGTCTTTTTACTTTTTAATCTCCATATATAAAAATCAATTACTGTTCGTTAGTCGTTAGCGGCAGAGAAAGAAACCTGAGAGGTATGGTATGGTATGGTATGGCGGTTGCTAAACATATGTGTTTCCTGTACTGTTCTAGCATTTGAAGATATTGTTTCTCAGACGCTCTTGAGGGGCTAGAGGGAGCAGTGAAAGAATGCATTGGCTGAGGAGTTGCAGTCATTTGAGGACAATGGGACGTGGGACGTGGTCGCTAAAATTCAAAAACGGTGGTTTCTGTGGCCCATAGACATCCATATCTATCCTCGTTTGCGAATCAAAATGCAGGTGCGTTGTCACCCGTGAGAACTAGATGGAATGCTTCTTTTCCAGTAAAAAGGGTCTCCGGTTCTCCACACTCAACATACGAAACACAGCAGCGTTAAGCTGCTATTTTACGCTGGTATTCTGTGAGAGCGTGGTTCTTCCCCGGTCGAGCCGACCTATTCGTGCTACAACTATACTACTAAAATAGCTGCAGCATGGCTCTACCACGTATAGAACCTGGCTGGACTGATTTTGATGAAATTATTATTTTTTTAATTTTATGTGTGTTTGAGTCCCTGGATGGTTTAGATTCACGATTGGATGCGGTAGGTGGCGCTGTTATCAAGATCCAGAATTCACCCGAGCGAAGCCTCAGCGGATCGCTAGTTACTAATAAGTCCTCTAGATCGAATTTTAGTCACAGCGGTCAGTGTCAACGGAGACTAGAAATTTGTGCAGGACAGATTTATGGTGCAAGTGTGTGCGCAAGGACATGGATGTGCACTCTATATTCCCTGTGTCTCATACTCCAATGAGACGGCAAACTGACCAGAGAGATTAGGCGCAAGGTCAATGACGCTACAGGCTTTCAATTGGCGAGGGTTAAAAACCGCCAACTTTCTGACTCCGGCCGCTACTGAAGATTTCATGTCAGAATAACCACCACACCACATGATGAGCAATCGTGCTTACCACTACATTAACGTGACTGTCCGGATGGTACCACACTCGTTTGCCTGCCTTGACCATCCTGAATTGGCATTTAACGTGTACACCAATGTGCTCAGCTCTAAAAGTATTTGTACCGCTTTCTGTTCCAATGTAACTATGTACTTTATTGTTTCTACGGAAAGTACTCTACAGTTAATGTACTGATCGCGCTATTAAAGAATGGAATTATAAATGTCGCCGACTATACTCCAACACCTGTCGGTAACGACAGCAATAAAATCATGCGTTGTGGTGCGTGTGTGAAATCATATTTTATATAAAACTTGCTGTTCAGTATTCTATTAAGTATTGAATTGTTTTATGTAGTCTCAATTACTAAAAATATATTATTTGCATGTTCATTTACCTCTTTATTATAATATTTAGTTAATAATTAATTTATGATCTAATTATATCTAATTTATAATCTAATCTCGCTCAGACTGACGTCCGGAATATCATCGGAATAGTGTCGGATAAGAATTACTCTTGAATCGTTACTCACACTTGCGTGTGGCTCGAACGATGCCCATATAACCTCTCAATCTCACTCAAAATCTCAGGTGTCACTGAAACGACTCTGCCACACTCTGTCTTCAGTTTCGACAGTTGGCTCTTTCTGGCAGACAGATCTCTAGCAAAGATTTTGGAGCTCTGGTTCCGCTCGATCGCTTCTGCAATACGAGCAGTATTAAAGTTGCGTAAGTCCCACCGCATGCATTTGGAGATATGTCTGTTCAGTTGCCTGAATGCTGTCAAATCTACTGAAGACTGCAGCTTCATTTCCCGTGTAACAGCTAAGAGTGTAATCGGAGAATTTTTGTGATCTTCTGCGGCGGGTCTTGCAAAACTTAGCTCCGACCGCATGGACATTTTCCACGAGCTTGTCATTCAACTGTAAAACCTGTGTGACCTTCAGCGAATGCCGTTTGGTTATTCTGAGTATAAGGTACGCAACCCTCGTCGACACACTCAATATTTACATACAACGTTGTTAACGAGAGACTTGTGGACGATAAATCCAACACCTCCTTGGTACAGATGGTCGCCCTCCCGATGACAGAACAAGTTGCCGGATTCGAGGATTACCATGTCCTCCCCCTCTCTTCGGGCCTCATATAATCTTATAATATTCCAACGCAACTTATCTATCTCTTCTTCCAGCCCCAGGATCTTCTCGTCAGTCCTCAGGGTGCGTGCGTTATATGTTGCCAGGTCAAGTCGTCTTAAGTGGCAACCGAACCTCCACCGGAGATTCTTAGCACCCCTGCCCCACCGTTACCATGGCCGCCAAGGTAGCCAGGAATAGCGCGGCCGCCGGGGTCTCGGTGCCGTCTCTTCGTAACTTTAATCATGGGGATATATTGCCATAGTTGCCACGCTTGGCGAGCGGGTTGGCAACCGCAGTTTTTTATTGTTGTTTTGCCGTTATCAGAAAGATGCTGCTGCCCATCTTCTGCCTCAGTTTCCCTCTGTGGCCTCTTACGACACCCACGGGAAGATATGGGGTAGTGGGTATTCTTACCCGCCACTACACGGGGATTTTAGTATTGAAGTATATACGCTATTTCAAACAAAAATACAATTTTTTAAATGTTTGTCTGTCTGTTTGTTCCGGCTAGTCTCCGAAACTTAGAAATGAACATACAAAATGAAAAACAATTAAGGTCAACCAGTTTAATTGATTAAATTATTATTAGGATATGTTACTAGTATTGTGACTAATTCTTTTCTCTACGTCATCACTAGGAAATGTGCTCTTGGAACTTACTCGTAATTCCTCTTGGACATTATATAATGTGATGATTCGTTTAACAAATAATATATAATAACAATAATAAAAAAAATTAAATACAGTCTTACAATTTCATTACATAAAACTTAAAAAGTCACAGAATATAATGTGAAAATAAAACATCTGTTACGGAGAATTTAAATAAAAATTTCATATAATATATTCTCAATAAATACAGGTGAATCTCGATACTTTTTTAACTAACCCGTCGTCATTGAATCGTTTTTAGGCGAAATTGGTGTTTGACAATTCGAAAAATCACACTTTCATTTATATTCTGTGTTGAAACTTATTCTATAAAACATTTTAGATAGATATAAAACAAACGAGATCCAATCAGTTATATACAACATATTTTACCAATCTTAAAATTACTTAAACAAAAATAAATCTCTTAGTTGCTCATATCACATACACGACGATGTATTATTAAAAAAAAAAAAATAATACAATAACTTGTCGCAAGGACGTTTAAGGGAACTGCGCGATTGGATCACTGTGGTATGTTAAGGCAGTGTTAGCAACATTACGGGGCTGAGGTGAAGGCGACAAACAACAAAGTTAAGTTGTTTGTATTGTCCATCCCACGTTACTATGTATGTATATATATATATATATATATATATATATATGTATGTATGTATGTATATGTGTGTGTGTGTGTGTGTGTGTGTGTGTGTGTGTGTGTGTGTATGTATATGTATATCATGTGTGCTCCCACTCAGCTCGGCCTTACTCCTTTTTAGCACCCGCTTATCACACCTAAGGCTTTACACAATACAAATTGTCTGATAGCAAAGCAAAGCAAAGCTCCTGTATTTATCGTACAATTTTACTGAATTAAAATTAGACAATACTGCATTTTAACTTAAACAAAATAAAATTGTTTAAAAAAAAGTACTATGCGCACACGATATGACTTACATTTACAAAAGAACAATCTTTAAACGCCGGTATTTCACAACGGTGTTATGAAAATTGACGGTTAGAGAGCGAAGTTAGTAAGCTCAATCTCGTTTCTATCCGGCACGCATAGTAAAATGGTCAATAAAATTACTACAAATTCATATTGTATTAATAAATAAGACTTGTATATAACATATGCATGGAAAATTCTTTAGGAATGTATTTTATGTTGTTATAACAAGCGGTGGGATATAATGTTAAAATGTTTTTATTATGCAAAGTGATGTATAATTACAGAATATATTTCTTTATGTTTACGTCGCAGAAGTTTCAACCACAAAAATGTGCTTTCTTCTGCAAAAAATACTAAAAAAACAAAATGATCACATTATTTTTCTCAAGATGTTACAAATATCAAAATCCAATATTTATGTATATGATTAATCGCATGAAGGTACTTAAATAAAAAAGTAAAAAATGTACTACCTATATAATATTACGCAGAATAAAATTTAACTTAATTAAGTACGATAATAATTAAGTACACGATAACAAAATAAAGTAATAAATAAATAATTTTACAAAAAATATATTATCAACTACTTGAAAATTTGTGCTATGATATGTTAAATTGAATAAAAATGGTTTGCGAACTGACACATTATTCTGATATGTACCATTAAATATTTGTCTTCTATGAGGACATTTTCCTTATAAAATAATACTCAATAGCAAAAGGCTGACAACACTAAACGGAAAGTAAGTTATTCATATATTTTGAGCTTAGAGGACATCAAAAAGAATGTTAAAAAACAATTATTAAAAAATGTGGCACTTATTGATGAAACATTACAAAAATCCGTCTGACAATAAATAAAAATAATAACTATCTATACGTATTTACATAGTGCCTTATCAAAAATTATAATAGCTGCCTTATAAAAACTACCAGGACATAATAAATGACATTTATATAATATGTCACGGCTATAAACCGAAGTGCGGTTACACCACGGTTTATCCGGTTAAAACTAGGTGCAGCCGGTTGCTGTTGGCTAAAAAGGTATTTGATTTGTGCGAATAATAGAGCAACACGAGCCGCCAGCGGAGCGGAAAGGAGTTTCCATAGCGTTTTTTCCCCGATACAGAAATGTCTGTCAATTTTTGCGGAAGGACATCTGTGCACACAAAAACCAATCGTCTGGCCCTACGAAACCCACACACACATCGCATTTAAAACAATATACTAACAGTTTCACACACAATCTCTCAGTGACAGCGACAACTCGGATTAATCGCTCGACCGATCCGCATATCGTTGCTCTATGTCATAAATAGTATAAATATCCGTGGCTTCAGGGTGGCCTAATGGTCACCCTGATCACAGTAGGTTAACTACTGTCACTAATATCACTTGATATGTGCTTTCGTATTTTTGACAAATTTAACAGACATTATAGTTATTAACGTACTGTGGTTGAATTTAAATTTGAGTATTTGACAAAGTTAATAGGAGTTATATCAGACATTTTAATCATTATTCGCACTTTGCTATACTTACACAGCAAACAATCGGCCACACCTAGTTTAGCCATGAATAAATTGAATACACCCGAGTTGCAGCCGGCTAAACCAAGTTGTAACCGCACTTCGGTGTCTAGCTAATTTGGTGTAATTAGCTTCCCTTGGTAATTAATTAAAATGCACGTTAGAATACATCGTCCTTACTTTTAAGTACATGCCTCAGTTTGTCTTTTTATAAGTACATCATAGAAATGCTATTAGCAATTATTACATGTCATAGCAGTTAGCAGTTCCTAGTATTTTTGGCGAAATGTATTAACCGTTTAAATTAAATGTTCGTTACAATTCTTAAGTCTCCCAATCAGATACAAATTTATTAAATAATGAAAATATAAGATTTATTTTTAATACTGTAAATAGATTCATTAACGGCCAGTTTTATTGTTTTTTATTTTTATTTAGAACTCATGTTTAGTACTGCCATATATCGAACACGCGTCTTTAAAATTACTAACATTAAAACTTGCGAAATAATCATCGTGAATGAATCTAACGATATTTTCTATGGGGCAAAGGTACGTGGTATATATTTTCATATCGTCTATAGGGTCAACGACTTTCATAACAACATTTTGCTTACTTCTACAAAAACTTAAATTTTTTGTCACATCCTCCCCATTATATACGACGCGAAAATAAAAATCCTGCGCTATTGCTTTCCTTTTGGTGAATTTGAATTCATCACGCAAATCCTTCCTTCTATACATCTCAAAGATCATTCTAGAAGCATACGGTATATTGTAATGTTGATAACTATTCAAACCTAACGCGAGTATTAATGCTTGAAGGGTTTTATCGTGTCCCGAATATAGAACATATTTCGGTTTATTTTCTGATATCATCCGTATCATATTTTGTACTATGTTGTGTATGAGACCGTACGCCAGAAGAAGGCCTCTTCTCCTGTTATGCAAATTCTTCACCTCCTGCTTATAACTCCACTCTAAATATGAGAATAGGGACATAACATGTTCCTTCTGGATGCAGAAGTCTTCCGTATTCTCTGGCGTCGGTTCTCTGTAGTCTTCGTCGAAGTCTGTATCCATTCTGGCATCATTGGGAAAATTAAAATCTGCATCCAGATTCTTCTTCACGATTACTACGTCTTCATAACCTTCAGCATTATCTAGATACCTTTGTTGGTAATAAAGTAGTTTCTCTCTTTCCATCTGCGCGTCGAAGTCTAACGGTACCTTCTTATCTCTACTATCGTAGTATTTCCCAATTATATCTCTAGCTTTTCTTCCTATTTCATTATTAAGATCTAATTGATTGTTTATATAGTCTAATTCCAGATTTAGTGTGTCAATATCTACGTCAAGAAGATTTCTCGAAGCCAAACTATTTCCATTTCCATGGTACTTCCTTTGTCTTTTACGCAGTGATAATCTATCTTTAGTGGGTGTTTTCTTTGATTTCTCTATGCATGGAAGAGGTGCTTCGTGACAAATGTAAGCTAACAACGCATCTCTTACAACATCTGCATCGATATGTTCCTGAGATTCAAATAACACTTTGGACAACTTTACTATCAAATCTTTGATAGCGGGATGAGATTCCAGACGATTTTTCAACTGAGAGTTGATTTTTCTGTTGAATAACAAAATATCAGTTGTAACAGCAAAAATAATAATTAGCAATTATAATTTAAAAGTAAAGGATTATATTTTCTGACTATTCAAAAGGTAATTAGCATTTAAAGTCAATGTGAGAGGGAGGCATCTTAGTCCTCAGGAGTAACAACGCATCTGCTTTTTGATTCTTATGTATGTGTAAATGTCAATGGGCCTCAGCATTCCTTACCAGCAGGTGGGCTGTGGGCTCGTTTATCACCCTTATTCTATAAAGAAAATTTCCCAAACACTTTGAATGTGACGCATCAGCATATTATGAAGAATCTATTTAATAAAATACAGATCCGATAAGTGTGTAAGACCTTAATCTGGAGTTTTGGTGGGAACTTTAGTGCCGGCGGATTGTTGCTCCTGTATTATCGTTTATGTAATAGTTTAAAGTTGATTTTGATACGCAAAAGAGGTGCAATTTTGTGTTTTAAAGACGACGAAACAAGTATTTTGTCCGCTCAAGGTGCGACTCTCCGTTGGGCTAAGATGTCGTCAAAATCTCCTAAGTATGTTAAACTCTTAATATGACGCACCGGCATATTGTAAAGAAAATTTTCAAACAATTATATTATTATTACTTGACACTGGTAAAAGTACAACCGTACGAGTCCGTAACCAAAGAAGAAGAAGATAGGGGCACCTGTGCAGCGCGTGGAGCGCGGCGCAGGCGCAGTCGCGGAAGCAGAAGGCGACGCTGTGCGCCTCGCGCGCGCGCGCCGCGGCCCGCGCGCCGCCCCACGCCAGCGCCTGCAGCGACTGGAACGTGCGCCGGTACCGCGTGCTGTACGCCACGCCTGCGCACACCGCGTGTTATAAACACGACTACACATTATGGCGGCTCTTCACCTTGGCGAACAGTGGCGAATGTGTTGGCCAATACCGATGGCCATCGTGTAGAGCGGGTGTTTGTGCTTACGTTGGTATGTATTGGAACGATGGCCCACAAGTTGGCGCGAGATCCGTGTGGTGTCGGTTTTTTACAAAAGATTATAAGGTTGTGACAGAGTATTGGCCGCCGCGTCCACACGTTGGGCGCACATTTAGTTTGCTACGAGCTCCCAAAATGATCGCACGCACCTGAATTAAATTTTATATTCACGCATCGTAACTAGTGTATAAAAAATGGCAGTAATAATGATCAATGAAGAAACTTTTCGCTTTATAGAGCTCTACTAAGCGGAAAATTGTTTGCGGAACACAAGAAATAAAATTTCTTTTTTTCCATTTCTTTTTGATCACCCTTTTCTTATACACATTCACGTAGTACCGATATGCTGTGAATAAATAAACCGTAGCAGCCGCTAACGCCGCAATATTCATTTTAACAAATTCGCATGCACATTGGCCTAAACCGAAGCAAACTGAACGACCTTCCAACGTGTAGACGCCATCACAAACTCTTGGCTAATATCTTTGCTAACACATTCGCCACTATGTTGGCCAACATAAAAAGCCGCCTTAAAACATGTCATTCATTCATTTCTAGTGACCCAATCATTCACAAACCAATGTTGAGACAGCTAGATTAGTTTATTTTAGTCACTTTCTTAACGTGATGTCTTATAGAATTTTGCTATGGGATAAGGGATAATGCGACTGACATCGAAGCCATTAATATTTTGCAAAAAAGAGCCGTACGGGCGACTTATAACTTAAATTGTAATGAGTCCCTTAGAATAAAATTTAAAGAATTTAACATGTTAACTTTGGCATCGCAATATATTTATGAAAATGTAATGTATATACATAAAAACATAAAAAGCTTTGATAAGAATAAAGATATTCATACTTTAAATACTAGAAACAACCATACGCTTGTAACGCCAGTTACTAGACTCCACAGAATTAGTAATTCATTTATGGAGCAATGTATACGCTTTTACAACAAAATCCCAGAAAATGTACAAAATCTATCAATAAACAAATTTAAATGCTTTGTTAAGAAAAATTATACGTAGTACCATGCTGCAGCTTCATTATGGTTGTAGCACGAATGGGTCGGCTCGACCGGGGTAGGACTACGCTCTCACAGAATACCAGCGTAAAATAGCAGCTTAACACTGCTGTTTTTCGTATGGTGATTGTAGAGAACCGGAAACCCTTTTTACTGGAAACGAGGCATTTCATCGTAGTCCTCAGGAATGACAACGTACCTGCGTTTTGATTATTAATCGAGGATAAATATAGATTTCTATGGGATACAGCATCCACTTCCCATCAGGTGGAAGAATACATAAATAAAAAAAGACCTTGGGAATGAGGTGATCGCCACCATGTTGGTTCTATTACAATTCATTTAAAATTTGTACGAACAAAATTATTGTAAAGTGAAATATGTTTAAAATAAGTCCGGCGGAGTTTCTTGCTGATTCTTCCCAGGTCAGAGGTATTTTCCAAACCAGTGGTAAATAAAAAAATTACTTTCAATAAGTATTATGTAATAATCTACAGCAGCCTCTACGGCAGCCTCGTACCGGTAGGCGAAGTGTAGGTGTAGGTTGTGGCATTCCTTGGGGGAGGCCTATGTTCAGCAGAGGACTTATCAAAGGGAAAGGCTGTAATGATGATGATAATGATGATGAATAATCTACATTGAATAAAAATTGTTCTATTCTATTCAAGTATTGATTCGTCTTACGAACCACGTTATTCTGGTCATTTCGAGTTTCAGTACTCTGTAATCTGTGAGACTCGCTCGATAATGTCGGTCGTCGAACTTTACCAGAGATTTAAATATATAGGTATTGTTACGGCTTGAATGTTTCACAATGTGTTTCGTAGGGTGGTTTTGGGAACCAGAGAACAACCAGACCAAGGGCTGGCTAACCCGATGATCCCAATCAGGAAGTAAATGAAAATAGCTTTAGAACTGGGTAGATAAGGCAAGGATACTCACAAGATTGGAGCACTCCCCGTGGTTATGGTGAAGTCTTAATATTTAGGCTGGAGTTCTCGTGTATACACAGACACCACACTGCACTTCGAATGTATATGGACACGAGCAATTGCACGATAGTCTTACAACTTATTTATTGAGTATTTTTAAACGAGCAGTAACGAACACGTTTTTATGCGTGCGCGGCCATCTTGCTTCTTTTTTTTCTTGACGATAGGTGACGCACCATTTTGTGTAGTGCGTATATGGGGGAGGCGGGAGGATAGGAAATACTTAGGAAAAGGATATTATATCGGGACTGTTCCGAAGCCACAACATTCCCTCCCACCTGAAATCACCTAGGGATTTCACAAGACAACCATCGACCCGGCAGCTCTCCAGGTCCCCAGTTGCTCATAGAATATAAATTAATATAAACCAAATAGATATCTGAGCTAAGTTGTGCATTGATAACCTTAACTAAACTACAAAACAAAATCAAACTTAGTTAATTTAATTGTAAAATTAGAACTTACAATCTAGCTTAATAAAACAATAAAAATAAGATTCAATCAAGAGGAAGAGGGCAGGCTTTAACTACTGGTCTTGTAAGTAAGCCTCTTTTAGTCTTTAAGGTCACAACCCGGATAATATTGTCCTTTCCGGGATGGATTTGGACTACTCGACCTAGGCGCCATTCGTTAGGTGGTAGATTAGGTTCAATGATTGAAACGAGTTGACCAATATTAGGATGTTTGTGATCATCCTTAAACCACTTAACTTTTTGTTGGAGCGTATATAAATAATCATTTTGCCAAATACGCCAAAAACTTTGAGAGAGCCTTTGAAGTAACTGCCAGCGTGTTCTAGGATTCATATCTTCAACAGACGGTTCTGGTAGAGCGACTAAAGGACGTCCTATAATAAAATGACCAGCCGTGAGAACATCAACTTCGCCAAGATCAGACGATAACTGACAAATCGGTCTTGAGTTCAGCATCGCTTCAACTTTAGTTAAAACCGTAGTTAGTTCTTCAAACGTCAGGACTTGTGAGCCTATGACCCTCTTGAGATAATATTTAGTACATTTTATACCACTTTCAAAAATGCCTCCAAAGTGAGGTGCTGATGGTGGATTTAGTTTCCAAGAGATTCCACAAGACGTTAATTGATCAGAAATATCCTGTTTTTTATCTATCAATAATTTAACCATTTCCTCAAGATATCGTTTAGCGCCTACAAAGTTAGTGCCACAATCTGTCACAATATGTTGACATATTCCACGTCGAGACACGAATCTGTCTAGGGCGGCTAGAAACGCTTCTGTAGACAGTTCAGATACGAGTTCTAAATGAACTGCTTTTACAGATAAGCAAATGAACAAGCATATGTAAGCCTTACTGACCCGTGCGTTACGTCATCTGTTTTCTTTTATAAGAAAAGGACCGCCAAAGTCGATCCCTACCTGTTGAAAACAGTAACCTTGTTGAGATCTACAAGGTGGCAGGTTGCCCATAGATGGCTGATAGGGTACAGGTTTAACCCGAAAGCAAGTCACACACTTTGTTAAAATAGAACGAATAAGATTTCTAATTCCTAAAATCCAGAACTTGCGAACAATTAGAGTTTGTAACGTGCGAGGTCCACAGTGCAAATACCGTTTATGATAATAGCTAATAATTAATTGAGATAAAATAGATTGTTTCGGTAACAAATATGGATGTTTTGTGTGTTCAGGTAAATTGAAATTAGTAATTCGTCCACCCACTCGCATGAGTCCTAGGTTATCAATAAACGGAGACAACTTTTGTAAGTATTTAGGTAGAGGCTTCTGCGATTTTAATTGAGACATCTCTTGATTGAAGCTGCCCCATTGGACATATTTAATAAGGCTAAGCAGAGAGCACTTTACCTCATTCGTAGTCAAGTGACCTTTCTCGCGTTGGCTTTATTCTTTGCGCGAATTAGAAATGAAGCGAAAGACCCATGCCAATACTCGTTTTAGTCGCGATAAGGATGAATACCGATTTAATAACACCTTCATAAATTTTTATCAGATTCCCGAGATTGAGCAATCAGAGTGCGTGTTCTCAACTCTGGCAACTCATCTTGGGGCTCACACCGACTTTGAGCTGGCCAGTGATCTGGACCACTAAGCATCCAATCTGGTCCTGACCACCATCGCGTACAATTGACCAATTCTGCACACGAGAGACCTCGGCTAGGAAAGTCAGCAGGATTGTCCTGAGTCGAGACATGCCTCCAGGTAGAAGGTTCAAATGCGTTAGTTATTTTAACTACTCGATGCGCAACAAAAGGTTTCAGTTTGTAGGGCTCGGTATTGATCCAAGCTAATACAGTTTAGCTATCAGTGTAGGCAACAATATGAGATATATTTATTTTCGAAATAAGTAAAGTTTGCATGTGTTTGAGAGTACGTGATAACAAGAGCGCACCGCACAACTCCAAACGATTAACTGTTAGAGGCTTAATCGGAGCCACTTTAGATTTAGAAATCAAAAGAGAAACTTGTTTTTGATCATCGATACTTGATCGAAGATAGACACAGCACCCATATGCTTTGGTTGATCCATCGCATAACCCAATCAACTGGTGTGTAGCTGCTAAGTCAATCACGGTTTTACGAGGGATTTTTATCGATTTTATATTAGACAAGTCAGACACAAATGAAACCCAATCGTCACACAGATTGGTGGGAATGATTTCATCCCAAGACAATCCAATACGCCATAAGTTTTGAAGAAGTAGTTTGGCTAAAAGAATAAAAGGTGAAAGCCAACCCAACGGATCATAAATACGAGCTACGTGGGACATGATTGAACGTTTCGTAAACTCCACATTCACAGGAGAGACGGAGTAAGTGAAATAGTCTTCC
Organism: Parnassius mnemosyne; assembly: GCA_963668995.1. Taxonomy (NCBI): domain Eukaryota; kingdom Metazoa; phylum Arthropoda; class Insecta; order Lepidoptera; family Papilionidae; genus Parnassius; species Parnassius mnemosyne. The sequence continues at coordinate 9,037,940 of CAVLGL010000081.1, forward strand.
TCAGGATCCCATTGAACTCACAAAACCTTAAGCTTTATTGAACTATCATCAGAAAATGTCTTCGGACACTGACAATGTTCCATGAGTAACGATCGAAGAAATAAAGGACTGTTACTGCTCCACTTACGCAAATCTAGCTGAGCACAATTAAGGAGATTGATTAAATCTTCTTTAAGCTGAGAGGCTGCTTCGACTGAGGAAGCACCTGTAGTAATATCGTCCATATAAGTATGATGCCGAAGAGCTTCAGCAGCATGAGGAAACTGATCACCGTGATCTGTAGCTAATTGATGTAATGTTCGTATCGCTAAGTACGGCGAGCTTTTGACTCCGTATGTGACCGTACGAAGTTCAAATTCTTGAACAGGCAAGGAAGGGGATTCACGCCATAGTACGTGTTGCCACACTAGATCCTCAGGCCTTATCAAGATTTGCCTGTACATCTTAGATATGTCACATGTAAACACTATATTATGGACCCGAAATCCAGTAATAATGTCAACCAAATCAGCCTGTAACTTCGGTCCAGTGTAAACAATATCATTTAAAGATAGTCCATTTGTCGTCTTGTGACTCGCATTGAATACAACGCGAAGTTTGGTCGTTATGCTTTCTGGACGAATCATACAATGGCAAAGAATGAAATATCTACCAGGTGTAGTATTCTTTCCCACTGGTTGCATATGGTTAAGCTGCTCATAATCACGCATAAAATCGTTATAGAGTGATTTAAGTTCTGGTTGTCGGCAAAGTTTTTTCTCGAGATTTATAAACTGCGACAAAGAACTATTATATGAGCCTCCCATATAGACAGACGACTGCTTCAATAAGATAGGAACTACATATCGACCGTCCGATTCCCGATAAGTTTGAGTGGAATACGGGCGTTCGACCTCCTCATCTTCTGGAGCAGGTATATGTTGATGAGGCGGTTCCTCAACTTCCCAAAATCGTTTCATCATCTTCTCCAATGAGTTGGTTGAAGTAATTAACGAAGTGCCAACCGATTTTACCGGACTCTCCACATTGGTGGGTCCTGAGAGCACCCAACCAAAGACGCTATGTAAAGCAGCAGGATAGCCGGGCTCTGGGTGAATGACACGGCCGTCATAGATGTGATGAAATACTTCCGCACCTAGCAATAAATCAACATCAGACGGTTTGTCAAAATCACGGTCTGCTAATACTAAGTGTTTGTAACAGTCTCGAACCGCTAGAGGAATATCAGTGGTTGGCATTTTAGAAGTAATGCTATCGATGACTATAGGATTAATATCAAATTGCGGGCCATTCGAATCACACGGGCGTATAGAGCATTGAGTCACTCCCTTGACTTGACACACAGACTGTTGTCCAAGTCCAGCCACAGTTGTGGTAGGTACATCGACGCAATTGAAAACCAAGTCTCTTTGCGCATTTCATAGTGATGAAGCAGTCCTGAGCGCCGCTATCGATCAGCGCTCTAACTTGATGGAACGTGCCACTAGAGTCCTGCACACGCACCATACACGTCCCGAGCAGCACCACGCACGGGCCACGAGCCTTTCCCACGAACGCACTTGTGTTAGTGTGGGCGCTACTCGAACCGGTGGTCACAGTGGTCGGTGATCGAACTTGGTTGTCGATGTGTACCAGAGTGTGATGATTACCACTACATATAAAACTTCTCATTTTTGAGACGCATTTATCAAGAGAATGTTTTCGTAATCAGTTAATGCATAAATCATTTTGTTTGACAATATTTATTCTAGCACTGGTGTCCAAAGATTGAAAAGTGGGGCACCTATAGATACTGTGCGCTGCGCCACAATAATAGCACGCTAGTGAAGCCAGCTGCTTCGATCTAGTAGGCTTAGACTGAGTAGTGAGCACGGAACGTTTCAGGTTCGGTGCCCGCTGTGAAACATTCTTGATCTGTTTACCGCCTAAAAATTGAGAAGATCGCGCCCTAACGTCAACATTAGCATTTATTTCTAAAACTTTTACATAGTTTTGAAGAAACTGCATAAGACTTTGAAAAGAAGGAATTTCCGATTTATTTTCAGATTCGAAGCGGTGGCGCGTATCTGAGTCCAGTGCGCGAAACGCTGCGTTAAATAAAATAAAATCGCCTAAGTCATCTAGCTCTAAGGCCTTAAGGGCATTGACTGACTCACAAAGAATATTAGTATATGTTTGTAAATCATTGAAATTAGGAGTTTTTAAATAAGGATAGTTATTGATTTGATCTAAATACGCCACGGTTAAAATGCGCTTATTTTGATAACGCTTAATAAGTTCATTGAATACAAACTCATAATTATCGGAAGTTAATTTTACCTTCTTTGCGATCCCTAAGGCGGATCCCGATAAACAAGAAATGAGATAGTGAAATTTAGTAATATTCGCGATTGATTTATTATTATGAATTAAGGTTACGAAAGTGTCGTAAAATGTTTGCCAATTCTCAATTTTTCCGTCGAACTTCAGAAGCTCAATTTGTGGCAGTCTAGCTTGTATCTTTTCCGCGTCGGGCTTAAAGGTGTAGTTAACGTCAGCGGACGTTGGGCTGCTGCTTCGTTTGCGCTCCGGTAGGGACATCTCCGCGGCAAAACTTAGGACTTATCAAAACTTAGGATAGTACATATCATCAAATGCAGACAACGCTTGCATATCTATTTTTTCTTTAGGAAACAGTGTCAGTTTTAACGAATTAATTTTTTCCGTAAGCAACACATATTCATCACGAATGTTCTCAATTTTAAGAAATCTAGATTTAAATTGGCTAACTTTAGATGAACTGGAGTCTTCCCGTATTTGAGTGGATAAATCGAAAAGAGTTTGAATAGAACGAAAAACATACTCTCGCTGTGACGTATAAAGTTTAAGTTTCATTTCTTCTTGCGACATGATTATAAAATAACAGCGAAATATTAAATATGAATGTTAAGTATAATTATTACGACAGATATTTAAATCAATATTTAAGTTTGTCAAAACTAAATTAACATTCTAACACTGAATTTTATGTTAACGTTTTTTAACTGTTTGAATTAGATAACAATTAACAAACGACTTAACATTCAAAGATATACAAGTATTTATACTTAAGTGCTATTATTCCAAGAACAAATGAATCATTTCCATAAACTGATTTAGTAATTTTTTCCAACAATAATTATAAAATACCCTCAAATTATAATAATTTTCAAAGCGTAAGACTATCAATGCACATTCAAAATAAACTTAGCAATTATAACGCAACCAAATAAGATAAGTCTACAAAGTCTGAGCAATACGAAACACTTCACGAACATTCAAGTCTAGCAGGATTATAATTGAAATGAATTAGTTACTTTCAATTATAAGAAAAATAGATTAAATATCAAAGTTTTCCTTAGAAATTGAACTTGATATTATATTAATAAGGAGCAGACTGTATAAAAATAGAAATCCATAGGTATCCGGCTCGAAGGACCAGAAATTATGTTACGGCTTGAATGTTTCACAATGTGTTTCGTAGGGTGGTGAATGAATAATCTACATTGAATAAAAATTGTTCTATTCTATTCAAGTATTGATTCGTCTTACGAACCACGTTATTCTGGTCATTTCGAGTTTCAGTACTCTGTAATCTGTGAGACTCGCTCGATAATGTCGGTCGTCGAACTTTACCAGAGATTTAAATATATAGGTATTGTTACGGCTTGAATGTTTCACAATGTGTTTCGTAGGGTGGTTTTGGGAACCAGAGAACAACCAGACCAAGGGCTGGCTAACCCGATGATCCCAATCAGGAAGTAAATGAAAATAGCTTTAGAACTGGGTAGATAAGGCAAGGATACTCACAAGATTGGAGCACTCCCCGTGGTTATGGTGAAGTCTTAATATTTAGGCTGGAGTTCTCGTGTATACACAGACACCACACTGCACTTCGAATGTATATGGACACGAGCAATTGCACGATAGTCTTACAACTTATTTATTGAGTATTTTTAAACGAGCAGTAACGAACACGTTTTTATGCGTGCGCGGCCATCTTGCTTCTTTTTTTTCTTGACGAGACGCGTGGTGGCGTACCATTTTGAGTAGTGCGTATATGGGGGAGGCGGGAGGATAGGAAATACTTAGGAAAAGGATATTAAATCGGGACTGTTCCGAAGCCACAACAGGTATAGTATAGAGCGGACATAGGGAACATTTGCATATAAAAACTTTGAGCACGCGCGTGTGTGTCGCTCTAGCTAAAGATAGCAAAACTACGCTGTTTATTAGGAAAAGATTTCAGCTATACCATCTGTCCCAAGGAGGTGTCGTATTTATCGTCCACAAGTCTCTCGTTAACAACGTTGAAAGTTGAAGTTGAAAGTTTAAAGATTGAGAGTGTGTCGAAGAGGGTTGCGTACCTTATACTCAGAATCACCAGACGGTATTCTCTGAAGGTCATACAGGTTTACGCACCAACTTCGGCACACCCCGATGAGGAGGTGGAGGAAATGTATGAGGACATCTCTAGAGCCATGCATTCCTCCAAAACCCAATATACGGTGTTAATGGGAGACTTCAATGCAAAACTAGGCACAAGAGAGAACGGTGAGCTGAAAGTAGGGAAATTTGGAATAGGGCAACGGAACCCAAGGGGCCAGCAGCTGGCCGACTTCATGGAGAAAGAGGGACTCTTTATGATGAACTCTTTCTTCCAGAAGCGGCCCCGGAAGTGGACCTGGTCGAGCCCCGACGGTTCGACAAAAAATGAGATTGACTTCATTATGACGACCAGACGACAACTGTTCAGTGACGTCTCCTTGATCGCGAGGGTGAAAACTGGTAGCGATCACCGAATGGTTAGAGGTACATTGAAATTAAACGTTAAATTGGAAAGGTCTCGTCTAATGAAGTCAACGCTTCGTCCTCTCGTGCTCTATTCCAAAGTCCCGAAACCTTTCAGCTCGAGTTACAAAACCGTTATCAGTGCCTAGAAGACTGCAATGAAGTGGACGATATGAATGACAAACTAGTGGAAACTGTCCATGCGGTCGGAGCTAAGTTCTGCAAGACGACGACGCAGAAGAACACAAAAACTCTCCGATCACACTCTTAATCTCATGGCTGTTAGACTGACTTGTGACACGGACTGTGAGATGAAGCTACATTCTTCAACAGATTTGACAGCATACAGGCAACAGAACAGACAGATCTCCAAATGCATGCGACAGGACTTGCGCAACTTCAATACAGCTTGTATTGAAGAAGCGATCGAGCGGAACCAAGGCTCCAAAGTCTTTGCCAGAGATCTGTCTGCCAGAAAGAGCCAACTGTCAAGGCTGAAGACCGAGTGTGGCAGCATCGTTTCCGGGACACCTGAAATTTTGAGTGAGATTGAGAGGTTCTATGGGCAGCTGTACACGTGATCGCTGGAGCCACACGCAAGTGTGAGTAACGATCCAAGAGCGAGTCTTATCCGACACTATTCCGATGATATCCCGGACGTCAGTCTGAGCGAGATTAGAAACCAGGGAGGCGCCCCCCTGCTCCTATTGTCGGGCATCCGAGCATCGGGTGACATCCTGCCCAAAGTATCTGGATAAGCCGGTCCCGGCGAGGCGAACCATCGCCAGGGAGCGCCACTGGTGCTACTCTTGCCTGGAAAGGCACCTCCTAAGGGACTGCCAGCACCAGCGGTCCTGTAAGCACTGCCAGGGCGCCCACCATACAATTTTGTGCCTGGGTGCGAAGGGCGCACCCGCTAGGGCCTCTGCCGGGTCATCGGCTCCCACGGGCAGGGGCGCCCAGCCACGCTCTCTGTTTGGCGACGCTCGTCGCTCGCCTACCGGCCTACGTGCCCCTGGGTTTGAAAGGGGCCTTTCCCCCGACCAGTCGGGGGGCCGTTCCCCCAGGGGCGGGGGATCGTCGACCCCCTCAGCGTGTCGATAGGAATCTCACGGCCACTCAGCGGTCCGCTAGACCCATCACCCCCCCCCCCCCCCCCGTTAGCTGAGTGGCCGCGACTGGAACGCCGCCCTCCCCCCTTGGTCGGTGCCGGTACTACCGGGTTCCTGACACCTCGTATCTGTCCCTGGCCTCGGGGCCGAGTTCCCCAAATCTCCCCAGGTCGGCCCGTTCGGTGAATTCCAACCGCGGGTCATCGAGATGCCGTCGGAATACCGCTCTCGGAACCCCCGGTTCGGGTGCCGGTCCGACAGAGGCAGCTCCAGATAGGAAGCTGCCGCCCTAGCTCCCACCACGGCCGCCTCCACTGAGCCTTGGAGCCGTCAACAGTCCACCTGTCAAACTGTTCTATTACCGACGGCCTCAGTGAAGGTGTACAACCCGAGCGGCGACTGCTTAACGGTTCGCGCTCTATTGGATTCGGGTTCACAACGCAGTGTGGCCTCCACTTGGTTGGTGGGAAGACTGGGGCTCCCCTGGAGCTCTGAATCACATCCGATGGTAGGTATCGGAGATGCCGAGCCTCCTGCTCCTAGGGGACAAGCAGAGTTGGTGTTCAGCCCCGCCAGCGAACACCTTCACATTTTAGTCAAGGTAAATGTCCTCGATGACATTGTAGGTTTTCTCTCTAACGTCCGTATAAATGACAGCGCGGTTCGTTGTGCGTCGGGTTTGAGACCGGCAGACACTCAATGGTCCCATGGCCCTGGACCTATAGATTTGTTGCTGGGGGCCGACGCGCTGGGGTTCATCTTGTTAGGCGAGATACGAGCCCTGCAGCCCGATGGCTTGTCAGCCGTGTCCACTGTATTTGGGCACAGTTTCTTTGGACCGGTTCTGTGGTCTCCACCTCCTCAGACGGCCGACCCGCTCTCTGTTGTGGGCGCGTCTCTTTCGGACGTCGTCCAGCGGTTCTGGGAAAATGAGGAGCCACCACACGCGGCTCGAGACCACACACGAACCCTCTTGACCGTGAGTGCGAGTTGTTCTACCAGAACAATACCGGCCGTCGTGTCGACGGTCGTTTTGTCACTCGCTTACCCTTTCTGGACTCACGTCCCCTTTTGGGTCAATCTCGTGCACTGGCCGAGAAGAGGTTGCTCTCCATGGAGCGCCGCATGCGGTGCGACCCAGCCTCTCGCGACAAATATGTTCATGCGCGAGTATCAAGAGCTGGGTCACATGTCACCGTCCAACTTCGACTGGCGGTCACAGGAGCACTACTTCCTCCCTCACCATGCGGTCTTGAGGACCCCTGGGAGTAAGATTCGGCTAGTTTTTGACGGCTCAGCCCCCTCGTCAAATGGTGTGTCCCTGAACCAGTGTCTCCACTCTGGTCCTAAATTGATTAAGGACATATCCGACATTTTGACCCAATTCCGTTGGCACCAAGTGGTTTTTGTAGCCGACATTTGGATGATGTTTCGACAATCAGTGGTCCATCGTGATGACCGTCTATATCAGCTGATATTTTGGCGCGAGAAGCCCAGCGATCCGATACAGGTGTTTGCGTTGAACACCACCATCTATGGACTTCGGTCCAGCCCGTATATCGCCATGCGAACCCTCCTTGAACTAGCTGAGACAGAGCGCCTAAGATACGCTCGGGGGGCTTCTATTTTGGAGACTACGGTCTACATGGACGACATCTTTACGGGCGCCTCCACCGTCGAGGAGGCTCTTGTCTTGCGAGACGAATTAATTGCCATCCTAAAGTCCGGAGGTTATGAGTTGCGCAAATGGTTGTCGAACTCCCCTCATATTTTGAAGGACCTGCCAGGAGAGGATCAACAAGACCCTCATCTATTCGAGCACCCTGAAAATCCTAATTTGTTGACTGTGCTGGGCATTCAATATCAGCCTGTTCTTTAACTCCGCCGTTGCCGGTCCCAAGCCCGGATGAGAAAGGAGGAGGGGACGAATCCGCCGGAGAGAGTGGGTGTATCCGGTGGACCAACACACCCACCTGCGCTAGGACCTGCGCAGTCGAGCGCCGTACGCGGGGATGAAGGAGTCCTGGAGGGTTGAGCCGATCGTCGCTGGGGTATATAGTGGCGAGAGGCAACACGCCCTCTTTGGTCCGGATTTCAAGCTAAACGGTGGCCCTATCTGCTAGCCACAGATAGGGAAATGGCCAAGCGCCCCGTCAGAGGGTCGCAGGCGAGGGATGTGGGGGCTGCCTAGTCTTCCTGAAAAGGGGGCTGGGTGGTGGTAAAGGCCATGCTGACGGAGCAAGTGACAGTTTATTCGGGTGGTGGGGATGGGCCTTGTCAGCCCCATCTACCAGCTGGATCGAGCTCCCGATGTCGCGCTGTGAGCCAACTTCGCGTCCCTATATTCTCCCGGTAATCCTAACGCCTGAAATTCCTAAAGTAGGGCGTTCCCAAAGGTGCGGGCTCCATGGAGGGTGGGAAGCCGGGGGGATGAATTTTAAAAAACACAAATTATGGACAATTTAAGGCCCAATAAGAAGGAAGGAGAGGTGTCAGAGGTGCTTACCAGAGACACCAAAGAACAAAAGGGAACCGTCACTAAACCGACGGTTCCACGGACAGTACCGTCCAGCGTAGGTGCCCCCACCAAAGGGATAACCTCGCTGAACGTTTCCAAAACCAGTTCCAAGGAGCTGGAAGAGAAAAAGAAACAAGAGCCCGCAAGTGATAAAACTGCGGAGCCACTACGGACTGACGACCTTTTCTCTGCTGCCTGGCAAGTGGTGAGCCGTAAGGGGAAAGGCAAGGCACCCAAAAAGGTGACTTGCCGACCTGACGGACCATCAGGAGGGTCTATCCCTGCAGGCAGTAGTGGAAAGGCCAAAAAGAAGAACAAGAAGCAGCGGGAAAAAGGCCGTAGAGAACGAGCCGCATTGGCTGCTTCAGATACCAAAACCAAGGAGGCTGGGCAAGCTACTGCGACTGAGGTGCTTGGCGCTGGAACCAGTAGCCGCGCTGAAGCTGGGAAGGATAAAAATCCAGCCCAAGTGGAAGTCGCGGACGCGGGAACCAGCTCTAGGATATCCGCCAGGAAGCAGCGAGCGGCCAAGCGTCCTGGGAAGAAGGAAAGAGCAGCCAAAAGGATGCTGGAAGAGTCCACCTCGCCTAGAGGTGAACACAAAAAAGTGCGACTCGAACAGCAACCAAAGACTGCAAGAACGAGCTACGCTTCCGCTGCTAAAGCAGATTTGGGTGTGGCCTTAACGTGTGCGCGTTCAGGTCACATTACGAAGGAAGTAGCAGACGACATCCTCGTAGCAATACAGAGGAAGATGATCAGCGAGGCCTGGAGTAGCCAGGACCCTGATGCGTCTGGCCCAGTTTTTAGGGGCAAACCCGTTTATACGGAAGGTGTCCTGAAACTGTGGTGCGACGATCAGAAGGCTCTGGACTGGTTGAAGGGGAACATTGCTACCCTCGACCTTAAATCCAGCACCTTGCTGACAATAAAGAAACAGTCAGAGATACCACAAAGAGTCAAATGTGGTATCCTTATCCCTGATGCCCAGGGGGCCTGGAAAGACTCACGCGTTGGCGTACCAGAACCGCTGGGTTAACATCAGGGACTGGCTGTTACTCAAGGCAGATAAGCAGACGGACGGGTGGTTCCTCGTTGTTTCGGTGCCGGAGGATCATATCCCGACCCTGATGAAGGCCGGACGCCGTCTCGCATGTGTATGCGGGGCGGTATACGTAAAATTCCAGGGTCGTGGAGGCAAATTCTTTGATACTCCACCGAGCAAAGAGGTAGAAAACAACCCGGAAGTTATGGATACCGGAGCCATAGTTACCGGTACAGCGGAATCACTGGAGGCCAAGTCCAGTGAAGAAACGGCCTGCACAATTGAGCCGAAGCCACCAGTGGAGATTGGGCTCAGCGGCAGCTCACTGAGTGACGAGGAGGACTGCATTTTGCCGACCACCTCCGACTCGGTGGCTGACGATGAAACCCGAGATCTTCTGGCAGGCCTATTTTTGGGCGGGGACGGGGAGGACGCGATCAATGATGGCGTGCCCTTCGTCCAAAACTAGCCTAGTGCAGGCCAACCTCCACCACAGCGAAACTGCGTCGGCTCAATTACGCAAGTGGTTGGAGGTTCAAAGGACTGCCATAGCCTTAATCCAGGAGCCATGGGTTGGGGCTGGTAAAATTAAAGGCCTAAACAACCTAAAAGGTAAGTTATTCTACAGCTCTGAACACGACAAGCCTAGAGCGTGTATTTACACTACTAAAGATATCTGTGCACAACCTTTAACAGATTTCTGTTCTAGAGACATGTATGCCGTAGCAATACAGTACACACAGGAGAGTAGATTAGTCGTCGCCTCGGTCTACATGCCGGAGGAAGACACTCCTCCCCCTCATGACCTCAGCAGGCTGGTGAACTTCTGCGAGAGGACCGGACTAGAGGTTGTGATCGGGACGGACTCCAACGCACATCATCCCCTTTGGGGAATGGAAAAACCAAATGAACGAGGTAAAGTTTTAGTTGAATATTTATTTAGTACTAACCTAACCATTTTAAACATAGGTTCTGAACCTACTTTCATAAACAAACGCTGTCGCACTATAATCGACCTCACACTTGCAACAGAAGGAGCAGCCAAACTAATTACGGGATGGCATGTGTCGAGAGAGGCCTCATGCTCAGACCATAGATGGATCTGCTTCGCACTACAGGTCGATATCCCCTCTACACCACCATGGAGAAATCCCCGCAAGACAGATAAAACTAAATACCTAAATAGGCTGACGTCTTTGCTAGCGGATTTTGAGGGGATAAATACTATAGCAGATCAGTCGCTCCTAGAAGAACAGGTAGCAGCTGTTACTAAGGCCATGATAGACAGCTACCATGAATCATGTCCAGAAATCACTCCACCAAGACATGCCGAGGTAAAACAACCGTGGTGGGGTAAAGAACTCGATAGAAAACGTAAGAAGGTAAGAAAAGCTCTAAATAGGGCCATGAATACCTCAATGGATGAAGACTGGCTATTATATACGAAAGCTAAGTCTGAATACAAAAAATGTATCAGGTATCGACGCTCGATTGGGTGGCGTAAATTCTGTGGCAACATAGAAACCTGCAAACAAGCAAATAGGATTAGGAATATTCTAGCTAAACAGAACACGTCGGGATCCATGTCTCTAAAGAAACCCGACGGTAGCTACTCAACATCGCCGGATGAAGCCCAACGCATCCTAATTGAAACGCACTTCCCAGGTTGCTGCGTAACTCAGGAGGCAAACCGGCATGACGACATACTGACATCAACAGCAGAAGACTGGAATTTAGCACAGAGAGTGGTAACGATGGACAAAATCCATTGGGCCATTCACAGTTTCCTCCCCTATAAGGCGGCAGGACCCGACGGCATATTCCCGGCACTCCTACAGTGGGGGGGTAAAGCCCTAATAGTCAGACTTGCTGCCATAATGCGAGCCTGTCTTGCTCTTAAATATGTTCCTAGGGGATGGAGGGAAGTGAAAGTTACATTCATACCCAAACCAGGTAAGAGCGACTACACTGACCCTAAATCCTACAGGCCCATTAGCCTCACATCCTTTCTCCTAAAGACGATGGAGAGGATGTGTGAAAGGGAATTAAGGGGGTCGGCGCTAATGAACTTACCACTACACGACAAGCAACACGCCTACAGTCTAGGCAAATCAACAGAATCGGCCCCTCATAAGGTAATTACAAAGATTGAAGAGGCCATCCAAAACAAAGAAATATGTCTAGGTTCCTTCATAGATATAGAAGGTGCTTTTGACCGAACGAACTTCTCCAGCATAAAAGGTGCACTCGGTAGACACAAAGTTGAACCGGCAATGATCGACTGGATAGTTTACATGCTCAGTACACGAATAATAAAGATTGCTGGTGAATCTCAACCAATCCAAATTAAGAAAGGCTGCCCGCAGGGTGGGGTTCTCTCACCTCTCCTGTGGAATATGGTCATTAATGAACTCATCAGCAAATTAAATGACAATCACTTCTATACAGTAGGTTATGCTGATGACCTGACAATACTGGTCTCTGGAAAGACAGCAAGCATAGTGTGCGACCTGACCCAAGCGACTCTCCGTATAGTGGAGAGATGGTGCAGGGAACACGACTTAACCGTCAATCCAAATAAAACGGTTTTAGTTATGTTCACACAAAAACGAAAGCTGAATAACTATCATCCTCCAAGTCTTTTTAGCACAAAACTCCAGCTATCCTCTGAGGTAAAATATTTAGGTCTTACCTTGGACAGCAAACTTAACTGGAATAAACACATAGAAAACAAAATCAACAAAGCTAGTATAACTTTCTGGCAATGCAGAAACATGATTGGCAAAAGATGGGGATTGACGCCAAAAATCATACTGTGGCTTTACAAAACTGTAATTCGGCCCATGATCACATACGGCGCTCTGGTATGGTGGACCAAGACAAATGAAGCCACCATAATTAAAAAAGCTTCAGCGCTACCAGAGACTGGCATGTATGGCTGCTACAGGCTGCATGAGAACTACGCCAACAGCAGCCTTAGAAGCGATGCTGGAGCTAACTCCGCTTCATCTACATATACAACAAGAAGCAACTTTAGCTGCCATCAGACTCAAGACCCTAAATCTTTGGAGTAAGAATAGTGTCCCTCATACAGGCATAATTGATAGAATTCACTCAAAAATTCCTATCCTACAAGCCAAATACGATAGGATTCCTAAACAATTTGTTTTCGATAAGAAATACAAGATACAGTTAAATGAAAACAGCCAGCCGGAAGGATTAAGCCCAAAAGAGCTTAGAATTTTCACCGATGGTTCTAAAACAAATGAAGGTGTAGGTTGTGGAGCTTTCTCTGAAGACCTCAATATTCACATATGCACACCGCTGGGTACCTATAACACGGTCTTTCAGGCGGAATGTATGGGTATCATTCAAGCGGCCATAGCAATAGATGCTAGGAAGGTTAATGACTTCCCCATCAGAATACTGACCGACAGTAGGGCGGTACTCAAAGCCCTGAGATGCAATGTGGTGAACTCGGGACTAATATATGAATGCCATCAACGATTAAATGAGGTATGTAAAAACAACAATGTGACCCTGCAATGGATAAAGGGACACAGTGGATCCAGAGGCAACGATGCAGCAGACGAACTTGCCAGAAGAGGATCGGCTTTGGCCACTATAGGGCCGGAACCAATCATACCAATCCCCTTTGGTAACGTTTGTTCACTGGTACGTAGACACTTCACTAATCAACACGCTCAGCTTTGGAAAAATCTAGTAGACTGTAGACAAGCTAGTCGTCAAGCAAACTTTTGTTAAGCTAGTCGCTTAACAAAAGTTTTAATGAGACTGAACAAGCCGCAGATTAGGATAGTAACAAGTGCTATCACAGGACACGGCACCTTTAACAAACATTTATTTACTATAGGTGTTACAGATAGTCCCCTGTGCAGGGCATGTATGGGGGAGGAAGAAACGGCGGCCCACGTGCTACTGAAATGTCCGGAGGTCGCTACATACAGGGCTAAACATCTCGGCACGCCGGGATCACTCCCCGAAGTTGCATGCAACATCAAGGGCCTGTTGAGCTTCTTCGGAGAGATCTCATGGCTCGAATAATCACATTATTCCTGCCCACACGCAAAATACGCGCATAGACGTGGAGTTGCGGAAAACAGCCCGTCGTAAACTAAACTAAACTAAACTATCAGCCTGTTCAGGATACCTTCACGTATCGAGTAAAACTCGATCCCCCTCCCAAAGCATGGACCAAGCGCTCCGTGCTGTCTACAGTAGCCCGCACCTTCGACCCTAATGGATGGATCACCCCGGTCATCTTTTTGGCTAAGTGCTTTCTTCAAAAGCTCTGGATATCCGGGTTGGGTTGGGACGAGCCTATTAGCGGAACTCTCTTGCGAGAGTGGCTCTCCATTGTCTCCTCCCTTCCGGACATCAACCGGTTCTCCATGCCAAAGTCCTTCCTCCCTCCAGGGAAATGCAGGGCTACCCTACATGGGTTTTGCGATGCCTCTGAGAAAGGCTATGCTGCTGTCGTATATTTGCGGACTGTGAGCTCTTCTGTTCATACTGCAGTCCATCTCGTACTTGCTAAAAGCAAGGTTGCTCCCATTAGGTCCCGCTTAACTATCCCTCAATTGGAACTGTCCGGAACCGCTCTTCTCACACGACACCTCAACCACGTTCACTCGTCTTTGACGGCTGTAATCGACATTACGGACGTCTACACTTGGTCGGACAGTGAGATAGTACTTTGTTGGCTCAGAGCTGCACCTCACAATCTTGAGGTCTTTGTGGCGAACCGCGTGTCTTAAATCCAGAATTCTGAGACGTCTCTAAACTGGACACATGTCTCAGCAGAGTTGAAACCCGCAGACTGCGCTTCTCGCAGCTGTGAAGCCCCCTCGTTGGTTGACCACCCGCTGTGGTGGGGTCCCAGTTGGTTGACTGAGTCTCAGTCATTTTGGCCCCAGGGTAAATACTCCGAACCGATTGAATTGCCTGGCCTACGAGCCCGAGTAGGAGTGGGCAAGGATAAGCCCACTCGGGATCTCTCCCTTCTAGAACGGTACAGCTCTCTCGATAAGCTTTTAGTAGTGACTGCTTGGTTGCGCCGATTTGTCCGCAATTCGAGAGACCCGTCCAACCGAATCTCTGATTCCGTTTTGTCCCCTAGCGAGCGTCGTGAAGCTTTGATGCATTGGACCCGTATGGTCCAAGCGGAGCATTTTGAGCCCGTGATTGAAAACTTGAAGCGGGGCTCCGTTGTCAAGGGCGCTCTGGCCCGTCTGAACCTCTTCCTGGACGACGCTGGGATGCTACGCGTTGGCAGACGTTTGAAAAATTCTCAACTGCCGTACGGGGCTCGACACCCGTTACTGCTCCCTAAGGACGGCGCCTAAGTCCGGTTGCTGGTAACCCACCATCTTGTTAAGAATGCCCACGCTGGGTGTAACGCTCTTTCGGCTATTTTTCAGCGGGAGTTTTGGATTTTGGCTGGCCGACGCACCATTCGGAGCGTCATCTTTAAGTGCATACCATGTTATAAACTGAAGGCCACCATATCGCAGCCTATGATGGGTGACTTACCACCCGACCGCGTCAGGGCCATCCGACCATTCGCTGGAGTCGGAACAGACTTTACTGGCCCCTTCCTCGTCAAGTCCTCCAACCTTCGTAACACGCGTTCACATAAGGCCTATCTGTGCGTTTTCGTGTGCCTCTCCACTAAGGCCGTTCACTTAGAACTGGTAAGTGCCCTCAGCACTGAAGCCTTTGTGGCCACGCTGGGCCGCTTCGTATCGCGTCGCGGTTTGCCGGACCAGATCCGGTCTGATTTCGGGACGAATTATAAGGCCACGGATAGATATTTGTAAGAGGTCGTCGAATTTCTGTCCAACAACAGGACGTATTTAGGTACTGCGATGTCCAAGAAGGGCATCCAGTGGAAATTCGACCCTCCGGCTTGCCCACACTGGGGCGGTATTTTTGAGGCGGTGATTAAGGTTGCAAAAACGCATCTCCGTCGCGTTATTGGCGAAACTATTTTGACGTTTGAGGAGCTTGCCACTGTATTTTGTAAAATTGAGGCGGTACTCAACTCTCGGCTCCTCTGTCCCCTCTCGTCCGATCCGAATGCTTTGGAGGTTCTAACCCCGGGACACTTTCTGATTGGCAGCCGCTTAACGCCCTGCCCGAGTACCCCTTCAGGGAAGAAAACTCTTCGCGGCTAAGCAGATTTGACCTGCTGCAACAGATGACTCAGAGTTTTTGGCACCGATGGTCTCTGGAATACCCACATCTTTTGCAGCAGCGCATTAAGTGGTCTGACAAGACGGATCCACCTCGGATTGGAGACCTCGTGTTAGTTAAAGAACCTAACGCTTTGCCTTTGTATTGGCGCCGTGGCCGCATTTTTAAGTTGTCGTATGGATCGGATGGGGTGCCTAGGGTGGCCGAGACTTTGGTCGGAGATTCGGTCTTGCAACGTGCCGTCGCGACCCTGTCCCGTTTGCCAATCTACTCGCGGACATAAGTCCTTATGTCCAGGGCGGGGGTTTGTTTAAGCAAAATATTAACCGTTTGAAAATTGAATTCATAACGCACGCTCGGAACGTGCATAGCACCGTAGCAAGGTCACCGCCGCCCCTCCGCGCGCTTGCATTCCATTCGAAGTCGTGTCGAACGGGACGCGTCGAGAGAATCATTGTGAGGAAATACCGGTCGTAACGGACGCGTGTGGAATTATAACGTCGATTTAAGTGCCTCTCATTTGCGTTGTCTTTTTTTGTTTGTTTTACGTGTCAACGAGGCTGAATTTTGAGTTTTGAGCGATTAACTAACGTCGTTACAATTAATTAACGTCAAGTTGTATAGTGGTTGCATGCATAAGTGCATTCTGACAATATTAATTCGCGTCGACGAGTTGCTTTGTGCCATTTGATTTAACTCGGAGATATTTTCCTGTGTCGGTTAAAACCGCTAAACTTAGTGACCCGCGAGAACCAGCGTTCGTATTAGATTATAGATTTGTGCTAAGGGACGCTAGACTTTGAGTGACACCGAGTGACGCCGCTGGAGTGATACCACATAGGGTGGCGGTGCTGGAGTCAGGGTTGCTGCTGATTAAAAAGGGCTAATTCAGGTTAAACATATATACACTTCTCACACACTACTTACTTCACTACACCTAACGCCTGAACGAGCCTTGGGGTCCGTCTTCGCTTCTGAACCAGGTAAGTCGCATTAAGTACCTAATCCATATATATTAAATATCCATAGGCATTTGAGCCCCACACTTAGTTGTCCGTCGAATCTAACAGCTGTATGGGCCCCTGTATGGTCGACTTTAGTCTGGGCAACTAGGTGCGTGTACACTAACTATCAACCTACCAGATATTTGCCGTCTCTCTGTGTAACTGATGACCCTGCCTGTCGCGAAAACGAGACAAAACGAATATCGAGTGCGTTTGTTGTTAGATGTTTGGTTGCCAAAGTAAATGCGAACGCCAAAGTTATTATTTGAAATTAAACTTTATTGTAACATTTAAAAGTGTAATGTTAAGTGTTTATCATTATGTGTAAATAAAAGCGCGTGCTGATTTATTAATTTGATTTGATTTTGTTTTCAACAATCGAACTTTACTCTTTCATTGGCAACTATGGCTGGAGAAACAGTAATCAAATTGTGCTTCATATCTATATCTAATAACGGTTTTTGATATCGATAAGAAAACTTCATATCAATTATGTAATCGTTATCTTAAAAAACTGATAACGCCCATGTACAATCAGGACTAATGATCTGCCTATAACAATCTGATTTACCGTGTTATGACGGTGTAAGAATATCCACTGCCCCATATCATCCCGTGGGTGCCGTAAAAGGCGATAGAGCGAAACAAGTCAGGGCAGCAGCGTCTTCCTAATAAAGACTAAAAATAAAAAACTGCCAACCGCTTGCCAAGGGTGGCAACTATGACAAAAACCCCCCCATAAAGCAATCTATGGAGGAAGCCTATGTTCAGCACTGGACTTTAATAGGCTATAACGGTAAAGATGACGCTCAACCACGCTCAACAGATGTCACTAGTGGTACTGAGGCGGAGTTATTTGTTACAGAACATTGAGAAGTTGCGTTTTAAATAAAAGTTTATCAGATTCTAATGTATGTATAATACAAAAACAATGCCTCAATGGTTTGCTCTTTAACATTTAAACATTTTCAAATCTCGTTTTAATTTTCCTTTTTTCAGGAATATCCGTACTTTGTTTTATACATTTCTTATATAATTATTATAAAATATAACTATGCCTCAAAAATACATATGCCATACAAGTTGTCGTATTTTTTAAAAGGCAGAGCCAGCTGTATTTGATTCTTCTAGTCATGTGAGAGTTTCGAATTCGATTTTCAGTTTGTTCTCTGATAGTACACGGTACACGGTACGCGACAAAGCCGAGATCCGAGTTTTGAATTGATTGACAGACATGTTAATAAGAAGTGGCAAACTTAACTCTGATATAGCTTTGTCCTTACCTGTATCCTTTTTGCCTGTTAAATCCATATTCTCTTGACCCAATTTAGCACTATACGCTTCTCTTAAAATATTACCTGAAATTTTAAGAAAAATATAAATAGTTATCAGAGTTGCTGTAAGACATAAATTATTACTACTAAAAACTAAACTAAAATTCCAAAAATAAATAAAAATTACTGCTAAATAATTTTATTCCGGTTTGCAGCTTTAAAAAGAATTTTACAAGATAATATTACCACACTTTAAAGAGAGTACTTAGTTTTGAAACGAATGTACTTGTGCAGAGCACAAGCCTTGCCCGAGTGGACGACTCGATCGTATGCCAGCGCACTCCACGAGCGGTTCGTAAAGTACTTATTTTACAAATTTTAAGTGCCGTTTTCGTAAAATATATCTACATATATATACAAGTTGAATTCAATTCACGGCCAGCTTACATTGCCGTCTTTTTTTTTTCATTAAATAGTTCATCCGAATGCTAGTACACCACATAATTAAATTTAACAATCGAAAACTAAAAACATCTATAAAAAGAGAGTGCCACGAAAATATCTGGCAGTGCAACACCTGTAAATGTATTTTTTCTTGTAGTAATAAAAATTATCTTGTTCATTAATTGTTTTTAACCTATATGTATGTACATAATGTTAATTGATGATTATGAGTATAACTATATCTAAAATTATTTTATGTCCAATATTGTAACAACTCTAGCATAAATATTAAATATAGCATAGCGCAAATGCGCTGGACGGCGTAAATAGTAAATACCTACATGGGCGGTGGCATAGGCTGACATAAAATGCGTTTCCAAACTTATACTGTCTTTAAACTGTTATATTACCATCAGAAATCAATTTTAAGACTTCAAATTTATCACTCAAATCCTAACAAAATTTCTACACTAGATATTTCACTGAATTTAAATTAATTAGTCCATTACAAAGTTCAGCTGTCCCATTATTTGCAAATAGTCTTATCTACAGTGTTTGCAACACTCGATGAATAATGTATGGATGATCTGTGCTCCTATTTTGTCTAAAATTTGCAGTCTATTTATGTCCCACTGCTGGGCAGAGGCCTTCTCTCATTTCTGAGAGGGTTTTAGGGCAAGGAATTGTCCACAGCGCTGCCCTAATGCGTGTTGGTGAACTTCACATGTCTTCGAAATATATTTTTTTCTTATTTCTTAGACCTGCAGGTTTCCTCACGATGTTTTCCTTCACCGCCGAGCACGTGGTAAATCAGCACTTAAAATTGCAATTAACAATTTCATTGGTGCCGGCGGGGATCGAACCCAGGTTGCTCGAGTACTGTGAAGCTTACAGCGAGCGCTAACCATCTGAGCTACCACGGCTCTTTATTTTGTCTATGGTTTCTTAATTACATGAAATCCAAGTCCGTATGTAGCAAGTTGCTATTTATTTATATCTATTAACATCCGGTACATATTTTAAATAATTATCGTACATTCTCTGAACATACTATGTGTTATATACATACAACTTGATATGCACAATCACATTTTACCATAACCTTATTAGGAAAAAGCACCCGCTTTAAAATTATGAGTCAGCCGCACCAAAAAATAATTGCAGATTGCAGTTTACCCTTTTTGTACCCTTGCGCCAGTTTGCCTAAAACACATTTAATTGCTCTTTTGGGTAAGGCTTTTTTCTTTGTCGACCCATAAACAATATATTCTCAAGCTAGATTAAAACAAGTTTCTTCCTTTGTAGGAATTTGGCATAACAACAAAATCTTGCACCCACCTGTTGCCGATCTGGATATTTCATATCAGGCATAATATACATATATTTGTTGTATGTGTATAATGCGTTTGATGTTACCAAATACATGTAACACTATATTTAGTGTTATTAGTCAGCTTTATTTCAGCTCTTTTTAGTTATCTCCCAAAGTAGACTGTAATTCTTCAAAACTCATTTTATAGCAAAAAAAATCAAGCAGAAATATTAATAGCCGTACGAACTTCAATTTTCTCCATTTCGCACTTAAATCAAATGTCATTTTCTTAATTATGTGGCAATGATGACTAATGAATTTAAGATCTAAACAAATAGAATGTATTCCTATAACTCCCTGCTAAGATATACAATTCCAAAAACTTATAGATCAAACTAATTTGTATTTGTATAACCCACCAACAGTAAGCATTTGAAGCAATCCACTGGGGGTGAGCTGTCCAAGCGCGCATCTGGTGGCTGCGGCGCGTGGCGGCAGGGAGGGGAAGTTGTGGAAGGGGCCCGGCCCTGACACCCACCACGCGCGACCCGATGCACTCGCATTCACAACGAACTCCTCGTAACTGAAAATCGTTGGATAAAAGCACTGTTTTTTAAATTAGTCACCATCATCATCATTATAATCCATCACCACTACTGAATATAGGTTTCCTGCAGCAATTATCTCCTCCAAGGAATGCCACAAAACGGTCCTGAGCCACCTGCATCCATTGACTTCTTGCCTGCATTTTATACGTGGTAGAGCCATGCTACGGCTATATTAGTAGTATAGTTGTAGCACGAATGGGTCGGCTCCACCAGGGAAGGACCACGCTCTCACAGAATACTAGCGTAAAATAGCAGCTTAATACTGCTGTGTTTCGTATGGAGTGTAGAGATCCGGAGACCTTTTTTTACTGGAAAAGAGGCATTTCATCTTAGTCCTCACGGGTGACAACGCATCTGCATTTTGATTCTTTATTAAGGATAGATGTAGATATCTATGGGTCACAGCAACCACTTACTATCAGGTGGAATGTGTGCTCGTTTGTCATCCTATCTTATAAAAGATTGAATGATCCATTCGTGATACAACTATACTACCAATATAGCTGCAGCATGGCTCTACCACGTATAAAAAGTTATAGTCTAAATTGGCCAAGATAAGACCATTTCCTTTCCATCCTTTGTGATGGACTTTTAATTATGCTTCACTTACCCATTATCCACTCCAATATGCTTAAAATTTATGTATATCTTATGAGTGCTAATCATCATTATTACAGCCCATGGCTAAATATAAACCCAAGGAATGCCACAAAGCAAACATCAGTGCTGAATCACTCATCAGACATTAATTGGTTGACGTATTTGAATTTAGTCCTTAACCATTAGGCTACTGTTACTATTGACAATAATAACAATCCATTCATCCATTACGTTCTATAAAAGTCCACTGCTGAACATAGGCCTACCCCATAGATTGCCTCATTGGGGGGATTTTGCCATGGTTGCCACGCTTGGCAAGCGGATTAGCAACTTTAATCAATAAAATTTATTATTATTTTGAATTGTTACTAGTTATTGTTATCAGGAAGATGCTGCTGCCATCTCCTGTTTCAGTTTCCCTCAGTCGCCTCTTACGACACCCATAGGAGGATAAGGGGTAGTGAGTATTATTTCACTCCCACTATGCAGTAAAATAATAAAGAATTACAATTGCAAAAAATTATCTTATCCTCAGGCCAATAATATTCCATTTCTGGTCATTAGCAGATCATAAAATCCACTGTCTCTTCCAGACCATAAAAGTCCACAACTGATCACGGGCCACTCCCGTTTTAGGGAAAACTCTCCCGTTGTCGGGAGAATTTGCTTTAACTGTCATGTTTGGTGGGCAGATTGATGATTGCAGTGTCAGTCTGTTCCTGTCACCAGCCTGGATATTTTACGTCTGATAAAAACAAAATGGTTATAACCACGGAGCAAATACAAAGAGGAGACGGCCTAACCATCTGTGCACTGTGATTCTAACTAGGTCCTGTCGTCATCACAGTGGGCGTTGCTTTAGTTAGTATACTGTCAGCGTTCGTCCTGTGCGCTTATGTGTCGAAAATCGCAAACCGGTGTATTTTCGTAGTATTAAGAAGAAAAGAATGAAGTGTCGTTTTTTATAAACGTGTTGTTAGATAAACGCACTGATGCTATGGATGGCATCATATTTCATTTGTAAGTAATTTTACCTAATTTATTAAAATAGTTCTAGAAAAATCTCTGCGTCGGCTTTCAAATATAATTAAATATGTTCGACACTAGATGGCGACACTTTGTGTCATGGGAACTAAAAATATAAAGGTAAGTAGAGCTCAGTATTGGTATTTTACCATTTATTATTTTAATCATACGAAGGTGCTGAAATTTGTTTTGCAATCAATCCTTAAGAATTTTTAATCGCCAAAATATTATTTTTATAGTTTTTATAATCATTTTGTGAACAGGCCGGCCCTCTGTCGTCAAGGTAGTTAAACTACGTTGCAAAATCGATATGGAACCATGCGAGTAGATTTACTATTCATCAGTAGATAGAAAACAGTTATGTGGGCGGGGCTTAACACCCCTCACCCCGCAAATTGTCACGCAATGTATACATAGTGAAATATAATTACAAAACCTCCTCTTTGTATTTGCTCCTTGGTTAACTTCTGATAGAAATGGCGGTATACCGCCGCCATACCATTTATAATAATTTATTTTTTAATTTAATATATATTTTTATAACTGATCTACCTAATTGTGGAACTTGTGTATTAATAGAATACTCACATCATTTTTAATGGAATGTGAGCGGAACCGAGGCGCAAAGGAATTATTTATAAGAACATAAAAGATAAATGTGTAAAACATGGGTGTTTCGCAAGGCATTCTACATACCACCCCTCGCCTCGGATATTGCATTGACTATGTGCAGATTAATGGTAATTGTATATATTTTAAGTTAGTTATAATGGGATGACATGTTCACAAACAAAAATCCCTTAATAAATGAAGAAAAAGAAAGGTTTTTATGGCATCTCCCATAAGTGACTCTTCATTACTCACAGAACGAATTACGTTATGGACTCTCTTACACTACCATCACACAGAAATTTAAATTCGTATAACGGCCTTTAGCTTAGAGAGAAGAATGTATCATATTCTTTTTTATTTTTTTTTTAAATATTACCCTCCACACTAGGATTTTCTCCTGTATAGTGGGGACAGTTACATACATAAAATTCACAAGGGAGCAGTTACATCCAGACACGAAACAATTATTTGTAGGCAATAAAAATACTTATTTTTAGGCCTCTTAGAAAGGCGGATTAGCCATTGAGATACCAGACTTGCTCCTCGAAGCTGGTATTGCTATTATAAAACATTTAGCTTAATATACAAAACTTAAATACAAAAAACAAATAGATTTCTCTTATGGGCCACTACATTACTATAGGTGAGGAATATTATATTAAGCTACTTCTTTAACATTAACATTAAAAATTTGTTCAGTACACATTTTATACCTTTTGAGTAGAGCTGAAACTGGTTCTGTGTCACATGGAAGTTTATGGCCACCCTTGAGGTGAGTAAGGGGTCCCCTGTCACCATGCCTTGTCACTACTAGTATGCCTTGCAATAACCAGGTATCACTGTCGACGAGAGCTGAAGAAAGAACAACAGTCATCACTATACGTTCACTTTTGTGCACGGTGTTTTTGCTAAATCTGTCTAGTTCATCCATATTAGTATATGACTTCAAAGGCAAAAGGAAATGCTCATAATCTCTTCTCTCTCTCGATCTCTTGGCCTCTTATATTATGGTGGTGAAACTATGTCCCATATACTAAAACAGGATATGGGAAGCATCATCAAAGATGCTGGTGCTGTGATCGCCAAACTTCTCCACAATTGTGGCAGTTACGTCAAACCTTAACCGGAAACCCTTTTTAGTGGAAAAAAGGCATTCCATCTTAGTCCTCACGGGTGGATAGATGTAGATGTCTATGGGCCACAGCAACCACTTACCATCAGATCGACTGTGTGGTCGTTTGTCACCCTATCCTTAAAAAGAAAAACCTTTTTTTTATAGGTTAGGGCAGTGAACTCTATTTGAATAATTGAGAAGCAGTACAGGCGCTTAGCAATTTAGACTATGTGTTTTGTGTGCAATAATGAAAAACAAAGGAAATATTAGAAATGACCATAACATTGCTAGTGTGGTTTAAAAAAATAAGCAGTATTGTAGTCACTACGATTCATAAAAAATCAAAACAAAGGGTAAAAGTATACAAAGCTGCAGTAAAAATCTGCTCTATGCTTCTGAGTTGGTTGGTTGGCTGTTGTGAGAGAATCACTATCCATATTATCTCGTGGGTGTCATAAGGGGGGAATGAAGGAATCTGAAATAAGAGATGGGCAGCAGCAATTATTTATAATTCAAAATAATAAACAAAACTGCAGTTGTCAACCTACCTGCCAAGCATAGCATGTATGGAAAATATGGGAGATATTTTGAGATATTTATGAAGCGATCTAAAAGAGAGGCCTATGTTGTTGAATTTATTAGGTCAAAATCATAAAACATGGTATAAATTTTGTACTCGTGCATACGCTAAGAAGTGACATAAGTGTCTGAGACCAAATATATGTTACATACGTAGATCATGTTTTTACACTAACATAGGAGCATTGCATTGCATGTGTTGCGTATATGGAACCATTCTGTCCCTACTCTTAAAGACAACTCTAAATTAAAATATGAATATTTTATAAAATAATATATTTCGTATTGAATAAACTGTTCTTATTTAATAATTAATAAGTATATTAGTAGGATATTTTCTTCCCATAAAATTACAAATACTTTTAAAATTAGACAGCTTAAATACCAGTGAGCACCATCTCTATTGTAATAAAAATAATAGCAAGGAGATAGAAATACAGGTGCCTCCAGAAAATGGTTTTTGGCAATCTAAAGGAGATGAAGCATTAATGTCAAAGACTAATATTTTATTTACATACATTCCTACTGGTGTTTATTACTGTATCATATCTAAATTGCCTTATACCCCTGTTTGAACTGTTCCACACCACATTCTTAGATATTGCTCCCACCAAGCAGCAGTGCTCCCAGAGCAGAGCAGTGTTAGTTTGAAGTTTTGTTTCTTAAACTTTAGACACCATGTAAACATTTGCCATCAGGTTTATATATGGCATTAAAGAAATTGAAATAGAAATCATCATCATTACAGTTCTTCACAAGTCCACTGATGGACATAAGTCTCCCCAAGTAATATCGCAATGGCAACTTTGTGCATGTTTTGCTATGTTGTCACCACAGCTATTGAAATATAATTTAAAAAATATATGCATACAACATGTTCTTGTGTGTGTGTGTGAATATATGTGTGTGTGTGTGTGTGTGTGTTTTTTTTTGAGTGTGGGCAATGTGTAAGTATAGGTGCTTATGAACTAAAAAGTAAAGTTGCACTAACGTTACAAAATAATGTATTGAAGTTTTACCTTCTGATCCCCTTACTATGGAATCTGGCGGATTGCAGGATTTGAGGAATATTCTTTTAAATTTAGCATCACTTTTTGATATGTACTCATTTTGTGTTACTTTTAGGGCTCCAGTTTCTTCCCCTATTGATATGTACTTGTATACCACTGACAACAATGTTAAAAAATATATTATAAGTGATTCACAGCATCTATGGTCATTAGGGATGTGTCCAGAATGGATTATGAATTGAATGTGCTTGATAAAACCAATAATATTACTACTTATACTTTTATTCAATGTGTAAAATATTTAAAAAAAATTGTTAATAACCACCCTAACATATTGCATAGAAATATACACAATTTATGTTGTTGCACCCCCCACATCAATCAAAATCAAAAGATGGATAAAATGTAGTACATTAAGCAAAACCATTATATTATGCAAAACCATATAACCATTAGATTATTTCAAAATCTGTGGAATAAAATTATTACTACATTAAAGAAATAATAAATTTAGCACAACGCTCCTTAAGAATAGAATAGAATAGAATGATTTTTATTCAATATGGATTATTACATAATACTTATTGAAAGTCATTATTTTATTTACCACTGGTTCGGAAAATACCTCTGTCCTGGGAAGAACCAGCAAGAAACCCAGCGGGACATTTTTTTAAACATAATTTCACTTAACAATAATTTTGTTTATACAATTTTAAATGAATTTTCATAGAACCAGCATGGTGGCGATCACCTTATTCCCAGGGGTTATTTTCATTCATGTATTCCTTGATATTATAATAACCCTTTTTGTACAGTTTTTCTTTAATAAAACTTTTAAACTTGTTTATTGACAAACTTTGAACATGTTCTGGGATTCTGTTGTAAAAGCGTATACATTGCCCCATAAATGAATTACTAATTCTGTGGAGTCTTGTAAGTGGCATTACAAGCTTATGTTTGTTCCTAGTGTTTAAGGTATGAACATCCTTATTCTTATTAAAGCTATTTATGTTTTTATGTACATACATTACATTTTCATAAATATATTGCGATGCCAAAGTTAATATGTTTATTTCTTTAAATTTTTCTCTAAGGGACTCTTTACAATTTAGATTATAAATCGCCCGTACGGCTCTCTTTTGCAAAATAAATATAGCTTCAATATCAGTCGCATTACCCCATACCAAAATTCCATAAGACATTACGCTATGAAAGTAACTAAAATACACTAACCTAGCTGTCTCAACATCTGTGAGACTTCTAATCTTTCTTACAGCATATGCTGCAGAACTAAGTCTGCTTGCTAAGTTAGATATATGGGGGCCCCATTGAAGTTTCGCGTCAATAGTAATACCGAGAAAAACAGTGGTATTAAGGTAAACACACATTTATCAGCACTGTATGCGTCGTACGTGCCGCATTTACTAATGGCCTCGCACATTAGTATATATGTGCCCGTACACAAATTTTAGTATTGGCAATAACTTTTACAGTTTTATCTATGTTACGGACGGCGAAGGAGGCCGCCGCCCCGTCGCCCCTTCATACCCCGTTGCGCCCCGCGCACCCCGCACACCGGCAGCACATCACGCGATGTCGCCGAACAATCAGCGCGCGGCATCGCCTCACGATGCTACTCACATACTGAGACGCTCTCTTGCGGGATATAAGAAGGGCGTTTTGATCTGTGAGGTGTTCATTTCGAAGGCGGCACTCGAAGACAACAAGAGAAGAAACTTCAACAGAAACCATCAAGAGAAACCATCAAGAGAGAAGAATTTATACTCCATTGAAGACTCCCCTCTGTGTATATAGTTAATTAGTGAAAGCCGCATTTGTAAATAGTTTAATACAGTATAGTTCTACAGTACCATCTTTTCTTTGAGCAATCCCCTAGCGTAGTAATCAACCAGTTTTATACATTAAATTCATACAGTCCACTACAGTCCCTGATATTCTTGGTCCTTCGCCGCCGGATAAGAAGCTAGAAGCATTACAGTCCCTTATATTCTTGGTCCATAGCCGCCGGATAGAAGCCAGAAGAAAGAAGACAATTACAGAAGAAAGAAGATAATTACAGAAGAAAGCAGATTATTATAGAAGATCTTCAAGGAAGAAAGAAGTCCGTCCACGAAGAGAGAAGATCGTCGGTACTAATTTCTTCCCCGTTTCTTATTACGTCTACGTCATATACGTCTATTGTCTGTTTCCAGACAATTTTCTTGTTTCTTAACCGCGTTTACGCGGCCAGGTGGTTGCTCCCTAACGGTGCCAAACTGTGATCATCTGGTAACGCCCTTGTGGCGGGAACGGCGTCCAATACGTGCGTCTTTTTGAAGACGATCGGAGGTCACAACGTGGGACATCATCATGCGGAAGACAAGAAGCCAGAAGACACGGAACGTCGACGAAACGCCGGTAGGAATGCAGATATTCGAGGAAGCACCCGCGTCCCCGTCCGATTATCTCGCGTTGGCACAAGCGCCCTCCGCCGCACCGCAGCCCCCGCTCGCGCCCGCATCTATGCCCGCGCCCGCGCCCGCGCCGCCGCGCCCCGCTATGTCCGTGTCCACAACTGATCGCTTGGGAGAGGTTAGCACATCCGCGCCGCGTACAGAGACGCTCGCCGCGATCATAGAAGATCTTCCGATTACAGAAACTAGTTCGATAGTGCGTACCGTCGCGCCTGTAGCAGACGTTGTACATAGGCCCACGCCCCGCGCCCCGTCGGTCCGTTCAGTCCTGTCGACAGCTAGCGCGATAGCAAAGTTAAAACAAATCGAGTATAATACCGCGGAGGAACTAGCTGCAATTAGAAGGAAGCAATTGCAAATCGAAGAAGATCTCATCAAGAAGAAATACGCTAGGGACGTCGCTCAACTGTAAGAAGAAACGGATAGGGAAAGTTTAAACGAAGACGATTTAGTGGAAAATAGGGTACGCGTTGATAGGTGGTTAGAGAACCTGGAGACTGTGCGGGGGGAGCCGCCCTACCGCCCGTCTCAGCCCGCGCCCCGCATCGAGATAGAGCAGGCCCCGCCGAGTAGGGGAACCGGTTACGACCACGCTGAAGATGCCCAGGGGAGGTCGGTTGCGAATGATGTTCAACCGCGCCGCATAGATACGATACAGAGGAACAATGGGTCGTAGATTACCGTCGCCGTGTAATGATGTAGGTATAGATAGATCGCTACATCGCCACGCGGATCGTAGATTACCGTCGCTGTGTTATAGGGATGTAGGAGTACATAGGTCGCCAGCGCCACAGTGTAGGATGGAGAGAAATAGGGATAGAGAAAGGTCGCTCACCCCGCGAGGGAAAGATAGGGGTATAGAACGACTAGCGGAAGCCTTAGAAGGCATGATAAGACTTAGACCAGCCGCCGCGAAGCAGACACAGGAGTTGCCTATTTTCAACGGCTCGGCCGCGGAATGTTTATCGTTTAAAGCCGCGATGAGGGAGTCCACGCGTCTGTATGGATTCACCAACACGGAAAATATGGCAAGGTTAAGGAACTGTTTACGTGGTGAGGCTAGGGAGGTAGTATCGGCGCTGCTGTTTACCGCGAAGGATCCAGCAGACATTATGCGGACACTGGAGCAGTGTTTCGGCCGCCCAGAAGTGATTATTGATCGTGCGTTAGATGACTTGAAACGCCTTCCGCGCCCGGGTCAAACCGCCCAGAAGTTAAATTCGTTCGCTATTAAGTTGCAAAATATAGTGTGTATTATGCAGAACGTCGACGGCAAAGGATACTTACAAAATCCGATGCTAACTAGGGAGGTTACGAGTAAGCTTAGCCCTCACTTACGGTCGCGTTGGTGCGATTATGCGGAACACTACGGAAGTGCGGACGAACCGGACATTGTCACACTATCCCGGTTTATGATGAGAGAGGCTGACCGTGCATTAAGCCACGCCTATACGTCCGTAACGCCGACCAAGGAATCGCCCGTAAGACGAGAAGCGCCGCCGTCGAAAAGGATAGTGTTGACACGCCGCGTAGAGGATAGGCGCGACGTAAAAACGTTCACCACCCAGGAGGACACCGGTAGTGCCTCGAGTATGTGTTGTGGGGGTGAACACCCTAGAAGCTGGCGCAGATGGGTTTGGACGACCGGTGGAAGTGGGTAAGGGACGATGGGGTGTGCTTTAGGTTTAAGCAACAAACACCGACGCCTACGTTGTAAAGCTAGGAAGTGCGGCGTCGACAGCTGCAACGCCCCCCAACACGCTCTCCTTCACGCCCGCAAGGCCCGCACGCCTGAAGCGTCGATAAAACCGGATGAAACCGTGCTCGTCGCGTCGAATGTTAATAGCAGTGCGTCTGTATTATTGAAAGTGTGCCCCATTACCGTGCGCGGACCGCGCGGCAAGGAAGTTCATACGTATGCGCTACTTGACGAAGGCTCTACCATATCGTTGATCGACAACGACTTAGCTTGCGAGTTAGGAGCGGAAGGACCGGTAAAGCCGCTCAATATTAGAGGTGTAAATAATAGTCAACGCGAGGCCAATAGTAGGTTAGTTAATATAGGGATACGTGGCAAGACGCGCAGCGAGATGTATAATGTAAGCGCACGAACAATAGCAGATTTAAAGATAGGCTCGCAGTCTGTGAGTAGGGAGTGCTTACGGTTGAAGCACTTACGCGACTTACCGAGTTTGGTATGTTACGATGAAGCGAAGCCGAGATTATTATTAGGCGCCGACAACTGGCATTTAATAATTACCCGTAATTTGAGAATAGGACGTCGAAGGCAGCCCATAGCTGCACGTACGTTACTAGGGTGGGTAATTCAGGGAACCGTGCCGCGGTTAACGTGTAGGGAAGACGGCGAGACCGTATTACACGTAGCAAGCACTAGCGGACGGCCAGATAAGGACATCCGAACGTTTGCCAGTCAGGACGAGGAGCTAACGGAACTCCTCAAACGGCAGTATGAGATAGATTCCATAGGTATCTCGCTAAAGAGTAGGCCGCGACGGGAAGAGGAGCACGCTGTCGACATATTCCAGCGCACCGTCAAGAAGGCCGGCGAGCAATACCAAGTTGTACTGCCATGGAAGGACGACAACGTGCGGATGCCACCCAGCTATGAAATGGCAGCTCGAAGACTACGGACGATTGAAAGGAAGATGGACCAGTCGCCGGAGTTTCAGGACGCCTACACAGCCCAGATAGACAACCTCCTGGCGAAAGGATACGCAAGGGAAGCCGAAGGGACGGAGAGAGAGGATCCCAAGAGCTGGTACCTGCCACACTTCCACAGGTAAATCCAGCCGCCGCAACGAGTTGCACGCTACGACGACTGGATTCACTATGTGAAACCAAACTTAAGGTAGCCGACGACGCCCAGGGCCTCCCCCTCCAGTAATGCCAGGAGGTACCCCATTTTTTGGCAGGGGGTCAAGTCCCTCCGGGCGTCCACCAGGCTGTCAAACATCGAGCCTCTTCCTCAGATTATAAACCCTATCCGGTCGGCCTATCAACGCGTGTGCGCTGGTAGCCCAGCGCAGCTCAGTCCGCAAGCAACGAATTAGTAGCTTATGTGACGGCATCCCTACAAAATACAATAACAAAATAACAGAAATAACAAATACAGTTCCTATCAATCAAGTTAGATAGAATTACACAATTATTAATCGAGTTAGATAGAAATTACACAATTATTAAATACAAGTTAATACGAAAAAACACAAATCAAATTAGCACGTAACAACCCTAGTACGATCAACAAATTATCCCATTACGTGACAGCCTTATGTACCTAATCAAAATACTTCGCCTCAACAATTCTCGCTTGTTAACCTACGGGCGTGGCGTTAGCAAACTACCTCCTAACAACAAAAAAAAGGCGAGCCACAATGCAACAAAGAAAGAATTATTATTTATATTAATTATTATTATATTAATTTTACGTATTACGGCCGGGCGTGATTGTAGACACAATCAACCACGCTCTGCTACAAATGTTACGGCGTGCAGCTGCCTATCTAATGGTAGGATCCTCCTAGGCCCATTGTCAGAAGAACCTACAGGCAGATGCAGGTCGGGCCTTTAAGGCCAAGGTGGAAGTTCTCTAATTAAAATAAGCGAGGGGGAAAGATCAGTAAGAGAAAGGCACTTACCTGCCTCAGGAGCGGAGACGGTTCACCAGGACCGGCCCGGCTGATGGCAGTGTCGTGAATGTATGTGTGCTTGTATGGATATGTGTGTGTACGTGGCCTGGTCTAGATGACACAATGCCGTCCTGGAGAAGGTATCCGCTGGTAGCCTCGGAACTATTCCCCTCTTGAGGCACTCTTTCTGTTTTGTCACGCAATGGTACAGCTAAACGTAGAACTTCAGAGGTAAATCACGATAGGAGTTGCACAATTAATTTAACAGAAATTAATAAGTCCTAAAGAACAATACGTGTTCTCACAACGATTTACGCGGGTTGATACTTTCGTAACAAAATTAGGCGCGAAAAACAGACGTCAGTATAGATCGCAAAAAACTTTACAATGAATGTCGAGAAGTCCGTCCGATACCGCTGCGGAATGCGGCCGGGTGGGGGGCGGGTGACCTTGCTGTCGAGGCTACGCACGCACGTTAAAGAATAAGTTTCAAAAGGTATAATATTATTGCCTAAACAACATCCGTTGGCACTTAACGCTATCGTACGTAGTCATTATATGGACGACTATTTAGAAAGTTATGCAATGGTAGAGGAAGCGGTAAACACGGCGAGGCAGGTTACGGAAGTACACCAGAAGGCCGGGTTCACCTTGGCAGGCTGGAATTCTAATCACGCAGCCCTATTGGAAGACAAGCCGGAGGAACTACTGGCGCGCAAGCCTAAGGAAGTAGGCTTAAGGCAAGACAGCCCAGGCAGAACCTTAGGGTTGTTATGGATGGCCGACGAAGACGCCCTAACCTTCAACACATCGATGAATAGGGTGCCGCAGGAAGTAAAGGCGCTACAGCGACCACCGACCAAGAGGGAAACACTAAGCGCAGTCATCAAGAGGTACTGAGGTAGCTTAGCAGACTCGGACTGCTAAGCTACCTCACCATCACCGCCAAGATCCTGCTACAAAACCTATGGTGTATGAAGAAGGTCGGATGGGATGACGAACTACCCGAGGAGGCAGCGGATGAATTTCAGAGGTGGCTGCGAGTCGTCGAGGAGGTGTCACGACTGCGACTGCCAAGGTGCTATGCTCCTACGGGGGCAGTGGTAGAGCGTCAACTTCACGTATTTAACGACGCAAGCGAACGTGCGTACGCATCCGCGGCATATTGGCGAATACGATGCAGCGACGGATTGATTAGGGTGCGATTAGTGGCGGCTAAGGCGAAAGTCGCTCCAATCAAGGCGCAAAGTATAGCGCGATTAGAGTTGCAGGCGAATTTAATAGGCGCGCGACTCGCGGAATTCGTGCAAGGCGAGCACAGAGTGGTAGCAGATAGGGTCGTATATTGGACCGACTCTACTACGGCGCTCCACTGGATACAAAATGATACGGCGTGTTACATTCCATACGTGGCTCACCGGTTAGGGGAGATAGCTGAAAAGACATCACCCGAGCAATGGAGGTGGATACCGACTGCTGAGAACATAGCAGATCAGGCAACGCGCATGAATTTCGCAACCAAAGAAGAAAGCGATAAATGGTTCACAGGACCGTCATTCCTTTACGAGGACGAAGACCGATGGCCCCACCGACAGGAAGAGAAGGCAGGGGATGAAGAACAGTTGGAGGAAATCGTGGCGCACCAGAGCGACACCAAGGACGCTCCACACCTGCCAGACATAGAACGATTCTCATCCTACGAGAGGTTGATCAGGGCCACAGCACGAGTACTGCAGTTCGTCGAGGCCATACCAGAAAGGGCACAAGGACTGACATTGCAGCACATCCAGAGGGCAGAACGGATGTGGATAGAACACAGCCAACGTGAAAGCTTCGCTGAAGACATCAGCCGCCTTCAGCGGGGAAAGAACCTGGCCACCGGCAGCGCACTGAGGAAGCTCGACCCCATATTGGAAGATGGAATGCTACGAGCCAGGGGAAGGATCGACGCAGCCGACGTGGACGGCCAGATGAAGAGACCAATCATATTGAACGGAAGCCACCAATTCGTGAAGCTGCTTGTAGAGAAGGCGCATCAGAAAGCAAGCCACGCCAACAGAGAGAGAGTGGTCAACGATCTACGCACCAGGTTCCATATCCTCCGATTACAAACTACCGTACGAGAAGCGGAGCGGAGATGCCTACGGTGCAGGGTACGCAAGGTGACAACACGGCCTGCGGTTACATGAGACCTACCGCCCGAACGGTTAGGGGCGTTTGCGCGACCATTCACGTACACCGGGGTCGACTGTTTCAGGCCTCTGATAGTTACGATAGGACGACGGCACGAAAAACGGTGGGTAGCACTATTCACGTGCTTAACGACGCGCGCGGTTCATTTAGAACTAGTTTACTCTCTGACAACGGACTCAGCAATATCGACATTGCGGCGCATGGCAGCTAGGCGTGGGTGGCTACGGGTTATATACTCCGACAATGGCACAAATTTTCATGGGGCAAATACAGAACTACAACGGGCGATGGAAGAGTGGGCACCGCAACTGAAGGACTACGCGCTGACTCGGCGAACCGAATGGAAATTCATCGCACCGGGTGCGCCTAACCAGGGAGGCGCATAGGAGCGTCTCGTGCGCTCAGTAAAGACCGCACTCGAAGCCACTCTACATCAAAAGACCCCACGGGAGGAGACGTTAGCGACGCTCCTAATAGAAGCAGAGAACACAGTAAACTCTCGACCGTTGACGCACGTACCGGTCGATATCAACGACGAAGAGCCCAACCACTTCCTACTGTTGGGACCATCGGGCCTACCAGTCATCGCGCCGTGCACACCCATGGATCGTCGGGCGTGGAGAGCGGCGCAGGGGCTCGCCGACGAGTACTGGAGGCGCTGGGTGAAAGAGTACCTGCCGACGCTGGTTGCGCGCGGGGAATCCCGAGATGCTCAGCAGCGCAAATTCAAGAAGAGGACCTCGTCGTGGTTGCGGACGGCAACCTACCAAGAAACGTATGGCCGCGGGGTGTCGTGACGAAGACATTTCCTGGACTGGACGGCGTGGTGCGCAACGTCGAGTTCAGGACCAAGGGCGGAGTGCTGCAGCGGCCCGTCAGGAAGATAGCCGTCCTCCCGAGGGAAGCTTAGGCTCGCAGGCTACGCCAGGGGGAGGATGTTACGGACGGCGAAGGAGGCCGCCACCCCGTCGCCCCTTCATACCCCGTTGCGCCCCGCGCACCCTGCACACTGGCAGCAGATCACGCGATGTCGCCGACCAATCAGCGCGCGGCATCGCCTCACGACGCTACTCACATACTGAGACACTCTCTTGCGGGATATAAGAAGGGCGTTTTGGTCTGTAAGGTGTTCATTTCGAAGGTGGCACTCGAAGACAACAATAGAAGAAACTTCAAGAGAAACCATCAAGAGAGAAGAATTTATACTCCATTGAAGACTCCCCTCTGTGTATATAGTTAATTAGTGAAAGCCGCATTTGTAAATAGTTTAATACAGTATAGTTCTACAGTACCATCTTTTCTTTGAGCAGTCCCCTAGCGTAGTAATCAACCAGTTTTATACATTAGATTCATACAGTCCACTACAGTCCCTAATATTCTTGGTCCTTCGCCGCCGGATAAGAAGCTAGAAGCATTGCAGTCCCTTATATTCTAGGTATGGAAAAATTCTTATAATAAAATCTTGTCCTCTTCCCCCCGGACCTCTGAGGAGTACAGTCGTATTTATAAAAATCTGTGTTATTTTTCTCTTTAAATATATTTTTAACAGTTACTTTGCATAAAATTGTGGCTCAATAATAGGAGTGCATAAAAACGAAGAAGCTTTTTTCAACCAGCTACTCCTAGTCAATCTCTGCAGTTGCCCATCTATTGCTTTAGTAACACCCATTGAACCGCCCATCGTCGTCTGCGCACTGAGCACGAGGGCGGTACGACGCTCGACGAATCAACGGTGCACGCACAAAGGACATCACGCACTGAGTAAATGTGAGAGGGAAGGTACGTAACTGCGCTCCTGGTATAATTAAAATTCAAATTGTAACCTGTTCGACTGACTACTACATCTCTGTTGGTGTTAGCTATTGCTTGTTACTCCTGGTACAGTAAACTACCCACCTTTTTGTTTTATAATCAGCTATACTGCTTGTTTATAGCCAGATTACTTATAATACTATAATGCCTTTGAAACGCACCCCACCAAAAAAAACTAATGTCTCAGAGACAGATTCAGAAAGCATAGGTGGAAGTGTGTCTGATCTTCAAAATACAGGTAACAACAGCAATATTAACATGGGACGTTTAAAGAGAAAGCGTGAAAATGAATTTCATACTTTTATGGAAGAAGTGCGTTCTATGTTTTCGAGTTTTGCATCCGAACAAACAAACAAATTACAAACATTGGAGTATTCGCTATCAGAAATAAAATCACAAAATAATACTTTACAACTATCAATGGAAACACTGTCTCATAAGTACGATGAAATTCAGAAGGAGTTGGAAGGGCTAAGAAACGAACGAAAAGAATATAAAACATATCTAAAACAGCTTGAAAATAAAATCGATAACTTAGAAAGAGCTTCATGTTCAACTAAGATAGAAATCAGAAATATACCTAAAATTCAAAACGAGAACAAGCAAGAACTTTCAAATACAGTAAAAAAAATTGGAAACATATTAAATTTACAAATAGAAAGCCGAGATATTAAAGACGTATATCGAAACACAACAAAATCTAATATATCAAAGCCAATAGTGGTCGAATTCACCTCAGTTTTGACAAAAGAAAGCATTATACAAAACCTTAAAAAACTTACTCTGAAAGAAAAAACTGAAAAATTAAATTCTACCTTATTGGGTTTTGACAGCACACATAAACAACAGATTTACATATCGGAAGCTCTAACACCGAAAGGAAGACGTTTATATTACCTGACGAGAGATTTTGCAAAAAGTCATGGTTTCTCATACTGCTGGACATCCTATGGAAAAATTTTTCTTCGAAAAAAAGAAGGTTTACCTCAAATTAGAATTCAAGAAGAAGGGGATCTGCTGAAACTTAAGGAGAAAACCGCATTGTGACTGTCTATATTATTTCGTTACAACTCTCAAACTAAGTACTTTAGACATATTATTTTTGTGAACAAAAACAATATTATAACATTATATATTTTAATTTGCCCTAATATTATAAAATGTATAAATCTTATTTATACCTCGCACACAACACTTTACATATACACTTTACATACTACTTTATTGCAAATTTTTGATAGATTAATTTTTAAATGCAATTCCTATAAATTACTTGCATTATTAGCAGATGCTTTGTACACCTTAAATACAAATCTTAGTTTTTATCGTAAGTATTTAGTCCTTAAGTGTTTTATTTTAGGTTATATATCTCAAATGGGCATTTATGTTACATCTCAATTTATGTTCATACGCTTTCAATACTTTCACAGGTAATAACATACTTAGTGAAATAGATAATATATCTGTATCTGAATCAATGTCTTGTAAGGTTGAGGATTGTAAGAGTTTATTATATCAGCCTTCACACTATATGACTGTACTTACTCAAAATATCCGTAGTATTTCAAGGAATTATGATAGTTTTTTGGTAACTCTAAAAAGACTTGATATTTCTTGTGACATTATTATACTGACAGAATGTTGGTTATCCTGTAATCCGGTAATACCTTACTTGGACGGTTATAATCATTTTGTGACAAAAAACTATACAAACCAAAATGATGGAATAGTAATTTATAGTAAATATAATCACCAAATCACTATTGAAGAACCACAATGTCAAGATTGTAACTGTCTTATTATAAAGTTAGGAAAAGATTTTGCATTTCTAGCCATTTACAGATCTCCATCTGTCAGAAACATTGAGGTTTTCCTCCATTCACTTGATAGGATCCTTG
Source organism: Parnassius mnemosyne (assembly GCA_963668995.1). Taxonomy (NCBI): domain Eukaryota; kingdom Metazoa; phylum Arthropoda; class Insecta; order Lepidoptera; family Papilionidae; genus Parnassius; species Parnassius mnemosyne. The sequence continues at coordinate 9,075,250 of CAVLGL010000081.1, forward strand.
AAAATTTATGTACTTTTAAAACCGTATCTATAATCGGTGACGTAAATATTAATATCTCTCCTGAAACATGTGACTCCAAATCTTTAGAATATTTAAATTTATGCTCCTATTATGGCTTATTACCTGCACATAATATCCCAACTAGACAGAATAGCTGCTTAGATCACGTTATTTTGAATACAAAATTACAATCCCTAACTTTAGTTTTACAGTCTTCAGTTACGGATCACCAGGCCGTACTATTATGCCTAAAAGTGAAACAACAAAATCATTCGGCCCTTGTAACTTTTAAGAAAATAAATAGTGAGGCTCTGGAATCTGAATTAAAGCAGATTCATTGGAATACGGTATACGCTTCATGTGATCCAAATAAGTCAATGGAATTTTTTATAACATCAATTCAAAGGGCTATAGAGTCAAATACTTTAACGACTAAATGTTCAAAACGGAACAGAATCATCAAACCCTGGATAACTCCAGGACTTATTCGTTGTATGAGACATAGAGATAGTTTGCATAAAAAATCAAGACAGTCACCAAACAATGAAATAATTAAGCTAAGCTACACGAGATATAGAAATTACTGCAATAATTTATTAAAAAAAGTTAAGAGGGCTTACGAAAAAAATTTATTAATAAATGCTAAAAAAAACAACAAAGAGCTATGGGATGCAATAAAAATAATAACATGTACATTAAAACCTAAAAATAAAGCAACTGAATTGATTGATCCTACACACGAGCAAAGATCAGTCGATAATATTAACGAGTTTTTTGTAACAATCGGGAAAGCTTTAGCAGAGAAAACACTTAAGTGTAAAAACCTCTCACACTGTGAGTATAACAAAGGATATACTACAAATTCCTTAAAATCCTTAGTATTGTTAAGTACTGATGAAGTTGAGGTAGACCAACTCATTATAGCGTTAAAAGATGTTAGTTCTGTGGGCTGGGACTGTGTACCGAATAAGGTCCTTAAAGACTTCAAACACATCCTCGTTCCTCCTTTGACACATATATTTAACAACTGTTTATCCAAAGGTATATTTCCTGCATTTCTAAAAAAATCTATGGTGTATCCAATTTACAAAGCGGGTAAACGAGACTGTGTTAACAACTACAGGCCCATATCGATACTTACATCGATCTCTAAGCTTTTGGAACGCATAATCAATAAAAGATTAGTCAAATACATAGAAGGAAATGACTTTATTTCTAAAAGTCAGTTCGGTTTTAGACCAGACAAATCAACTAGTGATGCAGTCCATGAGGTTACTGACTATATTGTAAGTAATCTGGACAAAGGCAAGAAAACTATAGGTATATTTTTGGATCTTGCAAAGGCTTTTGACACAGTGTCCATTCCTTTATTATTACATAAACTTGAATCTTTTGGAATACGTGGTGTTCAATTAAATTTATTCGAAGAATATCTTTCTAATAGATATCAATGTGTTAAAATTAACGATCATGTTAGTGGAGATCTACCCATTATACATGGTGTGCCACAAGGCAGTATATTAGGCCCAAGCCTGTTTATTATCTATATAAATGACCTCTGTCAGCTTAACATCCCGAATTGTAAAATAATTTGCTATGCAGATGACACTGTCTTACTATTCTCTGACGATTCGTGGGTTAATGTTTACAAAAGAGCACAATTTGGTTTAAATGTAGTTACTCATTGGCTGCAACAATACTCTCTTACTCTTAATGTCGATAAGACACGTTTTATCTCTTTTAGTATGCGAAACTCTACTCAGCCGTCACCGTCTCTTTCACTAATTGCTCATAATTGTTGTAATAATAACTTTTGTTCCTGTCTTGCCATTATTAAAACCACTTCCATAAAGTATTTGGGGGTAATATTAGATCAAAATTTAACCTTTCGAGAACATATACTTATGGTTTGTGCGAAACTAAGAAAACTTAGCTTTGTTTTCAAAAATCTTCGACATGTGGCGGATCCCAAATTACTGAAACAAGTATACTTAGCTCTTGCTCAATCAATTCTGAATTATTGTATTACTGTGTGGGGAGGTACATCCAAATCGATTTTAAAGCCCCTTGAAATAGCACAAAGAGCAATTCTTAAAGTATGCACATTTAAACCTTTACTTTCACCTACATTTCAGTTATACCAATCTTTTGGTGTACTCACTGTTCGTCAGCTATTTATTCTGAATATAGTATTGAAACAACATTCGTGGTTATCTTATGATAAATACTTCTTGTTATCTAAACGAAGAAAAGATAAAGTTTGCAAAAATAGACCTATTTCCAGTAATTCTTTTGTTAATGAATATTTTTATCACCTTGGACCATTTCTTTATAACAAAATCAATAAAAAGACTGAATTATACTCTTTAAATAAAAATAAATGCAAAATTAAATTATTTGAATTTCTTCATCAGTTAAACTATGAAGAAACTGAAGCATTACTTACTACAAGCTAATATTACTCACACACCCTCTTACACACACTCATGCATTAAACATATTATGCACAAAGAGATACATTTTAATACACACTTTAACAATTTTCTTTTTATATAAAATACATTTTGTTAAGATTAATTTTCACATTTTATTTTTTGTATACCATCTATTTAAATTATACTACTTTTAGTTTGTTAATATGTAATACGGAAGAGCACTGTGATCTGAAATACAGATATATATTTATCTAGTTCAGACACAGATGTTCCATCATTCTTTGTAAACTAAGTATAGACCATAGAATAGTTATTTATAAATGTGATAGTTATCTAAGTGGTGAAAATAAACTATTATTATTATTATTATTATTAAATATAATATTAATTTAAAAATGCAGTTGTATAAAGAATATTTTATGTTATATAACTTATTAGATGATGATGAATGATTTTTCAGATATGCGCATTTGATGGATGGATCATCATACGGATGTCTTGTCTGACGACACATTGTTGCCTACACAAAAGTAAATACTCCTCCCGAAATGAAGTAAAGATATATTTCAAAATGTGTAAGTGGGTTAATGGTGGAGTGATCTCTTGCCACTAATTAAAACTTAATTCTACTGAACCACTAGAAAAACACTAGCCACTGTAAACAATATTCTCCACTAGTGGGGTAGTCGAAACCACCAGTTTTAGTGGAAAATCCACTAAGTTGCCAACATTAGGCTACACTGAGTATCAGCACGCACCGAATGCACCGCATTGTAAAACATCATCAAATGCCTCCTTCAATATTCGGATACCTACCACATTTTATAAAATGTGGTGCGTACAGTGCTGACAAATGTGTTCACCTTTAAGGAGAAAATGTGCTTATCAATACATACCGATAATAGGTATAAGACCTTAAAAATTTTGAGGATTAAGATTCCTTTGATATTTTTTCTGCTAAAAATATTTCTTTTTTAAAGATTTCACAGTAAAAACAGAAAACTGGACAAAGGGATTGAAACCGCCTCCAAAAAGATTCCTCCTAAGGTGGTAACTATTAAAATACAAAATTTAAAGTTCAATAAGAAATAGACAAAAGCAGACTGTTGCAACTGGGAAGGAGTATAATATTGTACATATTAAGTGGTAATTGCTATATCTTGGGAACACTAAACCTATATCTATTCCTATCCAATCTGTTATGATGAAATTCTTTATCAAATTTAAATACAATGTTGTGTAATATTTATAAATTTATAGTTGTTTACCTGATATCAAAATAAAAATCCAAACGGTCATACATAAGTAACAATAAAACGCTCTGTGCTGGAATGAAAATTTCATTATTATGACAACAATTCCTTCTATTATGATTTTCTTGCACGGACTACAATTAGGACACCATCGTGCTTATGGTCGCATATTTAAACTCTTAACTCGTAAAAATTTTAATGTTTTTGGTTCTACATCAATAACAGTGTATAATATGTAAATAAATATCTTCTCTTCTTAATAACTGGTTAACTGGCTTTACGGCTCTGGGATCTAGCCCTTCTGAGCCTGAAGTTACAATATATTATAATTATAGTATACTGCTTCACAATATGTTGATGCGTCATATTGTGCAGTCCTTGGGAGATATTGACGGCAACTTGAGCCAGCAGACAGCTGACGGTTGGCGATGGAATGTCAAGGCGCCTAATAATAATAATAATAATATATGGATGATCTCAAGTTATTCGCCTCCAGTCGCTCTCATCTTGTGGAATTGCTAAACATCACTTGTGATTTTAGCAATTCTATTGGAATGGGGCTGGGGACGGATAAGTGTGCGGTCCTCCATGTTGAAAGGGGAAGGGTTGCTAACTTTGAGGGCATAGATTTATCTATGCCCATCAACATAAGGACCCTTTCCGAGGCTGAAACATACCGATACCTGGGTATGTCACAGAACATCGGTGTTGATGAGGCGGGTATGAAACAGTCAGTTTGCGATGTGTTTTATGCACGCTTGACCAAAGTGCTTAACAGCCTTTTGTCCGGTGTGAATAAGACGCACGCATATAACGGTTGGGTCATGCCTGTTCTCATGTATACCTTTGGCATACTTAGGTGGACTCAGACCGAACTAAACGCTCTGGACAGAAAAGTCTGCACGATAATGACGTCCCACAGGATGCATCATCCGAGATCGTCAGTAATGAGGCTGTACTTGCTGCGGAAGCATGGCGGGCGCGGCTTTTTAAGCGCGCTTACCATGCATAATCTGGAAACTGCCATATTATAATTACTTGCCGGAAGCCGTGCTCGAAAATGACCGCGCCAGGCTCTACTGGGACCGGGCCATCATCACGGACAGGAATATTCTTGCGAATAAGCCTGATATTGTGCTGATGGACCGGGCACAGTCAAGGATATTTTTGGTCGACATTACCATTCCTTATGACGAGAACCTCGTGAAAGCCGAAACAGATAAGTTGACAAAATATCTGGACCTGGCTCACGAGGTGACCGACATGTGGGGTGGTCTGCCGGCCGAAATTATTCCTGTGGTCGTCTCTGCGAAAGGGTTAATCCCAGTCAGCCTCTCGGGTCATCTGAGGCGACTGGGACTCCCTGACGGATCGCTCCAAGCTCAAATGCAGAAGGCGGTGCTCCTCGATACCGCCCGCATCGTCCGCCGGTTTCTTTCCCTTTCCCCCTAACCCTCGGCCGTTTGGTCTCCCCTGCCGAGGGCTTCCATCTGGTTGGGTTTTTATATATTTATGTAATTTTTATGTATTTATTTTATTTTATTGATATTTATGTAAGTTTATCATTTTCATTTACAATTATATATTTATACAGCCCAACCAGATGAGAAAAGTATACAAATACCCCATAATAATAATATTAATAATCACTTGTCTCAGAGGAATCCCACATAGCTGGATACGTGGCGTGAAATCAAGTGGTTTATTCTTACCTCTGAAGACAATAATTCACTCTTTTTTGAGTTGTAACTGAGTCCAGTCTCCTCGGCATATGCTTCACAAATTTTCAACAGCTTTCGAAGCCCGCTGACTGAGGGGCTCAACAGAACCATGTCGTCTGCGTAACTAAAATTATTCATGGGTACACCGTCTATTGAGCAACCGACACCTGCTCTGCTGAGCCTCTCAATCAGTCTGATAACATAAAGATTAAACAGCCTGGGTGATATCAGCCCTCTCTGCCTCACTCCGCACCCTAGTTTGTAGAGATCACTTAAGGCGTTACCCCATCTAACTGTGTTAGTCTGGTTGCCGTACCAATATTTCAACAGTGAAACCAACTCTGGTCTCAAGCTACTTTCCCGTTTTAATTTTTGCCATAAAATTTTATAAGACACTCGGTCGAAGGCTTTAGACAAATCCAGGAAACACGCATAAACCTGAGTCTTCCTGTCCGTATAGTACCGCACAGTCTGCTTGAGACACAGTATTGCGCTCTCCGTTGATAGTTCAGGCCTAAACCCGAACTGAGCATCATGTAACTTAACTGCCTTACTTAACTGTGTATCAAGCCTAAGCAGACAGACCCTATTTTGAGAATCACATCACCATCAGAGCACTTGTTTCATAGTTTTCACTAATAGTTCACATGCGCAGACACTTAATACATAAAATCGCACCATTTTTACATATCAAAGTCCACTTCAAACCATTATTTAAACAATAATACAGGAGTAGCAAACCGCCGTCGGTCAAGTTCCCGCCAAAACTCCTCTGTAAATAAATATTAAACATAAGAATCACAGACTAACTATAGTGCGCGCAAGATAAAGGTGGCTACTGACCTGCATGCCGCAGGGGCAATCTAGGAAGCACCGCGATCGGAGCAATATCGGAGCCGTCTCTACACACACGCCTGCCGTTCAGTACATAGACTAATATATAATACTGGAGAGTTCAGTATGAGAGTGTACGTCTCGCTGGACGCACGCGTTGAAAATGGTGCCAGTTTTATCGAAATATCAATGAATCAGTATATATAGCCTTGGCTCTTTTTTATATAGAATAAGGGTGACAAATGAGCACAGTCCACCTGATGGTAAGTGGACACTGTGGCTTATAGACACCCACATTTATCAATAAAACAACCAATTAATTAATAATTACAACCATAATATAGTGCTTAGAAGCTGCAGCATAGCTCTGTCATGCTATTTTTAGGCCATCAAAGACAATTAAATATGACTAACTTTACTCGTCATAATTTAAGTTAAGTAATTAAGTAAAATAAAGTTAAGTTATATCACAGAACAAATTGGTTATATACCAATTTGTTCTGTGATATAACTTAACTATCTAGTGCTTAGTAACTATAATTTAACTAGTGTTACAAATAGCCAGGATAGTTTTCTAATGATGGTTATAATAAAATTTATTTACTAAATTACTTTTTTGTTTAAATATTTATTTAATGACATTTTATTTATATTCCAGCAATTTTAATATTATTGGAATATATACTTTCCCAAACTAGCCCGTATGATAAGTTAGGTAACAAATCCCAGTAATGTTACTTGTAAGTTACAACGTTCAAATAACGTTCTTTCTGCGGTTCTGACTTGTACTCATACGTGTGCTCCTCGCGAAAGTCGCAACGAACTGAACGAAATTGGCCCAATTGCGCTACACACGCAATAGCGGCAGGGCCGATCTAGGAAGCAAGGAAGGTCTTGCGCTCCTACAGTGCTGCAAAAGTGAATAATAAAAAATCGGTAGATTTGCCAGCTAAAAATCTGGAAAAATAGGGAGATTTTTATTTACATCCATGGGTTTGGAAATGTATCATAAAATGTTCTTTTAGATGCCGTTCTTTTTCGTCTCATTTTCTTTTGCTATCAAAATAATGTCTTTATAATTTAAACTAAAATTTTATGATTATATATTTTTGCTACTCACGCTTCTCCAAAATTCTTCTGTTTCTTCACTGAGTGATTTAATTTCTTTCGTACTTAGAAGCAAACGCCATTCTACATTATTTTTTTGATAACTAATGCTACCTAACAAATTTGGACATAAAGCACAACAATTCTCAACAAAACAGAAGAAGGCTAGTAATTAGTGAATGTAATTCTATGAACGAACAACACTATATATACATGGCCTAAGCTACCTAATTCGTAAACAACAGTACCCGAACAAAGTAATCTTAGGAATCTCCCCCGTACACTTACCAGCCAAAATGAACTCTATTTTAAGATATATCAGTGCAATATGCTTTAACCATACCGCGAAGTTAAAAACCTAATAAGGTTATAGGTATAGGTCCCATACGACGTTGTGCGAGAAATTTCGGGAAGTCCCCGTACATAGATTTTGTGTTAAAAGTTCATTTTAGTATTTTGATTATTACTGTTCGCGCCAAACGCTGGTTTCGGAATCGACGTTAGAGGGCGCGCGGCTCGGTGCCATACCGGTTTGACACGGTCGAGCGGTGGGTGCTGAAATCGCGTAAAGGTGCAAGTCAGGCGTCTGCCAGCCGTGCTAATGCCAGCACGCTGTCAATTTTGTTCGGGAATTCGGAATAATTAGGTGCGGATAGTAAATATTCTGTCTAGGATTTGTGACGCGCATTCCTTGGTGGAGAGCTTCCCCGGGACTCATGGTGTCTGACTCAGAATCTGTATAAGTGCATTCGACAATATTAGCTAATGCGGCCTTTGATATTCTAGAAATAACTGTTGCTACGCGAAGCGGTAGTGACCTTTGATCCGGACACCCCCTGTTCGTTTGTGTGTTAAGCTTTATAACAAACGAGCGTTAGTGGCTTCTGTAAGTTAGTTAATAGTACGATAGAGTTAATGGACTGTCATCGTGACGAACGAAGAAAGTGACTGTGGACGGCGCCGCGGAAGATCACCTTATTTTGGAGCAGCCTGGAACTCTGCCGCTGCTGGTCGCCTATGCTTGCCAAGGCCCCACACATTCACACCTTACTATACACTACTCGCCATCCACTATTACACACACTCACGGCCTGCCCAAGCCTTGGTGCGAAGTTAGCTCCGGATAATGGTAAGTACTATGTGTTTCTAGCTTTCTCCCATATTGTTTATTGTAATTAGGAAATTCCACGTGACCATATTCTGGCCCCGTCCCTCTGCTGCTCGTCGATGGGATTACTCATGGGCCCTAATCCCGTCAACCTTGTTTGGGGCAGCTAGGGGCGTGTACAATTACTTTTCAATTTTATTTATGATTATTATTTTACATTAGTTGAAAATGTAAAATAATCGGGAGATACGTTCGCTAAATCGGGATATCGGGAGATACTAATTAAAATCAGTAGATCTCCCGATAAATCGGGAACTTTTGCAACACTGCGCTCCTGCCGCCCTGCCGCAGGGCCGACTTAAAAAGTTGCCCCTGCTTGCCTACACACATCACAATTAAGGAGGCAATTAAGGGTCATCCCCACTCCCACACCCTAGATTGCCACTGCGGTAGGCAGGTCAGTAGCCACCTTAACTCTGCGCGCGACTGATGGCGTACTTAATGTTACCAGCTTAACTAATATTTTTTTCCTTCATTTAATCTTATTACTGGAATTATATAATTATATATATCAAAGTACATAAATGACCAAATTGATTACCAAAACTCAGTTAAGAAAACTGTAATGTTCAGCTTAAGCTTACAAAGACTTAATAAATATTAAACCCTATATTTATTGTTTAAGATTCGCATAATAAATATTATATTTCTCGATTGTAACTTCCGTAAGTTTGACACTACACATCACAAGTTTCTATGGTAGGATTTAAGTTCATATAAATTATTCCTTAAAAACATTTGAAAACGTTTAATTTATGCAAGCGAGTTTGAGGAAAAAAAAACAAAAACACGCTTCACATTTATTTTTGGTATTCTTCTCAGCAAAGCTTTTATTTGATATCCATATCATTGGAATGCACAAAAAAATAACTAGTTCGCCATATTGGATTTAGAATGAGGTCACTTATTTTCATCTAAACTTAACGTATACGCAAAATTTCCGTTCCACCGAGAACCTAAAAGTTAGTCAAATTTAACTTTCAAATACATATTTTATTGAATAGCTAGATCTATATGTAAATTTGGTGTAACAATGGTCCTGCTGTGGGTCAACGCCTTCCATTCTCACATCTTCATCAGAATTCATGCCAGTCTTCATTACAAGACTCGGATGTGTCATTAATTATAAATTTATCCATTTAAACTGGCACCTTTTGCATTCGTAGCCCATAGTCTTTAATCTACTACTCAACGTTGTTTATGGTTAGTTATTTATTTCAGGAATCTCATTCTTCACATCAAGGTCAAATGATTGATTTAAATGCCTTATAGCGCCACGTATGAAAATCGTCTAAATTATAATTTTTTTCCTCCGGTTCCTAGTTTTTCCCGCCGTCACAATTTTAGAAGATGAAGCTGCTGCTACATTATGTACCCTCTTGAGTTATTTGGGTGATGGTGAGTTCAGAAACGCCTAAAACATAATAAAAACAATGCATATAATGCATTTTCAATTTATGATATTAATGACACGAAAAAACTAAAAACGAACAAATCGAAAAAATTAGGGAGTTTTATTTGTTATGGCAGCACTAAAAATTACCTGTGAAATATGAAACGTGGGCTCTAACTTTGGAAAATGGCCCGTTATTGTCTCGTTCTTCATCACAAGCACGTTTGACCATCAAGATAATATCCCTGCCAGCAATTTTAATCACTTTCGGCATAATGATGACGATTATTTACTGCAATAACGAATAAAAACACGACACCTAACAATCTGTTTTGACACCTGCCATAAACAGTAAGATGGCGGCACACGATTAGTAGCAATTTTGGCCGCGCGCAAAGTTATCTTGCGCGCACTTTAGTAGATTCATAAGAATACTATCTATCGTCAAAATCAAATACCCACAAACAAAGAGTTATGTACTCTTACGGATTTATTAAATTATTTTTTAATCAAAATATCGATAAATATCATCGATATTTTAAATCGCGATATATCGGTATTTATGTTAGAATATCGAATTCGTATCAATTTCGATATATTTTAAATTGTTGGTTGGTTATCGTTTTTTTTCCTCGTCCAACTTTTGGAAAATTTTGGACTTTATATTTATCATAATATCGATATATCGATACTTTTTTAAAAATATCGATTGGATATATATCGATATATTTTTTTCCCTTGCCCATCCCTAGTATATAATCACAGACTACTAAGTGGATACTGCGCGTGATTCCTGTCTTCCTGTCTGATGCGCAGTATTACGATAATCAGCAAAAATCAAGTACTTGAGCCTAGCCACACTTGGATTTTTCATTTTTGATTATTGAGTTTTTCTTATTTTTAATTAATTGTTCATCGTTTTTTCTTTATAGGATCGGGTGACAAACGAGCATACAGTCCGCTGCTGCTATTTAACGCTGGTATTCTGTGAGAGCGTGGTCCTTCCCCGCTCGAGCCGACCCATTCGTGCTACAACTATACTACTAATATAGCTGCAGAATGGCTCTAACACGTAGAACGTTTGTTCGTTATTGTTCAAACATAAAAATTGTTTGTTCGCCTTTTCATTATTTATATTAATGAAACAAATTTCATCCTTAATTTGGCCCTCTTATAGTAAATTTTAATGTTTATCCTTTAAATTAATTAATTTTTACTAAATATCGTTAGTTCGATTGATATTGATGATTGTTCGATCATAAATACACTTAATTGTTAATTATTCAATATTTTAAGTAATCTACGGAGCGGGGCTCCTATTACTGGGTGGGTTATAAAAAAATTACCACGAAGGGGATAGCGGGGTCGAGCAAAGTGAGCGAACAATCCTACATAATAAGTTTGGTAATTATAGTTATCTCAACCCACCAAAGAGCTAGATAAAAAAGAAATTTATAAAAAGTAATTTGTAACAAATCATTTGCTCCGTTTCGTACTGCTAAGTGTAGTTGTGTAACTCGAGTTTAAACTCGAGTTGCGTGAATTTCAGCTCAAATTAACTTGAGTCGTAATTTTTCCGAGTTGGCACATCTATAGTAGCAGGTATAAAAGAAAGGTATACTCTGTGATATGTAGGAAGCTATACTAATAGAAGAGTTTTGGCGGGAACTTGACCGGTATTATTGTTTAAATAATGGTTTGAAGTGGATTTTGATACGTAAAAATGGTGCGATTTTGTGTATTAAATGTCTGCGCATGGAAACTATTAGTGGAAGCGGTGAAACAAGTGCTCTGATGTGATTCTCAAGATAAGGTGTCTGTCTACTTAGGCGCCTTGAGATACCATCGCCAACTGTCAGCTGTCTGCTGGCTCAAGTTGCCGTCAAAATCTCCCAAGGGCTGCACAATGTGACGCATTAACATATTGTGAAGCAGTGTACTATGAAGGTTTATTATACATTGTAACTTCAGGCTCAGAAGGGCTAGAATCCAGAGCCGTAAAGCCAGTTATAAAAAAATCAACACAACTTATTGGTTTGTGGTGTCAACCATGAAGCTATGAAGCTAATACAAAGGGGAGACGGCATAAGCAACTGTGCACTGTGATTCTATGTAGGTCCTGACGTCATCATAGTGGGCGTGGCTTTAGTTAGTATACTGTCAGCATTCGTCCTGTGCGCTTATGTGTTGAAAAAATCGCAAATCGGTGTATTTTGGTAGTATTGAGAAGAAATGGATGAAGTTTTGTTTTTTATCGTGTAAAAACTACTGAGATAGACGCTCTGATGTTATGGATAGCATCACATTTCATTTATAAGTAATTTTATACCTAATTTATTAAAAAGGTCCTAGAAAAATTTCTGCGTCGGCTTTCAAATGTAATTAAATATATTCGACACTAGATGGCGACACTTTGTGTCATGGGAACTAAAAATATAAAGGTACGTAGAACTCAGTATTGGTAAAATAATCATACGAGTGTTGAAATTTGTTTTGCAATCAGTCCTAAAGAATTTTTAATCGTCAAAATAATGTTGTTATAGTTTTTATAATCATTTTGTGAACTCAGAACTCAGCTCAGTAATGATAAAATAATCATATGAAGGTGCTGAAATTTGTTTTGCATTCAGACAAAGAAATTTTAATCGCCATAATATTATTTTTATAGTTTATAACATTTTGTGGACATGCTGCCATCTACCGTCAAGGTAGATAAGCTACATTGCAACATCGATATGGAAAGATTCGAGTAATTTTACTATTTATCGGTAGATGTAGATAGTGTAAAGTGGGCGGGGCTTTGCATCCCCTCACCCCGCAAATTGTCACTCGTTGTGACATAGTGAAATTTAATTACAACCATAGATAAATAAATATGTAGCATGTTAGATTACAACGTCTCCTCTTTGTATTTGCTTCATGGTGTAAACTGTCAACAATCAACATCATAGATAAATATATATGTAGCAAGCTATCAACATCAACATCAACATCTCGGTTTTTTTTTGTTTGTACTTTGTGTCTGTGTGTCTAATATAATTTTTTTAATTTGTAATCTCTGAGATTTCAAATTTATATTAATTAAATTGATTTACGGTGCAGTACTATTTAATTTTTCAAGTTTGCAATTCAAATCATTAAGGAAAAATATCCTGTGATTTTTGTCACGGGTGAAAAATTGAAGATAAAATGCCGCCAAAAGTTGAACAAGGAACTATTATTATTTTAGATATAGGAAGAAACACATCAGCTAAAGACAAAAGTGGTAAAAGTTTTTTTGAGAATGCAATAGAATGCACTAAACGTATTATCGAACGAAAGATAATGAGTCAAGGAAATGATCTCATTGGAATAATTTTATTGGGATCAAAAAAAACTAAAAATAGTATGGCAGAACAATGTCCTGGCGCATTTAAACATATAGAATTGTTTGTGGAGCTTGAGATACCCTCTTGGAAAATGATAAGAGATTTGCCTGATATGGTACAAAAATAATTTTGTTTCTTAAGAAATTACTTCCCCAAAGTTAAATACTTAAAGTTCATATAATAAATAATAAGGAAGCGTCTACTCACATGATAATTGAACGATATTTTTTTTCTTGTATGGTTTATTCATTTCGATTTATTAGCTAAACTTTAAATGTTTATAATACTTTTAGACAATTTAATAAAATAAAGTATCTCTGATACTTACTTGTATGATTAGGGTATTTGAGTCTTATATAACATAACACCAATCTTGTAATATCAGCATCAGTATGTTAAGGTGCAGCTGGGGTGGCCTTTGAGCCACCCTAAAGCAGTGTACTTTAAAATGATATAGCTGTTAATCATAAATATTAAAGAATCAAAATTGTTAAATTTAAAAATTATTGGACAAATAAGTATTTTTTATTTAACGATTATCGTACGAATAATTATTTTACAATGACCATATGTTTAGCCAAATAATAATAGCATATATTTCACAGGTTATTGCATTAACATTTATATACTTTGTTTTACAATATTTATTTTTGCATGATAAAGTATTTTTAGCCAACAAAAAGTAAAGGAGACTGGTTTGATGCTCTTATTGTTGCTGCGGACTACTTTAAAAATGGTGTAAGTGGAATTAAAAATCCTAACAAGAGGATTATTTTAATGACTAACTTTGAGTCACCATCTAGTGTTGATGAAAATGGATTTGATCAGGTAAACAGTCGTAATATTATTTAGTTATAAATATTTAGTTCAGGTATATAAGTCACACCAATATAGTAACAACTTTAAATGGCAAGTACTGATTAGAGTCTTAATGCTCCTCGTTTTGCTCATTGTTGTACCTAAGGTTTATAGTATTAATGGTCTGATAACTAGGCGAATCTATTAGTTTGCCATTGGCTATTCAATTTTTCCATTAATTGATTTCAGATTGTCATGTTAAAGTTAATAAATAATTACTTGTAAAGTACATAATTCCATGTAAAAATCATTATTGAATATTCAAAAAGACAAAATTTACCAACAAAATCGTGACAAATAATAAAAATGGTATCCACTGTCCACTCACTTGCTATCTCGCTCAAACTATAGCTCTATCTCTATTCACAGACCACAATGTTGAGAATCAAAAACTATTGATTCTGGATTAAGTAACAAACTTTATAAACACATTTTTTATATGAGGTAGAACCATTCTGCTCTCACAGAATACTAATGTAAAATAGGAGCTTAAGCCAGAGACCCTATTAACTGGATATGAGGCATTTTTTCTTAGTCCTTAGGGGTGACAACGTATCTGCATTTTGATTCTTAATTGAGGGTAAATGTAGGTGTCTGAGCACACAGTGGACTTTTACTCTCGGCACCTTTATTCTATAAAAAACCTCAGGTAATTAACATTTATCAAAAGTCCCATTTTTATCAGTAACTGATGCACTCATAAAAATCTAGACCACTTCTAGGTGACTTAGCAACTTGAAACCTAGCATTATGATAGATTAGAAACCTAGCATTATATGCCATGAAGCTGTCAAATTATCCCTGATTTTAAAATAATCCTGACAAACTGCTTCAATATATAGGAGATCACCATATCTAGCAGTGGTCTCTTCACAGGTTTATAAGAATGTAGAAAATTAAAGGCTGTATACAGCCTACATATTTAAACACATATTGTATAAAATGGTTTTAAATTCTTGGTTTCAGGCATTAAATGGATTTAAAGAGGAAGATTTTCAAGTTGATGTCATTGGTTGTGATATAAATTCAGAAAATTCAAAAAATAATGATATTAACATGGCTCGAAATTTTGTAGAGAGTACAAATGGAGTAACAGCTCCATTCAATGATACTATGAGATATTTACTTTTTCATAAGAAAAAACATGTGAATGCTATGCCTTGGAATGTGGACCTTTGTATCGGACCTAACATAAAGATACCAATTACATCATATATAAGGCTCAAAGATGAGCCAATTGTAAAAAAATGGACAAAAGCAGTAAGAGATCCAATTACAGACACTGCTAGCAGCACTGAAGCAGTTTCAAAAAAAACTATACATTTAAACGTTGAGAATAAAAATGTAGTCAATAATGAATTAATAAAAGGTTACCACTATGGTCAGGAAATCATTCCCTTTTTTGAGTGTGATAAATCATTAATTTATGAATCTGGTCCAAAGTCCCTTATAGTTTATGGGTTTACTCATTCCAGTAAAGTTAAATTTCAAAATCTAAATGGAGATGGCTTGTCATATGTATTTGGGCGTAAAGGTGATAAAAAAGCACAATATGCAGTAAGATGTCTTGTAGAATGTCTTCTTGAATTAGATTTAGTTGCTATTGTAAGGAGAGTATACAATAATGGATATGCACCAAGAATGTTTGCTCTTATGCCCGTACTTGATTCAAATGATTTTGTTTGTTTGTCTATGGCTAGTATCTGTTTCAAAGAAGAAATAAAATATATGTCGTTTCCTGCAACTGAACTCAAAAAGTTTGCTTGCACCAATGATCAGGTTAATGCTTTTAAGGATCTCATTAAAGCAATGGACCTAACAAATGCTTATGATGATTCCGAATTTGATGATAATGAAGCATTTCCAATAGCTGAGACCATAAGTCCTTCTGCACAATATATTTTAGATTGCATTGCATTTCGGGCAATGAATCCAGGAAAACCCTTGCCTCAACCTAGAAGTGATATAATGATGTTGTTTAAAGTACCTCCATTAATAGAAAAGAGAGCTGCTGTTCCATTGGAAAGACTCAAAACATTATTTGTTTTAAATAAAGTAGAAGTTAAACATAGGATCAAAAAGAGCCAAGATGCTTCTGTAACAGATACCTCTATACAAGCTGAAGGTGCTAATGAGGCTTACAATGATATGCCTAAGGTTGAATTATGTATACCAACAAAATCAGAAAATATTCAAAAGATAAGAACAATAAGTCCTATTAGTGACTACAAGTATCTTTTGAGCAAAGGCAAACCTTTAAATGAGATTGCATTAGAAATGACAGGTGCTATAGAAAGTCTAATTTATAGTAACCTGGATCAACACTGCTCCAAGGCACTGGAAGCAATGATGTTCTTCAGAATGGAGGGAGTTAAAGGTGACCCATCATATTACAATAATTGGTTAAAGAATTTCAAAACAGAACTTTATGACCGAAAAAGAAGTGATATGTTAGAGCTAATAAAAGAAAAACAATTAAATTATATATGGAATCAGGAAAATAATTTAAGTAAATATGATATAAATGACCCTGAAGAAGAAAGCCAGATATATGAAATGGATACAGCACCCAGTTTCACAGAAATGGATGTCAGTTCTGAGGTTAATAATTTATTTAATGATATGTAGTTTATATGATTAATGTTGATTTATATAAAACAAAGAACCATATCAATTTTAAAACAAGTTAATATTGTGATGTTAATACTGTTGATGTGATAAAATATTAATAAAATTTTGTATAATTTGCCCTTTTTATTTCAGTTGTTCTAGTACATATATAGTTTTTGACATTAATGTAAATTTTAATCTTTATACTTTGATGATAACTCATTGTTTGTAGTTTGTAACAAAATACATATTTGGGATACGATTAATAAATTAATTTCACAATTAAATCTAATACATAGCAATTTTGCACAAAATAAATTCATTTTTTCTTATATTTATCTGACATTCAGGGATTTATGAACATTAATCACTGCACACCAGTAGGGGTTATCTTGTTTTGTGAATGTAGAAGTTCAAGGAATTCTTGAAGTGAAAGGTCCTCTTGACAATCTGTATCCAAATCATGTTCGAGTTGAGCTTCCAAAGAGTTGGCTTCTGGACTTAGTACAATATTTTCATCTAAAACAACATGATTAAGACGTGATTTAAGACTCTGTAGTATTTCTTCCAGTTCTAAGCATTTGTTTCTTATGGATGTTCCTAGATCCGATGCTGGATCAATGTCGTCTATTGGAGCAGTTTCAGAAAAAGAATTGGCAGGTGTTCTTGTCTGTGCAGGCTGTATTATGTTGAAAAGGTTATCCGGAATACTATTCCCGTTTCTTGCAATTTCTGGTGTTCGGGATTCTGTAAACTCTGCGAGAATCTCGTCAATGATATCTTCCGCATTT
The DNA here is from genome assembly GCA_963668995.1 of Parnassius mnemosyne. Lineage (NCBI taxonomy): Eukaryota > Metazoa > Arthropoda > Insecta > Lepidoptera > Papilionidae > Parnassius > Parnassius mnemosyne. The sequence continues at coordinate 9,092,788 of CAVLGL010000081.1, forward strand.
TGTCGCGGATCGATGACTTCTTCGGGAGGATCAGCACCATTATCATTATTAATCAATTTATTATTCGAATCGAGTTTCATAATTTTACTTTGTTTACTTACACAATATTGATTCTATACCAAAAACAAAATATAGGTAGTTGTTGTTGTTGTTTTTATTATTCGCTCGAGAGAGCAGGCAAAGGAACTATGCCATACAGCCTTGTCTTCATGTGTAATTATCCTTCATAGTTCACTGCTTCACAATGTGTTGATGCGTCACATTGTGCAGCCCTTGGGAGATTTTGACGGCAACTTGAGCCAGCAGGCAGCTGACAGTTGGCGAAGGTATCTAAAGGCGCCTATGCAAACAAACAGCTTATCTTGAGAATCCATCACCATCATAGCACTCGTTTCACAGTTTCCATTAATAGTTCACATGCGCAGACACTTAATACACAAAATCACACCGCTTTTATATATCAAAGTCCACTTCAAACAATTATTTAAACAATAAAATAGGAGCAGCAAGCGGCCGCCGATCAAGTTCCCGCCAAAATCCTTTAGATTGATCCAAAATATAGGTAGCAAATGGCAGATGGCAGTTGTTTTTTTAAACTGGCTTTACGGCTCTGGGTTCTAGCCCTTCTGAGCCTAAAAATCGCATTTGTCAATAAGCGCCACTAAAAAGTGAGGTATAATATTTGACAGATTTCATAGAGGGGAAGTTAATTTGTTCGTAAAATGTAAAAGTTATCGTCTCTTTCTGTACTATTAGCTACATGTTATATTAATAAGATTAAAAATAAATAAACCAAACCACAGATATTCATAAAAGTAGAAATTTTTAAAAGAATTTAAAAATGTGCAAAAAATTAAAGAGCAAACCACTGACGGATTGTTTTCTATATTAATATAATACTCTAGAAACGAATAAACTTTTATTTAAAACCAACTTCTCAATTAAATTACACTGTGTAACAAAAAACTTTACCTCAGTGTCAACTAACGACATCTGGTGAGCAGGAAATTATTCGTCCTCACTGTCGCAGCATTTAGCTTGCTATATACATATTTATTTAACTATGGCAGCATTGAAAACTCGTGTTTAAACAATGTACTACGAGGACGGCACTGAAAATGTCGGGAATCAAAGCAGTGACACAACATTACTATTTAAAAATGTATTTATTGCTTTTCGAAGTATTCTCCGCGAAATTTGACACACTTTTCCATACGATGGAACCAATCATTGAAGCAACCATTCCATTCGGAAGTTTTTTTTTTTTTCCCCTTTCTTGGCCTGCACGGTTTGTGCGTCAGCCATGCAAAAAGGTTAGGAAGTAAGATTTATTTTATTGAATTGGAAATTGGACGGAATTTGGAAAAGGATCAGGTAAATTTAGTATATAAGTACATAAATAATTATTATAATTTTATATTGTTATGAAAAATGAAACTGGCTAAAATTCTATATACATCAATATTTACTTAAGATAAAAGGACAGAAATTGAAGTAGGAAAAGGAATTTTAATGGACAAAAGCGAGGAAATAAAAGCGGAACGGTCATGTCTAGGACAAGCAAAGAATATATGGTTAAAATCCCCAACGTCATTGCCACACTCACATATATCGCTAGGCAAAAGTTTAAGTCGTGCCAAATGCAAGGGAATGCATGCATGGCCCAGCCTCATACGAATAAGGGTCGAAGTGATAGCTTTACCAAACGTCAGATTTGAAAACCACGGTTTAGGAGGTATATCCACCTGGATCGTGCTATAATATCGACCTATAGTCTGACTTGAAGAACGCCAAATATGTGTCCAAGAATTCAATAACTGGGATTTAGGAAGGAGAGCCAAATCACAACAAAAGTTTTTGTACGGAACTAGATCTCCGTCGTTGACTGCAGCTTTGGCAAGGCTATCGGCCTTGGTATTGCCAAAGATACCTGAGTGCCCCGGAATCCAAGCAAAAGAAACTGTGTAATTTTTGATGCAACATTGATACAATAAATCACGACATGCAATAATAACTGGATGATTATTTCTGTTACTGCTAAAAGGAAATCTTTCCAAGGCTTGGAGGGCACTTTTAGCATCGGTAAAAATTATTGAGTTTTTTAACTTCATGATTAAAATGTACTCCAGAGACTTCAACAGACCAAAACATTCTCCAGTAAATACTGAAGTCTCTGGAGGCAATTTTATTTTCTGTACAATGCCAAACTGTTG